>HG992185.1:12194523-12887023 GCA_905220545.2 Melitaea athalia | reverse complement strand
TTAAAAAATAAAAACTTTCAAAATAATATTATGCACAAAGGCGGTCTTATCGCTAGGTAAGCGATTTCTTCCAGACAAACCAAATAAATAAATGCGCGGTGCGCGGCTCAACGTTTGATTTTACATTATCTCCTAAATTATACGACGAAATTAAATTCTATAAAGGACAAAGTTAATCTTCACAGAATTGCCTTGTTAATAAAGTATTTTTCATGCGTATGGATTTATATTCATGGGTAATAATAATGCAATAAATCACCTTTTCATCTTTTGTGATCATTAATTCGTTGCAGAATTATTTTAAAACCATGATAATTATAAATCAAACGACGTCAAGGAAAATTTTGTTCAAAAGATATGATAGAAATGATGAATAACGTATTTATTTGGATTGGATAGTCTATAAAAGTTAAAACTACCTTCGCAAATAATGCATTATTTTAGAACAAACTTGATTACCATAAAAAGGCTAAAATGAGTTAACCTTAAAAGGTAGGCATAGGCTGTCGCCGACTTTTTTTTTACACGTAATTGTTTGACTGTTAACCTTTCATGTCGTTAAACGCTTATAATGGTAATGTGAAACAGAAGCGTCAATAGCCTTAATGAAGGTTGATTAGTCTCGTCACAGCGCTAATTAGGTGGTGAACGAATTAAATATATTACATATTTGATGAGTTCGTAACTAATTTGGAATTTGTAGTACTATAATTACCTACATCTATTACAACACTCAATTCACTTTTTCTTCAAAGACTTTCGTTTTTTAAAGTCAGAAGTAAAAGACTTTTGGGAGCCCTCAGCACTTTTATCCTTAGTGTTTTATTAAATGTTTTTTTAAAATACTTTTATTTACACTCTGAAATTCAGCAAAGTTAAAAAATATCATTTTGAAAAAAAAAACTCCACAAGTAACTAATTTTCACTTTTGTTATGGAGCTGTTTTCCTATTTACAAATTTTTTGTCCGAATAATATGTAAAAGTACACAAATCAATAAATAGGCAGTGGTAATAAACATCACTTTCTTACAACTTATTAATGACATACTCGTATTATCTCGTCAGTAGTGTTGATATTTTAATGACCACATAGGCATAGGGGCGAAACGAATTTTGTCAGATTTTTGTCTGCTTATTATAGATAGTGTTTTTTTTCCCGACGTTAAACGTGAACTGAAATTGACTTATTGTAAATTGAAGTATAAATACTCATCAGGACAGGTATCTACCTGTCTGTGTGTGTGTCTTGTGAGGGAGATCTCTTTGACCTTAAATACCTATTCAGAGGTTCGTTATAAAAAAAATACTCTGGCTACTCTTTATACTATACCTTTTAAATTTCGCAAATATAAGAGTGAAACCAAAGTTCGAAGAAAACATAAAATAATAACTACTTTTATATCTATTTCTTTAGTAAAACTTACTCATAAAAAATAACTTTTTTTAATCATTACCTGTTCATTCGGCCTTTTCAGTTTCAGTTAGCAAGGAGGTTTTAATCACAACAATATTTCGTTCGAGAATTTTTTTTCTTTTTGGCTGTCAGTTATACTGAGTCAGTTTATTTCGCTGTTGTCGTGCTCCTTCTATTAGTTTCAATAAAGTTAAAAGCTTCAATCGAACCATCATTAGCAGGTATTTAGCCTTTTTCCGATTGCGGTTTTCAGTCAATTTGCCGAGTGCATTTCCATCTGCGTCCGCCACTCACCGATCCAAATATGCTTTATTAATTATTTATAAAATTAATGGCAATAGCAAAAACAACATGGCCCATGTATCAGAGTAGTGTGCCCGCAATCTTTATTGAATTAGCGGATCAGTTAGTTTATCATTTATTCTATTTCAATATAGAAAGCGGCTACATCACGTTCCCCTTTGAATTTACAAATTTTTTTTTTACTCCCTACTATGGTCACGCTTGAATGTTTTATCCCCTATAAATGTTTATTTAGAGACATAGCGAAAGAGATTTTTTTCACAACATCAATTACAAGATATATTTGATATTCTAAAAGTTTAGTAAATAATTTTATTTGTATTGTGCGTAGGAACAGTATATACTTTATTGCACTCAAAAAAATACATGTAGAAACAACATAATAATAAAGTTTATGGTAAAGGTGGACTTATCTCTGAAAGAGATTTCTTCTAGTCAACCCATGGTCATGAGTAAGTGCTTTATATAGCAAAACAAACAGTGCAAGAAGTATTTATTTAAGAACAAGAAAAATAACAAAAATATTATATAATGGTTTAACTAAAAAAGTAAAAACTAAACTTAAGCTGAAGCTCATAAGGCAATTGACGACGCGTTTGCGCAACGGTCACAGCACTGGTTTGTGGCTGTGCGCTGACGGTTGCGGGTTCAATCCTCGCACATGGTAAACATTTGTATTGGCCATACAGATGTTTGCCGTGGTCTGGGTGTTTGTGCTTGTGTATTGTGTGTTTCCGGACCCCCGACACAGGAGATAATCCTAGTGGAGGCTATTGAGTGTGAGGCGTTTATTTATTTATTATTGTTTTATTTTTTATACTTACTGGAAGTAATTCCTTAAAAACTAAAAACCATATCTTTCAATTACTTTCCTATAGTTTGGTACAGTAACTTAGGTTAAATTGTCGGAGGTCGGAGCTTAATATGCCACTCAGTGCGGCGGTTTCACTGTGGGTTGGCGTTTGTCTACTACACTTTATTGACGAATCATAAACCAAGTTTAGAATGTATGGACATTATTTTTTTACATTTTACTTATTTTATATAGCTTTTGTAAGCGGAGCAAAAATCATTAACAAGATTTAAAAGGCTCAGTACGGCTGGATAAAAGGTCTGTCTGTAAAACATAATATTACGTAGGTACCTACTAAGTTGATTTTTAATTACGTTCCACATGACCCGCACGATTTCACTAAAAATTAAAATGTTTGTTTACTGCTACGCATCTATTGTCGCGAACCCATTCGAGCCTATAATAGTAATAGTAGTAATAGTAATGTGTTATTATAAAGTCGTTCTTAGGTAAATAAGAATTATTAATAGTATACGTATACAAACTAATAAACTCTTCTGTTTTGTACTATTTTATAATAATGGTCCATCGTTCTTACCTGTGTTGGGAGCATGCGCTGACAAACTTTCAGCTTTTATAAAATAACGTAAGTCTGGGGTTCACGGGCTCTTAGTCTATAAGACAGACATCCGAACCGGAAAGAAATATCTGTACATACGAATTTCCATCCCGAGCGGGAATCGAACCCGCAAACCGCCGGGGCTTTAGGCGACTACTCGCACCACTACACCAGAGAGGTTGTAATGGTTCCGCATTTATAATATTGTTTTAATAAGTACTATGCATCGCATTTAAACCCGGTGTTCAGTCACTCACGTCATTATCATTTAGTTGGGGGGGGGGGGGGGGGGGTCGCGTTAATATTGATATTATGTTACGTACTCGTATAAATAGACAAGCCTAATACGTTTGAGTGAAGTCATTCTTACAAGTACCAATTGTATCACTTATAATATTTTTTATTAAATTAAGAAAGTTAGTGGCAGCTTCTGAGAAAGTAGTATGATAATTAATTATCTATCAATTTTCTTTTCAAAATACCTATTTGCAAAATAAATTCCAAGTTTTCAAAAATTTTGTAAAAGTATATTATAAGGATTGAGGATAAAATTTTTAATTCTGTAATTATATTTTTAAAATTGATAGATATATATAGTTTAATTCATTCGCATCTTAACAAAGAGTTATTAAAGTGACGAAGTGATTCCCTCAGTTAGAGTACTCATATCTCGAGTTCATCACATATGAATATTATGAGATAAGTAGACGGTTTTATTGCATTGCGGACAGACGTGGCCAAGGATTGGGAGCTGGTGAAATTTGCTCGAATAATATAATACCCGCACACCCTGCCGCTGTAGAGTTCTCTTAATATACCTTCTTTATTGCCGCTTCAAATTTACGTTATTAATGCATTTTATGTTTAATGAAATAAAACTTGTTTTAAATTCTGTCTGTGCTCAAGAAACAGTATAATAGTAAATAAAAACGGTAAACTAGTAATTTAATCTCTACACAGGTTCTCAGCTTTGTTATAATTGCATACGTACAGAGCATGAAAGTAATTTCCTAACAAAAAAAATCTTAAAAATCGTCACAATGCAACGCTGGTTGTGCTGCAAATTAGCTGCCAATTGCATCGAACACTATTATAAGTTGGGACATTGTTTTACCTACTGTTTTTAGAACTCGTATAAAGTTGGATTAGCTTTGTTGTTAGTGAGTTCAGTATCTCATCATAATTGTGTCTGTCTACTAATGAAATAGAATGTATTTATTTCAATTAAATTAAATAGCATTATATTTATATCGTCGTGAGAGCAATGAGATAGCTGATATCGAATATTGACATTGGTGGACGGACATACAAACATATTAGTATAGTTCGGTAAAACCTCGTCAAACGAAGCGCGCCCCGTGCGTGCCGGTCTCGCCGTTGTCGGGATCTCGTATCTACGCATATTGTATAACTGTTCATAGTTTTAATAGCTCGCAAGGCAACTGATGCTCTGTTTCAGAATTAAATGACCGTCCTACTTATTTATTCTTATTATTAATATCAATCTCATAGCGTACCTACTTATTACACGAATATTAAAATACTAAATAAAAATTTAATAAAATATCGTAGATCGTTTCATTGTAATTAAAACATCATGTAAATTCTGATAACCTGTTGGCTTTTGTGTATTTTATTTTTAATTTAAAAAATATTTTTCAATTTATTCAAGCGTATCAGTAATCAAGAAGAGTGGTTCCGTTCACAAATGTGAAAAGCGGTTAATACAAACGTACATAAAAGTGCACGTGTTTACGGACCCTGCAGGCCAATATCCAGCAGACTGATTGCTTCTTTACTGTTACACGATAAAATTTTTATTAGATGCCCATAAACTGTACGTCGATGACTTGCGAGACCCAGTAGCCAATATAATTCAAACTGGCCTGTAACTAACCGTTATAAAGTTAGGGTCTATAATCATTTTGACGATAACGTTTAGGTCAGTTATCTATTCTAATATTACGAAAAGTAAAGATTTGTTTGTGTACTTGTAATAATCAAGAAGTTGTAAGTATAAGTCCACACGTATAATACATTATCCGGTATAAATGAACATTATTTAAACGTATTTATTTACAGCTCTGTTGTTAGAAGTTATTTTTAAAACCGTCTATTTTACCTCGCTATTTTAAAAAGCAACGAAAAAAGAATTATCCGTGCTTTTTTTGTACATATTCGATATAGCACGTCAATGCTATTATATCGTAGGTGCATCTCACGTACTTTATACGTGTGCGTGTTTTAAAATATTTTTTCAGAAGAAAGACTTTATTTCACAACGGCCAACGCAAAAAAGCGCGCTCGGATGCGCAAACCGTCGAACTGTTCAAATCGTTTAGTAAACGCCGAATAGGTTGTATACAGGTGAGGTACAACGATTTTAATCGAATGGAAACGGAACAAAGTGAAAATGTACACCTCAATTATTCCAGCAGTTGCGTGAGGACAAATAGCCATGTGTCAACATGACCGCTCCTAATGTGAGCCGGAATTCTTGTTAAGCTGTTAATTTTACACGTACTTCAAATTTATACTATCGCGAATTTATTCGTAGGTATATTGCTATCGTATAAAGTTTTCGATAGCTTACCAGTCTGATGAATCTCAACAGAAATAACATTTAAGAAAAGTAACTTAAGTCCCATACTACTTAAAAATATATGTTACTCAAATATATATATATATATTTATATATATATATATATATATATATATATATATATATATATATATACCTACCATTCCTACTTTCATTTATTTACATTACCCTTGTTTACATAGACGTCACAAATATTTCAAAGCGTAGTAAAAAGGATGACCTATATAAGTGAAATGAAAAAACTAATTAAACAGTTCCGTTTCTGTTAATATCAGTCTATTATTGAGTAAGCCTCATAAAAAGAACTCAATAAAACATAAAGCTTTGGTCCGTGGTGCTTGGCCTCGACTCGACTCGTCTCCAATAAAATACAAATAGAGTCGATTGAAATGCAGGACGAAAGCTGGTGTTTACTTGATGTCGCTCCGGTACCGGCGACGACCAAGGCACCGATAACCAAGATTGCTTTTTTCAATCTCCAATCACTTGTAAAATGTTGATGTAAAAATTAAAACTCTGCTTACTACTGTTTTCAATTACGGGCACGTCATGTGTAAATGTATGGTCCGCCTCGATTATAATCGTCATACAATATTAAGAGGAAATGTGTGAACTTAACCTTATGTTTCCGAAGATTTTATTATTGAATTTAAGCGACATGGTTTCGAAATAATTTAATATGCAAATTAAATCCGTCATTATATAATCATTGTAGCACTTTAGATAATTAAATTAAACTGTGTTTGTTTTAATGGACCATTGCAAATCGGCACATTACAACGTAAACCGTATGAATTCTATTCAAGACTTCTTAATTAAAAAATTCAATATAATTTTATTGAAGTAAGCAATAGATTTAGTACTGTTTCATTTTTCGACGGAAACACAAGGGTAGAGAGATGGATTATGTTTATGGTAAGTCCATATTTGCTAACATTTGTTTCACGAGTAACAATAAGTAAGTACTTTAGATACTTATTATAGACTTTACTTTGCAGGTATCATCATTTTATATTTAGCAAATGTAATGACTATCCATACACTTGATTTATCGAATACTAATCTAAGCGAATTGTGGCACGGATTATTATTATTAGAGGAAACTAGAGGTAAAAAAAAAATTGAGAAACTGATACCAATAAAATACTATATTCATTTAAAAATAAATAAAATAAATAAATTAATAGCAATAAATATATTCATTTAATTAAATATATTCATTGGTAATAGTGTTAGTGTTTATTTAAGTATAGTAACAGGTTAAAAATAATTTATCTCGAAATAATTACAATTAAATTTATAAATCAGAAAATTGCAGGCAAAAACGTTGAAAATGAAAAAGAAAAAACAACGCCGTTTGAAGGTGACGATGATTTTAACTATCAAAAAAGTGATAATAGTTTTGACAATGCTGATACTATGGATTCTAAAATATTAACAGAGTATAATGATGATGGAAATACATTAAATTCCAAAAATTCTTTATTAGAATTGAAAGCAGCACTACAAGATGAACTTAATAAATATCCATTCGAGCCAGAGGAAATTATTACTTCAGAACGCAATGGAATAGTACCGGACGTACGTGGTTATAACAATAATTATTTAATAGAAAATGTGAACACATTACAACTGAATAATAATGATGAAAACTTGTCGTCAGATATTGAAATGTCGCGAAACGAAAACATTTTTAAATCAAGTAAAACAATTATATCACAACCAATATTGCAAAATAACGACATAGTTTTAAGGATTCCGCATCCGAGCCCTTTCTTGCTGAACTATTATCAAATGGCAAATGTTAATCTTCTCCCTTTCAAACCTATCAAACATTTTTATTTGCGACCCATAAAAATGCAAGATGTTCTACCAATTTATCCTAATATACCGATCGCGGTGCAAGGTCATGTCAAAAAATGCAATCACTGTTTTTAAATCATGCAGTTCAATTTTTTCTTTTATTAATAAATAAGAATAGAAAAATGTGTATTTATTACATTATTTTGGTGTACAATAATTATCTTCACTCTATTCTAATATATTATATCTTATATATCTTCACTATATTCTATTTAACTTAAAATTAAAAGTTTGGTTATTCAGTAACATAAATATTAACGAATTAGCGCGCACTTCCATTAGTTCCATTAGTTCTACGTTTTTAAGTGGCAGTTACCGTCAGCTAGTTAGCAAGTTGTGAATCCGTAACACAAAGAAGCTATCCACAATTTCGACTAACTAGTGAACACCTGGCAAACATGATAAAACCGAAGTCCAAACGATGCTCAAAGATCTAGTTAGTTGTTGGAATGACTCAACTGTTCATTGACATGTTTGCGATTTTCCTATGGTTTGCTTAAACAGCTTTCTGTCAATCAACTGTGTGAGACATAGTACTCTATTGTGTAGAGCGAAATGTAGAACCTATTATTTTTCTTAGTTATTACGTATTTCTTAAATAAATGTTTATATCTTATTGAACATCTTCAAAAAGCGAAAAAGCTTTGTCTATAATATATTGAATCCGTCTATGTCAATTAAATAAAAATATTAATAAAAACAAAACTTTTTTCTATACTGTATAGGGGTTGTTATTGTTAGATTAGGTTTTCTTAATACTATTTTGATTTTTATACACTTTATTTCTACTGATTGTATTACATATACTACCTATATTCATGCACTAAAGTATTTCGCCAGAGCCATAACGTACATAATTAAGTATAATGTATTATTCTATAAATAAGATCACATATAAGGTAATAATATTAAGAATTTTTAAATATAGAGCTTGAAGATAACTATCAATAGGAGTTTTTGTTTAGTTTCTCAATCATTTATTCTACTTTTAAGCTGACTATAAATTAGAATTATAATTACATATTATGTATATATTATTTTGTTAAAAAATTACAAAATACAGATTTTGACATTTCATTTTTTTTTTATTGAGACACTTCATTTAGCACAGCTCCAATATTATCAACTTACTCGTAATAAAAAGAAATCAGTCAAAAATAATTAGACAATCTGTTTCAATCGTATACGAAAACATTCACAGATGTTGCGGAGTTATGGATAAGAGTATTAAGAAATTGTTTGCTCTTTTGTGTATCATTTTTGTACGTTTCAGTTAGTTATTACTTTTAAAATGAAATTTCTTTAGGTGTATGAGGGGTAAAATTTGAGCGACCGCTAACGCGGCGACGGTCAGTACTTGGATGGGAGACCGCCTGGGAACACCGCGTGACGTTGGCTTTTTTTTTTGTATTTCATATTCGTTTTTTTAAATTAGTTTTTTTTTAATTCGTTTTTTTTAAATTAGTTTTTTAATAATTTTTTTTAAGTAGTTGCCAAAGAAGTTTCACTTCGGACATGTGTACTTTGTATGCACGCAATTTTTTTGAGTTATCATTATAGTTTTTTTTTGTTTTTTTTTTTATACAAATCGCAATAAAAAAACGAGTGTGCTTTAGACACAGGACTGAAGCAAAACTTCTTTAGCTCTATCTATATCTATACATTTATACGAATAAAAAAAATGGAGTGTCTGTTTGTAATATTAAAATAGCTGCTTTTTAACACGCTTTTATTAGCCATTCCTGTATCTATGTATGTATGTATGTATGTATGTATGTATGTATGTATGTAACGAAATCTTTGATCTTCATTTTCACCTACTTCTAGGAGTCTGATTAACTTGGAAATTTGCACAGGGGTCAAGGGCCGATGCCCGATGACAATACAATTTTCTACTTTTTAGTTCGATTGCTATTAAAGCGTGTTTTTTTAGTTTTTTTAAACTATAATTTATTATTAAATTCATATGGATGTAAACACGGTGCATATACCAAAATAGCATGTCTGTCTGTCTGTTTGTTCCAGCTAATCTCTGAAACGGCTGGACCGATTTTGATAGCTAAAGTAATAAGGAGTAACTTAGGCTACTTTTATTTTAGAAATTTGTTTATTTTGTGACTCTGTGAACTGAACAATAACTTTTTTATCAAATTCCACGCGGACAAAGTCGCGGGCACAGTTACTGTATGAATATATATGTATGTTTATATATGTCTATACTAATATTATAAAGAGGTAAAGTTTATAACTTTGTTTGTATATACGGGGTAATCTTCGCAAATACTGATCCGATCATGAAAATTCTTTCGCTAACAGAAAGCTACACTATTCAGGAGTGACAAGATAAAAGGAAAAAGATAAAAATATATAAAGATTTTAAATCAGCAGGATTTGAACCTGCGCCCTCTGACGTGCCGTGTCAACAATTCAATCTAATCAAGCATTATTATTTGCCTTAGAAATTAATTGGTGATTTTAAAACATTTATATTTATCTGATTTGCTGAAAATAGTGAGAGTGTATTGGAACATATCAAATTTCACCGTACCCTTCTTATGTGAAATGGATTATAACGCCCAACGAAGTGGGCACGGGTCGGCTAGTATGATATATACACGTATATACAATATACATATTACCCCTACAGTAGTATACTCTCTCTCTATCTTCACTAACTTATATCTCCCTCTCAACTTCCGTTCACCTCGCCAGATCACACTTTTCGTAACGCTCTCGTCACGCATTCACCAGCTTACGCCCTTTTCTTTAAGTGTTATATACATAGAATAAAGGTAAGTTACTCGTATATTTTTAGCTAGGCCGCTCTAAGACTGATCTTCTGACACATTGCATACCTATATTAGATACGCCAATGATGTAATTTTGAAATAGTTATGAGAACACTATGATTAATATTTTGAAGTCTTTAAATGCTCTTCTGGAACGAAATTTAAATTAAGTATGTATTAAATTTATAATCTATATCTATCTTCTATATATATAAAAATGATTTCCACCCATTGACTCATCACGATATCTCTGGAACCATAAGGCGTAGAGACTTGAAATTTGGTAGGAATATTCATTTCGCCGAGTAGAGATCAGTTAACTGTTAAGAACGGGTTTTACGAAATTCCACCCACAAGAGGGGGTTGCGGGGGTTAATAAAATATATGGCAAAACAACGTTTGCGGGGACAGCTAGTCTATATATATAAAAGAGTAACCCACCCATTGACTCATCACGATATCTCTGAAACCATAAGGCGTAGAGACTTGAATTTTGGTAGGAATATTCCTTTCGCCGAGTAGAGGTCAGCTAAGAACGGATTTTACGAAATTCCACCCACAAGTGGGGGTTTCGGGGGTTAATAACATATATGGCAAAATAACGTTTGCGGGGTCAGCTAGTAATATAATATAAAAGAGATTTCCACCCATATATTGACTCATAACGATATCTCTGGAACCATAAGGCGTAGAAACTTGATATTTGGTAGGAATATTCCTTTCGCCGAGTAGAGGTCAGCTAAGAACGGATATTACGAGATCCCACCCCCAAGAGGGAGTTTCGGGGGTTAATAGCATATATGGGAAAACAACGTTTGCGGGGTCTGCTAGTTTAGTATAAAAGTATAGATATAAAATGAAAAAGTACCGATTTTTATTACTTGTACGATGTTTTAAAAGAAACCACGTTAAAATATAAAATATATTGGTTTAAAATATTAACATAACATTTTTGGTATATTAAAAAAAATAATAAGCAAGAACTAAAAAACGTAAAAATAAAAATTTGGTAAGAATTAAATATGCCCCAGAATGAAAATTATTAAATACTAGCTTCTGCGCGCGACTTCGTCGGCGTGGACTCCGCTCCTATTAGTCTTAGCGTGATGATATATAGCCTATAGCCTTCCTCGATAAATGGGCTATCTAACACTGAAAGAATTTTTCAAATCGGACCAGTAGATCCTGAGATTAGCGCGTTCAAACAAACAAACAAACAAACAAACAATCAAACAAACTCTTCAGCTTTATTATATTAGTATAGATTTGTAATTTTAATAAATCGCGCAATGTTTTAAAACTTTTACTACAATTCTGATCTGAATTCAAATAGTTACCTACCTGTAAATATAAATATTTTTAAAACTAGCCGACCCGTGCCCACTTCGTTGGGCGTTATAATCCATTTCACATAAGAAGGGTACGGTGAAATTTGATATGTTCCAATACACTCTCACTATTTTCAGCAAATCAGATAAATATAAATGTTTTAAAATCACCAATTAATTTCTAAGGCAAATATCTAATAATGCTTGATTAGATTGAATTGTTGACACGGCACGTCAGAGGGCGCAGGTTCAAATCCTGCCGATTTAAAATCTTTATATATTTTTATCTTTTTCCTTTTATCTTGTCACTCCTGAATAGTGTAGCTTTCTGTTAGCGAAAGAATTTTCATGATCGGATCAGTATTTGCGAACATTACCCCGTATATACAAACAAAGTTATAAACGTTACCTCTTTATAATATTAGTATAGATGAGTATCGCTGTTTGACTTATTTACTTTTGTCGTGACACAACGGAAGCGCAGAGTAGGCTAAGTACTAACAAAGCTACATTTTTAAATAAGGAGGGTTGCCATTACAGCGTTACTTGTATAGTTTTGTTATAATGAATGATATTTTTTCAAATATAAAATTAAATAGACGATTGAGTTGTTTATCGTTTAGTGATATAAATAATTATAGGAAAAAGAATTGTGAAAACAATTCAGTTACGCTCAGGTAATGAGACACCAATTACGCAACTTAAAAAATAAACTGTATATATCTCTACTATCTAATGGACTACTACCACTACTAGTACTGATTATTTTTATTGATCATTATTGGTCTCACATGTTCGACATGTTTCAACAATACTTAATTGCAGTAGACGGAACCATAGTGCTTGTGAAACGTTATTTAACAATTTTTTTCACAATTCAAAACTCTTAGGTAGGGATCCCTAGTACATTTTTTTCACCTGATCAGTATCAAGCTAATTTTTTGGGAGTGGCTACATTTTGATGAGGCGAACAAAAAATTCCTCTTCGAAAACTCTCGATTGTGGTAGCTAACAGAGATAGCAGGAGGTAGAGCAGCAGTGAGCGTAGGACAGGGATAACGTACCACGCAATTTGGAGGACATTATTACTTTTAAATTATATAGATAATCACTAACTAAAAGAAAAAAAAATCAGCGGTTAGTAATAATTTTTGATGACCTTACGAGGTCATCAAGTTGATGACCTCGTAAGGTCACCAAAAATTAATTTTTTTTCTGATTTTTTTTTGCTTTTAGTTAGGTAATATCTATATAATTTGATGGTAATATTGTCCTCCAAATTGCGTGGTACGTTATCCCGGTCCTACGCTCACTGCTGCTCTACCTCCTGCTATCTCTGTTAGCTACCACAATCGAGAGTTTTCGAAGAGGAATTTTTTGTTCGCCTCATCAAAATGTAGCCACTCCCAAAAAATTAGCTTGATACTGATCAGGTCAAAAAAATGTACTAGGGATCCCTACCTATCTCGTTTGACATCCAACTATGTCACAAAATAGCAGCGACTGTTCTAGGTACTGGAACTAAATTTTTCAATCCACGTTTTTGTCTGTGTGTATATACATAATAATAAGACAACTCTCAACTTCATATTCGCCGTGTGAGTAATCCTTAAACGCGTATTATCACAGCACGTGTTAATCTCCGTGAGGGGCTTTCAATAGCGTTTCACATATAGAAAAGTTTCGGTGAAAATGTTTCAAACTTCTCATCGGAACGCGTTAACTGAAGTTGCTGTGTTAATGTATTTGCCTCTTTGTATCAGAAACTGTCTGCTCGTTAAATACGACCTTATACTATGTTAAAATGCTCTAAGAGGTTTATTTGTGTGTTTTACTTATGAGTTTTATAATAAATATCCACGTGCACTTAGACAAAGTATTATGCATATTTACTTAGAATGTTTGCACCTGTACTTTATGCTTTTCGATTTAAAATACGACAATACAAATACAGTGAAGTAGATGGTATGAGTATAGTGAGTTTATTAAAATGGATCTATGGGTCAAAACAGTGAATCTTAATTTATAGAGTCACGAATTAAAGACCAGAATAAACACTATATTGTTTTAAATTTTCATGGTTATTAACGTTATTTGAATTCACTTTTGCGGGATTTACACCATGTACCTGTTTATATTTGAGGCTCCGATATTTCGGCGCAGTTACCTACATGCGCCATGGTCACGGAAGAACTGAGAGCCTCAAATATAAACAGGTACATGGTGTAAATCCCGCGAAAGTGAATTCAAATATAGAATAAACACTGCTATATTTTCCAGTTATTTGGCTAAAAATTTATCACGTTCTTGGTTGCAAAAAACACACTGCAAGGCTGTCTGCATGTTTCAGCGTTCTAGAAGCCATTCTGCAGACAAGTGCCATCGTAGACAAAACTACCAAAATTCAACTTAACTTTAGATGACTTTCACAAGGTTTTAAAATTGTATTAAACATATTGAGTAATAATTTATTTACCGTTGAATTTATAGCAAAAATATGAGTGACTATTTCTTTTTAGAACACATAAAAATAGCATTACTATAATCTTCAAGTCTTTGTATGGAGTCAAAATTAAATTTAACTATAAATACCAAATATTAATTAAAATATTTTATATTATTACGAATAATGTTAATTTGAAGAAACTGGAGATCACCTAGTGGTTTGTGGCTTAAACAGAGAGGATTTGCGTATCGAATTATAGAACGCATAAGCTCAGCTATTAGACCGTTGAGCTTGAATAATAACGGCCCGCTAATCCTTGCGGGAAACAAAGTAAATATTGCTTCATGTAGCTTTAAGATACTCATACAAATCCAATTTATTTTCCATTTCCCCACTTCATGAAAACTTAAATATGCTCGCCAGGTACACCACTTTGAAAGCAATCCTTTGATCGTGTTTATCTCTTTATGCAAAATTGTATCAAAAATTTAAACACGAATTTTTAAACGCTTTTATTTTCATAACAGTTTGTTTTATTTGAGTATCCAAATCATATACTTTTATTTATTACTTTCTTTACGTTATTCTTATTATATTCAATTAACAGACCTAATCACAAGCAGACGTTATTTATAGAAGACGATCTCAACTTATTTACATTCTGGAACAAGCGGCAGCTGATCAGTGATATAAAACAAATTGTTTCCGTTTATCTGAAGACACGGTATCAAGATGCAAGCGACTTAATAAGCATGCAACGTCTGAACAGGTTACAATCGAGCTTTATCAGGAAAACAACCGAAATAAAAATTTAAATTTTATATAGGTAACAAAAACCGAAATTGCATAACAAATATAAAGAAAATAAAATAACTGTTTTTTTGCACTTGTTTGTTTGAGTAGCATAGATATCTATTTGAAATTTTAATTCAAATGGCTGGATCAATCATGGATGTTAAGGAAAAATTTCCGTTAGAAATGCATTTAGTATTCAATATTCAATACTTCTTAAATAATTTACCGTCTATTATTCTAACCTGTTACAACATTGTCTGTTTAGTTGCACATCTTCATTTATTATTCATACCTATCCATACGTTTTCAGGACAATATTTAATAAGTAGTTTTATATAGTAGTATTTACAAATGAAAGTTGCAGCTACAAGGATATACCTTAGAAGGCGTTTTTAAATTAAATTTTAAAACATAAAATATCATAAAGCAATAAAAAAACTATGTTCTTTATCTTCTGAAGTTAGAAAAAGTAAATCGACTTGCTGCTTTTTAAAAGAGATTAGTTTTTTATTCACAACGAGGATACCACTCTAAAGTTTAAGAATCGTGCATGAGATGGGAATTAACTTATACACGGAGTTCGACATAGCCGTCACACACACACAGTTTCGAAGCGGAATCACAAAGAGCAAAATATTAACACGAGCTACTTATTTCGAAAACTATTGCAAAGTTTTCTACAATTTCGTATGTCGGCAATTTCTCAAGCAACTTTATCATCTAAGATTCACTTGGAACGTGTTGCGAGTGCGTCTCCTTTTTTTTCGTTGTTTCCAGTTTGAATAATTTATGCGTTCCTTCCACAAAATACTAACGTATTTCGAAACGTTTAAATTTCTATTATAAATTCGTTTAAATTCTACGCAACATGAAATATTATGTTACTCTGTTACATTAAATTTACTTTAATGTTTATTTTATTTTCATAAGTTTAAGATAATAATAATAATACTTACAAAATGCCACTCTAAAAATTTACTTTGATGTAAAATATGGAACTACTACCTATAACGATTAAAATAAACCATGGAAGCAACAATTCGGGTTCAAGAACTGAATATCCAAAAACAAACTCCATAATTATTTTGTAAACTTCACAAAGAAAAACAAAAATTCAACTCTTGTATTATCGCTCTATAATTATCGCTTTTATGTTATACTTCACGTCTGCTTAACTAAATATTAATTAAAACATTAATTTAAGATTACAATAAATAGAGCTCCATTTAAGTTATATTTTTATGGATAAAATATATTCAGGATACATGATGGAGATGTTTGTTGTTATTCTAGAAAATATATTGTCTCATTTATATCCCACAAAATTCGGTGTATCGTTGAAGCTTAAGAGATCCTTATATTTTAAAGAGGGCACATATAGCGCGAGTTACGCTTGTTTTACAACACTTTAAAACAAGGCACTCACGGTTCGAGGGTATTTCGCGGTTGGAAAAGAATGCAAGCAGGTTTACGTTGCCATCTCTCGAAGTATTTCCACAGAAATAATTAAAAGTTTTTATGATCGCCTCCCAAGTACCGGGGTGAGATTCTGACGACGGGCGTTTCACGTAAAGCGGAAGCTCGCCATACTTACCAATAAACACGGTTCATGGGTTGCATCTTTAAATTCGAAACGTTTTCTCGAAATTAACACATCCTAATATATATAAACGTGTATATGTGTATACATTCAATGAAATTTTGAATTGTAAAAAAAAGTTATACCTATAGTGCTTTATGTTTGAAAAATGTAGAATGCTCTTTATAAAATATTTTTTATAAAATATACATAAATATCGATAGATATAGGCTAGTGTTTAGTTGCTACATACATATTACTGTCGGCTATAACCTGATACATGCGATAAAGGTCTTGTATGCAAATACGAGTATCGAACAAATTTTAACACTTTTGTTATGTATGTAGATGTGATTATTTGCAAACATTGGCTTTATATCCATTTTAACGCTATTCTTCACCAAAGAGCCAATACATTACACATTCAAGCTTAACTAAGTCAGCGATTGAATTAGGCGTCGTTTGATAGATTTATTTTTTAACTGTGCACATATTTACCTATATCAAAGAGTAGTTATCACATTTGTGCCCAAATACCTTAGAATATATAAATTTAGGCCAAAGTATTAAATAATTGCTATATGAGTAAATTAAATAACGTGACAATTTATTAAGACGCATTCTTATTAAAGTTATTTAAGTTAAATTATTTTTGTAATAAATAAAACACTATATTAAGTGAATGATTTTGAAATGATCAGCCATAAATTAATGCTAAAACTCACGCTGCATTGCGTAGCACATCCAATGCGTAACGTTACGGCTACGAGTCGTCTCCCGGCCTACACGCTCGGACGCAATTAAAAGTTTATAAGCAACGGAGTCATCGCACGAACGAATCTGTAAGCGACTGCATGTAAACATTCACTTCTAATTGGAGCCGGGGGCTTTAATGAAATATGTACGTCTACTTAAATAAATGAAGCAATTAGTTTCAGCTGCCCGTGTGTCTAGTGTAATTCCTTTTTCTTATGAAATAATATTAACAGTACCCGTAAGTTTTTTTACCATTTTAAACTGTCATTTACAAACGTAGTAATTTAATGCCCTAGACACTAAGCTTTCATTGAAAAGTACAATCTATATATTATGTTTATCAAATGGAAGCTAGGCTAGCTAGGCTAGATTAAAAAATTAATTAATATTTAATTGACACAGCAACAGTTGCAAGCGACGTTGTAAAGAGAATGCGAAAATTATTACTGAGGTATAGTGGTCGTTTTTTCATGGAGTAATCGGCATACATGTAGGAAAACTTGGTTAAAAACCCTGTCTCCCAAGCTACAGTCTTATTTATGAGTAAAATTACAAACCCTTTGTACGTTTTTCTAGACCTGTTTTCACGGTGTTTCTTTTTGTAGTTATTAAAACTTTTTTAGCTATGAAACATAACAACCTGCATTGGGAGTGTGCGAAATAAGCAGTGTCATTGCTACTACTGATTATTTTATAGCAAATATGAATAAATAATAATTTTGTTATGCAAAACCTGATAAATATAATATTTGTTTAATTCTTATATATCTATACAAATAAATAAAATTGGTGTGTCTGTTTGTAATATTAAAATAACCGCTTTTACTAAATGCATATGGATGTATAAATGGTACATATACCAAAATATATTTTTTTCACAAATTTTGTCTGTCTGTCTGTCTGACTGCTCCGGCTAATCTCTGAAACGGCTCGACCGATTTTGATAGGACTTTCACTGGTAGATAGCTGATTTAATAAGGAGTAACTTAAGCTACTTTTATTTTAGAAATGTATTTATTTTATAATTCTGCGCACTGAACAATAACTTTTTTGTTAAATTCCACGCGGACGAAGTCGCGGGCACATCTAGTTTATTACTAAAACAGACAACTATAAATAATTGAAATTATAAAATTGCATTTAAAGCAAATATTAAATATCTTTCTTATATTTTATCGATCATTTAATTCAAATCACCGATGCGGAAATTTATTTTGTACACACTAAATCTCTCTGAACAGAGATTAAGTGATGTCGTGCAAACCAATATTTTTTTCAAATGTAGTTAACAGTTTGTTGTGTTCTTTCAAAAGGAATCATAAAAAAAGTATATAAACAATACTGTTGAATGCTGGTTATGTTTTGACGTGACAACGTCTAATAAATCGATGAACGCCGGCGGCATACACGAAAAGGATGACTCATTGCGTTACGCGCTCATTATCCCGTGTCGCTCAGTGATAGTATATGGAATATAAATAAGCGCCGCATCTATCTTTATTCCATATACTATCACTCGATTACGTCCGCGGATATGTTTTGTTATGACGTTGTCCGTAAACCAACTTCACAGACAACCAATTTTTTGATAAGATTACGATCTGTTTATTAGCTTGCATTAGAAAACCCTGATAAGCTCAAACCGTCTTCCATAAGGCCCTTTACGTTAGAAAAAACTTTAGGTATAAGTTGTTTTGGCTTAGTTGATTTGCAAGTATTACTTTTGCACTACTTTTAATATGAGTTTCCCCACTATACTTTGGAGAACACCTACCTAAATCTAACGCGTTCGGTTATCACAGACAATTGGTAGCGAGTAGACAAAATCGTTACTCGTAGTATCAAAATTATACTCGTAAGCAAACTGCAGTGGGGAAGCGTAGTGGATTAAGCAAAAAACTTTTTTTTATGGAAAAAGAGGGCAGCAGGGAGACGTTGCAGTTCCAGTTATAATGTCCCATGGCTGGGCAAATACCTCTTTTTCCTACTAATGATTCATATCAATCATCAGTAAAAAATTAATAAAATACCCTTCATGCAAACATGAGTTTTTTACATGATACGAGTACATGTATAGACAAGTAAAGTGAAACAGAATAGATCGATCTTTCAATAGACTCTTTAGTTGGTCGACAGTATTGTTTGTAAATCATTGTTTTGCTGTTGACATCGAGTTTTCGTATCGTTAATTAAATTAACTTCGTTTTTACATTGGACTGTTGGTTAGATAACTGTTGTTATTTGTAGATTTATTTAAACGAAACGAGACAAGTTTACCTTAATATTTAATATTAGGTAAGGTTTATAGTAGGTACTTTATGAAGCTGATGGTGGAATAATGAAGTATTTTATTTTAATGATTATGTAAATAAATGTATAAGCAACAATGATAAAGTAAGAAACTGGAAATAATTTTCATCTTCTATAATTTATTTTTTATTTTTTAGGCATTCTTAAAAACATGAAGAAAAATATTTTTTAAATTAAAACTTCTTTACGCACGCTTGATTTGGGGAGTAGATTGGTGAATGCGTGACGAGAGCATTACGAAAAGTGTGATCGGGCGAGGCGAACGGAAGTTAAGAGGGAGATATAAGTTAGTGAAGATAGAAAGAGACAGAGCTACGTTTCGTAAGTTTTACTTCAGTCGTGTGGTCTAAAGCACACTCGTTTTTTTAGACTAACGTATGAAATTAATAAATAAAAAAATCCTAATGTTGTTACAACCAACATATAAGATGCCTGTCTCATGGGTGAAATATAAATCTTAAGTCATCAAATAAGTTTAAGAGATTCTATGGCCAATAAAAAGGGTAGTAAAGTGACTTAGCAAATTATGGGAATATTCGTCAGGTAATGTCATAAATAAGTTGGGGCGAGACGATATAATCATAACAGGATATGGCTTAAACCCAATTCTTTAGTAGTACTCGTGTTAAAATGTTAAAGATTTTCCCCGTTACCGGTATCGAGTTAATTTATATTTTTAAATAATATAATGCAAGGGCGGATTATCCGTAAGGCAAACTAGGCACGTGCCTAGGGGCGCGTAGCTACAAGAGGCGCGCGAGCCGGGAATTTTTAAATAAATAAAGAAAATAACATATCGACGATTAAGAACTAAATGCTGATCTATAATCTAAATCTTTAATAGATTATATTGCACAAACATCAAGTAAAACATCTGAGAAATAAAGAGCTTGAAACAATTTACCCCAACATTGACATAGCCTTAAGAATGTGCGTATCGACGGCAGTTAGTAATTGCAGTGGGGAGCGGAGTTTTTCCAGCCTAAAGAGAGTAGGCCAGTAATTTTGGCCAATAACTCTTAAAATATTGGATTAATCAATAAAATGCATCTATCCATTTTTTAAGATCACTTTTTCTACAACTTTTGTTTAAAACTTTTTTTCCTAATGTCCATACTTTTTGAGTTATAAAATGTTTAATGTGGAAACGCCGGCACTCGACGGGTGTCGCGGCAGTTAGTTTGTACGAAATGTAATAAAATATAAAAAGTTAATTACTATTGCAGGTAAGGAAATGTACTATCAATTTTTAAGTACATAAATAATCGGGATAATTTTTTTTAATTAGTTTGTTGAATTTGTACCATTATACTCTATGCGTACCTTGTAATTTTCGACTTTACGCCCGGTAGTCCAACATTAAACGTTTGGAACGCAATCAAGGCGGGGGACTTTCGTGCTAAATAATAAACTTAAGACTACACAGCTTCAAAATGCTTAAATCTAAAAGAACATGTTAAAGTTAAATATAGGTACATTTTTTTGTGATACATTTTAGCTACGTATAAAAATATAGCTAACTAGCCGACCCGTGCCCACTTCGTTGGGCGTTATAATCCATTTCACATAAGAAGGGTACGGTGAAATTTGATATGTTCCAATACA
Source organism: Melitaea athalia (assembly GCA_905220545.2). Classification (NCBI taxonomy): domain Eukaryota; kingdom Metazoa; phylum Arthropoda; class Insecta; order Lepidoptera; family Nymphalidae; genus Melitaea; species Melitaea athalia. The sequence goes on along the minus strand of HG992185.1, from coordinate 12,865,820 downwards.
CTCTCACTATTTTCAGCAAATCAGATAAATATAAATGTTTTAAAATCACCAATTAATTTCTAAGGCAAATAATAATGCTTGATTAGATTGAATTGTTGAGACGGCACGTCAGAGGGCGCAGGTTCAAATCCTGCTGATTTAAAATCTTTATATATTTTTATCTTTTTCCTTTTATCTTGTCACTCCTGAATAGTGTAGCTTTCTGTTAGCGAAAGAATTTTCATGATCGGATCAGTATTTGCGAAGATTACCCCGTATATAAAAACAAAGTTATAAACCTCTTTATAATATTAGTATAGAAAAAGTATGGACATTAGAAAAAAAGTTTTAAACAAAAGTAGTAGAGAAACGCATCTGTTTTTTAAAGTGATCTTAAAAAATAGATAGATGCGTTTTATTGATTAAACCAATATTTTAAGAGTTATTGGCCAAAAATGAAAAAACGGGTTCATTAAATGGGCCATAAATCGTAAACGGTAAGTTTTACAAAAAAGTTTAGAGGAAATAAAAGATGCGAAAGTTTATTTTCTACAAAAAGGTCTGAATGACTTTTGCCGTAAAGTGGAGTAACCTTATTAAGACCCATACTCACCTACGGTTCCGAATGTTGGGTGCTGAGCAAAAAAGACGAAAACTCCTTGTTGGTATTTGAGCGGAAAATACTAAGACGCATTTTCGGACCTGTGATGGAAAATGAGAGATGGCGAACGCGTTATAACCACGAGCTATACCAAATGTACGATGAGCCAAACGTAATTAAGACCATAAAGATCGGGCGCCTGCATTGGGCAGGACACGTATTGCGAATGGACGAGGCCAGAGTACCCAAACGCCTTTTAGAAGGCCGACCGGAGGGCCGCAGAAGTCGAGGCAGGGCCAAGCTCAGATGGTTAGACGGCGTCGAAAAAGATATCAAGATCTTGGGAGTAACAGGTTGGAGAAGAAAAGCCTCTAACAGATCGGACTGGAGAGCTTTGCTGGACCAGGCTAAGGCCCACCCGCGGCTGTAATGCCTCAGATGATGTAAAGTGGATAGTTTCCGAGATATCGGCCAAAAACTTTTCTTTAAGATCGCGATCGAAGCTCCACCTGGATCTGTCAGCATTTTGTGTTTTTATGGTCAGTAAGTGACCCTTAAACGAGGTTATTCACCCCGTTGTTTTACGCCAGTCTTCTGCAAGGATGTGGTACTTCCGCGATCGAGCCGGCCAGTTATGAGCTCCAGTGCAGCTGTGCTCTACCACTCAAGTAAAAAACTACTAGACCGACTTCAAAAAATTTTTCACCTGTAGAAAGCTACGCTACTCCCACGGTAATGGGATCTACGCGGGTGAAATCGCGGGACGTTCTCTAGTGATATATTCATAACACACTATCATCTGTCAACACACATACCTACATTAAGGCCTATTTCCCAGAGCAGAGAGGAATCATGAATTTCGATGTTCGTTCTGACGTCCCTTTTGATTTCTTCACAGTTATAACGTCATATTTAATTCGCGCATTAGCGTAAGTACAAGGGTCCTGGTCTACTAAAGTCTAGAGTTTGATGATACAACGTCATCGTAATTGCAAAAACAACTAGTTAAAAATTATAGTATTATGATGGCCATTTATGGCCGGTACAGGGGCGCCAATAAAGTGATTGCCTAGGGCGCTCTAGGCCCTTAATCCGCCACTGATATAATGTGTAATTATCGTTCTGAAAAATAGAAATACCTCGCTCCATTTGGCCATTTTGTGACACATTTCATATGTATGTCACGATTCTAGGCCGAGTATTGCGTGTGCCTTACTTAGTTGAACCACTAGACGTATAGGCAAAATATACTTTAATTATGAAAAAGTTTTATATAAATATTTTTAAAGTTTTTATTGTGAGATCTACAACGTTTCCCTTCCAGTTCTAGGTACATCATCATCGTACCACTTTGTCTCTTAAGCCCACCAATGACAATCTTGTCGATTCCCTCCTTATTCTTTTGATCAAGCAATAAGGGCTTCTATTTGACTAAAATATATTGTTCTTCGTCTTTCGCCGATCACCGAAGTTAAGCAACGTCGGGCGCGGTCAGTACTTGGATTTTAGTTTTTTTTTCAATTAGTTTGCCAAAGAAGTTTAACTTCTGACATGTGTACTTTGTACGCACGTAATTTTTTTTCACCATTTGTTTTAAGGAGTTTTCATGTGTATTCAGCTCAACGTAATCTTTCCATTTTTTTAGCTGTTCAATAACTAAACTAATTCTGTATATTAATTTCACATATATTCACATATATTTTTAGTGTGTTAGATTGACGCTTGTGTCTCAAGCTTAGAGGATATAAGACTTTCTTAATCGGTATAAAATCGTATTAATTGGTCTTGTCAAATAATTTTTTTTTTTTTTGATATCGCAGGGTAACCCATTTATGGGTGATATCCAGGACGCCCGGGTAGGCAGTCCTAGACCGTATGTCGGACTCAGCATTTGGGGTGCCACTACCGCACTAAACCCCCTGCGGGAGCCTGCAGCCGCTATACTTGGAGGGTCCCGGATCTGCAGGCAACAGGATCCCTCCAGTGATAGGCTGGCCTCGGCGAAAAGGCCAGACTTCTCCTCCATGGGGACTGTCCGGCTCATCTCTGAACAGTCCCGACGACGCCGTGTCAGGACCGGGTTCCCATCCCGGCCCGACACGGGCACAGGGGCGTTACTGGAAGCGCATTAAGTAGCGCCTCCTACGCACCCCCATTCGTCGCCCGCGGGTGGAAGCCACGTCGGTGGCCTCCTCTCTCACCCGCTCGTCGGCCTCCTCTCTCACCTGCTCGTCGGCCTCCTTCTGGGACATTACTGTCTCGCAGAAGGAGACCATCGCCTTCCAGGACTCGTCGTCGCCGAGCATCGCGGTGATGACGCTCGGGAGTGACAAGTCCCCTCCGAGGACCAACGTCAGACCCTGACGCAGTGCCGCCCATCTTGGGCACACCTCGAGAGTGTGCTGGGCAGAGTCCACCGCCGCGCCACAATCGTGACATTCAGTCGTCGGCCTACTTTGGGCCGACCGACACAGGTAGTCACTAAAGCAACCGTGCCCGGTGAGAACCTGCGTCAGACGGAAGGTGAGGGGCTTGCGTTTTCGACGCATCCACCGCTCACCGGGCCGGCCGGACCGGGCGCAGGGCAGCCGTTACGCGTGTGCCATACGGCTCCTCCGCCAGGTCCTCCCCCTTGTCAAATAAATATATCCTTGCAAATATTATCGAATTATTTTTCTGCTCGGTGACAGCATTAATAACATGAAATTAAACCAGTGTTAATCGCGAGTTTAGTAACTAGAGATCTTATTAACGCCAGCCTATTATAGACGGAAATAAATGCTGGAAACTGAAGCCTCATTTCTTTTCTCCTTTTCCATAAGCTTGACTCTAATTTAGAGTATTTTTTTCACAGAATTGTAAACAAAAGTAGTGAATGCTAGTTATTAAAAAAGTAACCTGTTTTTTGAGGCAGTGATTTTAAATTTAATTCGTTTTGCTCGAGTAAAACAATTTATATAAATTGAAGAATTTCTAAAATGCATCGTAATATTATTTATGAATCGTTCTATATATGTACATATATTACTTACAAAATTACTAAATTAGTGCATGAATGTGTTGTTGTGATAAACAAATTTATTAAATGGTTTCTAGATTTGCTGTAAAGTACATTACCTCATACTTTACTTAAAATATACCTGTAATTTGTACAATTACCATGAGTATTAAGTCATAAGCTCTTCAAGTTATTAAAGGCAACCTATTTCTTTTATTAAAATAATATTAATTAAATTAATAAATAACACGAGTAGTAACTAAAAATATGAAAAGTATGATACGTTACTTATATTATAATTTATTTTTAAATTAAAGTAGGTGCCGGTTTACTTCATACAGTCAGTTTTTTCATAGATATATCGATTTATTTATTATTATTTTCTTTTTTTGTCATTTTTGTATTTTCTTTATTGTCATTTTTTCATTTTAACGAACAAAAAAGAATGATCTAATTTGGTGAACGTTGAACGAGCATACATTTCGCTTAATCATTTTAATTTGTATATGTAGATTAGTAAGTAATATCTCTTTCTAAACATTAAAAATGAACGTTTATCCAAACATTTCCGTAAATATTGCCAGTTGCTATGTTAAAAACATCTCTATTTCGCTTTCCCAAGAGTCACGGAATCCTCTCTCGAAGGCCTAATTGGAAAATCAAAATGCTATACCTATTTCAGTCATCGACAGCCGAGTTGTTTCCATGGGGGAAAGCGAGCTTAGAAATTATATTTTATGTTACTCGCTTATAGAAAATTTTTACCTGTGTGATGTAATGAATGTGAATTTTTAAAAGAGAAAATAAATATTTTTAATTTAACCTATAAATTGTTAGTCATGTATTGCTCATGTCTGGGATCGTATATTAATCACGTGAGGCTCGAGGGGGGGGGGGGGGTCGGAAGAACACCACGAAATGTCACGTCAAAGAGGGAGGGGGGATTTTTCCTTAAACGCGCAATTTCTAAACCAAAAAAAAAACAACCAACAACCTCGATGCCTGTCTAGAAATTTCTATCACATTGCTTAATTTTTCAAAATTTAATCAGATTATACTTACATATATTTAAAGAAAATATACTGAGAATTAAAATTTACTTTGCAGAAAAAATACACGTGATTTCTGGGTATGGGGGGGATTGGTTAAAACCTCACCAAGTATCAGAAAGGGGGTTCAAAAAAGTTGTTAAAAAACATCACGTGATTAATAGACGACACCTATAGATCTTGAATTCGGCGTAGGTACAGATTTTACACCGTTATAATCTGCTCTTGCCGATACGAGTAGGTACTTTGGCGATTATTGGTGCAGAGATCACAGCAACTAACTGATGTCACGGGTTTGATTTCCTCAATTAGCAAAACTTGTATAGGTTTTTACCATGGTCTCGGAATTGGTCCCCGTGAATATTTTCGGAAACCAGACACCTTTTTTTTAATGTAACTAGGTCGGAAAGCAAGCATACGGTTCACCTGATGGTAAGCAATAACCGTACCTAGCATATAGACGCCTGCAACACTAAAAGCATCGTAAGCGCGTTGCCGACCCTTTTTTTATGTTACTAAGTCGACAAACAAGCGTACGGCTCACCGGATGGTAAGTGACTACCGTAGCCTATAGACGCCTGCAACACTAGAAGCGTCGCAAGCGCGTTGCCGACCCTATCCCCAATCCCCCCAGGAGCTCTGGTCACCTTACTCACCAACAGGAACACAATACTGCTTGAAAACAGTATTATTTAGCTGTGGTCTTCAGTAAGGTCGAGGTACTACCCCAGTCGGGCTGTTCCATATTTTGAGCAGGAAATTTCCTGCTGTGCCCTACCTCAGTAAAAACCCTATTTCCCAATCCCCACTAGGAGCTCTGGTCACCTTACTCAGGAACAGGAACACAATACTGCTTGAAAAGAGTATTATTTAGCTGTGGTCTTCTGTAAGGTCGAGGTACTACTCCAATCGGGCTGCTCCATATTTTGAGCAGGAAATTTCCTGCTATGCCCTACCTAAGTTATAATGTGGTAGTTTATTTATTATTTATTTGTTCATTATTTCAGCACCTTGTCTTCAAATTCTATACTTTTTTTGTAAACAGTTATTTGAATAAATATAATTTAAATATTTTTTATTATTCGAGTAGACAATCGAATGTAATAGGTAAATTTATTAATTATCAAGTATAATTAGTTATTATATATGTCATTATAATACTAATTCTATTATTTCGTCTTTAAACATAATAATTGAAAACATTTTCACATTGCGTAGACAAAAGAAAAATGTAAATAGATGCATTATAAAATGAAATCAAACTAATTAACTTTATTATTTACAATAAAATTTCTATTAGCCTTATTAGAATAAGTATTGATAGATAATTAATTTCAGATATAATTAATAAATAAACTAATTATGCCTAATTTATCCAAAACTACGTGTTTACCTGTCCATACATTATCCGTAGCGTACTTGATATTTGTTTTGTTTAATTTACGCGTTTGTTGTTTCATTCAGTGCCTTCAATACATCACTTTACCCATAAAACTAAATTATACTACAAGTTTACTTCTTATAAATATAATAAGAAATTCATGAAGTTTTAAATACCTCTGTAGTTGTTACCTATTATACAGAGGGAAGATCGGATTTTGATTTTTTTTTTGTTCGTTGCTAAAAGATAAACTCGAAAAGACAACATTCATTTTAAAATTCTTTCATCAGTAGTATGTAAATAAAGTGCTGTGTTGTCACTGAGTGACGTAGGCTATATTTTAACAGGAGAAAAAGCGTCAGAATCGTGTATTTCGGGTGGGAAAATCCGCTACAAATTTTGTAAAATATAAATATGCCATTATCTAAAGGGAGAAAATGTTTTACAGGTAACTCAAAATTAATTCCCTGTGCTGCACGTAAAAACAACCTACAAATAGCAGCAGTATTTTTAAATTACTACTTCATTTAATAGCCTATACAGTTAATTAAATTATATTTTACTCGCTGTTGACTTAAAAAATGGCTGACGGGATAGTAGAAATAATGCCACGTCGATCATTACGAACGAACTCATACAATACATAATGAAGACAAAATATTACTAAATATTTAATCTTTATATCCGTCTATTTATACAATCTATATATGTATGACCTCTACCTGTCTAACAACAATATAAAATCTTGACTGAATTTCATTTCTTTTTCACAACAGTTCAGATTCTTATTTAAAATCATGTGAATAGTAGTTTTTATAAAGTAAGTTTTCATGTAAAATAATATTTGCGGTAAACATTTCCGGGACGCGGCCGACTCTCGCAGGGCTAATTGGAAAATAAAAATTCTATTCCAGCTATTGACAGCAGATTTTTTTTTTCTATTTTATCGCAAGGCTATTATGTACTATTGAATGGGAAAATGTTTTTAAGCTTGACACCTTTCATAACATGAACAAAATACATCAAATGCAATTAATTTTTCATTTGTATCCTCTTGCATTAATATAATGTATATATTTTATATATTAGTTGAACAAGTACATTTTTAGAACAATTCCTAGTTATATAAGTAACTTTTATTTATTTTGACATAGGTACCTAATAACGTCATTTTAAAACTAAGTAAAAACTACGCATTTAAAGACATCAAATGAATTTCTATCTAAAAATGTTTAAACAGTAACTTAATAAGTCTATTTAAATATGTTTTAGTTTTATGTTGTAATTTTTTATTTAAAATAGGATCAGAGGTTATTATTCCCTAACGAAACTAGGTCGTCATATTAATTGTGGATGATACCATGAATCATACAGATACCTACATGAATCTTTTATTTTGTACATGCTATCAAATGCCAGTATAATCATTATTCCGCTCAAACAACTACCATATCGGAAGCAGCGTATCAACGGTAATTATATAAAAGTTCGTCAGTAACTTCAGAAAATTCCACGTACAAAACTATAAGCATTGCATGTAAATAGACTTCTGTAATTAGAGACGACGCGTCTCGACTGAAATGTATGTGTATGTATGTACATAAATTCTTTAGGAAGGCTTGTCAGACTATCCAGAATAATAAGTGGATCTCGAAAAATGGGGATAAATAATAAATAGAAAAAAAATCAGTTATACCATGATATAGTACTTTTATTGTTAGTGGAGTGTCTGGGGGTTTTGACCTCAGACTTTTGTTACAGTGAATGAATTTAAATGGTCGAGGGGGGGTTTCCTTTGTTATACTATAAAGTGTAAAGTTTACCCAATTTTTTTTTGTGCTTTTGATTTTTTTTTTATTTAAACCAAAAACTATAAAAAATTAATAATTTTATTCAAAAAAATATTTTTTTTCGTATTATATACGTTGAATAATACCTAAATAGACGTAAAATAATATTTTCTTGAAATGTTGGAGCGTATGAAGGGTCATAATGACCTTGGACAGGCAGTAGAACGTGGAGAGGGGAGAACGAAAAGATGGCTTGTTACCTCACCTTCAAACTGAATTCATTTACGCTCATACACGTTGTCGCCAAAAATATATTGAAACATATAAGAAGAGGCCCAATGATACTTCATTTTTGCCTTCGAAAAAGAAACTACGAAGTAGCACTGATTTATCGAGCTTTGAGTGGAAAAAAACTGTTTCATCTCTGGTCAAGAAGCTAATAAAGAAATTTAAGCAAAATTAAATAAAAAACGACGAAGACAAATCTCATATATTAATACTCCTACTTTAAATGACTCCATTGTAAGTTTTATAGCTGTACAGAAAAACGATTGTTATCAAGAAATTCATAAAAGAATTTCTGATATAGCAGATTTACAAACACTCCAAGCGAAATAGCATGCTGATTATTATAATTCTCTTAAAAATTCTATTCATCTGAGCTCTGCTGATAAGGAGGTTGGTTTGACAATTTCGATAAAAGATGCAGCAATGGAGCAAATATACAAGTATATAGAAGAGAATGACGACTGCCAATTTTCTATGCAAGAGTTGAAAGATACGATGGTATATACCTCACAGCATACACCGGATGAAAAAACTATTAGAAAACGACTAATAGACCGCTATCATGATGATACCTATTGTTTGATCAATTAAATTTGGAGCTAATACTAATATACTTTTAAAAAAAACTAATCACACACACGCACACTTCAGAAATCGCAGTCCACTGCTGGTCATAGGCCTCCACAAGTTCGCGCTAAAAATGGCGCAAACTCATGTGTTTTGCCCATAGTTACCAAGCTGTGCAGGCGCGTTGGTGACCGCAGGTCGGGCTTTGTCGCACCGAAGATGCTGCTGCCCGTCTTCGGCCTGTGTATTTCAAAGCCAGCAGTTGGATGGTTATCCCGCCATCGGTCGGCTGTTTAAGTTCCAAGGTGGTAGTGGAACTGTGTTATCCCTTAGTCACCTCTTATGACACCCACAGGAAGAGAGGGAGTGGCTATATTCTTTACTGCCGTAGCCACACAGCAAGCAGCAAAAAAACTAATCATAATGATAATAATAGTAAAAAAAAAGGGTTGTGGAGCTGCTTCAGCCACAGTTATATTGCAGTATAAGCCACTCTTTCGGCTTCCACAAGGATGCCGAAAGAGTGGCTTATACTGCAGTATAGCATGTCTACAGTGCAGCGAAAATACCTGTTTTAATACTCCGCCAATCATTGAAATAAGTGAAGTTGAAGAAAATACTTAAATAGACAAAAATGTAAATTGTTTGACAAATTATTTCTTGATATATATTTTTTTCTTTCATATTCTTTCATTTATTTCTTTTTCCTAATTACTATCTCTATATGAATGTATCAATTAACTTAATTTTGGTGTAGAAATATGTTCTACAGGGTTTAAACTATCAAAATTATAATTATTTCTTTTTTTTTTTTTTTTAATCGAGATCACAATTTTTCAATAGGTAAACTTTTTTGTATATATTATAAGCTAAACATTCCACTTTGAATTATAAAATTTCATTCACTGTAACGGAAATCCGAGGTTTTCGTGTTTTTAACGCCCCAGGCACTCCACTATGTTGTAAACAATAAAGAGACACAACATTTAAACAGATTTAAAGAATAATTCAAAACGTGAAGTATAATATATACCTGTATTTTTCAAGCAAATATAATATTCATATTTCTAAACTTTTCAAACTTTGTTGTTCCCAATTCCCATGTTAGAGAATGGACGCTTAGTTTTCATTTAGATACATCGTTTCTAAGTTGCTATGACAAATGAATTTTAATCAGCTTAGGTGTCGAGAGTTGATACTATTTGTACAATTATTAAATAAACACGCTTAATAAATACATTATTAGAAATATGTAGGTACATATTTTATTAATCACAAAATTGGTTTTATATGATTATAAACCTTTGACTAATATTTAAATCGTAATTTTAATCGTTTTCTGATCCTGGCGTGATGTTTTACAATCTTTATCAACAAACATACTTTCTAACGCAAAAATAAATCAGTATAATATGTTTCTGGCTCCTCCTAGCTGACTAATTTGACTAACTCTTACTTAACGCAGATGAGCGAATGTTTGTTACTTATTTTTATGAAATATATAGTATCTATGTATAATATAATATAGTATGTTAGTTAGATTAGTGTTGAATTAATTCATAACACATATACATACATTCTGAATAAAAGTAATACATTACACGTATCAATATTATTCCAATTATTTTCTACGAAAGCAGATAATAAAAAATATAACGTATTTTTAATATGTATAAATAGTTCTCTGTGTTTAAATATATAATAACGAATAAAATATTACGTATTAAATGTTTTCATTGTACCAGCGTTACAATTATGATAAAAGAACATTAAAAAAATTGAAATTTACATGTTTCGATCTATAAATTCGAACCTTTTTAAATGAATTGGTGGTTTGATGGAACTGTGTCACAACTCCACGCTCGCTATTGCGTCAACCTTCGTTAACTTAAGTGCTACGAGTAAAACGCACTGGTTGAAACTGTTTTAGATAATGAGAAAAGAAGAAACGTAGCGATAAATAATTAATAACTATGTTTTCTTTTATTCTAAGTACTAAGCAACCGAATAGGTAATCCATTTCAGTCATAGCTTGTAGGCTACTTATACATTATAAATATTTCAGGTATCGTAAACGTACATAATCTGTATTAAATCATATACCAGTACTTTATGAATAAATTTTAGGGTAATAATCCTTTATAACAGTATTGTAGTAAGAGAGTGAACCAATAATTGGGCTCTCAAAGCTTGCCAACAGGGCGTCAAATATTAGATGTACCTATGAGTAGTTAGGCCGCTTAAGAGATTATCTACACGTACGTTGCGCGTTGCATAATGTTACATCACATTATTTACGATACACTTCCTACTTGCATGCAGAAGTACATATGAAAGTTCACTCATTAGTGTATTATAATTATTATTTTTTATAAATAACACATACCTACCAGGTTAAACATATTTTTATCTCTTACCAGATTTTTTATCCTGTAGTAGTAAATGCATTTTTTTTTTGTATATTGCATATGTAAATTTATACTATTAGCTTTAGATTCTTTCATACCCTATACTAATGTTCTTGATGACTTTACTTGACTTGTGATGTTCTGTTTTCTAAGAAATAAAATAATTTTTTTTTTTGATTTATCACGATTCACGATCACGATTCAGCCTGTAATATCCCACTGTTGGGCATAGGCCTCTTCCCCATGTAGGAGAAGAATCGGAGCTTAATCCACCACGCTGCTCCAATGCGGGTTGGCAGATATATTCTCTTCTAGGAGTAACGATCGCTATCAGGTGAACATGATAACAACCGGGACCAACGGCTTAACGTGCTCTCCGAGGCACGGTGGGGAGACCCACAAGGACTGCACAAACACCCAGACCACGGAAAACATCTGTATGGCCAATACAAATGCTGTCGTGTGCGGGGATCGAACCCGCAACCGCCCGCGCAACAGCCAATCGCAATCCAATGCTGTGACCGCTGCGCCAACGCGGCGTCGATTTACGACGTTTGATTTATAATTAGTCTTAAAAATTTTAATTACTTACTTAACATTTCACAGATTTAGTTGTTTGTTCACCTTTTGGTTAATTATCTTAAATAAACTAAAAGCATGTTTATAGTACAAATGGAAGTTTAATTTTATGATGAACAGATGGTAAATTGGCTGTAATATGGGAGGGGATGAAATCTTATTTATTTTACTTTATTTTATTAGGAGAGCTTACAGCTTATTATAAACTATAACTAATACAGAATAAAAATAAAAAAGCTATCATTGTATTATCACGTTCACTGTCAATTTTACCGTATTTTTTCGTACGATCGATATTTGTTTTGATTTGTTTTCATCAACAATACCTAGGTTCACCCCCAACTCTTGTCAGGTATAAATCGAAAAATATCGATCCTACGAAAAAATTGATGGAAACCAAAATTGTAGGAAATTTGATTTTAAACAACCTTTGTAATAACTATTTTTCATGTAAAATTGAAAATAAACGAGTTATTCAAGAGACAAAAATAATCCTTTAAATGAAGATGGCGGAGGAAGCAACAAGTCTGGTACCCCTACTTTTTGAATTAAGACTACCAGTGACTCCCTCCAACGATTTCCGAAGGAAAATTGCTTCTTCCGATTTTTGCAAATCTAAAATACTAATTCGACTGGGCTAACAGAAATATTTGTGATGAAAGAGGGTTAGATAAAATTTCAGTCAAATTATATTTTATGAATATGAAAGTTTAATATGTTTCTACTTAAATTATTCCCAAGTTTAATATAAAATAATAAACTAATTAGGGAATAGCTTGTGACTAATTATTGATGAGATCGAAGCTATTGATGAGATGATGCATAAGTCGTATGGTTCACTTGGTCACCCTAATCGATTTCTATGTCTAGTGTCGGAATCATTCAATATATTAACCTTAATAGCACACGCGCACAATCATTGTGATGTCAAAGGGTTAACTCACTTTCATAGCACGTTGACGTTTCAATCTGAATTAATCTGATATAGACATCGTTTTATCGATAGTCGAGTAAATTTTGTGCAGAAATTAGCCCGGAGCGGTTCACAATGCCGCAGGCGGATTCACTTACGACAAACACTCGTTAGATATGACCCCGACACCAATTAGCATACATCGGATTCACTGGTGAAAACAGGCCATTGTTATTTCCAATATAAAAGATAGTTTAAAATCCAATTAATCAATTTTATTTTACGAACGTACTTTTGTATGGAAATAACAAAGAAAACTTAACAAGTGTAACTTAAAACGTCTACTGAATGTTTTCTGACGCACATTGCATCTCGTAGCACTTCGTAGAATCCTCCTACTCCTCCGCCTACTCGTCCGCTACGCTAAATATAAACACCTTCAGTATAGTTATAAAATTTAAACTTAATCACTTACAGTTACAGTAAGATGATATTTGTAAACAGTTTTAAATTCTTGTATACGTTATACTCCTCGTATATTCATACAAACAAAATTTCTCGTATCGGTTTATCGGTTTATCGGTTTAACCGCGGTAGCCCCACCACACTACGCGCGATCCACGTATCGTATGACGTCCAGATTGTCTGATTGACTGATCAGTCCTAATGAAGTTTGGCAAAAAAGCCGTATTACGTAATTAACGTATACATCAATATACCGGGTGAGGAAAAAGTATGGAAACCCTGAAAAATTCGGAAACCGCACGAGATTAGTCATGAAACAAAGGTCACATCCTAGGTAACTTTCAACGAGAAATCTAACGGTGGCCTTTGATTTGACCTTGAACCTCATTTTCAAGGTTATTTCAAGGTCAACCTCATTTTTTAAATGGAAACTTCTATTTTTTTATACCGGAATCCAAAAAAAAGAAAAAATTTACGTCCTAATACGTGTTTAAATATGAGGTTAACGTAACCCCTGAAGGTAAAATAGAGGTCAAATTATGTAAAAACAAAAATGTAATATTGTATATGTAACTAAAAAAAAACTATGAAATATTTGACGAATTTGTCGAATTAGTTTAATTACAAAATACTATTTGTTTTTTTTTTATTTTATTCGTAAAGTAGGTATTTCTCTCCGACCCGTTGCACCGACGATCTACGTAAGATTGCCGGTGTAGGCTGGATGAGGATTGCGGAAAACCGGCATGCCTGGCGTGAACTTGGGGAGGCTTATGTCCAGAAGTGGACTGAAATAGGCTGAACTGACTGACTGACTGAACGTTCCAACCCAGATTAATAAAATGGAAAATAAAAGATGGTGTCTAAGCTCTACTATTTCGAATCCTAGAAATGAAATTAAATGTTTGAGCAAAAATGAGAAGTAATTCAGTAGATATAACCTTAAAAGTATTTATTTATAAATCATAATTTTGTTATTAATTAAAACAATTAAGGCACGTTAAGTGTTTTATATTTTAATTTTGTCTCTTAGTTATTGAAGTAAAATGTGTTACGTTTTGTAACTTACATAAGTACTAATAATTATAATCTAATTTTGTTTGAAAAAAGCCGCGATCGACATAGTGTTTACATACAAGTATATACTAATAGAACGTAATCCATTGATAAAGCTACAATTGTGTTATTTGCTTAGTGACAACAAGTTTAATTTAACAGAAAACACGGAAACAAAATAAACCTATAGTCTACCATTTATGCAAGCAAACAATATTAAACCAACAACCTGATTTACAACAGTGACATATTTTAGTGTAATTAAATTAATGTACTGCTTAATAAGCATCGATAATAAAATTATTTTCGCGTTAATTGATAAATTAGCTGAAAGAGTATGTATTATGCTTTACCTAAAATGGACACATTACTATAATTTATTCCATTGACTGTTGACCACAACATTTTTGCAAATTATACTCAATTAATTCTGATTTATTTGGAAACTGATTAAATGTTTCACCGCGTTTAAATTGGTTTACCTAGTCTTTGTACAAGGTCTCATTGAAAATCTGCTTATATTATAATAATCGTTTTATTTTCGACCTATTTTTCCTTTTTTTGAACAGTATTAAATAGACAGACAACGTTATCCTCACGTAACATTGTAATTGTTTTTATATTTCGGAGAACAACATAAATTACCCTTAGAAAATAACATCAAGAACTGATCCGCGAATAAATTCAATTTTATTACGATCTATACTTTTAATGTATTCAATGTTTTTTCTTTTTATTATAACTATAATGTAATCATTGCATAAAAACCGTTTATATAGAATTCAATTATGAGTCAATTAAATGAACAGACTATAAACAATATAAGCACATTTAAAATTCCTGACGAAAAAATTTAATCCAAAAATATCAATCAGGCTCAGAGCATTTGATATACACGGTATATTAATTTAATTTCGCACAATTCGTAACAATCAGCGTAAAACAATTTACAGGGTGAGTGTAGAGTAATCATCGAAATAGGATTGTCACTTTCCAATTATTGGCGCGCCGGATCGCCTGGTTATAGGCATTTCGATGGTGGTTCTTGTGTTGGGAAGGAATTTAAAGTAGGTACTATGTAATTTCATTATTTCTATACAACTCTATATGTTAAAAAGATTAATTCGTAAGTAGATTCGTAAGTAGTAAGATTATTCTTACGAAATAAATTTTTAAAGCCTTTATGTCAATTTCAGAATTGTAAAAGAAATAATAATTGATTTCCTCGCAAACATGTTTTTCGTGTGTTATTACTAATTAGATGTAAATATTTCTCACTGAATTATATTTTGCATAATTTTTTTTAAAGTACATTTAATTTATTTCAGAAATTCGCCTTAAAAATCTCTATAAATCGTAATTTTATTTGAGCAATAGCGATTGTGGATTTACCAAGTCTGCCGAGCTGTGTCATAACAACTCAAACGTGGAAAGTTATTTTTCCTTTGTATTTTATAGATTTTAATGTTGAATTACACCTCAAAGTCAAAATGCGTGGTAGTTGGGCTAACCCAAATCACTTCACTCAAGAGGCAAGTTTCTCTTACCAAAGCATAAATATGACCTATTTTCATTTAATTCGTAAGCGCTTTAGTCCTCTAAAAGCTTTTAATTTGCATGTTAAAAAAATAAATATGTTGCACATTGTAAAGAACCGGAATAAAATGCGATACGATTCACGGATGAAAAAAGGTTTGAGAGTACAGTTTATTAAATTCTTATTTTAGTTTGTCACCAAGGACGGATTGTGCGCAGCAATATAAAAATATTACTTGTTATAATTATACAATTTGATTATGAGTAATTAAATTGAGTTTGTGAAAACATATTGGAAACTTAAATTAGTATTATTTTATAAAGTAATAATTCTATATACCTTCCGTTTACCTATATAAACCTAACTTCCTTTTATTATATACACGTAATAAATAAATGAAATAAAAACGAATTAAAGAAAATATAAATATATAACAAACATAAAGTTTTAAGTATATGTATCTATAAAAGTGATAAGCTTACCCGAAACATCGCGATATTTGGTTGTTTTTTTTTTCAAGAGAGATGCCAGTTTATTTGCCTCCGACAAAGCAGGAGGGTGTGTTAATCACTCGCAGTAGCGCTTACACGCTTACACGTAGAGCTTTATGCTTTGTTGTCGTATTATCGGCACACTGATCGCCCGTCGTTGTGATGCCTGGACTTTGTTCACACACTCGTACATCAATAGTAGACGCTGTTAAAATGACGACGTACTACAATTACTTTTCTTTAGAAAATTTTCTACGAGTCCCAATATTTCTTACTATAATTATTTTTAATCGCAAACGAAAAATAAATTAAATGTAAAAAACCTTTTTAAAAAACAAGCTTTTATTTGAATGCACTAAAACGAAAAAAATAAATTTTTACTTTAAAACTTTTACTATCTACTTATAAAGTCATTACACATAATCTATATGATAGAAAAGCATGTCGCGAGATATGAGTACTCGTATTTCCTTAGTTTGAAATTTTTAATAGTTAAAATCAATCACATCAATTTATTTAATTTACTTGTTTACAAGCAAATCTCGCGACAAGCTTTTATATCATATAGATTATGTGTAATGACTTTATAAGTAGATAGTAAAAGTTTTAAAGTAAAAATTTATTTTTTTCGTTTTAGTGCATTCAAATAAAAGCTTGTTTTTTAAAAAGGTTTTTTACATTTAATTTATTTTTGACTTTTTAGTCGGTATTCACGTCACTTTATTCAAATTATTTTTAGCAAGCCCTTTCATTTGATACCCATATTGTAGAAGTGCTCTAAAAATAACTAGTCCGCACTCAAAAGTTGGATTTACCAATATGACGTCACAAAGTTAACCATGCATTGTCATCCAAATTGAACCTGCATACAAAATTTCAGCTCAATTGGTTGCTTCAAAATTGAGTTGCAAGATTTCACCCGAACAAACATACATACATACATGCATACATACAAACCATGCATTGTCATCCAAATTGAACCTGCATACAAAATTTCAGCTCAATTGGTTGCTTCAAAATTGAGTTGCAAGATTTCACCCGAACAAACATACATACATACATGCATACATACAAACCATGCATTGTCATCCAAATTGAACCAGCATACAAAATTTCAGCTCAATTGGTTGCTTCAAAATTGAGTTGCAAGATTTCACCCAAACAAACATACATACATACATGCATACATACAAACCATGCATTGTCATCCAAATTGAACCTGCATTCAAAATTTCAGCTCAATTGGTTGCTTCAAAATTGAGTTGCAAGATTTCACCCGAACAAACATACATACATACATGCATACATACAAACCATGCATTGTCATCCAAATTGATACTCTATACAAAATTTCAGCTCAATTGGTTGAAGATATCTGCTTCAAAATTGAGTTGCAAGATTTCACCCGAACAAACATTCATTAAAGTTACATACATACATTGCAAGTTAAATAAAAGCTTTTAAAAAAGAACAACTTCAAATACATCGGCAAGTAATACGCGTACCACGTATACTAATCGTTAAAACAGTCAGTTAGATATGCATTTTTAGGGATAACTCAATAAGTTTTTACCAATTCTCAATCTAATTTAAATGGGACCACATAATAAGCATCAGCTTTCGATTAAAAAATCAAAATCGTTACACCCAGTAAAAAGTTATGAGATAACACACATAAAAAATGTAGTCGAATTGAGAACCTCCTGCTTTTTAGAAGTTGGTTAAAAATACATACTTAAGATTCACGGGTTCAATCCAAGATTAACCGTTCTCCATATTAATTTAATGCTTTACAGTTGTGTATAAGCATAGATCTATAAATACATTCACGCAATAGGTACACAATGGTCGGTGGTACACAAGTAAATACACATTTTAATGTTCCACTTGCTTTTATTTACTTCGTAGTAAAAATGCAATTCAATGATTAATTGTGTAGCTAATACAGTTACTTTAAATTAATTTATTGAAAAATCTTAATAAAAAAAACATTATAAGTGTACCAACTTCTTATAAATATTGAGGAATATGATCTATGTGACGATAAGAGTTTGGTGAATCTCAATTCATCGTGACATCAGAAGAAAACGTACTCGTACTTGGAAACAAGCAGATTGTACTAACTTTTTGTTTATCAATTCCTTGAGTGATGGCTTGGTAAGCTGGAAGGGTCGAAAGAGGGTTTTTATCTGACAATAACAAATCAGCGACAACCACGCTTCCATAAGCCAACTACAGCTTGTTTTTGAAATTGAAATTGAAAACATTTATTTCGCCATAAGGTGATACACACACTTAACGAAGGTCAAAAAAGAAAATGTCATTTACAAAAAAAACTTTGATGTAGCGCTCAGCATTTGCCGTCGCAGCTCTCGTATAGCCTGTGCCTGTGCTTTGTTACAGCAGATGGAGGCAGATGCTGCTCAGACTACTAAAACTATAGTGCCTAAAATGGATTACATGCAAGTACTTGGTACATATATGATATATTTTATTTTATTTTTTGTGAGTTCGACTGCCACTCTGAGTCTGTGTGTAATATATCTATTATTTATACATTTATTTACCAAAAAATTTTATTATATTTATTTATTAGTAATTATATTATATTTTTTAAGGTTTTTAGTTTTAGGTTCATTGTTTTAGTATATATTTTTATATTTAGTTGTAATTCAATTTCGTTATATTTTTAGATTACTTAGATATAATTATATTTTACTTATGTCATTAAAGTATAGACGTAAGAGTTGCAATATCATATAGAATTCCGCTGTGACAAAAGAAACTGTTAAAATAAAAATTGTATATTTCACTTATTTCAGTAGTTACTTCCACAATAACATAAAGAGTCATCATGGCCATTTGCAAAGGTTCTAAACATTCGGCTGCACAAATTAATCAATAAAATTAGACGTTAGGCAAAACTTTTAATTGCTGAAGTTTACAACATTTTTCCATATACAAATATAAATCGACTAGAATTTTCGTCATTTTACGTACAAATTCTCGTATCGCCGAAAGCCAACAACAGCACTGGCTATTTTTTTATATTAAAAAGTCAGCATTTTTGTGGATAAGGGACTTTTTTACTCGTTATGTCGACCATATATCTCACGCAGTTTTACTCGCTTTGACGTTAATCCTTTCGTTTTAGTTACTTTGATTCGTAGTTGTCGTTTATTAGTCAATGTTTTCTTATTGATACCGGTTCAGTTCAGGCTAAAAGAATACATCTACTTAGGAACCAATATATAATTATTATTCATTATGTAAATTGCATCACCCAAATGTACGTACGATCGTATCTTCCGAACGACTGTACGAACTTGATTTTTTTAAATTGTTTGTTGTTGTGAGGACAAGGGTTTTTTTCGAAGAAAATTCGATATATTTAAGAAAAAAAATATGGCGGTACTGATTTCGTCAAGTCAGCTAGTAAATAATAAAAGTAAACAAAATCATTTTTCTTCACTTTATAAAAGGTAAAATTACGTATTTTTTTCTGTTTTATACTAAATAACGTTATTTTCCTTCAATTTATATAAATTGAAAGAAAATAACGAGAAACTCAGCGAAAACAAAATGCTCTTTAAAAATGATTGAGTTTTTCTTCTTAATTAGTTAAGGTAAATCTCAAAGTCGGCGTGACCCTGAATGAAGGGTAAGTATAATGAGCCTTGAAATATGTATGGAACTAGAAAGACAGAAGTGCTAAGCAACTACACGTGGCAACAATTGAAGGTAGCCGTGTACTATTCAACTATAAGTAGACGCGGAATAAAATTTTCAACGCATTTAAATTACTTTATACTTTGTTATAAAATATTTTAAAATGTATTTTAAATATAAATTAAACTTAATTAATTCGATTCTTAAGGATATTAAAAAAAATTATATTGTTTTTAGATTTAAAAACTTCTTTATGTAGAATTATTTCTTTAAACAAGACATAAAGGCCAAGATTTACAAAAATATCAAAAGTTCCTACATCAAGTAAGCGGTCATCCTACAACATACTGAAATTTAGGCTTACAGTTACAGGTGATGCTCGTCATTAAGTTTATGTATCAAAATCCTTTCTAAAACAATATAAACAACAAATTGATTTGATATTCGATGATTTGAGCGATAGGCAATTTGGTTTCGTGTTATCTTTAAGCTGCTTTACCTGGAAACAACACTAATGAGTTATTGATGCATTCTGTATAAATTTTTGAATTTTATGTAGTTACTTTTTAAATTTTATGAACCCAAAGGTGCATTTTGTAATGTATTAGGTAGCGTTTTAATTTTGTACTGTGATGTTATGGATTTACCAGATATTGAAAAGCGTATTAAAACCGGCACAAAATAAAAAAGGACTGTTATGTAAAGACTGTATTACACTTCCCCAGACTCTGCTCAAGCCAGACTAGCCTAAATTCCAATGTAATTAATATTTTTCCCTTTCCCCTAATTTTTTTCCCTACGAGCAAATGAGATAATTGGATAAGCGATATCTATATGAGGTATGTGTGTGACGTTGGGATGTAAGGTTTTAGATAAAATGTAGTTCTAAATGTGAAGGTTTCGACAGCAGTAACAGACTATCTAATTTTAACCCATAATAACTGTTCAACACGATCTTTGTGGGAACTCTGCATTGTGGGCCTAAGCGCCTAACACAGGGCTGGGATGTTCATTGGCATTATTTAATATATTTTACGGTATTACAAATATTACAAGTTGCACATAACATTTTTAATGCATGCAAACCTATTTTAATGCATTGATAAATTTTAAGAGTAGCAAATAAAAAAAATTTTAAATATTTATTCTGAAATCACTAATAAAAGTTTTTTTTTATTTTTATAGAAACGACATTTATTCTTACGAAAATAAAATAGAATGGTTTTAGAGTAAGCATGTAAAAATTCACACATATAATATTAAATTATTAGCGACAACCATTACTGTATTTCAATTAGAAGGAAGTTTTGTTATAGTGCGCACTATTCAAATCAATAACTCGAAATTGAGGTTGACGAGAAATGGACAGTTATAAAGCAATTAAAGCTTACGATTTAACGAATGTATTTGGAAATACATAGAGACTTAACTCAAAACCACATACATATATCGCACCTCCGATAAAGTAGGGTTACAACTGGAAGAACCTTGATTTTCAGGAGAGCGATAACAAACACACGGATTTGTTATGTAGTTTTTATTCCTTTAACATTGTATAAATATGCTACAAAGTGTATATATTTAAAAATGTTGCAAAATATACTTTCGAATGACATATGCTGTTTTTCAATTTTCCAGAAAAATTGCATGAAAATTTACAATTGTGACGGTATTTTAGATAACTATTTGAACTTTTATAAATAAAAATACAATATGAAAGATGTAACAATGTTTATTTAAATTAAAAACAGGCAGTTACTTACGCTTATCTTAGCTAAATATTTTTTGTATCGATGTAGACTACATAATAAAATCAACTTTAACAAAAACTTCAATTAAATCAAACCTACAAACATAATTATCTCTCTAGTCGTAGAATTATTCACTAATCAGTTCAAGTTTAGATAGTCTCAGATAAGTAACAATTAAATAATATTTGTTTGAATGTTATCTTAATTAGAATAATGTAATGTAATCATTAAGTAGGAACCATAATTATCAATATAAAAAATAAAACCACAGACCTGAGCTTTCAGTCATCTAAGTTTCAGACGTCACGTAATTAGGGTGTCACAGCAAATTTCCAATCACAATTGGTTGTAAAAAGACGCATAAAATCGTGGTACATGGTTACTATCTACCAAACTCATTAAATCAGCTTTCTTCCTCTCGCTTATTGAGAGCTGTCTGCTGTAAGCAGGTTTTAGACCGGGTAGAACTTCAGGGTGTGTACGCCAGATTTTAGCTTCCGAAAAATCTTCTTCTTCGTATGAATTTTTATAGTAAAGAATGCAAGGTGTTTCTTTCATAAATTTGACGACTTTGACGTCTTTTATTTTTAGGTTACCCGCGCCGAATCGTAGTTCTGCATGTAATTTCTTTAGGGATATAAAGTCATTAAATGAAAGCTCATTTACACTGTATGGGGGTCCAGTTTTTTTGGCCGTTCTTATTAATTGTGCATACTGTGATGGCACGTAAATCGGGCCAGATTTTAAACTTCTTTTAATGCATTTCTCAATAACCGAATGAACTGAGTCGCCTTCATTCTGGGTGTGCCCAGTGACCAAAAACTTGTGTGTAATAGAATTTAGTTTATCGTAATTGAGCACACAATAGGTATAGAGAGCCAGTATAAACTTGTTTTTATTTTGCCCTCCGCAGTTATCTGAATAAAATGTTAAATCAACAGCAGAACCATTGTTGACTTCAGATAATCTTTTTTCTATAAATTGGAGGAGACAGCTACCAATTTCATCAGAACCTCGATTTCCTGTGCCCTCATGCCAGAAGTAACTCTCTGTTTTTTTAGTAACAAGATCAGAAATCGTAAAGTTAAAGCAGTTTAATTTACTTTTGTAATAAAAAACAGATACGTCACCTTTTGGAACTGGCAGAACAGCTTGAAGATCATAAACCGCTACTATGTTTGTCTTCGAAGCGATATCTTTGTCGCGTTGTTTTTCTTGACGTGACAATTGTTTTTCTTTAAGGTGTTGATCATATTTTTGCTGAAGATTCTGTTTGTCTTCGGCGTTTTCATAGGCGACACATAGCTCACAGCGATCTTTTTTTGGTACGAAAAAACCTAAATTAAATTCAGTGTTGAAAATTTTTGCATACATTACATAATTGCCGTAAGGTTTATTGTCACGCTTACATTCTTCTACGTACTCTCGGTGTAGATCAGCTATTGTTTTGCCTCCCTCAATGAACTCTCTTGTGGTTTGCTGTCGCAGATAATGGCTTTCGATGCGGGGGATTGAATTTATGTGATTACGAATTGACTCTTTAATACCATCAGGCAGTTTGTGATGACCGTGATGTTTGCCTCTTTTGTCTTCTTCAACTGAACCTGTTTCTTTCCTCTTCTTCACTACTGTCTGTATAACTCTATTATTAATATCTAACGTACTCATGAAAAACGTCTTGCAGATCCGGATTTGATGTCCCATTTTTGTAAAGTAAAATGCATTGTTAAGTTTTCTTCCCCTTTGAGTTGTTGTGTACCTATATTTTCGTTGTATTGGCGTCATATGTCTGCTGATAAAATCTCTTTGGCGGTTAATATCCTTCAGTCCCCAAAAGTCTTGAAAAAACGCTTCTCTATCTAATTCTGTAAGTTTTTCTTTGCACTTTAACTTACAACGTTCACTACACGGTGGTTTAATTTTTCTAGCGTCCTTCTGCACTTTTGATTTTAATGTTACGTAAGCACACCCTGCATTTCTAAGAATTTTACGTTTATTTTGTTTCCATTCTGTGGGTTCAGCTACACGTTTTCTAGTTCGTTTTCGTGTATCCGGTATTGGCGTATCATCTGAGTTAGAGTGCGATGTTAGAATCCGAACAGTTGATCCTGAAGATACAGAGGGATCTTCGACATTAGTTGAATTGTCGATGTCGTCTTCAGTTTCAGAATCTTTAGGCATTGCACAAGAACGACGTTGCTCGATTTCAAAGTCGGGATCTTTCACAGAATCATCGCTGTCCTCATTTAGAGTGGAACTGGAAGAGTCTGATGAAGACGTACTCTCTGTATCTGAAGAACAGTCAGTTGTTGAGTCATCAGTAGGTTTCTCGATTTTCTGAGAACTCTGGTCTTTTGTAGATTGCCCACTAGTAGATGGTAATAATTCAAGTTCAGTATTGTAAGAGGAAAAATATCGTCTTGTATCTGTAAAATAAAATCAATTACATTAACAATTATAAAGACTCCTATACTCCAGGCACCGTTGATAAAAATGAAAATAATTACCTTCGACTTTTTCAGATTGAGTCTGATGATCATCTGGGATGTCGAAATTAGCTTTCTCGGTTGGAAGGCTTTTGATATGCTCATTTGAAGATGGCACTACTTGGACTTCCAAAGTGTTTTCGCTAGAGTCAAGAGTCTTATTTTCTGTAATACAAAATATAAAATTGGCACAAATGCACATAATGATAGAAACGAATTGCCTTGGTTGCACGTTAAAAATTGAACAAAACCTTTGTCATTTTCAGTCAGGTCAAGAATTCTCGTCTCGGTTTCTGATTGATTTATAACAACATCAAAGTCCGTTTTTTCTCTTGATTCTGAAACTATAACAAAACATTAACTTGAATAATAAAAATAAAAAACAACAATTCATTTTCTATATTAGATCATTGCACAAAATAACCAAGTTTAGCACATGTTAAGCTACCAACATTTTGAAAATGATGGCAATCAGAATACTTAGGTAGGTACATATCTCACCTTGCAAGTTTGATCCCAAAATCTTTGGATGATCATTTGCGCGAAGATTTTTATTTTCCTTTAGAGCTAAGCGCAGAATTGCGTCGTTGCGTTTCATTTTGACCCTAAAACACAAAATAAACCAAATACTTTAAAATGATACTATGATATAAAATATGGTAACAAGTCGAAATATTACGCCAAAATGTATTGATTTTTCGTCAAATAGTGTTATAAGGAGAAAAGTAACACAATATTATTAGGTACTCTGGGGTATTACAATTAACTGTATCTAAAACACCGTTATAATACAAAATGTTTTACAATAAACTGTAACAATACGACTTGTGACCGTTTATTAGAAAAATATACTAAACAAAATAAAATTTACCTGTCAAGAACACAGTAATATTTTAGTTTGTAACACTATTTTGTAATAACAATCGCACGTCCACCTTTCACAACACGAAATGTAGCACTAACCGAAATCACTATGATGCAACAATGCCTTACTGGTGTAGCGTTACAATGCCACCTAGACGCGAGTTTTGGAGTTACAGATATAACTATTTTTGAGAAGGTAAATAATAACATTTGAAGTATTTCTGTGTAATTAACACAAAATTCGATTTTTTCGAGTTGTAACCCTACTTTATCGGAGGTGCGATATGTATTGGCATTTATTTCATCTATCTGGAAGAAATTGCTTTATGCGATATAGCCGCCTTTTGTACTTTTTCTTATTTACCTAATTTTTTTTTCAGGTTTAGAATAAAGAGTACGGAGCGTCAAGGGGACTGCATTGGCGTCGTGTCGCTGTGAATCTGTGATGGTATTAAAGTTGTCTGTCAACAGTGAAACAGTATGCTGGATCAAACTTTCTTCTATATTAAGCGAGCCTTTGCCCAGCAACACGTCCTTCGCAAGCTATTTCAGTTCAGGTAAAATTATATAGCCTTAAATTTCTATTGTTCTAATTTTAAGCGGTACGCTTACAGACACGGAACAGACAATAATAGAACTTTTATAAGAAAATATGCTATTTATATTATTATTATTAAAGTTGTGTTAAGTGGATTAACTCAAAGAATGGCACTATTTGTGTGTAAACATTTTAAAGATCTTGTCATAATTATATACTAAATACTGTTTTTTTTTAAAGAGCCGAATGTTAGTAGTGGGAAAATAAACCAAAAAAAAAATCTTGTTTTAGTTTTGTAAATGGATTTACGATTTTCTCTCTATTTTTAACAAAAAACTTGAGCGAGACATACGACTGTCACCGAGGCAACACTGTCGTTGTACTGTTCTATATTAATTATTATCGATTGACGTATGAGAACCTAATATAAGTTTTATCATATGAGTATGAATATACATATATTAAATTAAATCTGTTTTTATTTTACACTAGCTGTGCCCGCGACTTCGTCCGCGTGGAATTTAACAAAATAGTTATTGTTCAATTTGAAGAGTTAAAAATAAATAACTTTCTAAAATAAAAGTAGCCTAAGTTACTCCTAATTACATCAGCTATCTACCAGTAAAAGTCGCATCAAAATTGGACCAGCCGTTTCAGAGATTAACTGGAACAAACAGATAGACAAACAAAAATTGTAAAAAAATGTTATTTTGGCATATGTACCGTGTATACATCCACATGCATTTAGTAAAAAGTGGTTATTTTAATATTACAAACAGACACTCCTTTTTTATTTATTTGTATAGATAGTAAATCTATATAGGTATAATAAGCAAATTTTAAATAAATTTAGTATTTGTTACGTCTGAGTCGTAACAGAAAATTCGTACAAATCGTAAGATTCGTCAACAAAGTGATCAACAAACAGATAATTATTTAGATAAATTGTGAATAGAAAAACTGGACTTTTAAAATAAAATAAAATATACGTATAGATAATTTTTTGTTTTTAGGTTTATTTAGTAGTAAAGAGTATCTGGTGTGTGAAGTAGGTACAGTAGATTTTCAGTAAGACCTCCAAAGATAGAGATTCACACAACAACATTCACTAAGTCCGTAATCTGTGAACATAGTCTACACAAAGCTCGCCAATGTTATATTAGATTTGGTAAACCACAGGTCGTCGCAAAAAATACTGATTTCAACCAAGGATGATCCGTGAGGCTATTGAAATTTAAAAAAACATCCAAATTTCAATAGAGAAGATGGCTGGCTATTGCCACTTGCTTGGGATCCCAGTATTAAAATAATTAAATCAAAAAGCAAGCATAATATGCTGTGGCAATTTTTATTTATTTAATTTGCTGTGGCATTAAATACTCAGTTAGCACTTTCTGCGTCTCTAAACACTAATTACTACAGGACTACTACACATTACTACGGCACTAATTAAAATATTGATGTATCATAGGGTAGTTTCGAATAACTTTGTATCGTTAGGACTTCTGACACCTATGTCCATGTCTGTGACCATGATTGCTGTAAAGTATCCGAAATGTCGGGCATCTAAAAAAAACCTATAGGTAAACCGCGATAAAATACGAAAAAGTTGTTTCATTATAATAAAAAATCAAGTGAAGTAAAACTTGTAGTATGACCTATGCATGTATTTATATATATGTGTGTGTGTGTGTGTGTGTTTATGTAAGTATATTTACACGTTTATGTCTCACTTTAAACGTTATATCACAATTTGTACATCAACACCGACACAATACCATCTCCTCTGCCCCTAGGTTGCTTGGAAGAGATCGCTTTTCAGCGAGAAGCCCATTGTACCTTATGATGATTTGCTTTGTGTTATTTCTGTTTTAGTGTAAAGCGTATTGTTATGTTATGTAATGTTATGACGACGCGTTGGCGCAACGGTCACCATCAACAATCAGCAACCAATCAGCACGGTCAGTGGTCACCAACAATCAATCAGCGCAACAACCACTAACCACTGGTTATAGTGGTTGTAGCGCTGGCGGTTCCGGTTTCGATCCCCGCACATGGCAAACATTTGTATTGGCCATACAGATGTTTGCCATGGTCTGGGCGTTTGTGCTTGTGTATTGTCTGTTTCCGGACCCCCTATCCTAGATTCCTAGTGGGGGCAGTTGAGTGTGAGGCGTTATGTATATTCGTTTTTTTATACAAAAGACAACAGAATGAGATATGCACCCAATCCATATTTTAAAATGATAATTTAATATAAGTATTTACTAATTAAAATTTCAAATAAAATAGATAATAAAATTAATACAATTATTAATAACATCACCTTACAAAAAGCCACCGTTTTAAATACTTACTTTCCGAATAGTAAAAAAAGCTCTTGCAAATTGACGAACACGACATCGCACACAACATATAAAAATACACCGCCACCATTTACTTGGTTTTGACTCGTAAATGGAGACAAACTAGCTAAAGACTGAAAAAATTATCAAATATAATAATATTGGTAATAAAACGTTTGTGTCGGACAAGAACCCGACTAGAAATAAAGTCAGGCTCAACCAGATCATATTATATTCTGGACCGGATCAGGATTGGATGAGGCATGCAAGATCCGTCAAGCCCTATCAGGACCAGGTCTGGTCCAGATAAGGATAGCCTGATGTAAAAAATAATCAAGTATGGCAAGGTATACTGGATCAGGACCAGGTCTGGTCCAGATTAGGTTAGCCTGATGTAAAATGTAATCAAGTATGGTAAGGCATACTGGATCAGGACCAGGTCTGGTCCAGATAAGGATAGCCTGATGTGATGAGCCTGAATCGCGCTATCGATGTTTTTAAGCGCACTTAGTATATATACAGTTATCAGGACACTATAGAAAAGAGTCAGTTTCTACACAGTGGAGCAGTCCTAAGTAGTAGGAAGTAGTTAATTAATAATATTTAATTAGTTATAATAATAATTAATAAATAATATAAAAATTATTGATATTTAAAGTAAAAACAAAAATAAATAATACATATGAAAAAAAAAACGGAAAGAAATACAACAATACTTTAAGATAATATCAACTCATTTTTTTATCAAACAATTTTTTCAAGACTATACACTCATGTTTTTTAAAAGGACCGGACCGGGCATACTCGATCCGGACCCGATAAGGTTTTCCTGATCAGGTCCAGACAAATCTTCTGCGTTACATACCTTATCCGCTCCAGATCGGGCATGCCCGGTCCGGTCCTTCTAAGGAACACGAAAAAATTTCTAGTCGGGAAGTCCATAAAATTCAACAGTATTTTACGGTTAGCTTAGAACAACAAAACTGATATAAAATACTAAAGAAAAAAAATTAAAACTGTGTGTTTTTTATATTTTTTATTAGTTTGGTTTTAATTCCTTTATACCCGGCGTATTTAGATTCGCACTGCTCTAGGGGTGAAAACAAAAAACTTTACTCGACTCTAAAAATGAATAAAATTCCAGCAGAGGAATGTAAAAAATATTGATGAACGCGTTTGTAGCACGTTCCGTTCAATCTCACCTTTTCTAATAACCGAGTTGTTTTTCCAATACAAAAATAAGAGGCAATTCAGCATTGTTAGCTTAATTTAAAATTTAAACTGTCAGGGATGTTACAAATACTGTAATGAAAAGTAAACGTAAATTAATAAATTGCAAGGTTATTCTTTGCTAACTACAAGTTATTTTGTTGTTACAATAATCTAGTTTTATATTTTCACTGTTTCTGTCAACGCTGTTTTATTGTAACCATTGTTGTCCTTTCTTAATTATCCAGCTGGGATTAGCCGTGGCGATATCAAAGGTCACGTCATAGAGATGGCTCCAGCATAAACATAGCAGCTATGATGAGAAAATTACCTAATAATGTAGAAATTTAAACGCGCGTAAATAATATATAAAACCTTTAAATTCTACCCGCACGACACCAAGGCATTAAATTGTTAATAAGTAATTACCTAAATTTTCTACTGTTTACTTACAAATTAATGTCTATTTTTTACATGTTCCATACATATTTTTTTCTTGTAAGTAAGCGCTTACCGTAGCCTATAAACGCCTGCAACACCAGAAGCAACCCAAGCGCGCTGCCGACCCTATTCCTGACCATCCCCATTCCCCAGGAGCTCTGGCCACTTTACTCACCACAGGAACACAATATTACTTGAGAGCAGTATTTTTTAGCTGTTGTCTTCCGTAAGATTGCGATAGTTCCCCAGACGGACTGCTCTAGATTTTGAGCAGGAAATATACTGATCTGTCTTATCTCAATAACATAAAAGACGAAATTAGATATGAACAAATCTAAAAAAGAAAGAAAATGCTGACAAACTTTACATACTTCAATAAACTAAACTTAGAGTAAGTGCATTACGATCATTGACTATTTATTATCTTAGAGAAGAAAGTTCTATTCCGCGTTCATACAAATACAGAGATTTTTTATTGATATTTGTAACATTTTTATTTCCGGAAACAAACCCATCTTGTACGTCAAACATTCAAACCATCACAATGTTGCCTTTTAATTAAATCTGTCTAGCTATTTTTGTAAAATCGACCCGATTTTTTTTAATAAAAATGCTATTGTGATATATCAAATATAACAAATTCATACCGGTAAATTCTTTGAAAATAACCGCTTCAATTTTATAAAATAATGTACGAGTAGGTATATTATTCGTAACTATATATTTTTATTTCACTATTGTTATTTTATTTATTGTTTTAAAAAGTTTAAATAAGACTTTGCAACAAACCAATTAATGTTCAGTGCTTACTGAAGCAAAACTTATGAATACAAATTAAAACAATATTTCATCGTACTGTTCTATATTGTTGTATTTATCTATCAATACTAGGTATACCTACAATGAATACTAATAGGTAAATACTTTCAAATGGCAAAAGATAGCTGAATCTAAAAAGATTTTTATTTAATTAAGTACGTGTTAAAATATTTGTTTATACATTGATAAAAACGGTTTAGTCAGAATCTCGTTGCCTTAATGGTAAGATAATCAACTGCACTATAGGATAGGTCTTAAATCTCTGTCATCAAATACTTGGGGGTAACAAACTTGCCAAATCTGTAGGCCATAAATTCCTCTTTCTGACATGCTAAGTGAAAGAAGAAAACAACCAATGCCTCCCCACCGTTGTGCGTAGAACAATCCATTGTGGGTTTTTATAAAATGGATAAAACAATACGGATGAAATATGTGCTCAAGGTACATCTAGAAGCCTTTGTTCTCGATCTTTCAGTTATATTTTATAATATTTATAATATTTTATCAACCTAACATTTAAGTACGATTAATAAATATAAAAAATGAGAGCAAATATATTAGTTTGCTAACATAAATGTTCAACGAATATGTGCGCTTTTTATATGTAAGTTTATTCCCTTGGATATCGATAATTTACGCGCCGTCGATTCTCTTTATAGAAATGAAGTATGTCGTAAGTATTAGGACCGTTCATATAAAATATGTTACGCTTTATTAACCTTACCCCGCACTCAATTTGCTTGACAACATTATAAATTATATTTAATCATAATATTGGTTTAGTATGTTTATTTAACTGCAAACTTGTTTATTTGTAGAAATTTGGTTTATTAGAAGAGTAATTAGATTATATAAGTATAAATTTTTTTTAAACAAATTAGTATTTCCGCTCACATTGTTTTTACGTTTTTTTCTCTAAATAGATTTCTAAATTAACTAAATTAAAAAATAATTAAAAAATTGTAAAAATGTAAAACTTTTTTTAGTGCCTTATACAGGATGTGAGGGCAATGGTTAGCCATAGGGGTATGTTGGGTAGGGGTTTGGAACCTATTTAGGCTAACTTACCTATATGCAAAGTGTTACGGATTTTTTTTTTGTGCTATACAGGGACATACCGCCCTGCGTAATAACAATTATTGTTATAATTGTCAGCGTAGAGTGCGGGGTCAGGTAGAAACCATTTCGTTATTTCATCATTTAAAAAAAAAGTAAGTAAGGTAAGTGAATGAAAGTAATATTATTTAAAACATTGTTAACTAGAGTAATTTTTAAAATTATTTTAAATTGTCTGGAGGCTTTAATTTTTTTTTTAATTTATACCATATATATATATATATATATACCATACCATACCATACCATATATATATATATATATATATATATATATATATATATATAGTTTGATTTACTTTTTGTCTCTATCAAGATTTTTTTGGCCCATAATTTTTTTTGTAGATGTTTCCTAAATTAAATCACATTTATTTTACATGCGCAATGTATTGATGATCAAAACAAAAAAGAAATGGCGTTGATATATCAATAAACAAAAAAGATATGATGGTCAAATCACTAATTTTCGGCACTTTTTCAAAAAATGAAAAAAAAATCATTAAAAAAATTCGTAACACTTTGCATATAGGTAAGTTAGCCTAAATAGGTTCCAAATAACCCCCCTACCCAACATACCCCTATGGCTAACCATTCCCCTAACAACCTGTATAATTATTAGATTTTTTATAATCGGAATACCTAACTAAAATAAAAATAAAAAAAATAATTATTATTGAAGAAGTTCTAGGATAATTATGTAATATGAAATAGTAATAAAACTAGAACTATACGGTTTCTTTTATGAAACGTACAGTACAGAAGTCGAAAAACCAATTTGATTACGTCAACGTTATCTTGTATCTTAATTTGATAAAATCCAAGGAAGGAGGAGGCAAATTTAAATATGCAAAACGTTGCGACGTAACTAAGAATATAATATGTCGGTGAAAAACCCTGTTTCTAAATTAAACCCATTTTCGCGATCATTTAGCAAATTAAAATATATCATACACACATTCGCCAACTTTAACCGTAAAATTACATCTTATTGGTTTCTACTCTCAAGTTTAATAATAATATACCTACTTATTTGCTTACTTCAAATATACATACGAAGTGCTCGACTCCTTTGTCTGTACACGTATGTGTTTATTTTTTACTGAAGGAAGTTTTGCATTATTCTGCATTATAACTAAAAAAAATTCAAACTTATTTGTAAATACTATAATATATGTGTGTCTTGAATGTGTCCTATGAGACTCTTCACTATCACTAAATATTATAAAACAAAGTCGCTTCCCGCTGTCTGTCTGTATGTATGCTTAATTTTTTAAAACTACGCAACGGATTTTGATGCGGTTTTCTTTAGTAGATAGAGTGATTCAAGAGGAAGGTTTTTATGTATAATACATGCATATTATAGTAGAGGAACACTGGTAATTTTAGAGGTTTCTAACGTATCTTTTATTGTAGATAGTATTTAGTTTCAGCATTGCAACCGTGCGAAACCGGGGCGGATCGCTAGTTTAAAATAATAAAAACTGACTCATTTTGCAAAAGCAAAGTAGGTATACCCATCAATTCTCAACTTATATTATGTGAAAATCACTTTTACGTCATATCAGCCTTTAAGTTAAATAATTTAAACTCGACGTGACATTGCATTGGCGGAATCGACCGTGGTCCATTGGCACAAGTGAAAGCCATTAAACCAATCAATCAGTTAATTAACTCAAAATATTGTACAAATATATTTTACTAGCTTCTGCGCGCGACTTCGTCGGCGTGGACTCCGCTCCTATTGGTCTTAGCGTGATGATATATAGCCTATAGCCTTCCTCGATAAATGGGCTATCTGACGCTGAAAGAATTTTTCAAATCGGACCAGTAGATCCTGAGATTAGCGCGTTCAAACAAACAAACAAACAAACAAACAAACAAACAAACAAACAAACAAACAAACAAACAATCAAACAAACAAACTCTTCAGCTTTATTATATTAGTATAGATTTAATAAAAAATAATACCTTACTTAAGACCTAAGAATTATATATATATATATAACCTATACCTACGCGATAAACTCGAAAACTACCAAACGGATTTTTATACGGTTTTCAACAATAGAAAAAGTGATTCTTGGGGAAGGTTAAGGTTAAGTTAAGGTAAGGTTAAGGAAAATTAACAGAAATACGGCGATAAATGTTGAAGAGGTCGCAAAAAATCTCGCCAACTGGGAGCTTTCCACGTGAACGCTGCGTAAACTAGCAAAGATATAGTTAAGTAATGTACTAGCGAATTCAAAATCTATAAAAATGCTACAAAAAAGTCCACGATAGCATATCTCTATCTCTTACGGTTGTCTTACAATAACCACTTTTATGTTCAAATTTTTAATTAAAAACATTACGTTATTTTCAAAGCTATTTTCTTTAGTTCAGTATTAACCCTTATCCAAATGAATATGTTAGTTAGCTTAGGCATTTAATGCAGATTAAAATTGCCCTTTACACTATATGAATCAGATGAATAGTTTTTGAGATATCGTCGTTAGAAGTAATTAGCAGCGAAACATTTGAAGCTCGGCGAGCCAGCGTTCTTTCCTTGGGATGCTGGCCGCGAACTGAACAATAAATATTTTATTAAATTCGACGCGGACGAAGTCGCGGGCACAGCTAGTTATTAATAAATCTAATAAAATTATTATCACTATAATAAAATTAATAATTTAACAGCAATTGGCATTCACAATTTCAAGTTATATTTTTTAAATAGATTTTAATTTTGTAACTAATTTCTTCTAGTTTCCCAAATAAGCAGTGAGAGAAAAAGCTTCCAAGAGAACAAAATTAATTTCAACGTCCACAATGTAATTGAGTAAGAAAATGCGAATGTATAAATGTAGGTATAAACACTGTAGGAAACTTCAAAATGGAGAATTTTAAAAGACTTATTGCGTTAGTAACATGTTCCTCTAAAGAAAAATTACAGTGAATGAAGGTTTTGAGACACGTGGAGAGCGTTGCGACGGGCGGTCGCCGGGACGACGACGGGCGGAGGCGGCGCCCGCCTGTAACAAACAATACGGCCCGCTCACATCAGTCTATTTTAGACTATGACTTGCTACATTAAACATCAAGTTGTTTTTTAATAAGATAACAGTTTTAAAAAATAATATAAATTTGTATTACACGATATAATATCAAGATTTTGTAAAGAGATTTCTAATTATAACAAAATTAATTAGCAATAAAATTAATAACTACTGAACTAAACGCACTTATAATTTGTGAGTTAAAATAATTGCAATCTCACCACCTGTTAAGTGCTGTAAGTTTTCAAGAACACTAGGGCGGGAAAGTGAGGCAAGAGGCGAATGGGCGGGCGTTGCAGTCTCGCTTGCACAAACTGCACCACCCCTTGCGGAGTGCAATGCAATTGCAGTTCGCGCTGTCGAGCCGTCGCAACAACTCGCCCGTTGCACTGCTCCCGATTCTGTGCTCGCGTTACGCGACTTGTAACAAGTTACCAGGATACTAGAGCAAATGAGGAGGTAAGTCGCCCTTACATGTATATCGTCCACGCTCTCGCACTTCTGTCGTTTCCTTATACCCGTCCTTTTCAATCCCTGGTGAATTTAATGTTAGTTTCCCTTTTATCGTCGGAATGTGGGAAAGCGGGTTTCGGTGCTGCGACTTTCTCTTTCAATATGTAATCACTTCAAGATTATTGAAAGAAACATTGTATTTCTTTCACAATGAGCTTTAAATTTCAGCTGTTAACAGTCTGTGTATGTACAATCCGAAGTCTGTATCCGTTGTCTTTCTAGAAGTTTTAAATGTATGATAACTAACAGTTTATATTAGTTACGTAAACAAAGTAAAATCTACAAAATGGTTAACTAATCAATTTATGAAATCAAATCCCTTATGATAGTATATAATTATAATCAAGTATCTTTTGGAATATACAATCATGACAATCATCTAAAAAATAAGATTTTTAAAAATACCTAGATGAGTCGATTTCATCGGCGACAAATCGTCGGATATCTCCTTCGAGTCAATGCCAAATAGTACCAGGAAAACAGAAATTTTAAGGAGGTTAGTTACAGCAATCAGGCCACTAGGGCCGTGGGGCGCTTTGGTCGTCGTCAGCACCCTACACAATCTGTGCCCACCTACGCATTTAGCCACCCTCCTAATAGACATGTGGATCAACATCAGAGCCTCGTCGAAAAGATATTTTTTTTTTGCACTTAATTGTTAGTAGTCTAAAATGAAATGGCATTTTGACTGCGGTTAACACTTAATTCGAGCAGCTCGTAATGTTATTACTTTGTGATTTAATTCATTATACCTCTGATGCGATTGTTCTGACCGTTCAGGTGATAATGGAGCTTTTAATGAAATTGATATCTGTTGATGACCAATGTGACTATTTTGGTTTTATCGGTTTTTTGGTGGTTGAGTGAAAACAATTTAGAATTATTTTATTTGAAGTCTGATTAAAGAAGCCTGCTTAAAATAATTGGAAAAATTAAATCTAATTTAATTTACAAAAAGTAATGAGTGAATTTCATTCTCATTCTTTATGTGCATTACGAATTTCATTAACCTAATACTGGATTATTATAATTTCATTAAGAATTGAGGTTCCCGACGGAACATTTCAATATCAATATTTTGTTCCTTTAAATAAAATTTGGCTGAATGTCAAAACCTGTCTTGTAAAATGAAGTGGGACTGAAAGTATGAGGAAATATTTTCAGTATTTTTACAAGCAGCAACTTACATTTAAAATAAAACGTTGATTTACTATATTTACTGAATAATACTTTCCTTAAATTGAAATAAACGTTCAAAACTACGTCAATTTTTCTGACATTTTTTTAGTTGCTTACGTGTTTTTAACGAAGTTGAACAGAAAATTTTACCAAAAATGTTTTCTAGTTTTAATAATTATCAGGAATTTCACTTATTAGTTCTATTTTCAATGTATTCAATTTTAAATATCAATGAATTTTATAGGTAGATCTTTTTCGTGTTCGATAATTTCAGTTAATTTTTAAAAAGTTGTTGTTTGAAAAGTGGTTTTCTCAGTCAATCCCGACCAACCGATTCCCCACCTGAGCTATTACAACTTTAATGACAATCGCGAAATTTACCTTCGTATTCTAACGATATTGTAGCAATTTTTTCATTGTCTAAAAACAGGGATAAAACGAAATTTTCTAAAAATAAATCCTAGCTAGATCGATTTTTCGCCGACGAAACCCCCTCCATACTAAATTTCATGAAAATCGTTGGAGCCGATTCCGAGATTCAGATTCTATATATATATATACATATATATACAAGAATTGCTCGTTTAATAGTATAAGAAGATATTGCCTATGACTATGAAACGTATACGTACATATAAACGAAGTAGGTAATAGCTACCAAAGTCGACACTAAACAAAAGGGGTCGGCTAGTTACAAATAATAATAAAGATCTTGTATTTGCAAAATTTATTGATTACAATGACAAAATTTTCAGACTTCTGAGATACCAATAGCAAAACAGTTTTTAATCATTTTGACCAGAGATTCCAACGAAATGGGACTCCTATTAGCCGACTTCTTTTATTCGCTCGTTCTTTAACATTTTTAGTTCCTTTTACTTGTTAAAATTCTAAAAGTACTACCGGCGCGAGTCGCTTTTTGGGACATTTGATTATTTATTATTTATTTCTTATTCTGACGAAAAACCTAAAGTAACGGCATCAAAATGATTTTACATTATTATACAATATCGCAATAAAATTGCATGTTCGCTTGTTACATTATAAATAACTTTAAAATTAAAATTGTGTGTACTCTAAAATAAATGAAATAAGATCTATTATAGTTTTATATTATACGCTAAGATAATTTGGACTAAAAACAATACGAGGACTTACATTAATAAATAATTTTGAGAAAATGGAAGCAAAAACGTACATTAATTTAAAAGCCTTTGAAGTTTCTAGAAATGTCGCTTACGTCACAGCGATTGACAGAAAATGCAAATAAAATGTTACATCTACCTCGCCAGTAAGAATAAAAAATTTATGTTTCAACATTTTTCTGGCTTTAAGCTGAAATTAGAAAAAACATGCTCATACTGAATATCTACACGAACATCATAATTTTTCATCTTCATCTCAATTATTTATTTTAATATGTAAAGCACGATACCTATGTATATATACCTATTCTAGTATATATAATATTTATTAATATTTTATATTCATTGCCGCGTTGGCGCAGCGGTCACAGCACTGGATTGCGATTAGCTGTTGCGCGGTCCCATGAGTTCACGCCATTATTGGCGCGAACTTGTGGAGGCCTATGTCCAGCAGTGGACTGCGATAGGCTGAAATGAATGAATGAATGAATGTTGCGCGGGCGGTTGCGGGTTCGATCCCCGCACACGACAACTTTTGTATTGGCCATACAGATGTTTGCCGTGGTTTGGGTGTTTGTGCAGTCCTTGTGGGTCTCCCCACCGTGCCTCGGAGAGCACGTTAAGCCGTCGGTCCCGGTTGTTATCATGTTCACCTGATAGCGATCGTTACTCATAGTAGGGAATATATCCGCCAACCCGCATTGGAGCAGCGTGGTGGATTAAGCTCCGATCCTTCTCCTACATGGGGAAGAGGCCTATGCCCAACAGTGGGATATTACAGGCTGAATCGTTTATATTTATTTATACCATCGTTTTGTTTCAATACACCAACTAAATTCTATTTTTCACTTTCCAAATACAAAGGTTGCCTGGAAAAAATTGCTTTATGCGATATGGCCGCCGAATAGCGAATAGATTATTATTATTATTATTATTTCGATTTGAAACTTATGCATTTCGATTGAAAGTATACGGTGTAAAATTATGTGCGAGTAAAAACTTAATGTTAATAATAATCCCACCAAAAACATTCTGTAAAAAACTAGCCAAGTCTCGATGGAGCTGCTTGTTTATCTCTAAAAAGTAATGAAATCTAGACAAAGTCGTACCAAGTCTAAGGTTCATTACTGCGATTTCTTTATTATTATAGTTAATGTTGTGTGACTTTGCCGTTAAAGGGTACACAAGGGTACAAAACTAAGAATAATATCCCATACTGGTATTGGTAATTGGACACTAGTGTCTCATTTTAGGCGGATGTTGATAACACATGAATTCAGCATTGACAATGCTGACTTCTGTTCTCTTATTTTTGGAGCGTTAAATCGACCACCGATCTAACATAAAATAGACGTACAGACGGACTTCTATCAATGATTAGAAGTCCGCTGGTACTGGAAATAATTTTTTATACAGTTTGTTTCAGGCTTGCCTATACAAAAGTATTATTGAAATACGCAGCTTTATCAAGCCTACAATAGACTGGTTATTCAATCAACGTTTTCCAAGTGGCAATTTTCCATCGTCAATGGGTAGCGGTTCTGGCGACAGATTGGTGCAATGGTGTCATGTAGCACCTGGTTTTGTACCCTTGTGTACCCTTCAACGGCCAAGTCACACAACATTAACTATAATAATAAAGAAATCGCAGTAAGGAACCTTAGACTTGGTACGACTTTGTCTAGATTTCATTACTTTTTAGAGATAAACAAGCAGCTCCATCGAGACTTGGCTAGTTTTTTACAGAATGTTTTTGGTGGGATTTCACTTCTTTTTGTAGAAAGTAGAAACGTGGGCATATTCAGGCATATTGATTTATTTTTTAGAATTTCTTATTTGACACATTTTTTTTCTTTTTAGTAACAGTTTTTTTTATTATTACAACACAAATATTTCTTTTCCTTTCTTCCGGTTCTGATTCTTGTACTTGACGTGTTGGTATCACCACCACTCTTAGTCCAATGCATTATATTTTGACCAAATTTTGAGCGAAATTAATATTTTAGTGTAATTTGTGTAATATTCGAGTAGAATTAAGTTAAGAGAGCAGGCAGAGGGGAGGCATTCGCCCAGCAGTGGGACGCTATAGACTAGACTAAATTAGAAGATGTGATCTGATTTTTGCAATGACAGTCGATTTTTTTATGTACCAACTAGCTATGCCTCGCGGTTTCACCCACTGTGATTTGAGGAAAAAAAATAGCCTTCCTTCTTCTTAAAGCATAACCTTTCTCTTTAAATAGGCTATCCACCTCAGAGGAATTTTTCAATTCGAATCAATAGTTCTTGAGATTAGCGCGTTTAAACAAACAAACAAACAATTCAACTTTCAGGTTTACAATATTAGTATAGATTAGTACAGATTAAGATATTAAAAAACATATCTTTTACACTTCCGCGGCGAAAATATTTATATGGTTTAAGACTTTGATTGGATTGACAGAATAATCTGGAATTTTTCAAGGAGACCAATCAATTGAACTTTTTTTTGTATCTAATTCAATCAATTGAACTTTCTTTTTTTTGTAATCTAATTCTTTTGTACATTTATTATTTATTGTATATTTAAGTAGCTTGATAATTTTCCTTAGTTTACACTAAATAAATTTCTGAACGCTCGCATAAATAAATATTTGACAACCAATATGTATAATGTCAATCCGTTTTCATTACTGACATTATTATTAATTTTTAAAATCTAAAATACGCCAATATCCGTATATTGTGAATATATGTTGTCGATTCGAAACCTTTATTTAAATACGTTCTTTAATTTAAGGGTAGAGTTTACCATATCGACGAGATGAACATTAAATGTTTGACAGTTACGAAACACGAACGTTATATACATATACTTCCATACGAATTTTCATTCCCACCTTTCAACCCCTTACACCCTGTTTTTCGCATTATATTTTATGTAAAGGTGGTACATCGATCTCTTCTAATAGTTTGATTGGGCTCTTGTGTTTTTTTAATCAGGGTCACCAGGTGCTCCAGATCTTCGATTATCCTAGTTTTTATAGTTTTCCCTTTATGTAGCCATTAAACCCTAACTGTGTACCAAATTTCAGCTCTCTGAGTTTATGGGAAGTACTAGTTCTATTTTGATGATCATGAGTGAGTGAGTGAGTGTCGTAAATGCGAAACTTTGCTTTCGCTTAACTTCTGAACTAAATGACCTACAGACTTGAAATTTTGGATTTTAAGTATGTGATTATAGCTTACTCGATGACGAAAATTTCAGCGTTCTGGTCTTATCCAGAGGTTCTCAAATAGGGGCCTGAAAATGCAGCGAAATGGTTCGGGTAAAGGATGGTACGGCAGTGTTTGCTTCGCGCTCGACTTGGCGGGGGCACTGCCGTGCCCCCCGATAGTCTTAGTATTAAGAGCGAAAGTGTAACTGACATCCACCCGATATAAGCTCTACTACAAGGATTTCGCAATTTTAATACCTACGGACAGTATTAATACATTTTTGTATAACTTTTAAGGCTGGTTTTACCAGTTGGCTTATTCTACAAATAAGTTACTAAAAGACTTAAGCAGTTGTTCTATAAGGCAAAGAAATAATTCGGAAAGTCATAAAAAATTTGACTTGATAGAAGAAAAAAGACGACAGACGGCAGTGACAAAAAAAAATCAGCCAAATGCGAGTCGGACTCGCGCACGAAGGGTTCCGTACCATTGGCTAGGTAAACACCAGGAGGTACATTGATTTTAATATCGGGCAAAAATCGGCAAAAAAGTTATTTTCGTTGTATGAGCCCCCGAAATTTTTTTAATTTTAATTTTATTATTTATTGTTAAAGTAAATACACAATTAAGTATTTTGTGAATATTTCAAGTGCCTACCTCTTACCATTTATTGATATCGAGCAAAAATAGGCAATAAATCGCGTTTGTTGTATGGGATCCCCCCTTAAATATTTATTTTATTTTGTTTTTAGTATTTTTTGTTATAGCGGCAACAGAAATACATAATTTGTGAAAATTTCAACTCTTTAGCTATTGCCGTTCTCGAGATACAGCCTGGTGACAGACGGACGGACGGACGGACGGACGGACGGACAGCGAAGTCTTAGTAATAGGGTTCCGTTTTCACCCTTTGGGTA
The DNA here is from genome assembly GCA_905220545.2 of Melitaea athalia. NCBI lineage: Eukaryota > Metazoa > Arthropoda > Insecta > Lepidoptera > Nymphalidae > Melitaea > Melitaea athalia. The sequence continues at coordinate 12,824,494 of HG992185.1, read as the reverse complement.
CGGAACCCTAAAAAACGCAACGAGAAGAGTATAATTTAGAATAGCAAAACCGGCAAAGTCAAATATTTTCTTAAAGGGCTCTGTAAACGACCTTTGTTTGACAAACTCTTTGGACGAACTTCATGTTTTCGTCGAACAACTTCTGCTCTCAGCTTACATGATCACATTTGACAAGTTATAAGTCTTTTGGTTTGGTTTCTTCGTAGCCGTCATTTTATGTATCGTTCTTTGACTAAGATCTTGTTTGATAATGTGGTTATGAAACATGCAGTCAAATTAATTTAAAAAAGCCTGACATTTAGACTATATTTAATGAATTTTAATGAATATATTTAATGCGTCAAACAATATACGTGTTTGACTGTTGAACGTCATCGTTATAATATGCAACAAAATCCTTTTTTCGCCAGAAGTATTTTATTACATAACATAACATGTGTGTAATATTCACATAATTCTTTCTTCAATCTATGAATGGGACTTATAGTTGATTTAACTTAAATAATCTGAATCAAAATTTTAAATTTTTTATAAAAATTTGACCTGTTAAATTTAACTACCTATTAAATATATGACCCATTTATTTATTTTTTTCAATATAAGTATATTGAAAATATTAAATTGCATATCTTTATAAGTATTAAAAAAATACATATTAGTTCATTTTATATCAGTGAAATGATTTAAGATAGTGATAATAATACAAATAAAAGTGTAAACAAAACGTTCAAAATTTTTATATTATTTAAAACATTGCGTAAACTTTAAAAAGATAAATTATATAATTTAAACAGTTATATAATAGTTATGTAAGGAACTGTGACTTTTAAAACAAATTAAAATTAAATAAAAAAGAAAAGAAATAAAAGCATACCTACTACTATATAAATCTCAATCAAAGATAATGAAAAATATTATAATCCATACGTTTCACGTAACAAAAGAGATAAAATTTAAAACTTTTAAAGTAGGGCGGTATCTCAACGTGCTGTACCAGTTACAGGCTTTATCCAGATCTGCTTTTTAAGATTGTTTCGTAAATTGTGTAAACGAGTTAAATCGGCTCTGCCGTTCCCGATCGAAGTTCCGCAAAACGGTTGATTGCACTTAATATGACGAGAAACATCAATCGCTTAACTTACGTTTATTGGGTTATAATAATTAAGAATAATATCCTTAATTATAATTTACTCTTTCAAGAGCGACTTGTAAATACAGCTGAAAGAAGCAATTAACTGTATTGAACAAATAGAAATTTTTAATTGAAAACCATTTTCATTCTACTACAGCAAATTAAAAATAATAATTTCAACAGGTTGTAGACCAGTGAAAATTATTATTTCTATTCTATAGAAGCCAGACATTTAGTAAGGAGTTAAGGTAAAAGCTCCTATTACGGCGGTAGTGAAAATCGACTCCAATTACGGCGGTATTTTTATTTTCGTGTTTTATTATCGTTTGAGTATATTTAAAGTCACTAAAATGGAATTTACTTATTCATAATCTATTACTTCATTATATATCTGACGTTTGCAACGATAACACAAAGAGAACTTATGAAAATCAATCAATCTGTGCCACGGCGGCGATGCGGCAGGACTTTTCATACAAACGCGGGAAGATTTGGGAAGTGTGCTCATATTTTTTAACTAGGTTTCTTATACGAACATACAGTTCGAGTTTGTGAATATGGAATTTATAACTTTTTTCCATTATTATACTTACTATTTATTTCGTTCTTTTGCTATTTGTAACTGATTATATACCTAAAAAACAAAAAACAAAATAGCACGGTAATAGGACAGGAAATTCGTAGGTTAATCCTAATACAGCGGTATCATCCGTATTAGGGGAATAACTGCATTATATTTACTTGCTTATAACTTTCAGTATAATAACTTATTTAGTGATTTCCAAGTTTAGTTTTATTTTATTTTTACTTTATTATGGAAACAAACGGTATTTACAGGAAATATAAGGAAATACAAAATACAATAGTACTTAACCATAAACAGTTTCCGAAAATTAAAAAAGAACATATAACAAAGTCAAGAGGAGATGCTTAACATTAACATTATTATTAGTAAAAGCATTATAACAATTACTATACTTAAAAACATTATAATGTAATTAAAAATATAAAATAATAATAATTGAGAATAAAAAAATGTCAAAAAAATAGCAATTAAAAAAAAATTATTAAGGATCAAAATTACAATAAAAATAAAAATCAAAGTTAGAATAAAAATCAAAAATTAAAATTAAAATTTAAAATTGAATAAAAAAGAACATCACTATTATCAAAACATCAATACACATATTAAATCAACGCATTCATCACATGCACTTTAAATTTATTGAGAGAGAGATGAAAAATGTCTATATCTATAAACAAACCATTGTACTGGGCACAACTTCTGTTAATAAACGTGTTTTTATAAAATTTTGTTCTTGTAGCTGGAACGTCAAATGTAATTTTATGTCTAGAATTAAGACGTGGACATTTAAAATTTAATTTTGAAACCAAATATGACGAGTCGATCTCTTGGTTCACAATTTTATACAACAGAACTTGATCTCGCTGAGCACGTCGACCAACGGCCGACATAGGTTTTATTAAAACATTCATATTTTCTGAACTAATTGCAGTTAGGTTCTTTAGGTACCTGTCGTGTACACGGTCAATTTTGTAAATATGACACCCGTACTGAGGATTCCAAACAGTAGAGGCATACTCCAGAATAGATCTTACAAATGTATTATACAACAGTGTGAGGGTGGAAGGATGCTTGAACTCCTTGGATATCCTGAGCACAAATCCCAACATACGATATGCTTTGCTAGCTATATAATCGACGTGCTCATCAAAGAGTAATTTGGAGTCAATAATAACACCAAGGTCTCTTACCACATCAACCCTCGATATCGCTTCGCCATTCAGTTTATAACAATAGTTTATACAAGAACGCTTTCTACTAAAAGTTATTACATTACACTTTTTTAAATTTATAAATAAAGAGTTAACTGAACAATAATTACTAACTCGATCTAGGTCATTCTGAAGGTCTATACAGTCACTGTTGTCTTTAATTATCTTGAAGATTTTATTGTCATCCGCATATAACAAGAAATTGGAGCTCTTAAAAACTGAAGAAATGTCATTTATATATATGTTGAATAATAAAGGCCCAAGATGGGATCCCTGAGGTACCCCGGATGGCACTGGAATGAAGGATGAAGTAAATCCTTTTATAGTAACTGCTTGACTACGGTTAGTTAGGTATGACTCAATCCAACGCAGAAGGTCGCCGTGCACACCGATATGTTTCAATTTTTCAAGAAGAATCAAATGAGATATTTTGTCGAAAGCCTTAGAAAAATCTGTGTACACGGCGTCAATCTGAAAACCTTTGTCCATTGCACATGAAATAAAGTCAACATATTCCAAAAGATTTGTCTCCGTTGATTTTCTACTAATAAATCCATGCTGCTGGGTAATAATTGTAGGTCTTATAATAGGTAGTATAATATCGTATATAATCTTTTCAAACATCTTCGGAATGCAGCTTAACTTTGAAATAGGACGGTAATTTTTAATGTTGTGTTTATCACCGCTTTTAAGGATTGGTACGACATAAGATCTTTTCCATTGAGAAGGCATTATAGATGATCGCAAAGATCGAGAAAAAAGACAATATATGGGAAGCTTTAAGCTGTCAGAACAGCTCTTCAAAAATAATGCCGGTATCCCATCAGGGCCACTACCTTTATTTACACTTAAAGATTTTAAATATTTGTCCACCATCGACAAAGAAATATCAACAGAAAACAGGTTTATACCGTTGTTGCAAGTATGAATATCGCAGTCATTACTATTAGACGAGGAAATACCGGAATTTTGCTCAAAGGATGATTGAAAATAGCTGTTAAAGAGATTAGAAATCTCTTGTCCATCACTTGTAAAAAAATTATCGAGATAAAACATATCAGGCAATTCAGTATTTTGGCGTTTAGATTTTACAAATTTCCAAAAGTATTTAGAATTTCTAGCAATGGTATTCTCAGCATGATTTAAGTATTTCTTATAGCATTCGTTTTCAATCGTTTTTTGTCTTTTACGCAGCATCCTAAACGTACAATAGTCCCTATAGTTACCATAGATTTTCCATTTTTTATGAAATTTTAACTTTTCTTTTATAACCTTGACGAGAGAAGAAGAATACCAGATAGGATATTTTCTATGTTCAAAAACAACCTTCATAGGAACAAACTTATCAATAACTTCATTGACAATATCATAAAATACTTCAACAGCACCTTCCACATCCAAACAATTCAAACATTCCAGCCAATCAACCTCAGACAACTTCTTATTAATAGTACTGTAGTCAGCTTTGTTAAAAAGCTTAACAACCCTCGGAACACCGGTAAGGTAGTTAGATCTTAAATAAGTGAAATCAATATCCAGAGCCGGATGATGTGAATCTTCTTTAACTAGTGGAAACTCACACTGTTTTACTAAAACACCGTTTGAATTACTTATTACCAAATCCAGATAACGATTATTAGAATTAGGAACTATGTTAAATTGGTAATTAAATTGGTATTTAAATTGGTAATTAGTTGAAATGATTTTTAATTTCAGAAACTAAAAACCCTTTTCTGCGTTATGTTTTATCTGCTAGAAATCTTATTTTAAATATGAAAACTATTGAATGCTAAATGTCGTTTTCATAGAAAGGTTAAAAAAAGAAGGTGTATTTTAATTTATCAAAAAGTAGTAATTTTGTATAGCTGTTAACTTGAGTCTTACATATCTTAACCAAAAAAATTGTTGTATTTCGACTAAGATAATTAAATTTTTTATGTATCGAAAGTTTGATGGGTCAGAATCAGGATTATAAAAATACGAGAAGTTCTCCTATTAAGGAGGTAGGAATTTTCAAGTACCACCGTGATAGGCTCTATGACCTCCTAATACGGTGGATATATTATCTCTGTAAAAGGAACTTAATAAACTTGGAAAGGTTAATAAACTTTTAATTCTTATCTTCTAATTTAACTAGCGACCAGCCCCGGCTTCGCACGGTTGCAAAAATGATCGGTGTTTCTCTAATATATTATGCATGTATTATACATATAAACATGTCCCTTGAATCACTTTATCTATTAAAAAAACTGCATCAAAATCCTGTGCGTAGTTTTTAAGATCTAAGCATACATACAGACAGACAGACAGACAGCGGGAAGAAACTTTGTTTTATAATATGTAGTGATAATTTATTATTATTTAAATATGTATTAAATATAATCTAATTTAAATATTTATTATTAAATCAAAATTTAAATATTATGCATTTGTATAATTAAGTTTTGTTTTGTGTTTGAATTTTTTTTTTTATAAAACTAAAACAAATAAACATAGTCACTTTCGCATTTATAGCATATGCTATCAAGGATAAAAATTTACTGTACGGAACCAATAAATTATTTTCGTAAACAAACTTCTAACCCACCGTATTAGGAGCAGACTATGGCCGTAATTGGCTCTCATACCTCCGTATTAGGGAAAATCGACTTGATTTTTTAAATATTTTTTTTTAATAATAAATCCTTTACAAATAAATAAAGTGTCAGAAGAAATATGAAATTTAATCTCTATTCTTGCCGAAAATAAATTTTTGCACTTGATAAGATACTTACAAATGCTTATTTTCCTTTCTTACTTTCAAATGTTGCGAAAAGCCTCCGTAATAGGAGCTTTTACCTTATTATTTGTTAAATATAAAAGCTCCGGTGTCCATACAAACTCCGTTCCGAATATTATGTAGTTCTTGGTAAGTTGCCCGACAATAGAGAGGGAAATACTCTTAGGGGGAAGCGTAGTCTCTGTGTAATCGGCTTTATTTGCCTCTCACCTGTCACCTCGTGGACGTACCGCGATTCTTTGAAAACCCAACAACTTCGGCTGTTTTTGTACTGAATACTGTAGTTGACATTTATTGGTATAATGTTTATTAATATTATTATTTATTATTATTGATTGACGTTTTTTTTTTTACTTTATGCGCTTGATTTTAGCAACTGATTAATTTTATTCTTATGTTCACGTGTTCAATAAAATTTTTAAATAATATAATTATTTTGTTATTTATTAATAAAACGAAATTTTTTATAAAGTTCAAAAAAAAAAAAAAAATAAAGTTCTGCTATCTAATTTAAATGTTTTTGAAATGCAATATAAGATATTTTTTCCTGCTATAACTGAAAAAATCTCCTCTACTATTTCGAAATAAATACAGGAGATTTAATATTAAAGTTATATGAATGTGTTCGTGAAAACTTCTGTAACTACGCACACGATGTTTTACTTATAATGAAAGTAAACTAATTATAAGTTCGTATTAAAATTTAAAAATAAAAATAAAATTAATTATAAATCCGTATGAAGAGTGTACTGAAAAAACTTAAGTGGGTGAAAGAGGCGTGTCAACTCGGTTACATTACTGGAACGGTAGAATGTGAACAATGAAACACTTTAGTAATGTTTATTGCTGTGAATATTTTATACTATATCATAATTTTATCACACAAAAAAAAATGTATTTTTGAAATCTATATATACGCGAAATGCGTATTGAGCGTACGTTTTGTGTTAGTTTTTTGGCCGTCCTGAAAGATTTTGTAATTACATATAAGCCTACAATCTGAGTATATAAACGTTGTTCCAGATTATTTACTGTCGTACCTCGTGTATAGTTCCGAATAATGTTGACATTGACAATACCAAATTTATTAGGCGAAACCTTAACGTTGCTAATGTTGCCTATTAATCTTGTCCTTGTACCTGTAATTATTATGGCTCAGTCAATAATATCAGCCAGTATATTGTGACGTATAGTCGCTGGACTTGTGTGTAATGTAAGTGGGTCATATGTGTATATGTTGGGTCGACCTATTAAAAAATAAAGAAAAAAAAGGGTCAGTGTCAGCTCCGTCACGAGACTAGAGTTTACTCCTTAAGAACGATTAAACACCATGCTATTGAAAAATTAAAATGTTCTATTAAATGAATACAATAATAATTATTTAAAAAAAAACTTAAAAATTATAATTAATAAAAAAAACATGAAAACATAAATTGTCGCTTACTGTTCGTTTCGCTATAGTAAATCGACTGTATTTTTATATCTTGCTGCAGCTAAAAGCGCTGCAAAGCGTCACTCTCAGCATGACTACCATTTCGTTGTTTCACACAACTTCACTCGCCAAATAGGACTAGGTAGACTCCAAAAAAACGCAACAGAAATTTTTTATGTCTATTAATAAAAGTGTTAAATCTAAATCAAAACCAAAACGTTCAATTGCGAGATTTTGCAAATCGTAAGCTGAGTTAATACGAGAACCTCAATGTAATTCACCAACAAATTACGTAAAGCCTCAAAGCTTCTGACTCCGGACCGCTTCGTGTATGTCTGTGTATGTATGTACAGTTGTGCACACACTCGTGTAGTTGAGCGTGTAAACTGCAGCCTTCGTTGGTTCCATGTAACTACGTATCTGTGCGCCCTATATGAAGCGACCGCTAAGTTCATGGCCGTCTACCCGCGCACGTGTATGATATCCGGGTGAATCGTGATGCCGCTATTAATACATATGAAATATGAAATTTAATATTTTTTCAATTAGTCCTGTCTCTTACATCGTCATTCAATTTATGCTAAATATAATTTTATATTACTTTTGAACTATGTAAAATACGTCGCTTTATCACAAATAATTATAAAACAACATCCCATCCACGTCCGTCTCTGTATTTTGTTTAGGACAAACTAAATAGGTTCATGACTTCATGTGTACAAAATTGACAGAACATGGTAGGGTGAAATTATTCCTACTTTATAGGCCTACTACATGAAAAAGTCCGTACCTAATGGTAAGATAGTTTATTATACCCATTCTAACTTCTACAACAATAGTCACGTACGATTCCAAGTTTAGCAAGTACAGTAATTAGAAATATTTTAGAAAATATAGTAGGTTTTAATCTCTATTAAACTTATTACATTTTACTACATCAATAATTTTTTTGCACTGTTGATAATATTTTACGCCATATAATTTAAATGAATATTTTATTAATATACTAGCTGACCCGGCGAACTTCGTACCGCCTAACAGTCGATTCTTTATCTCGGAACCCCTCCAATAACACAAACTTTATGGTATGGTATATAAGTTCAAATTGACTTTTAAGTATTATAACGAATCTTTTGTATGGGAATATAGAAAAGTGTTGTTTTTAAACTTTTTCGGGGATTTTTCTAAATTTTCTTCACCGTAAGAACCATCCTCGTACTTCAAGGAATATTATAAAAAAGAATTAGCGAAATCGGTTCAGCCGCTCTCGAGATTTGCGCTTAGCAACACATTCAGCTATTCATTTTTATACCTATATATGTATAGAGATATAGAGATTAATTTATATTCATATAATACAAATAAAATAAATACGCGCGAAAATAAATCTAAGCATGGCTCTTATAACGATGACGGGAGTCCCTTGATGCATCCACCTGCACCCCCGCCGTGTCCCTCGCTGTCGCTAAGAACTTTATAACACACTCCGATCGAAGCCTCGACGGGCCGCAAGTTGTCAATAATAAAATCATTTACATACCTATATTTTTTTAACTTGATAATATTAATCAATTAATTGTTAAAATAAATTCTTAAGGAGATGCTATTTCTGTACTCCACAAAGTAACACTAATCCTCATCTAATAATAAAAATACTGTATATTAAAGTAACCAATATTAAATTCAAATTTTAAAGTTACATAATTTCTTTTTTACTGAAAATAAAACTTAAAACAGTAGGAAAAAAGTTAATATTTTAAAGTCTCATTGCTTATAAATGATGCTCATCCAATATTAAGCGTAATTTAAGGCAGTTCATTTTTTAGAAGACCAAAATTATAACAAATAATTGTTTAACGTATGGAAAACTTATTCAACAAAATTGTTATTGGCCACAAGAGAGCTAAGTTGTGCGTGGGCTCGTGAAGTTACAGGGAACTCAACCAACCAATTGTACAGTATCTAATTACACTGGTCTGCAACAAAATCCTCCTTCAAAAAATTGTGTCATAAATATGAAGATTTTGATCCTCTGAATCTGTTCCCGTCGGCCGATTTTTTCTATCACGTCTAGATTTTTCGATATGAATGTATATTTTTTTCAAAATCTATATATATAAAAGAGATTTCCACCCATTGACTCATCACGATATCTCTGGAACCATAAGGCGTAGAGACTTGAAATTTGGTAGGAATATTCCTTTCGCCGAATAGATGTCAGCTAAGAACTGATTTTACGAAATTCCACCCACAAGATGGGTTGCGGGGGTTAATAACATATATGGCAAAACAACGTTTGCGGGGTCAGCTAGTATCATATATTTATGCTTTTTTTCAAATTCGTTTTATGCGTTAACATTATAAACAATGTATATACATACGAAATAGGTTTTTGCTAGTCATAAGAGAAATAAGGAAAGTGCCGAAATTGATTTCTATGGTAGGTAGTATTAATGCGCCTGCGCAGTACTCACTGTGACTTTACAACAGTTCAAAACACAAGTTTTGAATTGTTTATGTTCTATATCAAATACTTGAGTAAGTTTTGCATAAAATTCATATCATATATATCGATCTAAGGATTTTAGATGTAGGTTATTCATTTTTTTATGAACCGAGATAATAAATATATAATAGAAATTAAAAAATTTCAAACAAAATATTTAGAGTCAGTGATGCAAAATTGAAAGAATGGATTTTTGTAGGTCCAGGTTAGGGTTAGGGTAGGTAGGTAGATGTTTTCAATCTCGAGTTTTTTTTTTTTTTTTTTTTTTTTTTTATGTAACTAGGTTGGCAAACAAGCGTACGGCTCACCTGATGGTAAGACCGTAGCCTATAGACGCCTGCAACACCAGAAGCGTCGCAAGCGCGTTGCCGACCCTATCCCCAATCCCCCCCAGGAGCTCTGGTCACCTTACTCACCAACAGGAACACAATACTGTGTAAAACTAAACAGTATTATTTAGCTGTGGTCTTCTGTAAGGTCGAGGTACTACCCCAGTCGGGCTAAGAGTCGGGGCGAGTTGGACAAAACTGAAAAAAAAGCTTAGGTGGCTTTTGTAAGTGTGTCATAATTTTCTTGGAAATACAAAAGCTGACAACATCAACAAGCTACAAAATCATTCGAGAGCTTATTTCTGCTTATAAAGCTTTAGGATGTAATATGCCACTCAAAATTAATTTCTTAGACTCGCATGTTCGCATTACTTTCCGGAAAATCTCAGTGCCGTATCAGATGAGCATGGTGAAAGGTTTTATAAGGATATTATGCATAATGAAAGACGCTACAATGGAAAATGGTCAGCAGCAATGGTTAATGAGTTTTGTTGGTCGACTCGCCGAGAAACTTCGACGAAAACGATGAAAAAAAAAGAACTACAAAATAACTTGACTTATATTATCATAATGAGATAAATATACTGATATTTCTATAACTTGTGACTGTAAAATTAGCATTTTTCGCTGTAAAACTTAGGCCTTCGTCTTTTTTTACTTTTTTGTAATTGATAGTATGGTTTTTTAATGAAATGGACATTGTATTTAATAACTATGTGCTGTATTTATATGCATGTTAAATTCCGTATTTAGAGCACCAAATACGATGTTATCATGCATGAAAACAATGAGGAGGAAAAAAAAATTTTTTTTTGCAGACCAGTGTTATTAAAGTGGTTATCGTCATTAGTGAATACAAAAGACATAGAATGAAAGAAAATTAAAAGACAAAGTATTTGCGACCATTTCGAGTTGTTTCGATATTGTCAATGGGAACACAGCTAAAAATAATTCAATGGTACCTATATCTTAATTTGGTATTTGTCAAGAAACCTTAGTACTACAAAAATGTATATTATGATTTACTTAGGTAATTATGTATATTTATTATTTAATTCTAGATGAGTCAGTTTTTTTAAATATATATATATACATAATTATGTACATATACATGATACTTAGCTTACTTAATCATATACTTTTTATATAGTTTTCTTTTCGATAGGTATGAAATTATTACTAAAAAAAAATGTAATTAATGTACATAGGTATTTCATATTAGATTTAAATTGAAACTAATTGGTTACTGTAATTTTTATATAATTAGCAAACATTTTATATTTTTAGTTTATTGTTATTTTTCTTTTTCATACAACTAGGTTGGCAAGCAAGCTTATACCCCACCTGATAGTAAGCGGTAACCGTAGCCTATCGATGCTTACAACACCAGAAGCTGCGCAAACACGTTGCCAACCCTGTCTCTGATCCTCGTCACTCCTGAGGCCACTTTACTCAACACAACACTACTGCAGTATTATTTAGCTGTGATCTTTTGTAAGGTTGAGGTACTTCATCAAACAAGGAGCTCTTGATTTTGAGCAGGATATATAATAATTATATCCTGCTGTGCCCTCCTTCAATGACTAAACTGTAACATTTTTACATAGATTTCAAGATTTTCAAGAGCGACGGATGTCAATAAATTAGGCCATAGTCTATTTTGACAAAATATATAATGTAGATTGACAAACGTTTCACGTTGGTTTGGTGCTCATATTTTATCGTTGAATATATTGTTTTGACGACGCGTTGGCGCAACAGTCACAGCACTGACTGTTACTCTGGCGGCCCGGGTTCGATCCCCGCTCACGACAGACATTTGTATTGGCCAAATAGATGTTTGTCGTAGTCTGGGTGCTTGTGTATTGTTTGTGTTTGCAGACCCCCGACACTAGAGGAAATGCTAGTGGGGGCCATTGAGTGTGAGACGTTATTATTATTATTCATTTATTTATCGTTGTTTATGAAAACGTAATTCAGGTATGTGTACTTATGTTATGTACTATCTTAGTTTTACACAATATGGAACGCACGTTGTTTCACGGTATAAAGCATTAGCGTGCTTCTGTTATTAAAGAAACACATTGTTGTCTACACGTCTTTGTTACAAGACATCTAAAATATTAAATGATTTTTTTCTATTTAAAATGGAGATTTATCTCCAGCTTTATTTGTATAAAATAATTATTTTTTTAAAACAGTTTAGATGATTATACATTTTTTTTCATCTCATAACTGACCATGGCTGAATATTCCAAACAATGGTAAGATATTTAATTAATGTTGCCATAAAAAACTATAATACGGAAAACATTGCACCGACATTTAGATATTAAGTAAGAATATCTGTTGAGGCAGTTCATGATCATTGAAACTTTTCAAATAAATATAAGTTTGTAAAACAATGGGAAGTGTTTGTAACCCTTCTAGCTAATAACGATTCTCTTGATATCTAATAAATTAAATTCCTCCCATACCGAATGTCGCCTCGTGGCATGGAAATCTGCCAAGTAAACTAACTATCTCTGTACTTACTAGGCTGTCCCGTCCTCCAATAGACATGTAATAGTCGTGTTATATTATAAAAAACTCGAATATTCTCGCAGTTTCAACTTCGTTGAGTTTTGATTTCAATTATTTAAATTCATTTATTTTTACTCCTTCCCTCGCTTTCACAATACTAAGTATAGGTATACCTACATGACGTTTGTGTTGCGCCAAAATCAATTAAAGCATGATGTATTTCCAAAATGTTTGTTAAGTTCATAATATGCTATTCCTTTAAAGAAATATAGTATGTTTTGCAAACCCTTAACTTACGAACAAAGCATAATTATGATAAAAAGCGTTTTAAATAATTTCGTTCCAATAATTTCAAACATCAGAACAATGAGCGATGACGTATAAAAAGCTTGTTATAAATGTAATGAAAATAGCGACATAGGAAAGACGCCGCTGCAAAACAGTAATTGTATTCTCATGTCAACTTTAAACGTACCTATATCAATGAAATCATAGTGCGACTGAAAAACGAAGCATTTGATGATAGGGGAAGAACTTATTCGATTGGCAATAATTGCATCGCTACTCATATGCCCATCAAACAGTCCAGTCAGATTAAATATGTATTCGTTAGACGCTGACATGTTCGTGTACGCTTTATTAAAATGTATTCATCGATTTTAATGTACCTAATTATATTTATTCGAAAACATTAATTCAAGTTACGTCGTAAATTAGATCAATTAATTTTTTTTTTTCGTAAATATTTCAATGCAATAATGATCTGCCTCAGCTGAAGTGAAACACTATTACCTACTTAAAATATCAATGGAATCTAGTGAGAGGGGCGGAGAAAGTGTACTAAATTGTTTACTAAATTTATAAGAAGCCAACAAAATATTATTATGGACTTAGGAACAGGCCACAGGTTTCAGTTTCTTATACCAAAATAAACAAAAATATAAAAATGTTTTCTACATAAGTAAAACAGTTGTTTTCTACTTAGTTTTCCGAAAAAATATACATATAAGTATTGCGTATAATAAGTCTTATCTGTGTATTCTCAATAAATATCAAGTGAATGTATCCAAAGCAGAACAATAAATCTTAAGTTACCTAAATTCTTAAAGTCCATGACTAAAATACTATGGGCAGAGATATAACTTAATAGGAAATGCACTCAAAACGGAAGTAGGTACAATGAGACTTCGTTTTTTATTAAACCAAACAATTCACAAGCGCGTTGTGCAAAATGGCGTGGACATTGGTTTAACTTTAACGTTGCTTAGAAAACTAACATTGATCTATGGGTTTCATATTTTACATCAGAAAATAATATATGTATAGGTATACTCGTACCTATAACGATATTTGTGGACTGAATCAACAGCACACAACCAGGAATACTGAAAGTAGAAAAATGAAGATTGAACAGTTTTTTCTTTTATTGACAACCATATTCACTTAGTATTATATCTTCTTATATCTTATAACACACACACGGTCATCTGTTCCTATGGTAAGGAACTTAATGGTTGTGTTATAGGTAACAGCCGACTTTTAAAAGTATTTTTTTTATAAATTACATAGAAATAATATATATATATAAATACAAATACAAATATTACACCCAGACTCAGGCGGGAATCGAACCCGCAACCCGCGGAACAGAAAGCAGGGCCACTACAAACTGCGCCAAACTACGTACGACGTAACTACGACGTAAACTTTTATATATATTTATTACTTTTTATTAAAATATACAAGTATTTTTATCTACAGATTAAGCTTTGATTAAAAATACAAATACGATTGGTACAAATTATTGAATTGAATATAAATGATTTGTTTTACGGCAAGGAAATAATTTAGAGAAAATAGGTACAATTACTACACGTCTTTTAGTTATTTAGTTATTCTAAATAGTTTTGCTAACAACAACTTTTATTAACATCATGTCAATATGTAAAACATTTTCGAACTTAAGTATCAAATAGAACAACTTGATAACATTCTTGGTAAAATCATGTCGTGTTCACGGTACTATGTCCTAGTATTGAGAGTTATAACGCTAACTAAACTCTGACCACCGATTGTTGGCATTTTCACGCATACTTCCTCTCGAATACGTAAACATTCTTGACATTTACCTGCTTGGACTGTAGACTAAACACTTTACTGCGTTAGAAGTAGAAGTAAGAAGACAGATAGCTATGTCTTGCTTTTCTGTATTTTGTTCTTCATGCCTCTCATTTTACTTGCGTGTATATCAGACTTGGAATATTAGTCGTGTTTTTTTCTCGAATACGTAAACATTCTTGACATTTACCTGCTTGGACTGTAGACTAAACACTTTACTGCGTTAGAAGTAGAAGTAAGAAGACAGATAGCTATGTCTTGCTTTTCTCTCTTTTGTTCTTCATGCCTCTCATTTTACTTGCGTGTATATCAGACTTGGAATATTAGTCGTGTTTTTTTCTCGAATACGTAAAAATTCTTGACATTTACCTGCTTGGACTGTAGACTAAACACTTTACTGCGTTAGAACTAGAAGTAAGAAGACAGATAGCTATGTCTTGCTTTTCTGTCTTTTGTTCTTCATGCCTCTCATTTTACTTGCGTGTATATCAGACTTGGAATATTAGTCGTGTTTTTTTTCGATCTCGTTTCTGTTTTATGGCTATAAACAAAAAGTCTAATGTGTCCATAATGATAGAATTCTACAGCCTGATGAGGGAGGTAGAAATTTTTTTCATATTTTTTTCCATGTAATAAATTATGTTTTTTTTTGATATCGCAGGGTAACCCATTTACGGGTGATATCCAGGTCGCCCGGGTAGGCAGTCCTAGACCGTATGTCGGACTCAGCACTTCGGGGTGCCACTACCGCACTAAACCCCCTGCGGGAGCCTTCAACCGCTTTAATTGGAGGGTCCCGGATCTGCAGGCAACAGGATCCCTCCAGCGACAGGCTGGCCTCGGCGAAAAGGCCAAATCATGTGCACAACAGACCCTGATAGCAATTAGTAATCGAAGCGTAAAGAAAAAACACTCTTGTATTAAACTTAAACTGTACCTACAATAAACGATGTCGATAAGGCCTTTATATGAAGATATCTATACTAATATATAAAGCTGAAGAGTTTGTTTGTTTGGTTGTTTGTTTGTTTGTTTGTTTGTTTGTTTGTTTGTTTGTTTGTTTGAACGCGCTAATCTCAAGATCTACTGGACCGATTTGAAAAATTCTTTCACTGTTAGATAGCCCATTTATCGAGGAAGGCTATAGGCTATATATCGTTACGCTAAGACTAATAGGAGCGGGGTCCACGCCGACGAAGTCGCGCGCAGAAGCTAGTTATATTATAAAATTCATTATATTATGTTTTTTAATAATACATGTACATGAACTGTTTATCCAAATATCAAATACTAAGCATAACTATAAAAGTTAAGGATTTAGCGGTCCCATTCGAATATTTTTGTAATTACCTACCTACCTGCTTTATTGGTCCAGTAGATATATCACAGTTTTAAGCATTTCTGGTGTATCAGCAAATATCAGTATATCGCCCGCATATCTAAAGTGATTTAGGTTTTTTCCATTGACATTTGTGCCAAAGCGCTCCCATTAACTATTACGAAATATATTTTCGAGAACTGCTCTGAATATCGGCGAAAGTGGATCCCCCGTCTGACTAATAAATTTAAAATTCAAGTTGTGAAATAAGTTAATTTTTTTTTTCTCATTAAATATATCTCATTAGATCTCATTTAGTTTTTTTTATAGAAGAAAAAAAACGTTAATAATAAATTTACGTTTACCCAGTTTCATTTATTCTTTGATGTCTAAGTCGTTACATGAAAATCCAATTTTTGATTAAAGTGGTATTTCTTAATGCATTAGTTACTTTGATCAAAATAGAAAGTAATCAGATTTTTCTTTTGAAAGCATTAAGGTACTGATTAAAATGAGATTCTTTATTATAATCATTGATCTTTCTAAATTAAATATTTACGACAAAACTTCTAAGTAAAACGTGGGATTATGTTTTGTCTTTGACAACAACGATACAATAATAATACTTTTAAACAGAGTTCATTAAATTTAGAGATATAAGATTTTAAACTTAAAAATTTAATGATACAAAATAAAAAAGATATTTATTTGATTACCTTACTTACAGAATAATATCCGAGTAAAATTCGGTGTCACTCGGTAAAAGTGGTAAAAACCTATCCCGAATTGATGCCAAAATGATAATTAAGGTGTCGCGGACTTTCCAACGTTATTAATATAATTTAAGAAATAGAAAAAGTTTAGTAGGAACAACTAACCATAAAGACAAACACAAGACAAACAAAATTGTATTTTTTTTTATATTGTATATTATTGTATTCATTGTGATTAATTATTATTGTTGTACAAGTGTTGTTATGTTGTTACATTTATGATATCTCTAAACTAAATTACAATGATCTAAATATTTATTTACGTTCTACTAACTATTCTATAAAAATGTAATCTTGTAATATGATTGCTAATTAGTTTAAAAAAATTAATAAGTTCTCAACTCGGTTAAATATTTTTTGTTGTTTTATCTGCACCAATAATAAACTGATTATGACTGTTTTGCCATTAGAAGTAACGAAAATTCATTCTTCACTTAGTGTGAAATAAAAGTTCAATATTTAAAAATTTACTCTAGACTGAAAAGGGCTCTTGATGGAAGTTTATCACTCTCATCTTAGGCGCTTGTTCCAATAAAGCCCTTTACGTTACAAGTTTATAAAGTGCAGCGAAGATGAGAAAAAAGAAAAAGTAGGGTTTCTTTTGATGGTACAGCCTCTTTGTAACGTCTTTGTAATGTTTCATCGAGCTATCGGCGCTGACTCTCACCACTAAATTGATATACTCAATCGATATATTTAATTCCTTTTCTTTTATATTAATTATAAATAATGATTGTCTTTGATGTAAGTTTTAATAAATGAAAAGAATTTTTTAATGAAATGTTTAATGTTATGACCAAAATTTCATACTCTTCACAAACACTTAAAACACTTTATCGAGACACGCGGCAGCGTGTCAAGCCAAGTTCAAGCAAAAGAACTGGCGACTCAGCGCCGTGTGTATATTTACACGAACCATTTCGAGCGACTTTTGACCCCTCCATAACTCAAAATCTATTCAACAGAAACAGATCAAATTGCATATATTTATTTATATCCATAAGGACAACTAGAACCCCAAATTTCATTAACCTAGTTGAAACGGTTACAAAAATATGAAGGTTCAAAAGTCGCAAATTTTCCACTGACTGACTGACTGATCAAAAACCTAACCCACTTCCAGATGACCTAGGAAGTCAAAATTTGGCATCTAGCTAGGTAATTACGTGTAAGCGCAGGAAAAAATCTGAAAACAAAAGAAAGTTAAAAAATAGAGGGGGTCCCCATACAAAAAAAAACGTTTTTTAATTGTAGCGTCTGAACCGTTATAAGTGGATATTTGAAACTTGCACGAAATATGAATTAATACATTTTCTATATAAAACAAGTATAAAAACAAAATGAAGTCAAAAAATAAAGAGTGTCCCCATACAAAAAACTTGTAATTATTCATCCGATTGCTTTCAAAATCGATATCTGGGGACATGGTTTGTCTCAGAAAACGAATCTGATAACAGAATGAGAAAAAGTAGCCGCCATCTTGAACTTTTTAGTTATTCGACCGATTGCTTTCAAAATCGATATCTGAGGATCAGGTTAGTCTCCGGCATTGAATCCGTTAACAGAATGAGAAAAAGTAGCCGCCATCTTGAACTTTTTAGTTATTCGACCGATTGCTTTCAAAATCGATATCTGAGGATCAGGTTAGTCTCCGACATTGAATCCGTTAACAGAATGAGAAAAAGTAGCCGCCCTCTTGAACTTTTTAGCTATTTGACAGATTGCTTTCAAAATCGATATCTGAGGATCCGGTTGGTCTCCGACATCGAATCCGTTAACAGAATGAGCAAGAAAAAAGAATAAATTTCAAATAAATATATCTACAAAAAGTAGTGATATCCCACCAAAAAATAAATGTGAAAAATGACAGCCAAGTTCAATAATAAGAATATGTTGTTTGTGAACTTCGCCGAAAAAAGTATTGAGATCTAAATGAGCGCCAAGTTCTACAGAAAATATTAAATTAAGCTAAAGATTTCACTTGGCTAGTTTTTACCTAAAAACAACATTAAAAAGCTATTAGCCAAATAAAAGATGAATTATTAGTGAAAACTGGCAAAGTGAAATCTTTAGCTTAATTTAATATTTTCTGTAGAACTTGGCGCTCATTTAGATCTCAATACTTTTTTCGGCGAAGTTCACAAACAACATATTCTTATTATTGAACTTGGCTGTCATTTTTCACATTTATGTTTTTGGTGGGATATAATATACTAGATGGCCCGGTGAACTTCGTATCACCTACATATATTTGTGAAAAATATACACAAAACACTTTCTGAACGCACCTATAAATATTTGACAACCAATTGACAACGTTTTTGACAAAAAACATCAAATTTCCCCGCTAGGAACATTTTGTATTGGAAAATTAAATCGTCCTTTTAGAATTTTCCGTTACATATTATTTATGTTTCTCACCGTTTAAACCTTCCCTGAACTTCCAAAAACATTTCAAGATCAAAATAAGCTAATTCGGTCAAGCCATTCTCGAGTTTTAGCGAGACTAACGAACAGCAATTGATTTTTATGTATATATAGATTACATTCATACATTTATTTCGACTAGAACAATCATATATCAATGGAGTGTAAATCATTCGACTCAATAAATCAACGCTGCAAACTTTCAATTACATCTGGGAAAAATATCCGGATGACATACATCATATCCGTTCGGATTAACGAGAATCATGTTGAACAAGTCCACAGACTTTGTTTCATAGAGTTAGATGCAGAAGAACCATTAAATCTAAATTACTGCACAACTTTAACATTACTATTATCCAATATATAACAATTAAAATATAGAACGAAGGCAATAAATCATAATGTATCGGGAAATCTATATAAATAGACAGTTATGCTGTTATGTTTTCTCAGGAACCAATTCAAATGGCTGTCAAACAACGTACTAAGCCACTGGAGACAGAGACAAGTTATAAAATTAACGTATATATAATTTTCCTAAGCATACTTCTCACTTTCTTCATTACCTAATTGCAGTCGTGTGATAACGGTGCGAGTGGCTTGTCCTATATGAAACTTTGGTTTACACAGAAGCAATGAAAAAGTTACTTTTAAAAAACCTTATTTTTTGCCTATTTTATTGAAGTGGCCATTAGAATAACTGTTGGGTCTCCTGATTCACACAGTACGTGGATGTTTGGTATGGTTAAAGTTATTAAGGTAATCTGAAGAGAGTATGAGATAGAAAAAACTAAATTAAGAACTTCTCCAGTCTGAGTCGACTCCAGAAGTTCTTAATTTGGCGGATAGTTGGCTATGTACCATTAATCTCTTAAACTTCTTTGCCACCCATTTGGCTTTCTCGTTGGGTTCGTATATTCCTGATAATTAATTATGATAAATATTCAGAATTATAAATGGATTAAGCTTCAATTCTTTTCCTACATAAAAAAGAGGCTTAGTAGTGGAAATTTTCAGGCTGAATCAAATTCCTGATTTGTTAATATCGTTGATTTCATTGATTCATCTCTTACATTCATCCTTCGTTTCTTACGACATCCAGTTTACGTTTTTTGTGAATGTCACACAAATGACTCACGTGGTCTGTGCACGATATTATCAAAGAAACTTTTTTGATGTTTCTTGGATATAGATATAATTATATTATGTCATTAATTTCTTGAATATTTACCGAAGCTTACTAAGATAGTAAGATAGATTAATTTAAAAGACTCTACTCGTATAATGTCACTCATAAATGTAAACAATTTAATCTAGGTGACGTACACATTTTGAGTACACCAGGACCGATCGAACTATTTGATACTGTCGTAATTTAAGTATAGTTGATCTTCAATGATCATTAACATTGCAGTCCCTTTGTGTCCATCCCAAGCAGCAAAGATCTGAGCGAAGGCGTTTGATTCAATGCTGCTAAACTAGTACTTTATGTGCTAAGTATTTAAAATTCTCATTTTTATTCGTTCGCCAAACAAGCGTGCGGTCCACATGATGGTAAGTAGTTATCGTAGCCTATAAACGCCTGCAACACTAGAATGAACAACGTTGCCGACCCTATCCCTGACCATCCGCAGGAGCTCTGGCCACCTTACTCACAGCAGGAACGCAACACTACAAGAGAGCAGTATTGTTTAGCTGTGATAAATATTCTCATATTTAGTATTATATTAAAAACTTACTACATATTACCTCAGCTCTTCCCATGTACTGTTTATTTACGTCAGAAGTGCTATGTCGCAATCATATTATATTGACGTGAATTAATTTCTCATATTTTTGCTATTGCGTTAGCCTCGTGTTTCCAAAAAATGACTTAAGATAAAATAATGACAAAACATTTAATATATTTAAATATATGGGCACCTATAACCTATAAGCAAGTATAATAATAGTTATACCTACACATGAACATATAAATTTCTGTGGTATAAAAGTAAAACAAATACAAAAAACTGCCTCCAGGACTCGTTCTTTTTTCTTGTTCTGCTAGGATAATTCATTAATTCAGAAAAAATACTTCATAAAACATATTGACACCTCTTTGTACCTATGTAACTTTCATGTCAATTAAAATGAAAAGCAGTATTATGGAAATACTACAAACTAAATTATTATGGAGCTAAAAATACCCACTCTATTGATAGGGACCATTACATAGAGACATCTATCGATCGCTGATAGGTATATCTACAATAGGACCGAGATCCTAACAGCAGTCCTACAACCCTATGTAAAGCATCATTTATATGTATCATCGATTTTATTTTTTTATTTAAAATGAATAAACTTTCCAATGCTCTTTCAAAAAATCATTTACTAAACATTCTAAATTTTCAGTAAGTGAGCTACCAACGATTCGGAACGTAGATTTTTTTTGCAAAGGGATGTCAAAAACTCAGTTCATAAAAGTTACATACTACCTATTTTTAAAATGTTCACTACACAGTTTTCAGAATTATAAATTTAATCCGGTATTATACATGAAAGCTACCAATCTCTCACATCGTTATCATTTAGACACTAAAGTGTGTGAATTTTTTTCCAACAATATCTACAATTATCTTGCACGTTGTAATTAATAATTCCGCATTGGGATGACAATTTTAAATGTGGGTCGAAAAGAGAGACGTCAGTATCTGAATTGAAACAGTTAAAAGTGATTTTATTATTTAAAAAAGATTGGTAATAATATTTTGTTTTATTGACTTAAGGGTAGTTAAAAACATTTTAGTACATATAATTTATGTCACCTTATAAGTTTAGTTTAACATTTTTTTTTAACTTCCAATACGAGTAATAAAAATAATTTCATATTAGTAGGTACTTTCTTATATAGAGCAAGTGTGACTATTATTACATAGTGTGTGTGAATATATTTAAAAAAAAAACCGTTTTCGATTATTATAAGATCATTTGTCATTTACTTATTCTTCAAAATAAAAATAATATAACAAAATGTCTGTCTCAACATGTTAAGTTTTAACGCAGACATAATAACTGTACCTACTGTGAGTGTAGCTAGGACGACATCCGCGTCAATGCCACATAAATGAAAGCTGCGTAATTTACAAGTAGGTTCACGAACACATAAAGCCGCTCGCCGAGATAAGATGAACAATATATGTATATAACCCACTCGAGATGGTGGATTAATTTGTTCTAAGGTCTGATCTTAAAAATTACCCTTTTTAGTCTCGATTTAAAAAGAAAAGAACGAGTTATTTGAAAATAATCAAATACCAAAGAAGTCGAGAGCAAAAGTGTATAAGGTAGTCAACACATACAAAAATAGCATTTTATACGAAAAAAGTTAGGCTATTAAATTATAGTTAAAAAAAAACTAAAAAACACGCTTTTATAAATAAACCAATCTAAAAAGTAGAAAATGGAATAATTTTATCAAATTAGTGTATTGTCATCGGTCCTCGATAAGTCTACCAAGTTTAAATAAAATCTGAACGTTAGAAGTGGGTCAAAATGAAGCCCAAAGGATAGAGAGAAAAGCCTTGATTATTGTGCCAAGCTGTTAGGATGATGGAATAATTTTATCAAATTATTGTATTATCATCGGTCCTCGATAAGTCTACCAAGTTTGAATGAAATCTGAACGTTAGAAGTGGGTCAAAATGAAGTCAAAAGGAGTCGGTTACAAACAAATTAATATACCTAAATATTAACAAACATACAGGTGAAGCTAATAAAAAGCGCGTAAAAATCAAAATGTTACAATAAAAAAAATGTAAAGTCATATATCTACGAGTAAGTTATCATTAGTATGTAACATTATTTTCAATGTAGTTTCGTTATTTCATTGGTAGTTAGTTCACCGATTCCATTGCTAAAAAAATTGTAGAATCGAAAATGAACAAAATTTTTGAATGACTGGCAAGCACATCGAAATAAAATTACTTTTCCTTGGTAGAAGTTATGCAAAGTCCAGAAAAAAGTTGTAATGTGCTAAAGCTAAGTCCGAAGAGTTAGTGGGTGAGACAAAGACATTCCAGCAATCTTTTCTAATTTAGATACCGTTAATTGCAGCAGTAGGTTAAATTAGTCGACTGGTCTTTGTTATTTATCTAGTAGCTTTTCCATCACGTTTCGCTATTGTTGACAACAAAAATCAGCTATAACCGTCCGACCCGATCTTAGGAAGATGCAATGAATTGCAACAAGTATTCGACAGGTTATCTTGGAAGATGAACATTTTTAATAATCATTATATAGTCCATGTAATATAATATGTTTTTTAACCGACTTCAAAAAAGGAGGAGGTTACTCAATTCGACCGTATATATATAAATGAAATATTGAATTGAAACATAATTATGTACGCAAGTCTAAATTTGTATTTAGAGTTCCTAACAAAACGCTAGATATTTGAGATGAAAATGGACAGTTCGGCAAAACATTTTATATGTAAGAAAAAAATATAAAACACTAACGCAATGGTTAAACTGTTTTTACAAGTACATAAATTATATTTATGTATTATTAATGTACTAATTAAAATAAATTTGTAAAACACAACGAAATTAATTAGAATTTCATATATAGGTATGTATAGCTACAGATTCATTAAAATTATGCATTGTCTAAAATATGCGTCTGGAAGTTACCATTCTGCTCTAGTCAACAAAGATAATAAAATCATAGTTGAGAGAATAATATAGTGTATGTTACCGAAAGGTAAAATTATTATAATTACTGCTATGGACTTTTGTTAGACTTACAATACCTACATTTTTTACTTTTACTATATAACTAGATGCTACTTCTTATAATTCTAAAGAGCGTTTTCAAAGCCTTTTAAAATTACTTCACATTTTCACAATAGCTTTTGGATTTTCAAGATGCTGTAAAACCTACAATTTTGTACTTTACACACTCGAAATGTTGGCCTTAACTCTACTGATACCAAGGTTTAATTTAATATTTCGTGAAACAAATTCGTTCAGGCTGAATGAATTGTTGACACGGCACGTCAGAGGGCGCAGGTTCAAATCCTGCTGATTTAAAATCTTTATATATTTTTATCTTTTTCCTTTTATCTTGTCACTCCTGAATAGTGTAGCTTTCTGTTAGCGAAAGAATTTTCATGATCGGATCAGTATTTGCGAAGATTACCCCGTATATACAAACAAAGTTATAAACTTTACCTCTTTATAATATTAGTATAGAAAAAATATGGACATTAGAAAAAAGTTTTAAACAAAAGTAGTAGAGAAACGCATCTGTTTTTAAAGTGATCTTAAAAAATAGATAGATGCGTTTTATTGATTAATCCAATATTTTAAGAGTTATTGGCCAAAAATGAAAAACGGGGGTATTAAATGGGCCATAAATCGTAAACGGTAAGTTTTACAAAAAAGTTTAGAAGAAATAAAAGATGCGAAAGTTTATTTTCTACAAAAAGGTCTGAATAACTTTTGCCGTAAAGTGGAGTAACCTTATTAAGACCCATACTCACCAACGGTTCCGAATGTTGGGTGCTGAGCAAAAAAGACGAAAACTCCTTGTTGGTATTTGAGCGGAAAATACTAAGACGCATTTTCGGACCTGTGATGGAAAATGAGAGATGGCGAACGCGTTATAACCACGAGCTATACCAAATGTACGATGAGCCAAACGTAATTAAGACCATAAAGATCGGGCGCCTGCATTGGGCAGGACACGTATTGCCATCGTATTGCGAATGGATGAGGCCAGAGTACCCAAACGCCTTTTAGAAGGCCGACCGGAGGGCCGCAGAAGTCGAGGCAGGGCCAAGCTCAGATGGTTAGACGGCGTCGAAAAAGATATCAAGATCTTGGGAGTAACAGGTTGGAGAAGAAAAGCCTCTAACAGATCGGACTGGAGAGCTTTGCTGGACCAGGCTAAGGCCCGCCCGCGGCTGTAATGCCTCAGATGATGTAAAGTGGATAGTTTCCGAGATATCGGCCAAAAACTTTTCTTTAAGATTGCGATCGAAGCTCCACCTGGATCTGTCAGCATTTTGTGTTTTTATGGTCAGTAAGTGACCCTTAAACGAGGTTATTCACCCCGTTGTTTTACGC
Source organism: Melitaea athalia (assembly GCA_905220545.2). NCBI lineage: Eukaryota > Metazoa > Arthropoda > Insecta > Lepidoptera > Nymphalidae > Melitaea > Melitaea athalia. The sequence continues at coordinate 12,799,244 of HG992185.1, read as the reverse complement.
CAGTCTTCTGCAAGGATGTGGTACTTCCGCGATCGAGCCGGCCAGTTATGAGCTGCAGTGCAGCTGTGCTCTACCACTCAAGTAAAAAACTACTAGACCGACTTCAAAAAATTTTTCACCTGTAGAAAGCTACGCTACTCCCACGGTAATGGGATCTACGCGGGTGAAATCGCGGGACGTTCTCTAGTGATATATTCATAACACACTATCATCTGTCAACACACATATACATTAAGGCCTATTTCCCAGAGCAGAGAGGAATCATGAATTTCAATGTTCGTTCTGACGTCCCTTTTGATTTCTTCACAGTTATAACGTCATATTTAATTCGCGCATTAGCGTAAGTACAAGGGTCCTGGTCTACTAAAGTCTAGAGTTTGATGATACAACGTCATCGTAATTGCAAAAACAACTAGTTAAAAATTATAGTATTATGATGGCCATTTATGGCCGGTACAGGGGCGCCAATAAAGTGATTGCCTAGGGCGCTCTGGGCCCTTAATCCGCCACTGCGGTTCAGCTAATAGCATGACTTTTAAAAAAGTAGGTATCAATTATAAAGTTATCTATATCTACATATAAATAAAATTGAAGCGCTGTCTGTGATTTCAATTCTGTGATTTTTTATTCAAGTGCATATAGTGATATAGCTATTTACACTGTCGTGTAAATCACAAATGAACGATTTTAAAATTTTTTGTTTGTCTGTCTATATATCTGTCTTTCTGTTTGTCCGGTCTAATCTTAGAAATGACTGAAGGAATCGAGGAAGTCAAGCCATTTAAGAGTAAGAATTATCTATGCTATTAAACTTAAAAGAAGTAATTGTGTTTGCTCGCAAACGAAAAAAAAACCGACTTCAATTACATCGACAAGTAATACAACGTAGGTCATACGAAAAAATAGTCAAGTAAATACGCGTTATCAAAGATTATTCAAAAAGTTGTGATCGGATCTCGATGAAATTGGAATTTAACCAGATGATAAACATCAGATTTCGATTAAAATAAAAATCATCAAAATCGGTATAATACAACGTAAGTCGACGAAAAAATAGTCAATTAAAAACGCATTATTACATATAACTCGAAAAGTACTTGTTAGACCTCAAATAAATTTAAATGAGACCAAATGACACGCACAACCTGTCCATTATTAAAACAAAAATCATCGAAATCTGTCCACCCATTCAAAAGTTCTGAAGTAACATACATAAAAAGTACAGTCGAATTGAGAACCTCCTCCTTTTTTGAAAGTCGGCTACAAATGTAATAGCGTTCAAAAGTATACTCTTCTATATCGGTAGTTCTTTTTGTGGAATACGCTGTACAAAAAAAAAGAAGTTTTATTCTGAAGCTTATTATTACGTCATAAAACGTAGATTGCTTTTATTCGGTGTAAATAGTAGTCCGATATCAATTTTTATTGATTTGTATTTTTTGTACAGGGAAAAGCCAGTGATAGACACTCGATAATGAATTTCACTCGGTCCGGGGTTGGCTATTTTGAGCCTTGCGAACTGTATTTTATTTTAATACATCGAAGATGAACATGAAATAAAACTGTAGCAGGCCTTTTATTAATATTTTAGATATTTTAATTAATGAATTGATTCGACCTGTAACATCTCACAGGGTCTCATTCTCCGTGTTTGGAGAAGGGCGAGAGCTTAATCCACCACGTTGCTGCACTGCGGGTTGGCAGATGTATCCCTACTATAACTAGGTATAAGTAGCGATCGCTATCAGGTGTGTGATAACAACTGGGACCGATAGTTTAACGTGCACTTCGAGGCACGGTGACCCACAAGGATAGACATCCAGACCATTAATCACGAGCAGAAATCGAATCCTCGATTGCCGGTATTTAGGCGTTGACCCACACCCCTTTACCAGAGCGGTTTTCATGAAAATATTATGTATATAAAATGTTTTTTTTTTTTCATTATTGTCTGTCTATCGGTATTACAATCGCGCCTCATGCCAAAAGTACTCTATTGAATTGAAATGAAACTTCGCACGATTTGAGCTCATTCTACGTGCTAGGATAATTGGTACTTTTTATCCAGATATTCGGTACGGTTCCCTTTTTTTATGTAACTAGGTCGGCAAACAAGCGTACGGCTCACCTCATGGTAAGACCGTAGCCTATAGACGCCTGCAACACCAGAAGCATCGCAAGCGCGTTGCCGACCCTATCCCCAATCCCCCCCCCCCAGGAGCTCTGGTCACCTTACTCACCAACAGGAACACAATACTGCTTGAAAACAGTATTATTTAGCTGTGGTCTTCTGTAAGGTCGAGGTACTACCCCAGTCGGCATTCATTGACGCGCAGACCTGTTACATTATTTCTTTTTATTTTTTGTTAAGATTTTTTTAATAGTATCCGGTTAGGCAAAATAAAGATCGTGTTTCTCTTTGGTTTAAAAGTAATCGCAACCCCTCAGTATTAGGTCCAAATAACTTGAAACTTGAAATGTACAGAAATCTTCAAACGTACGGCTCATTTAAATCAGCTTCTGTACTTCACCATATAAACTAAAGATAGCTATAGCAACCGTGAATAAATTAACTGGTACATATAGTAAGAAAATGACACTGACTGATATTTTATATAGTTACTTTTTTTTATACAACTAGGTCGGCAAACAAGTGTAGAGCTCACCTGATGGTAAGTGATTACTGTAGCCTGCAACACCAGAAGCATCGCAAGCGCGTTGCCGACCCTATCTCCAACCCCAGAAGCTCTGGTCAGCCGTTAAGCTATGGATCTATGTTCAGCCGGATCGAAATTCTTGATATGATTTTATTCGGTTTTAAGCAACCGTAGCTAGAGCACCGGACACGGAAACGCGTCAGGTGTGGGTTCGAATCCTGCTGGATCGAAAATCTTGATATGATAATAAAAAATATTTTCGAATTTCCTCATGTGTGGAAAACACAAAAAAATACGAAGTCTGGTTATTACTTTGTCGGTCTCATGATTCAGCCTGTAATATACCACTGCTGATGTTACAGGATGATGATAACAATTGGGACCGAGGCACGGTGGGGAGACCCACAAGGACAGACATCCAAACCAGAAACAAATATTTTTATAACTACAAATATCAATCTGGAACGGGAATGAACCCACAAACCACCGGTGTTTAGACGCCACCAGCCAGAGCGGTTATTTGTAGGTACGTCTAAACAGACATAAATGATATCAATTATTATTGTATAGGGTAAATCTATACCATTATAATAAAGCTGAAGAGTTTCTTTCTTTGATTGTTTGTTTGTTTGTTTGTTTGAACGCGCTAATCTCAGGGTCTACTGTACCGATTTGAAAAATTCTTTCAGTGTTAGATAGCCCATTTACCGAGGAAGGCTATAGGCTATATATCATCACGCTAAGACCAATAGGAGCGTAGCACCAATGAAGAATGTTTCAAAATCGAGTTTTTTTTTTCTTTTGAGAGCTTCCGGTGCGTAAACGGTTAAAGTTTCGCACAAATTAATCATGTATGACATAATTGATCCTATTCCACACTTACGAAGACGCGCGCAGAAGCTAGTTTGTTATATTTCTCAATTTCATCAAATTACGCAACATAAATCGTCTATTTTCATTACTATCTGTTCCTTCATCTCCAAGCACAAGAAAAATATTACGAATTTTGAACTTTAAAATTTAGCAGAACTCAGATAACATTCTACGAGCATTGGATGCACGTCTTACTATATCTACAAAACGATCCTGACTTAAAATAATTAAACTCTTTTAATCAAATGAAGTAACACTAAATTACAAATCGTTTGTTATGTGGTTTTATTACTTTGTTTATAATATGGATATGATTATGTTATGGAATAAAAGGTCTTTTAAAAAAGTAAAGGCAAAATCAGTAATAAATTTCAATTACGACATTATTGTTTCAAACGAACTATTTGATCTAATCTTGTTTAGACATAATTCTTTTTAACATTAATGAAGCTTTTAAATGAAGGCTCCAGTTAAGACTGGATGTTTTGTAACACGGTCTTCAAACAAACAATTGTTTACGTCACTACTAGGATACAGGCTTAATTGTTTATCATATGACAAAGATATTTGAACCGATTTTAAGCCGAACTTTGAGTTTATTGTCAGTCAAAGTAGTAACATTTAAATAATATTTAAAATTTGCTATAGGTAAATTTAACGAAAAATAAAACAAATAGATCTTCAGATGAGAATACAACAAACAGACAATAAACAGTCTTACGCACATAGCAAGATTTAACGTTTGCAAAATGTAAATCACTTACGAATATTTGAAATCGGTTCTAAACGCTACCCGTATTCTGAAAGTTGCGAATAGAAGACGTATTTCAGAAGCTTCAGGTCTATTCATAAACACGTAAAAAGCAGCTAGTTAGTAGAGTTTACACAAACCGTGGGGCTTGTTAACTGTAACTTGTTAATTTTGTTCCGCATGTTGTTCGTCACAATTGCAAAATTTGTATAGAACATTTCAAAAGCTACACGCGGTTGTCCGTGGATATGAAAATAATTTTGAAATTAAACAATTTATGTTTCTTTTTAGAAAATATTTGATTTCCTTTTGGGGAAAGAATAGTGCAATAAGTGGATTTATCGTCGGATGTTCGAACGTGATAAGTGTTTTGAAGGGTTTCATTCAAGTCGGGAAACTCTTCCAATATTTCTATTTGATTCCGCACGAGCCAACTTCGAAACACTGTCTTCTAGCTTGGAAGCCCACGACAAAAGTCAAGAAACCGTAATGTACTCTAATTCAGATTCAATGGCATGACGGTCATCTTGACTGTAGAATAACAAAAAACGTAAATAATAATTTTTACACTTTTTTTTTAATATTTCTATGTAAGTAGTTATTAAATAGCGCTACTCTGAACGGCACATGTCTGATAGGTAATGAACCCTGAATGGCTAAATGCAATTTTCAATACGGCGCATGAGAAATTAACTGAAAACTGAATGTACTGCAGTTCTTTTATGTAACTGTAAATGAATTTATCTCGCCCGCTATCCAATAAATTGTTCTAACGACTCCTTTTGATTTGGTATGGACCACCAGATAATAATATTTAAAACGTTTTAATTTGTTATTTAAATGCAAGTAATGTTTTTATACGTTAATGAGAATCTAATTATTCGCAAGCATTTTTTTTTCAACTTTCATTCCATTCTTGAAATGAGGTCACTTTATGACCTCGTTTCTATTTATTGTCTAAACAAACTTGTAAAAATCTCACTGTAAATAGCAAAACTAGGAAAGCTAAAACTGAACAGAAATTTTCAAATCCAATTACTAATTAAGCGTCACGTTTCGTTCCGTCAGCTTACATTGCTTAATAAAACCGGAAACGCAGCTAGAAAGTCGTTAAATACGCTTTAGATTTAGAAAGAAGTCAAGACCTTCACTAAGGTGTTTTCTTTCATTTTAAATCAAAGAAAAATTTTAACTTAAAAATTCTCATCGGAAAAGAATTTAAGTATTAACAATTACTCTAAAAAGCATTCTTTTCAACCAAAAGCATAAATTATTTATATTTTTAAAGTACATAACATAATAAAATAAAATGGTTTATATTTACATGAATTTAAGTAAAAAGTATTGAATGTATCGATCTATTTCATCTTTTCCGGGCAAATGCGTTTTCCAGTCTGGCACGTTTGTAATTGTGTACAGTATGCACGATGTGCCTACTCGTACATCTGCAGTATTTTCACTGTGTGAGTGCGCCACGTGTAAGTCCGGACGACCTCTTTTCCCTACTACTCTCCTAGTACGCCTCTCTCGGCGCTGTAAGCGATCTTGTATGCAAAACTTTGGGGTGGAATTTGTTAACATAGGTAGTTAGTTAATTAACAGGAATACAATAAAATTATTTTGTATAAGATCTCTTTTACTTTATTTTTTATATTTTAGATAATTTATTATAATTATGTTATATATTTAAATATAATATACTTTAGACAGATTGACTTTACAGCAAAGTTCTTTCCGTTGGAAGTTAGAACACTAAAATTCCGCGTATTGCAGTTACAAATTACCTAAACTTTTTGTATTTTATGTTAGGTATAATACCTATAATACAATATTATGTGTATTAAAAATAGTAGATCTTCTATTTAAATAAATATCTGAATGAATAATATAGTGCACTAATAAAACAATGTACCATACATTGTAAAAGTCTACATGCGTAGCAGTGCTGATCTGGGCCTCTTCTCCAATGATGGAGAGAAATCAGACCTTAATCGGTCACAAACCCTTACAGGTTGGGAGATAAATAAATTAATTTATTATATGTATATTATGTTAAAATTTACTCCGTGAAATCATATTAAATACCTAAAAATATTTATAGTTTCAAGATGTGACGTTATTTTTTCATACTATTTATGTTGTTGCTAAGCACGTATGCATATTTTATGTCTACGCATGTACACAATTATGTCACACAGTAACGCAGCGTTACGTAATGTCGTCTCTACGTGTATAATATAAGTATGAACTTTTCCGTACTATTCAATATCAATACGTGTTCCACGCGTAATGTACGTAGGTGTGTGGGTAACTCTATCATAGTGTGCGTGAATCTGTAAACGAACTGCAATCAAGCCTCATCTCAAGTGGCCGTGAACTAGCGGTTACAGCGAACAAGCTTATATAAAGCTGGTTTGTTTATGAACTTTAGCTGAAATTATTTAATACAATATTAAATATATTCCTCCCCTTCAAATTAATGCAGATTTAAACGTATTACGGAACACTCTATGGCGTTCTCAATATTATATTTTTATGAAATAAAATACGCAGCCTTTAGCCATTACATAACTGATGCTGTTAAACACCGTTTGGGATAATTTGTATGATTTATATTAAATTAACACGGCTGTAATTAAGGTAAATGTTCTGCTGCCGCATTGGCTATGTTAGATATTGTATTTAGCATATTTTAATTACTATATAAATGTACTAGTGATGAGTAACTCGTCATTTTAATTTGAGGATGAGGAAGTCCCTCATTTTAGCTTTTGAGGCCTCACGAGGGGCGCCTCATTTGAGGCGAGGTATCGTACGAGGAAAGCCGAACTCATCCGATTGTACGAGGATTCGAGGATTCGAGGAAGCGGCAAGCGTGAGGACGCGCGCCTCACGAGTAGCTAATAACGATATTTATAAACGAAACGATACACTACTTTTATTTTTTAAAATTATCTTTATCACTTTGCTTCAACGACGCGTTTTGATGCGCGCTGTTAAACGTTACATATTATTTAGGTAATACTAAACCAAATATTTATTCATAAATAATGTTTTTGTATTAAACATTTTTTTTAATTGGAGGAATTTTTGAATTGGAGTACTTACCGAGCTTGGCTCGGTATTTTTAGTAAATCGTGTTTTTTAGAAATCATAATTATACGAATTACATATTGATAAAAAATGAATAATATTTTTCAATTTTACCGACATAATAATAAGAAATATGAACTGGTTATTTACTTAAATAAAAAATCGCGAGTGAAATTAGAAAAAAAAAATCATAATTATGGTGATTTGAACCATCGTCTTCTCAGTTAATCCCGGCCGGCCGATGTCCCACGGCTAGTGGTGGTTAATATAGCATATAGCATAAAAGTATAGCATGCTAAATGTTTATAGCAGATAGCATTTGCTATACTGACTATGACTTCGTGCTAAATCTATAACGTGCCAAACGCTAAACGTACACAGTGCGCTGCAGCGAGGCTAGGGCGGGATAACATTACTTTTTAGCGTTTTATCGTCTCATCTCTGCGAACTTTTGCGTATGTCCACTCACGAAAAAAAAACTGTCATTACCCATTTTTATTTTTATTATAAATCAATGTACGAATAAAATTTTCCTAATACAGTGACCAATAAAATAAACATCATAACACTTTAAGATGCTACAAAAATAACTTATAAATTAAAAATTCAATTTCAATACCTCACCTTTCGATAGTGGCAGATTTTTATCACAAACAACACAATAATATTTACACTTAATACTTTTTATACACATTACCACTCATTATTATTTAACACATTTTTACACTTATTATTAATTATTATTTAATCACTGTCGCTGAGGGGGGAAATCCCAAAATCAACACACACTTAATACTAACACTAAATAAAACAAAATTAATACTAACACTAGATAAAACAATTAAAACTAAATAAAACAAACTGAATACTATAACACTAATAAACTAATTACTAATACTAATAATAAAAATTAACAACAATAAAAACGAAAACTTTTGTAGCTGATAGAGCTCAAGACAGAGATAGTGGCACGAATACTAACGTGTGACTGAGACAGATTACCGTATATCGAGTATCGAGCAGCGCGGCCAAGTTTTGTAACAATGTGCTAAAATTATAGCATATAAAATAGCATGCTAAAAAAATTTAGCATTTAGTCTATAGCATGTTTATAGTTTATAGCAGATTTGAACATCATAGGTCCCACCTGACCCCTGAGCTAATACAACGTAATTAGCATTTGCGAAATTTACCTTCGTATTCTAATGAAGCCATAAATAATTACAATAACGTAGCCATTTTTTCATTGTCTAAAAACAGGGATATTAAAACGAAATTTTCTAAAAATGATTGATTCGGATTTTTACATCTCCCTCACACATCATGTTCTTTCGCTAGTAAATTTTAGACCGCCTACAAAATAAATAAACCAATCAATGACACTTGAATACCAATCTAATCTGGGTGTTTTTAGAGTTCATAGTTATGTTTAGAGTTCATGGTAAATACCAATACGTAATAAAAACATTCTCTCTTTAATTTGTTTTCAACTTTTCAGTAATAAAAATAATATTAGTAAATGCGTAGTGTACCTACTCGTACTGTATGATATCGCGGCGTCTCGCATCATTCGTAATAATTTGTAGAAAACATACTTAGACATTACAAATATGTTAGTTATAGTTATATGTTATTATAGTTTAATTATGTTATACGCAATAGCTTAAAGTGCATTTTCTTCACTTTTACGTATTTTTAACCAGACTTGTGTTTAAGTTATTCTAAATTTAATTTGATTTACCTAATAGGTAGAGTGTAGAACTTCAAGTGAACTGTTGACGGAATCGATTAAATTTGCAATGGATTTACTATTTTGAAAATTTTAAGCATAAGCATAATATGTTACATCACAATTACATAATAACATCGCAATCAATAAGCATCGATTAGGTATAATGAAAAGGCAACAAATAGGTGTCAAAAATTATTTATTGACAATAATATTTAAATAACATTTTAACGATAATCATCATAAATAGTTTTGCTTAAAATTAAATTAAACATAAAAAAATATGTAAAACATGTTTTAAACAAAATTTAAACAACAACAAAAATCTTTTGTTCTTAGAAAGAAATTCCCTAGGAAATTCCAAATTATACTTTAGGCAAAGAGCATATAAAGAGAACTTTAGGTACTTAATAAACAAACATCGCACTTTGTAAACGTACGTTTTTAAATTTACGAATGAGCGTGCGCATTCGTAAAACATACGATCAGCTAGAGCTAATGTTTATTGTTTCTGTGTTTCAAATCAAATCAATACGAATTACGAAATTACGAAAACAATAAAACACAATAAAACTAATTTTTTTTTATAGGGAAAGGCAAGAGACATTAAGTCCATACAGCCAGGTCTGATTTTATAAATTTCAACTTCTTTCTTCTTTTTCTTCTTTCACTTTATTGAGCAGCAAACCACATGGTTTCTGCCCTAAAGTGATCCAAAAATATATTGATTATTTGATTCACGACGAATCACGAATCCAAAAATATAAAACTTTAACTACATACTGAAGTTGACATTTGACCATTAATCTTGACAGTTGACCACAAGTCATGGAGAATGCCAAAAGTCCTAAAGTAGAATCAATAATTCAGTAGACTAAAATGACAGTTGCTAATGTCACTTTGTAAAATAATATTTGTGTTTGTGTTTATTACTTGGAACATCCATATCTTTCGTATTGATAACAAAACAGTACAAACAAAACAGATTAACAAAACACAAAACAAAACTTAACAATAAACACAAACACAACGATTATTTTACAAAGTGACATTAGCAACTGTCATTTTAGTCTACTGAATTATTGATATTTGATTCTACTTTAGGCCACAAGTGAAAAAAAAATCCACAATAATTTGACAATTATTAAAGTTACCAGTTTAAAAAACTTTTGGGTTGCTAGGATTCCATTAGAAATCCACCAATAATTATAAAAAAACTGTGCTATAAAAATATATCTATTATGGATATATTTATATCTTTTATGGATTCAAAATAAATCTATAGTATTTATTTATTTCATATGAGGTTTACATAGGTAAAATTACTCGTAGAAAGTAAAGATGATGAGACATTTGAGGATTAATCCTATAGTCTATCATCTTAAACTCAATTTGATTGACGCGTGTGATTGATACATTACGATGTACGTGTGCGTAATATTTTTTAAAGTGAAACTTTTATTACATCGTCTCAAACTTTTTCGTCTGCGTTGTGCAATTTGTTTTGACGGTCGGCCACCTAGTAGACACTATTGACAACACACAGCTGATGTTAGTTACCTTTGGCTTTAGTTTGCATAATTTGTTTACATAGATGGCGTGCAAATGCAAAGAAAGGGTGATTGTTCCTATTTCATTTATTGGTTTAAATTTAATGCATTTTAAATGCGTAATTAAAAAAATATATAATGATTCTGCACTCCTATAAACTATAAGCGTGCGAAATTTCATTCTTCTGCTACCGCGTAAAAAGTGGTACAAAGTTTTTGCCACACGTATCTTATACTACAATTCTTGTATATAGGTACGAGCAATTCTTGTATATATAATATATATTTTCTGAATCTCGGAATCGGCTCCAACGATTTTCGTGAAATTTAGTATGCAGGGGATTTCGGGGGCGAAAAATTGATCTAGCTTCGCTAAATTCATTTAAAAAAAATGTCGTTTTATCCCTGTTTTTAGGTAATGAAAAAATATCATTGTAATACGAAGCTTACTTTCACCATCGTCAACATAGCTGTAATAGCGTAATTAGTAAATCGACGGGTGTCAAATCGTCTTGACCCGGGTTCGAATCTCAGTCTCCAGATTGATTTTTTTTCTTTTTTTTTTTAATTTCACTCGTGATTTATTATTTAAATAAAATTAAAATATTTAAAATATTTTTTTTATAAAATATTATTTAAAATATTTTTTTTTCTCGGTATTTAGAAAAAAAAAAAACAAAAAATAAAATGAAAATACCGAGCTAGGCTCGGTCACCCAGGTACTTAACCCTAGATTACTAATCTACCCTACGAGTAACGTTAATACTAATCATTCGTAAAAAATACGACATTGAAATGAAACGAGAATAAACAAGATAATAAAAACTTTTATTGTTTTACAAATTGTAGTATCATTCTTTGGGTTTAAGAGATCACGTTATAATTAAAATTAAATAATTTACTTATTCTACACAGTTGAGACACATGTTCATGTTATGCGCCCTACATATGGCTCTTTTGCATTTCATGCAAAAGTGTGTTGTAATTTTTCTTGATATGGTTGGACAAAAGGCACATATTTTTCTTGTATTAGGTTCTTCAATTGTTGCTGCTTCTGGAACAGGTTCAACCTACCATAAGTATAATTTTATGAGCTCCTTTATTTCACGCCACAAAGTGGTAATATTAGTTTCTCTTTTAGCGGAGGTTCCATAAGAACATCAGCCATTTCGAAAACAAAGTCGCGTCTAGATTTGCTTTTTTTATTGTTTCTGCAGTTGTTACTGACGTAAATAATGTATAAGTTTATAATTGTAATGTTAATTAACTTATAAAACAAGCGTAATGACCATCTACGTGTTTTTCTGGTCCAGCATATTACTAATAACAAATAATCAAATATTAGTAAGAAATAGTGAAAAATACATATATAGTACAGAAAATATACTGAAATCAAGTAAAATCAACATAAAATCCTTACAAATAAGTAATAAAAACAACTAAAAACAACAACAAAAAAGTCAACTTACTATCGCTCAACAGTCACGTAAACACTAATCTTTCGTAAATTTTACGACGCCTTCGCTGTAAGTCAACACAAAAATGGTATGGGATCACAATAAATGCACGTGGTGCACTAACAGAACAAATAAGGAAGGTATTGTGAAGCAGGGGGCGCGGGAACGACGCGAACATTATTTTTTCCAGGAATCGTGGTTTCGTCGTCGTAATTTTTACGATAGATTAGTATTCTAGGGTTAATATTATCTGAATAATATCCTACTCCTACTAAACATCAGTATCACAAACATCATTATTTAATTAGGTACATAATATCAAAATCATAATGTGTGTAGTATAATATGTTTATACTGTGTGTGTTTTCAAAATTTCGACTCCTCGCCTCACGCACTCTCGCTGTTCAAATTTCAATTATGAAATAAGTATTTCCACCTCAAAGAATCGTCCTCATTGAGGATTCGTCCTCATTTGAGGATTCTTCCTCATTGAGGAATCGTCCTCGTCGAGTCCTCGTGAGTTCGTGACTCGCGAGTCGCGTCAATAATGACAATGTGAGGACGCGTCAAACGAGTGAGGCGGTTCAAAATTGAAATTCGAGTAACTCTTTCAATTTGCTATCACGAGTACCTCAAATGAGGCACCTCATGAGTGAGGAACCCATCTCTAAAATGTACAAATAGAAAGTTATCATACGGAGACAAAAAAAATTGAAGTCCTTTTTTAAAGTCTAAAATATATTTTTGATGTCTTAAAAATTTGCTGTGTTATTATAAAATATTTTTGCATCGTTCGTACTATCGTTATAATTGACAAACTATCCTTGGTGACATAGCACTTAGCTGCACGCAAATAAAATCAGCAATACAAATCTCTACGTTCATTCGTAACCACTTGATGTCTACGGGTCTACGGTCGCTCCAGTCTATACTTTACAGCTGTAGGTAGGTACTAGATTTATTTATAACATTTCATGTTTCTTTTTAACCGACTTCCAAAAAAGGAGGAGGTTCTCAATTCGACTGTATTTTTTTTTAAATGTATGTTAAGGCTCCGTCGCATGACAAAAGTAGGCATTTAACGTCTACCCCGTCCCCCTTGGACACACGTCGCGCGAACTCGTTGCTGTTGAACTCAGTCCGTGACCTGAAAGCGTCAGTGGCTGTAAAGCGAACTAATTTGATTTGACTTTAAAATAGAAATGCATTTATTATGATCATTTTTTAAAGTAGTGATAAATATGTAATACTTTCGTAAATAAATGAAATAAGTAAATGATTTCAGGGTTATTTATTATAAAGACTGTTGGACATAAATAGAATAAGCTATATAAAATAAAACAAATTACATATTAAATCTATACAAATAAATAAAATTGAAGTGTCTGTTTGTAATATTGTAATACCCGCTTTTAACTAAATTACATATTATATAATATACATGGTGCAAATACCAAAATAACATTTTTTATAATTTGTCTGTCTGTCTGTTCCGGCTAATCTCTGAAACGGCTGGATCGTTTTTGACAGGACTTTCATTGGCAGATAGTTGCTGATGTAATAAGGAGTAACGTAGGCTACTTTTATTTTAGATTTTTTATTATTATTTTATAACTGCGAACTGAACAGTAATTATTTTGTTAAATTCCACGCGGACGAAGTCGCGGGCATAGGTAGTTTAAAATAATTATTATTCAATAAAACGTATCTCAATAAATTCCACAATACAATTACAATATTTAAAAAAACTAGTTGGAAAAAAAAGCGGTCACCCATCCAAGTACTGACCGTCGTGACGCTGCCGCGTTACCGGTCGCTCAAATTTTATCTTAAGTAACTTATATCTCCCTCAACTTCCGTTCTCCTCGACCGATCACACTTTTCGTAACGCTCTCGTCACGCATTAACCTGCTTACTACCCAATTTAAGCGCGCCTAAAGAAGTTTCACTTCAAAAAAACTAGTTGAAAAAAAAAGCGTCACGCATCCAAGTACTGACCGTCGTGACGGTCCCGCGTTACCGGTCGCTCAAATTTTACCCCTCATGCGCCTAAAAAAGTTTCACTTCAAAAAAACTAGTTGAAAAAAAAAGCGGTCACCCATCTCAGTACTGACCGTCATGAAATTTTATTTGGCTTTAAAATAGAAATGCATTTATAATGATCATTTTTTATAGTAGTGATAAAATAATAATACTTTCGTAAATAAATAAAATAAGTAAAGGATTTCAGGGTTATTTAGTATAAATACTGTTGGACATAAATGGAATAAGAGCTATTAAATGAAACAAATTACATATTAAATTTAAAATAATAATTATTAAATAAAATTTATCTGTATAGGTACAGTAGGCAGTATTAGCTCTCCGATGTTGATGAATTTTAAAATTGCTAATTTGCTACATCGCCATAGGCGTAAAAATGTAACAGACACACTTATACTTTTGAATTTTGTACCTAATTGTATTAACTCGAAATAAAAATATAATTTAAATTATTCATTTTGAGCTGTGTAACATACGAATGTAAAGTTTGTCATGAAGCGCTGCTTAGTACTAGTGGTCTAAGATCCGAATCTAAATCGATCTTCACCGAGCTGATAATATAATGAAACATACTTTGTAATAAATTTAGTATATATATTAGATAATATTATATTAAAAATGGGTTTAAAAAATGGGTTTTAAAATTTTGAAAACTCTATTTTGTTGTTATGTATTATTATTATAATCTATATAATAAAAAAGAATGTTGCTAAGCGCATAACTCGAGAATGGCTCGACCGATTCGGCTAATTTATTTTTGTATGTTCCTTAAAAATTCCACAGTAGGTTTTTATATTTAATAATTCTTATTTTAATATTAATTAAATATAATATATACAATAATAATAGTCAATATAATATATACAATAATAATAGTCATACCGAGACCGGTATCGGTTGACGGTATCCTTCTTGAAGTTGTTCAGGATTATGTCTACCTTGGCCACACCATTCAGCTGGGCCGAAACAACTTCGAGAAGGAAGCTGATAGGAGGATTCGGTTGGGCTGGGCGGCATTTGGCAGGCTTCGTCGAGTCTTCACTTCGAAAATTCCGCAATGCTTGAAGACAAAAGTCTTCGAGCAATGCGTCCTGCCTGTGTTGACATATGGAGCCGAGACGTGGACACTGACGAAGGGACTGGTCCACAAGTTTAAAGTCGCTCAACGTGCTATGGAACGGGCTATGCTTGGGGTTTCTCTCAAGGACAGAATAAGAAATGAGACTATCCGTGAGAGAACGAAAGTAACCGACATAGCCCACAGAATCAGCAAGTTGAAGTGGCAGTGGGCTGGTCATCTGTGTCGCAGGACCGATGGCCGTTGGAGCAGACGTGTCCTGGAGTGGAGACCGCGTATTGGCAAACGCAGTGTAGGACGCCCTCTGGCCCGCTGGACCGACGATCTACGTAAGATTGCTGGTGTAGGCTGGATGGGGATTGCGGAAAACCGGGATGTCTGGCGCGAGCTTGGGGAGGCCTATGTCCAGCAGTGGACTGCAACAGGCTGATATGATGATGATGATGATGATGAATATATTATAACAAAGAAAAAAAATGGCAACGTCACGTGGTGTTCCCAAGTGGTCACCCATCCAAGTACCTGATGCTGCCGCGTTACCGGTCGCTCAAATGTACCTCATGTGATGAAATGCGCCTTAAGAAGTTTCACTTCAAAAAAACTAGTTGAAAAAAAAGCGGTCACCCATCCAAGTACTGACCGTCGTGACGCTGCCGCGTTTCTGGTCAGTTAAATTTTATCTTTACTAACATATCTCACTCTCAACTTCCGTTCGGCTCAACCGATCACACTTTTCTTAACACTCTCGTAACGCACCTGCTTACTCCCCAAGTTAAGCGCGCCTATAGAAGTTAAACTTCAAAAAAACTATTTGAAAAAAAAGCGGTGACCCATCCAAGAACTGACCGTCGTGACGCTGCCGCGTTTCCGGTCGATCAAATTTTATCTTAACCAAAATATCTCCCTCTCAACTTCCGTTCGCCTCGACCAATCACACTTTTCGTAACGCTCTCGTCACGCCTGCTTACTCTCCAAGTTAAGTGCGCCTAAAGAAGTTTCACTTTAAAAAAAACTAGTTGAAAAAGAAAGCGGTCACCCATCCAAGTACTGACGCTACAATGAGCGTAACGCTACAAATAGCGTAACTACAAATATCGTAACGCTACAATGAGCGTAACGATATAAATAGCGTAACGCTACAATGAGCGTAACGCTACAATGTGTCATCCTTTTTCATGCAAGTCGCTGCGCCGCGCGCCCTTCCCTGTCGTTTTTCCGTTGCATCTGGTTTGAAATCACAACGATTCTAAAGAAGTTTCACTTCAAAAATCTAATTGAAAAAAAAAGAGGTCACCCATCCAAGTACTCGTCGTGACACTGACGCGTTACCGGTCGCTCAGATTTTACCCCTCATGCGCCTAAAGAAGTTTCACTTCAAAAATGTTAATTTGGTGTAATATGTACCGTGTATTTATACATACATATGAATTTAGTTAAAAGACGTAATATTACAAACAGACACTCCATTTTTATTAATTTTTATATAGATAAATAGTGTTTACAAAAACTTAAACAGCAACAAAATAATTATATTAAACTAGCGGACCCGGCAGACGTTGTCCTGCCCGGAAAACAGCTACCAAATTTGATTGCTTACATACCGATAGCAGCGCCACCTATCGGGTCAAATTGAGATAAAAAATTCCCTATCTCTCGAGTTGGACCAAATTACAGATGCTTACGAAATGTGATAAAAATTGGTTCAGTACTTTCGGAGTTACATAGCGATAGCAGCGCCACCTACCGGGTCCAATTGAGATAAAAACTACCCTATCTCTCAAGTTAGACCAAATTACAGAAGCTTACAAAATTTGATACAAATTGGTTCAGTAGTTTCGGAGTTACATACCTATAGCAGCGCCACCTACCGGGTCTAATTGAGAAAAAAGTACCCTATCTCCCAAGTTGGACCAAATTACAGATGCTTACAAAATTTGATACAAATTGGTTCAGTAGTTTCGGAGTTACATACCGATAGCAGCGCCACCTACCGGGTCCAATTGAGATAAAAACTACCCTATCTCTCAAGTTTGACCAAACTACAGAAGCTTACAAAATTTGATACAAATTGGTTCAGTAGTTTCGGAGTTAGATACCTATAGTAGCGCCACCTACCGGGTACAATTGAGATAAAAAGTATCCTATGTCCGTTTCCTGGTTCTAAGCTACCTCCCCACCAATTTTCAGCCAAATTGCTTCAGCCGTTCTTGAGTTATAAATAGTGTAACTAACACGATTACACGACTTTCTTTTATATTATATTTTATATATATAGAATAAATTTAAAATAAATAGCGAATTTAAATTTTATTACTACTGTGGGCAGTTATAGGTGTATGGTTATTGAATGCATACTACGTAATATTAAAAATACAAAAGACGGAACGCTTTTTTGAAAAATTTTGCACACGTCTTGCCTCTGTAACGTCCAACGGGACAGTGTGAGTGCCGCGAGAGCGCCCAGCGCTTCGAAAATCACTTGAATAATCGATTAAAAAAAAATAGATGTAATAAAAAAAAAAAACTCGCTGCCACGCCTTACAGTTATATATGTACTTTATTTTGGTAAGTTACTCATAATATCAAATCAGTTATTTTAAAAATAAAACCCAATAATAGTAGATAAAATGACCCGAAAAGAGGTAACTTTGTGAATTTATTCTATCGAGCCAAATTTATCGAATCATGTTTCCATCGGTGTTTTTACCTAGAATGTACCCTCAACAATACCAATTAAATTTATCAGATAAAAAATTTCACTGTTTACTATTTCAAAACTGAATTCATAGAAACGTGTTTTGCAGGAATACATCAATTACCTCACCTTAACTCAGAACTTTTGAATGGGTGGACGGATTTCAATGATTTTTGTTTTTAATGGAAAGGTGGTGCGTGTCATTTGGTCCCATTTAAATTTATTTGAGATCTAACAAGTAATTTTTGAGTTATCTTATACTATTAAACGAGCAATTCTTGTATATATATACCTATATATATATATATATATATATATATATATATATATATATATATATATATATATATGTCGCAGATCAGAAGTAGGTAGGAGAAGAACGGACGGATGACCGAACTACTAAATATTAAATGGACTCACCGAGCGGGTACCGTGTCTATCGCGTGGCAGAGGGACAACTCATAGCAGTGCCCGGGAGTTGCGACCCGAGTCTAGGTTTAAGGCGGCGCCGCCTTTAAAATGCGCATTGACGCTCGCCTTCACTGTCCGAGTTGCCCACAATAGAATGTAACAATTAATTTGTGTACACAAACTAACCCTTACAAGAGTCGAGGTTAAGCTACTAGCAGGATACACAAGTGCACCGCGCCACGCCAGAGCCAAGACTGCCCTAGCTGCGGCCGCATCGGTCTTTTATGCACAAAGGAATGACTCGAATAATAGAATGAGGGTAGTTGAATATCGACAATAGCACAGGTACCGACATACACGTCGGAATAACTCAAATAATAGAATTAGTGAGGGTAGACGAATAACGTAGGTACCGACATTAATAACTATCTGCATTGACTCTCCGACACGGCCATCCTGACAAGTCACACGTCCCCGTGTGATGCCGTACAAAGCAAAAAGGTACTGCGATATCAAAGTTTCGTCTCGGCCTATCCTGACCCACACTTAACCAAGGATAAAGCGATAGTACACTTTTTGTTGACACACCATACAACCATAATCTACCATTAAATCAAAATTGACCAATCCTTTTGGTATGAACATTACACCATCATTGCTTTCCACATATTAGTCACCACTGTCACCTAAATCGAGCGACAGCAGCTCATGCCACCTCCATCGAGTGACGATAACCAACCAAAAGAGTCGCTACTGTCACCTAAATCGAGCGACAGTAGCTCATGCTACCTCCATCGAATGACAATAACCACTAAGTCGCCACTGTCACCTAAATCGAGCGACAGCAGCTCATGCCACCTCCATCGAGTGACGATAACCAACCAAAAGAGTCGCTACTATCACCTAAATCGAGCGACAGTAGCTCATGCCACCTACATCGAGTGACGATAACCACTAAAGTCGCCACTGTCACCTAAATCGAGTGACAGCAGCTCATGCCACCTCTATCGAGTGACGATAACCAGCTAAAAGAGTCGCTAGTGTCACCTAAATCGAGCGACAGTAGCTCATGCCACCTCCATCGAGTGACGATAACCACATGTATTGCCTCCATCGAGCAATACAATCAAAACATGTTTCCATGCCACCTCCATCGAGTGACGAGATTGCCTCCATCGAGCAATACAACCAAAACATGTTTCTCATGCCACCTCCATCGAGTGACGATATTGCCTCCATTGAGCAATACAATCAAAACATGTTTCCATGCCACCTCCATCGAGTGACGATATTGCCTCCATCGAGCAATACAATCAAAACATGTTTCTCATGCCACCTCCATCGAGTGACGATATTGCTTCCATTGAGCAATTCAATCAAAACATATTTCCATGTCACTTCCATCGAGTGACGATATTGCCTCCATCGAGCAATACAACTAAAACATGTTTCTCATGCCACCTCCATCGAGTGACGATATTGCTTCCATTGAGCAATTCAATCAAAACATATTTCCATGTCACTTCCATCGAGTGACGATATTGCCTCCATCGAGCAATACAACTAAAACATGTTTCCACGCCACCTCCATCGAGTGACGATAACCACTAGAGTCGCCACTGTCACCTCAATCGAGAGACAGCAGCTCATGTCACCTCCATCGAGTGACTATAACCAACTAAAAGAGTCGCTACTGTCACCTAAATCGAGCGACAGTAGCTCATGGCCCGACTGCCTCAGCAGCTAGTGACAACTACTATTGCCACACATATTGTCATCACCTCATGTGATACGACCAACATATATCGTCATCACCTCATGTGATACGACCAAATTAGCATCAACAACATTAAACAAATCTAATTCAGCAGCTACATCAGTAAGAGGAATCCTTCGTAAACGATCGTGAACATACCTATAGGTTCTATTATTATTTCAAGAACTTTACAATAATCTGAATCATAAATGTCGTTAAACCAATTATAACTAATCACTTCACATAATTACCACAGCCATGTACCATCGACGTCATCACAACCAAAACTATAGACCGTACGTCTACTTCTACAACAAGTTACAACCAAAAATCCTCGAGTAAAGACCTCTAACACCACGGCTCTCTAGACGAAGAGCAATCACAGTACATGTGTCAGTCACGTACTTCTCAGTACACATATCCACCGAATGGATCGCCCGTGTCAGTCACCCCTGCGACTACACGCTACGCTCTCAACAGACCAGACCACGACCTCCGCCAGAGTTAAAACGCACGCCGCGCACCCTGGACTCTTGGGTTGCCCCAAGAGACAATTCTACCGGGCTACGACTACGAATAACTATACTGGTACGGTTGAACACATTAAGGTCGATAGAGTCATTCACTCGAGTCTTTCCATCTACTTAAACTTGAACATCATCATTATCAACAAGATCATAAACTTCATCAACATCGTCTGGTACATGACGTGTTAACATTTTCTTTAACCTTTCGTGAGCAAATTTGTAGGTACGTTTACAGTTTAAAGCTTTAAGGGTATACCGATTACCTTCGAGAACTTCTATTACGCGAAAAGGGCCTCGATATTTCGGATCAAGTTTTATTTGATTACGCTCCTCATTTTGTAACAAAACAAATTTTAACAGTCGTTGTAAACGA
Organism: Melitaea athalia; assembly: GCA_905220545.2. Taxonomy (NCBI): domain Eukaryota; kingdom Metazoa; phylum Arthropoda; class Insecta; order Lepidoptera; family Nymphalidae; genus Melitaea; species Melitaea athalia. The sequence continues at coordinate 12,778,251 of HG992185.1, read as the reverse complement.
CTACTGTAATGGGCCCATGATTGTACCAAGGTGTTATCAATTAACTCTCTGTAATTTAAACGTCCTTAAAGAGAACAACTAAAGAAACTTTGAAACAGTTTGAATAAATCAATCAAATGTAGAAAAAGACTGAAAACCCTCAATGAAACACTTATTTCTCACTTCAAACCTACAATTATCCATTCACGATACACACTTTTAAGTTTTTAACTAGATTGGATAAGCTATCACACCTATTCACTTACAAATTACAACAATCCCGCCAAAAGACGGCGCCAAAAGCGGCGACTGACCTATCAGAAAACCAGCATTAACTATTCGGAAGATTGCGTCTCTATCTTTACGCTCCCTCAGCACTTCAACACACAACAATAGTTAAAATATCGTGTAAAACACAAAAATACTCGTTACAGAGGGTAATCGGAAATACTCAAACTAAGACGATATTAACACTTTATCACCAACAAGTGGGTAACCACAAAAAAAACGCAAATATAACTGTCCAGAGTCGTGTACCAACGTCAATCCAATTTTCAATAACCAAACTCTTTTTTTACAACACTAACAACTATGTAAGCCACCCTTGCAACTAGCAATCGTGTATCATCCTCTTGATGACTACACACTACAGTCTTTAGAGCGCTTACATCAGTTTGCTGTCACATCACTAAGATGTTCACCATTATGATCGTTATCCACATTAAACTCAATTAGTACACGACCTTCTGGCATCTTCCTTAATCAAATTTGTAAGCAAAAACAAAATATCGCTCGTCTATCCTGACAAAATCGCGACAGCTCGTACTAAGATTACGCTCACGACCTGACATTGTAACTGAATCGAAACAAAAACTGAATCGCAAAATCTATTAACAAAATTAAACACTACACAACTACCTACGTATCACAATAAAACTAAATTCGACAAATAAACCGGTAAATCGAATTACGCAATCGAACACTGAACAAAAATCACTTGTACACCGATAAGAATACAACAAAACAACCGTCCTATCAGAAACTTCACGCTCCCTCGGCACTACAATAAACAACACAAAAATATCCGTTACAGAAGGTAATCGGAAATACTCAAGCTGAGGCGATATTAAAACGTTATCACAAACAAGTGGGTAACCACAAAAACTTAACAAACAACCTAAATACCACGAATACGCTCGCGATATTAAATATTTTAACTTATCAGTTTAAATGATGTCGACTCGACTTGCTCTTCGATCGCACGATAATTTAACGGGACTACGCGAACGCGATACTCGTGGCATCGTGAAATAAATTACTCACTATAGTAACACTCTTAGTGGGCACGAGAACAGTATCCCACTTCTGATGTCGCAGATCAGAAGTAGGTAGGAGAAGAACGGACGGATGACCGAACTACTAAATATTAAATGGACTCACCGAGCGGGTACCGTGTCTATCGCGTGGCAGAGGGACAACTCATAGCAGTGCCCGGGAGTTGCGACCCGAGTCTAGGTTTAAGGCGGCGCCGCCTTTAAAATGCGCATTGACGCTCGCCTTCACTGTCCGAGTTGCCCACAATAGAATGTAACAATTAATTCGTGTACACAAACTAACCCTTACAAGAGTCGAGGTTAAGCTACTAGCAGGATACACAAGTGCACCGCGCCACGCCAGAGCCAAGACTGCCCTAGCTGCGGCCGCATCGGTCTTTTATGCACAAAGGAATGACTCGAATAATAGAATGAGGGTAGTTGAATATCGACAATAGCACAGGTACCGACATACACGTCGGAATAACTCAAATAATAGAATTAGTGAGGGTAGACGAATAACGTAGGTACCGACATTAATAACTATCTGCATTGACTCTCCGACATATATATATATTTTCTGAATCTCGGAATTGGCTCCAACGATTTTCGTGAAATTTAGTATGCAGGGGATTTCGGGGGCGAAAATTGATCTAGCTAGGATTCATTTAAAAAAAATGTCGTTTTATCCCTGTTTTTAGGCAATGAAAAAATATCATTACAATACGAAGCCTTATTTCACCATTTATTAATATAGCTGTATTAGCGCAATTAGGAAAGCGACGGATTTCAAATCCTTTTGACCTGGGTTCGAATCTCAGTCTCCAGATTATTATTTTTTTTCTTGTTTTTTTTTTTAATTTCACTCGTGATTTATTATTTAAATAAAATTAAAATATAAAAATACCGAAAAAAAAAACAAAAATTAAAAAAAAAATACCGAGCTGGGCTCGGTCACCCAGGTACTATCTAATAATGCGTTTTTACTTGGCTAGGTTTTCGTCGACTTTTACTCGGTGTACCGATTTTGATAATTTTTAATTTAATTGAAAGCTAATGTTTATCATCTGGTACATTTAAATTTCATCGAGATCTGATCACAACTTTTTGAGTAATCTTTGATAACGCGTATTTACTTGACTATTTTTTCGTCTACAGCTGCGTTGTATTACTTGTCGATGTGATTGAAGTCGGTTTTTTCGTTTGCGAGCAAACACAATTATAATTATTTTTGAATTTAATTTTTTAAGGAACTGAAATAATTATTATAAATTACGTAAGTAGGTACTTGGAGCTTTTAGTTTTTAGCAGTTTGTTTTATTTTTTGGCTTTTAAGGACCAAATAACATATATTTATTAAAATAAATGATACATATCTATACTAATATATAAAGCTGAAGAGTTTGTTTGTTTGATTGTTTGTTTGTTTGTTTGTTTGTTTGTTTGTTTGTTTGAGCGCGGTAATCTCTGGAACTACTGGGCCGATTTGAAAAATTATTTCGATGTTAGTTAGATAGCCCATTTATCGAGGAAGGCTATAGGCTATGTGTCATCACGCTAAGACCAATAGGAGCGGAGTCCACGCCGACGAAGTCGCGCGCAGAAGCTAGTATAATGATACATAATATGACATTATATTTAGTTTTTTTTTTGCTAATAAGCTTTTAAATAAATAAATAAAAAACAATATAATGTAAATATGTATAATATTGTAAAATTTAATACACAAAAAGAAATATCAATAGAATTTTTAAAATATCTCTGCACTTTCCGCGATGGCGCCTATACACCGACGGTTATGGGCTCGATTCCCACTCAAGGTGAATATTTCTTTCGTTACTCATAGTTATCGTAGGGAATATATCCGTCAACTCGCAGTGGAGCAGCGTGGTGGATCGAAGTTCTGACGCTTCTCCGACACACTGAGAAAGAGGCCTATACCTAGCAATGGGATGTTAACCGATAAATCAATCAATCAGTCAATAGTTAGATAACCTTTACCTGTTATTTTAATAACAAATTAATACAATAAATTATATTATACTGCTTGTACGAAATCCTCAATCAAATTTATTGATTTGAAAATGTCTGAATTAGTAATTCATATAAACTCACAACCCCGCAATGTTCCTACAAAGACTTTCAAAACGGAAATTATAGATTACAGTTACATTTCAATATGTAAATTAATGTGCCTATTATGTAAGTTGCATGTACTGCGTCGTATGTTAAATACCTGTTTAAAAGCAACTATCTTGTTATCATTAGACACAGGCTATATTTTGATAGGGTTGACAATAAAAATAAAAATTTAGATTCCGAAAGAACATTCAAGTGCTATTGTACCAGTGACTCAGTAGGATTTCTTATAACCACATATCACATTCTAATAACTTATATCGTGTTACGAGTTTTGTATACTTGTGTAAGATTTATACACAATTCACACGTATAAATAGTTCTTTTTTGCACTCTGAAAACACTGAAATCGACTAAATTTATTTTTTCTCGGTTAGAAAGCTCCAATATCGTAGCGAAACTGGACCTAAGAAGTGTCAACACGAGACAAACTAGGAAAATATATTTTAAGTATTAACATAAATTAGAACTTTGTTCAAAAAGTAAAAATTTCGATATTACAACGAAAGGAAAATAACAAATACAAAAACAAAATAACCATCTGTCTACTTAAAAACCATCGACCGTAATCTATAAACTACACAATAATATATTTAAATATATAAAAAGTATATATTTAAATGTTAATTAATGCTACCGAAATGAATTTATACGTTTGTAATGTAATCGTAAGAGCGGGTAGCGGCTAGAAAGTGTGAACCCTCACTGATTTCTTGAAACCGCGCCAAGTGCCCTGTTCAACGCACATAGTGAATAAAACATTACAGCTTTTTTTTAAATGAGGAAACCTCTTCGTTAGTCGGCGTTGTAAAAGTTATACGTGCTTTTAAAAGGCGTTCTTTAACCAACTTTAAAAATAGGTTGTCACATACACCCGTGTATATACCGCCGATATAATTATGTGTATTGTAAACTCCACTGCCAATATAAATCTATCTCAGTCTGTTGCACTTCCTCTCTAGGATTCGTCTACTCCAGCAGCAACCTTTGTTGATTGAACGTAGATAATTTTACAGAAATATTGGAATAGTGTAAAGATGAATTTTGGAGCTGTCGCATCGCATCGCATTCAGCCTGTAACATCCCACTGCCATAGGCCTCTTTCTCCATGTAGGAGAAGGGTTGGAGCTTAATCCACCACGCTGCTGCACTGCGAGTTGGCGGATTTATGTACTATATAAATAACTAGCTTCTGCGCGCGACTTCGTCGGCGTTGACTCCGCTCCTATCGGTCTTAGCGTGACGACCCATAGCCTATAGCCTTCCTCGATAAATGGGCTATCTAACAGTGAAAGAATTTTTCAAATCGGCCCAGTAGTTCCAGAGATTACCGCGTTCAAACAAACAAACAAACAAACAAACAACCAAACAAACAAACAAACTCTTCAGCTTTATATATTAGTATAGATATGACTTACAATCGATATCAGCTATTTATGATACCAACCGGGACCCACAGCTTAACGTGCTCTCCGAGGCAGACCCACAAGACCCACAAGAACAGACATCCAAACCGGAAAGAAATATTTGTACAAATTACAAATATCCATCTCCAGCTGGATTCGAACACGCAAACTGTCAGTACTTTAGGCGGCTACTCGCACCACTACACCAGAGCGATTGTTGGAGCTGTAATAAACCTTAATAACAAAACTCTTACTGTAATGGTTTTCTAAATGACGACGAAAAATAAGAAAAACTGATCAAACTAAATACTTCAAATAAATCATTTAACTTCTGACAGTGGACTTGTTTATGTAAAAAAAAAATTCTTACATTTATTATTACAAATCTTATTTCGTACATCTATACTAATACCTATATAAAGCTGAAGAGTTTGTTTGTTAGTTTGTTTGTTTGTTTGTTTGTTTGTTTGTTTGTTTGTTTGTTTGTTTGTTTGTTTGTTTGTTTGTTTGTTTGTTTGTTTGTTTGTTTGTTTGTTTGTTTGTTTGTTTGTTTGTTTGTTTGTTTGTTTGTTTGTTTGTTTGTTTGTTTGTTTGTTTGTTTGTTTGTTTGTTTGTTTGTTTGTTTGTTTGTTTGTTTGTTTGTTTGTTTGTTTGTTTGTTTGTTTGTTTGTTTGTTTGTTTGTTTGTTTGTTTGTTTGTTTGTTTGTTTGTTTGTTTGTTTGTTTGTTTGTTTGTTTGTTTGTTTGTTTGTTTGTTTGTTTGTTTGTTTGTTTGTTTGTTTGTTTGTTTGTTTGTTTGTTTGTTTGTTTGTTTGTTTGTTTGTTTGTTTGTTTGTTTGTTTGTTTGTTTGTTTGTTTGTTTGTTTGTTTGTTTGTTTGTTTGTTTGTTTGTTTGTTTGTTTGTTTGTTTGTTTGTTTGTTTGTTTGTTTGTTTGTTTGTTTGTTTGTTTGTTTGTTTGTTTGTTTGTTTGTTTGTTTGTTTGTTTGTTTGTTTGTTTGTTTGTTTGTTTGTTTGTTTGTTTGTTTGTTTGTTTGTTTGTTTGTTTGTTTGTTTGTTTGTTTGTTTGTTTGTTTGTTTGTTTGTTTGTTTGTTTGTTTGTTTGTTTGTTTGTTTGTTTGTTTGTTTGTTTGTTTGTTTGTTTGTTTGTTTGTTTGTTTGTTTGTTTGTTTGTTTGTTTGTTTGAACGCGGTAATCTCTGAAACTACTAGGCCGATTTGAAAAATTCTTTCAGTGTTAGATAGCCCATTTATCGAGGAAGGCTATAGGCTATGTGTCATCGCGCTAAGACCAATAGGAGCGGAGTCCACGCCGACGAAGTCGCGCGCAGAAGCTAGTAATTTAATAAAGTGCCTTAAAAATAATACATGATTACAAAAAATAATAATACTTTTAAACGTCCTTAATACCAATGAGTTCGATCACGATTCAGCCTGTAATATCCCACTGTTGGGCATAGACCTCTTCCCCATGTAGGAGAAGGATCGGAGCTTAATCCACCACGCTGCTCCAATGCGGGTTGGCGGAACTTTATAGCAATAGGTACCAAACCAATACCAATTAGTTATTTTCAAATAAAGTTCACCTTTGTTTATGTCAATAACCTAACGATATATAAATTATGAACTATTTACTCTAAGTAAATGATTCTTAAGGACTAAAACAGTTCAAAGATATTAAACTCAATACTCGATTAAATATAAATTGTCACGAGAACATTGTACACAGGCTAAAAACCAACTTTTCCCTCTTAAATCATTGTGAAATGCCGCTACTAAAACAAAGTTAACTTTTTATCCTACTGGTAACGCTATCACTTCAGTTAAATCTAATTAGTCATAACTTACCCCTTTTTGTCTGTCTTTAACAAGAAATTTTGAGAAAGTTTTAAATACCAACAAACGTGGATTTGTATTAAAATGTTAAGGTTCAATCAGGTAAATTAAATATTTTTTTATAAAGACTTAAATTATAATCTTCAGTACCTGGGTGACCGAGCCTAGCTCGGTATTTTCATTTAATTTTTTGTTTTTTTTTTCTCGGTATTTTTATATTTTAATGTTATTTAAATAATAAATCACGAGTGAAATTTAAAAAAAAAGACAAAAAATTTATCTGGAGACTGAGATTCGAACCCGGGTCAACACGATTTGACACCCGCCGATTTCCTAATTACGCTGTTACAGCTATGATGACAGAAGTGAAATTAAGCTTCGTATTCTAATGATATTTTTTCATTGCTTAAAAACAGGGATAAAACGACATTTTTTTAAAATGAATCCTAGCTAGATCAATTTTTCGTCCCCGAAATCCCCTGCATACTAAATTTCACGAAAATCGTTGGAGCCGATTCCGAGATTCAGATTATATATATATATATATATATATATATATATATATATATATATATATATATATATATATATATACAAGAATTGCTCGTTTAATAGTATAAGATTACATATTCACATCACAGTACGTTGTTTGATGTAAAGAGCCTGGCGCATATTAAGTTCATTACCATACAAAATTATGGGTATTATGTATTATTCTGTGTTTGCCATAATTATTTTACGTGTCGTTGGCGAAATCATCTGTACTAGTTTGGCAAAATTAAAAACCCTATAACATATAACTAAAACTGAATTGGATTCTCATTATTTGCCTGAGCCTGCAAAAGTTAAAGTAAATTTACATTTCAAGAACTATGGATTCTTAATTTTTTTTAAGAATAGTTTTTAGGTTAATTGTTGTTATAGGTAGGGATCCCTAGTACATATTTTTCACCTGATTAGTATCAAGCTAATTTTCCGGGAGTACCTTCATTTTGATGAGACGAACAAAAAGTTCCTTTTCGAAAACTCTCGATTGTGGTAGATAATAGAGTTAGCAGGAGATAGAGCAGCAGTGAGCGTAGGACCGGGATAACGTACCACGCAATTTGGAGGACAATATTACCATCAAATTATATAAATATTAACTAACTAAAAGAAAAAAAATCAGAAAAAAAAATCAATTTTAGACGACCTTACGAGGTCATCAAGTTGATGACAAAGATGAAGAGTTTTCGAAGAGAAACTTTTTGTTCGTCTCATCAAAATGAAGCTACTCCCGGAAAAATAGCTAAAAATAACTAAAAATACTAATCAGGTGAAAAAGATGTACTAGGGATCCCTACCTATTAAGTTTAGTTGCCAAGCCAAAATGTTTGCTCAATATTTGTTGCTCACTGACCGTATATATTGTTGGGCGTGAAAAGAGTCATTTCATCATTCATTTCCCTATTTTTCCTCAGGGCTAAGGTCTTTTAGCTTGACCCAGATATTATACTATTTACCAATTCAAAACATATATACTTTCTGACCTCTGCTCCCCATTAATACACTAATTAGGTCAGGCTATTCATAGGTCTAGCAGGATCACATCATTTTCCTCGCAGCGATTACAAAGTTTTTTATTTATTAGGGCGAGCAACAGAACGTTTTGTTGACTCCTTATAAAAGTTATCACGAACTAGATCCTAACTCCTGTGATCAAGTACTGTTAAAACTTTCAGGAGCCATATTTTCAAAAGTTACAACTACGCTATAACGTTTGCTAATTTTTGTTACTATTTTTAAATACACAAATTAATACTGTGAATTTACCATTAAACGTGTTTCTTATTTTATTTTGTATCCAAAGGTTAGATTATTATTAATCGACTTAGAATGTTCTCCTACGTGCGCGATACAAACACAGGATTAAGTGCTCTGCCTCATTAGGACGCCATGGCGACGTCGCCAGCGGCGCATGCCTAGCTACTTCTGGCATCCGAAGGACGCCAAATCGAGTGGCCATGGCGTCTCGACAGTCAGTTCGTTTACGTCGTCAGAAATGGATGTAGAAGAAATCGCACTTTTTTGTTATCTACGTCGTAGAAAAATAGAAAAAAAAGCTATGGGCTCATCCTTTTATATCAGATCGAAGCCGAAGTGGTATTTTTTTTTAAACTGTATGGAGACTTACGAAAATTTTTAAGTTACGATCGGAATACTCATTAGATGAACTATCCCATATACAAGGACGATTTTGAATTTCTATTATAAATTTTTCAGTATCGAAACTAATTATTTACAACATCAACTAGGTACTGTACTTCGAGCGAGCGTCCAAAATGGCGGCTGACTGGCGACTGAGTGAGCGAGGTTCAGTTTACCGTGTACATTATAGTGGCAACGTCGCCAAGCCGCCAGAGTATCCAGAAGCCACGTAGAGAACTGTAGCTCGTGGCTACGCTTCCAATTTGGCGACGTTGCCAAACCGTCGCCAAGTGAGTTAGGTACCATACATTTCAATATTAACTGCTTGGATACGTAGCCGGTGACGTCGCCATGGCGTCTTAATGAGGCAGAGCACTTAGGGAACAGCAGACGTGCTTAACGACTTGTAATTTTACTTGCCGTTTTTATGATACTTAATTTGTTAAGCGCGTGTTAACGAATCCGCATTTGTATGTTAATAATTAGGCATGAAATTCTAAACTGATCTTTGATTTGTGATAATGTAATTGTTTTCTGCTCGTTGTGTGACAAACCGAATTCATGATTGTGCTATTGTTTCATCGCTCCGGGCATACGGTCAATTTGTTCCATTGTTACAAAATATATATTCCCATTGTAAATTTGAAAACACGTATCTGCCTTAATTAAAGTTATTGTTTTGAGTTTTTCGTATTTTTAAGGTAGCTCACTATTTGATTTGTTGCTAATATTTAATGACTTCTCTACAGAAATGTAAACATCGTTAAAATCAGTTGGACGATAACACAATTGTCAAACAATAAACGTTGTAAAGCACATAATTTTGTCATTATGTGGTAATAAAAAGTTAATATCTCCAATCAAACCGTAGCAACGACGATATTGAGTTTTACTATTTACAACATTCTCTTTGGCACAAAGCCTTAAATACGCTCCCAAATGAAACCGAGAGATTATGTAACTTCTCGAGTCGAAATTGTGGCTGATTAAGTACTGGACCAAAGTCCATGTGGATACTTTAACTAACTGAGAAAACGTGACAGCAATTACATAAAGCTCGTGGTTTTTAATAATGCTATAAAATGAAAGCTAAACATTACATTTCGCATTACTGTAATTGCGAGTAACAGAGTTTTATTTTGAAAATCCTGTTAAGATGCGGATAGACTGACAAAAATAAAAAGTAACCCCTTTTGGCTCGAGAAACAATCACAAAAGACAGGACAATATTATTTTCAATTTATTTTCAGAGTACCAAATTATCTTATAACTAGCTTCTGCGCGCGACTTCGTCGGCGTGGACTCCGCTCCTATTGGTTTTAGCGTGATTATACATAGCCTATAGCCTTCCTCGATAAATGGGCTATCTTACACTGAAAGAATTTTTCAAATCGGCCCATTAGTTTCAGAGATAACCGCGTTCAAACAAACAAACAAACAAACAAACAAACAAACAAACAAACAAACAAATAAACAAACAAACAAACAAACAAACAACCAAACAAACAAACAAAGTTTTCAGCTCTATACATATATTAGTATAGATTACATGGGTACAATAGAGATAATTATTAATCTTAATCTAAGACTAATAAATTTATTAAAAATTATTATTTGTAATTGATTTCGAGTACTTTTCTTATATTATTTTGTAATTGAGGGAAGTTTGCGTAATATTATGCTATTTAAATGTTAAAAATGCTTTTGGTAATATATATTTTGTTACCAAAAAAATAATAGGAATAAGTACAAATTATTCAACTCGTTTGATATCCTTCTTTTCAATTGAAAGTTAGCATTAAAACGTACATAATTACATTTATAAAAAAATACATTTGCTCCAGCGATTCTTCTACGAGTATGATACAAAATATTCTGACCCTGCTTTTTAAACTCACCATTTGTTTTATTATTATTATCTTTTTTTTTTAGCTTACATAGGAAAGTTTATTACTACTACAGCTATTAAATTGTTTGTGTTAAATAATTTCAGTCTTCCAAACGCAAAAATAAGTTAATGCCGGGCTAGCATGCGTACAACGAGATAATCTCTTGACGAGAGAGATAGATAATGTCTACAATGTATCGAGTATTTTCTCGATTACCTTAGCATGCGCAATACGAGAGACATAATTCTCTTCCGAAGACAAAACGGAACGGAAACGCCATGGTATACAAAAGATATTATAATAATATTTATAATTTTAATATATTTCGTTTATCGTAGTCTTTCTAATATTGACAACGAGTAGTTTATCTTCTTAAAACGTCAAAATCACGTCAAAATTCGACAAAACTACGATAACTAAAATTTCTTGTTATCTCTTCAATTGACGTGACGAGAAGAGTATCACGTGCACGCATGCTAGCTACTGTAGACATAAAGAGATAATACGAGAAAAGGGGTAGACAAACTTTTGTCGTGGCGCGCATGCTAGCCCAGCTGAACTCGCTATTAGCTTGTATGTTTCTATCTCTCAGGTGTAATAGTCCACAATTACTAAAATGTGAATGGTACTTGGTGAAGCGTCCTCAAGTCTATGCTTTTATTTAATTCGTGTTTATAAACGATTTAATGAATCTTTTTGATGGCTTTTAATGCTATGAAATAAATATAAAACTATGAACGAACGTACCAATTACAATTTCGATCCCACTATTCGAATCTAGTACGTGTTTGTTACCTTTACCTTCAAAGGCTTATGTTCCTTTACAAGATTAAATTCTGAAACACAAGAAATATATTGAAATGATAGACGAACATAAAATATCGCCTCTTTCAACATTTGGTAATACAGCCCCTGAAGTTTCTTTTTTTCAAACTGTTAACTGCTGTTGGCTTTATCGGCCTTTACAGCGTCACCGGGTGGAGTGGCCGGGCACTGAGACCCAGCCGTGAAAGAAGAAGGGGAGCCCATTAGGAGGGCTCGGGATGTCCGCTCGTCTTAAGGGTGTCTCCTAGCGAGATCGCACCTCGGCTTAGGACGAAGTCGGTTTAGAGGAAGCGCTGTGCGGAGTACTGAGACGGGCTACGGGCGGCCCGCTACGTGTCTAGGCGCGTGCGATCAAAACGCGAGGACCTCGCCTCCGCCGGCCTGAAGCTTATACTTGATAGAACAGTATAATGCTGGATCATTGGATCATGCAAAAACATATTATAATTTATTATGTAAATTTTATCTAAATATCTATGTATATTTATATTTTATTTTATTTAACAATTTATGTACACTAGAAAACAATAGGAAATAGCACTTATAAACAATGCTGGTACAAAGGCACTACTTATCCCATGATGGAATCTCTTCCAGTAGTCCTGCCACAGGAAAATTATATATAAAATAATCGCAAAATTAGCGTGTACAATTTCAAAATACTAAAAATAAATATATATCTAGTATAATAAATACATAATTATACAATATAAAAATGCATACATACATAACACTGTATACACACATAGATACAAATAATATAATACTTATACCTATACATACAAGCATACACATATACGATACATAATATACCTAATACATACGATAATATATTCCAATACGCATAAAGACACTTAATTAAATTGATTTTAGATTAGGATTGATTCAGGTAGAATTCTCTCACTCTTTTCTTAAATAGTGGTAGTGTTTTGCAATCGCGAATTTCGTATGGTAGGGAATTCCAAAGTCTAACGGAATGTATGTATATGTATAATGACGTATATTTATCTTTACTAGTTGGCCGGACAGAATTCATTCTGTCTGTTACGTTTTTTTGCATAAAAACCTTCCGTGAGATTTTTAATGAACATACAAAAAAAATTAGCCGAATTGGTCGAGCCATTATCCAGTTATGCGCTTTAGCAACATTCATTTTTATTATATAGGTAGAGAAGATATGTAATCTGTTGAGCTTTGGCTCAGAGCTAAGGTACTATGTTTTTAGGTAGTAAGTTATATTGCCTTCGTTAGGAATTTAAAGTAAGCATAACTAATCCAAAATTCCGCAGGTGTAAACATGCATGTTAGTGGAAAAAGCTGCTTTGTTAACAAAATAGGTACATACCTTTTAATTTTAAGCAACTTCAAAAAATGAGGAGGTTCTCATTTCAACTATATTTTTTATGTATGTTACCTTAGAACTTATTACTGGATAGATCGATTTCGATGATACTTTTTTTAATCGTAAGTTAGTGCGTGTCATATGGTCTCATTTAAATTTTATGGAGATATGATGACTACTATTGAAGTAATCTTTGATAGCGGGTATTTACTTGACTACTACGTAAGTACAAGCTTTTATATCATATACCTAGATTATGTGTAATGACTTTATAAGTAGACTAACCGACCCGTGCCCACTTCGTTGGGCGTTATAATCCATTTCACATAAGAAGGGTACGGTGAAATTTGATATGTTCCAATACACTCTCACTATTTTCAGCAAATCAGATAAATATAAATGTTTTAAAATCACCAATTAATTTCTAAGGCAAATAATAATGCTTGATTAGATTGAATTGTTGACACGGCACGTCAGAGGGAGCAGGCTCAAGTCCTGCTGATTTAAAATCTTTATATATTTTTATCTTTTTCCTTTTATCTTGTCACTCCTGAATAGTGTAGCTTTCTGTTAGCGAAAGAATTTTCATGATCGGATCAGTATTTGCGAAGATTACCCCGTATATACAAACAAAGTTATAAACTTTACCTCTTTATAATATTAGTATAGGTAGATAGTAAAAGTTTTAAAGTAAAAATTTTTTTTTTCGTTTTAGTGCATTCAAATAAAAGCTTGTTTTTTAAAAAGGTTTTTTACTTTTAATTTATTTTTGACTTTTTAGTCGGTTATCACGTCACTTTATTCGAATTATTCTTAGCAAGCCCTTTCATTTGATACCCATATTGTAGAAGTGCACTAAAAATAACTAGTCCGCACTCTTTGATATGCCGCCATATTGGATATAGAATGACGTCACAAAGTTAACCATGCATTGGCATCCAAATTGAACCTATATACAAAATTTCAGCTCAATTGGTTGAAGATATCTGCTTCAAAATTGAGTTGCAAGATTGCACCTGAACAAACATACATACATACAAACCATGCATTGTCATCCAAATTGAACCTGTATACAAAGTTTCAGCTCAATTGCTTGAAGATATTTGCTTCAAAATTGAGTTGCAAGATTTCACCCGAACAAACATACATACATACAAACCATGCATTGTCATCCAAATTGAACCTGTATACAAAGTTTCAGCTCAATTGCTTGAAGATATTTGCTTCAAAATTGAGTTGCAAGATTTCACCCGAACAAACATACATACATACAAACCATGCATTGTCATCCAAATTGAACCCGTATACAAAGTTTCAGCTCAATTGCTTGAAGATATTTGCTTCAAAATTGAGTTGCAAGATTTCACCCGAACAAACATACATACATACATAAATATATACAAATCATGCATTGTCATCTAAATTGAACCTGTATACAAAATTTCAGCTCAATTGGTTGAAGATATCTGCTTCAAAATTGAGTTGCAAGATTTCACCCGAACAAACATTAAATTTACATACATACATACATACATTGCAAGTGAATTAAAAGCTTGTAAAAATTACCTATTATTAACATTTTTTTAATATTTTTTTAAATACTTTTACTTACTTACACACGACACGGTTAGTCGGAGGTGCGGGTTCGATCCCCGCTGGAACGGTCGCTATTTTTGATATGATATTAAAAATGTTTATAATTTCCTCATGTTTGAGCATTACCCAAAAAATAATACAAACAAATCAACTGTTATTTCTTATATTGCTTACTAAAGTTACATTTTTATCATAATATGGTATATCGTGAAACGAAGATTTACGGTTCATTAATTCACAAAAGACACTTGATAAAGTATTCAAATATACATATCCCACCAAAAACATTCTGTAAAAAAACTAGCCAAGTCTCGTGGAGCTGCTTGTTTATCTCTAAAAAGTAATGAAATCTAGACAAAGTCGTACCAAGTCTAAGGTTCATTACTGCGATTTCTTTATTATTATAATTAACGTTGTGTGACTTGGCCGTTAAAGGGTACACAAGGGTACAAAACTAAGAATAATATCCCGTATCCGTAATATAGTAATTGGACACTAGTGTCTCATTTTAGGCGGTTGTTGATAACACATGAATTCAGCATTGACAATGCTGACTTCTGTTCTCTTATTTTTGGAGCGTTAAATCGACCACCGATCTAACATAAAATAGACGTACAGACGGACTTCTATCAATGATTAGAAGTCCGCTGGTACTGGAAATAATTTTTTATACAGTTTGTTTCAGGCTTGCCTATACAAAAGTATTATTGAAATACGCAGCTTTATCAAGCCTACAATTGACTGGTTATTCAATCAACGTTTTCCAAGTGTCAATTTTCCATCGTCAATGGGTAGCGGTTCTGGCGACAGATTGGTGCAATGGTGTCATGTAGCACCTGGTTTTGTACCCTTGTGTACCCTTCAACGGCCAAGTCACACAACATTAACTATAATAATAAAGAAATCGCAGTAATGAACCTTAGACTTGGTACGACTTTGTCTAGATTTCATTACTTTTTAGAGATAAACAAGCAGCTCCACGAGACTTGGCTAGTTTTTTTACAGAATGTTTTTGGTGGGATTTCACTTCTTTTTGTAGAAAGTAGAAACGTGAGCATATTCAGGCATATTGATTTATTTTTTAGAATTTCTTATTTGACACATTTTTTTCTTTTTAGTAACAGTTTTTTTTATTATTACAATACAAATATTTCTTTTCCTTTCTTCCAGTTCTGATTCTTGTACTTGACGTGTTGGTATCACCACCACTCTTAGTCCAATGCATTATATTTTGACCAAATTTTGAGCGAAATTAATATTTTAGTGTAATTTGTGTAATATTCGAGTAGAATTAAGTTAAGAGAGCAGGCAGAGGGGAGGCATTCGCCCAGCAGTGGGACGCTATAGGCTAGATTAAATAAGAAGATGTGATCTGATTTTTGCAATGACAGTCGATTTTTTTATGTACCAACCAGCTAGGCTTCGCGGTTTCACCCACTGTGATTTGAGGAAAAAATAGCCTTCCTTCTTCTTAAAGCATAACCTTTCTCTTTAAATAGGCTATCCACCTCAGAGGAATTTTTCAATTCGAATCAATAGTTCTTGAGATTAGCGCGTTTAAACAAACAAACAAACAATTCAACTTTCAGGTTTACAATATTAGTATAGATTAGTACAGATTAAGATATATAAAACATATCTTTTACACTTCCGCGGCGAAAATATTTATAATTATGATTTAAGACTTTGATTGGATTGACAGAATAATCTGGAATTTTTCAAGGAGACCAATCAATTGAACTTTTTTTTTGTATCTAATTCAATCAATTGAACTTTCTTTTTTTGTAATCTAATTCTTTTGTACATTTATTATTTATTGTATATTTAAGTAGCTTGATATATTTTCCTTAGTTTACACTAAATAAATTTCTGAACGCTCGCATAAATAAATATTTGACAACCAATATGTATAATGTCAATCCGTTTTCATTACTGACATTATTATTAATTTTTAGAATCTATAATACGCCAATATCCGTATATTGTGGATATATGTTGTCGATTCGAAACCTTTATTTAAATACGTTCTTTAATTTAAGGGTAGAGTTTACCATATCGACGAGATGAACATTAAATGTTTGACAGTTACGAAACACGAACATTATATACATATACTTCCATACGAATTTTCATTCCCACCTTTCAACCCCTTACACCCTGTTTTTCGCAATTTATTTTATGTAAAGGTGGTATATCGTAGGTGGTAGATCTCTTCTAATAGTTTGATTGGGCTCTTGTGTTTTTTAATCAGGGTCACCAGGTACTCCAGATCTTCGATTATCCTAGTTTTTATAGTTTTCCCTTTATGTAGCCATTAAACCCTAACTCTGTACCAAATTTCAGCTCTCTGAGTTTATGGGAAGTACTAGTTCTATTTTGATGATCATGAGTGAGTGAGTGTCGTAAATGCGAAACTTTGCTTTCGCTTAACTTCTGAACTAAATGACCTACAGACTTGAAATTTTGGATTTTAAGTATGTGATTATAGCTTACTCGATGACGAAAATTTCAGCGTTCTGGTCTTATCCAGAGGTTCTCAAATAGGGGCCTGAAAATGCGGCGAAATGGTTCGGGTAAAGGATGGTACGGCAGTGTTTGCTTCGCGCTCGACTTGGCGGGGGCACTGCCGTGCCCCCCGAATATGTAAATTGACCTGGATTCAAATGTCTATAAGGATGACTTACGTGTATTCCGCAAATATCTCCTCATAAGCGTTGTTGTTTATTTGTTATACGGTTGCATACATTCATAACTTTTATTGGTTAGTGTTTACATTTGAAATTTTAATTATTATTTATATTAAGTTTCGTTATTGTTATGTTTTATATAGGTTATATAATGGAAAACGGATGATTCAAAAACAATTAAATTTGTGGTCGATACAGTGTGGTAGTGTATGTATATGTATGTACATACTATGTACATACATATATCTCAAAATATATGACACAGATTAATAGGGATCATAATAAGGTCCCCAAGGAAAAGTATACAAATAAAATGTGCTTCAAAAAGCGCTTGTTAAGATAAATCTATATCATTGTATACTTGGATTATATTTTTTTACCATCTTGAAAATTATTGAGTCACAGATAGAAATATCTTGCTCAAAATTTGGAGTAGCCCGACTGGGGAAGTACGTCTACACTGCAAGAGATCGTAGGTAAATGCTCTTGAGTAGCGTTGTATTCTTCGCAACGTGTAAGGCAGCCAGGGCTTCTGGGTAGCCAACGCACCGCAATGTTCCTGGTCTTCCAGTTGTCCATATGCTACGGCTAATCTTACCACTACACGGATCATGCGCTTGTTTGCCGCCTTTGTATGTATAAAAAATAGGACCTTGAATATTTTTTAATAATGTGAAATTCACTTATGTTATATTTTACACCTTAAGTTCTTAAGTATTTACCTTAAAAGCAGACGGCGCCAGTAAATCGTGTAGCTACGAATACCTACATAGTTTAGTCTTCTTGATATATGTATGTAGATAATAAAGATTCGTATTTTGCCTCGTAAGCCTGTTACAAACTATGTTTGTAACGTGAATTTTGCTGGCTGGCTTCCATAACATTCTTGGTAAGAAACACTTACGTCATTTTAAAATAACAAGCTAACATTTAATAAGTAATTTACTAATTAGTTACATCAGAAGTAATAAAGTGTAATAGTAAGTAGGTATACAATATACTATTGCTCAAAAAGTCATATGGTATATTTAATACAATCATAAGATGTATCGTGATACCATGTTGCTTAGATAAATTACAGCTTCCGAAAAATTTAAGTTGCTGAAATTTTACAACAACTGAGGAAACTAGGTCTTAGTTAGCTGTTAAATCTAATTTTGAGATTCACAAATACATTAAATAGGAGTTTAAATTTTGAGTCGCGCAACTTAGCTCCGACGCAAGTGATGGAATAAACTCTGGCTTCTCGCGATTAGAGACTTTTTTTTTAATTTACCAAGATTGTGAAATTTGTTTCAAAACTCATGAGTAACATTTTATTTTATTTGTTATATTAACAAAAATTCTAAATAAGTTTTATAAAATCATCACGATTCAGCCTGTAATATCCCACTGTTGGGCATAGGCCTCTTCCCCATGTAGGAGAAGGATCGGAGCTTAATCCGCCACGCTGCTCCAATGCGGGTTGGCGGATAATAAAATCATATTCTTATACTAATTTAACCGACTTCAAAAAAGGTGGAAGTTACTCAATTCGACCGTACTATATAGGTATATATTTTTTTATGTATGTTCGGAGATAACTTCGTCGTTTATGAACCGATTTTGATAATTCTATTTTTGTTGGAAAGGAGACATTGCCAGTTTGGTATAATGATAAGGAAACCAGGATCTGATGATGGAATCCCAGAGAAATCGAGGGGAACCCTCGAAAACTAGTACTTTGTTAACTAGAGTAGTTTGTTAATTTTTATCGTCTACTTACGTTTTATTACTTGTCGATGTAATTGAAGTTGGTTTTTTTCGTTTGCTAGCAAACGTAATTTTCCTAAGTAATTTTAATATTAAATAGTATATAATATTCATTTTACTGTAAATACGAAAATGTGAAATAAATATTTACAGCAATTATATTAATTATACCTACTTACCATTTACTACTTATCTTTTAAATAAACAAGGTATAAAAATTATACTGAGTAATACCTTGTAAAATTAATATTGGCAGTGTTTGGTATTGATTTATTTGAACAAAAAAAATGGCACAAATATTGGGTATAGATAGTAATTTTTGATACATGTCTATCTAACCTTAGCTTATAATGCTTTTTAAATAAAACAAAAAAAAATTACATCTACTTTTTTAACCTTGAAATATTTTCATTTATTTTCAACTAGCTGACCCGGCGAACTTCGTACCGCCTACTACCGATACTAACGTCACTCAATTGCCTTCCCGGAACCCCTCCACTAACTCTTAATATTTATGGTATGGTAATAAAGTTCAAATTGACTTTTAAGTATTATTACGAAATTTTTGTATGGGATTATAGAAAAGGTGTTGTTTTTTATAATTCTTCATGCCATTTTTTAAATTTTTCTCTCCGTAATAACCATCCTCATACTTCAAGGAACATTATAAAAAAATAATTAGCGAAATCGGTTCAGCAGCTCTCGAGATTTGAGCTTAGCAACACATTCAGCGATTCGTTTTTATATAGGTATATAGAGATAGAGATTTACAAGAATAATGTCTCTAGGTATATTACCTATGTAATTAATTTATAATTATTATACCTAACTTGTTTGGCTGAAACAAAATTAATTTTGTATTTCATCTGTTCGAGATAAATAATTATTTTTCTGAAAGACTACTGCAGCGGGCGGTGTTTAGTATAATACGCTCAGAAAAGGAACGGAGACTTACAAAGAGCAAGATTTTAATGAAACCTGTACTCATAAAGTGCCTACTTAGAACAATACAAAACACAATAGTATTACAGACGTTGATGGTACGGTCCAGCGCATCTATTATTATCAATTACCTACAGCAGAATCGACTATTTCTATGCTAATACAACGAAAATTGTATTATTTAGGTGTACGAATATTGATATCACGTATACAATACAATCTGTCCCCTTACCGTGACGCATTCGCCGATACCTTGTGTTCTGTGACATGCAAATCTTGATTATAGTATTAAATCGGGTAGAGCATACGAGTGAGTTAATGTAGGCAAACAGATGTAACAATAAAGGGGGCTTGGGGTGAGTAAAGCACGTATCTATAGGTGTCCGTGGTCTACGCGACCGGCTAATTTAATTGAAAACACCTTTGCTGCTGCTTCGATTGCCATTACGCGTAATGAATCGGTTCGGATGAGGTACAACGAACTTTTTTAATTTATCATAGGTATGTATCTTTTTGTCTTCTAAAAAACTCCTCAATTTCATTTTTCGATTTTAACACACACATTAATAAATTTCAAGAGAAATCTTGTATTCATGTTGTAATAGGTAACTGTATTTGAAACTATGAATATATAGGCTACAAAGTATTGTTCGAGTAGAAAAAAATAAACGAAAATAGCAAAACGTTTCTCTTTATGCCGTTTTTAATCAAAAATATTTTTTTAGAATTTGTACAATAAGCTTAAACGAAACAAATGAAACGGTCAGAACGCTACTGTTGTCTATATTTTAAAATTACGTACAAACAGGTAAGTATTACAACCTTTATAGTAAATTAAACGAGTACAAAAAACATATCAGTATTAAAATCTCTTGACTATACGATTCCTTTGTAATATTTTAACAGTACGTAACGTATTCGAAAGCACACTTTTACATGAATGCACCCAACGTTTAATTACACAGCGCTGTAAGGGAACAACAAAGAATAGCCATCGATTAATAAGTGTAGCGTGTATTGGCTGCTGTCCAAATTGAACCCAAAAGTCGGTGTGACTAGTGAGTATCAAATACTAATTTTACATTGAATTCTGTCTCAGTATTTAAAATGATATACAAATATTAAATATAAGAAAAATGCCTATTAACTTAAAATAAATAGATATTGTTACGAGTACACAAAAAAGGAGCTTGCGCCATCTAGCGGGGAGCGAAGGAACCACGTTGTGTGCTGTACAAACCACTTTGTTACAAAGACAACGTGAAACATCCACTCAATACTAGATGGCGCTAGAGGACATATAGGTGAATGAACTCAGGATCGAGTACACGCACGAGGGTTCTAGAACTGTCTGGGTGTAGGCTCGGCCCGGTATAAAAAGGCCGATTGAGGCCGAGCGGAGCCAGTTCAGTTTGAGCTAACGACGAAGCGACTTCGAAGTGAATACTAGTGATCAAGAAGTGATACCAGCGGAAACCTACGACATTGGCTACGACCTCGGACATTGTTAGTGCTTACTGTGTGTACCTAGTGATTAGTGTTTGTACTTAGTGCGTAGTGTTGTACCTAGTGCTTGTGTCGGACCTAGTGCTAGTGAATAAAGTCTCTAAAAGAGTCAGAAGGTCTTTCTCTCCAAATCGTTCGAACCCTAACACGCAACAACTGGTGTCGGAAGTGAGATTTGGAGATGCCATTGACTCCGAGAGAGAACCCCAAGGAGGGGGTCAGGACGAGGACACAACGAGCTGCGGATGCCACTGGGGGCCAAGCTCCACCCACTGTGGGCCAAGCTCCGCCCACTGGCCCCGCCCACCAGGCCCCGCCCACTGGCCACGCCCCTCAGGCCCCGCCCACTTTGACTCAAGCCCCGCCCACTGGCTCCGCCCACCTTGCCACGCCCACCGGACAGGCCACGCCCACCAGCGGCACCGTGTCTTCTACAGACCCTCAAGTGGCACTTCAATTAGGAAGTTTGATTGAATTAATGGAACGCAAGTTCAGCGCTTTGCAAGAATCACAAGAACGCAAGCTCGACGCTTTGCAAGAATCACAAGAACGCAAGCTCTGCGCTTTGCAAGAATCACAAGAGCAACAAAAAGACCTCCAAGAAAAAGCGCTTTTGGCTATAAAAGACGTTAGTGACACGGTGGGTAAGCTCCGAAAAGATGTCGACGAAGTGGAAGAACGAGTTACCGGGCTAGGATTGGATGTCGAAAATGTGAAAACCGGCCTCTCTGAACTACAGAAGAAAGTAGTACGCCTTGAAACCACGGGAGTTGCGATGTCTAGTGGAACTACCGGAGTGGCGCAAGGACCAAGAGTGAAAGTGCCGCCATACGATGGCAATACTTCGTGGAACGCTTATCGTCAGCAATTCCAGACTGTTGCCACTGCCAACGGATGGACGGAAGAACAATGCCTGACCGCCCTCACTGTTGCGCTCAGAGGACAAGCTTTGTCTGTCTTGGAAGCGCTGCCACATACAGGGAATGGGTTCCAAGACCTGATGGAGGCACTTGAATCCAGATACGGGGAGCGACACCTGGAGCACGTGTTCCGTGCCCAGCTGCGTGACAGAGTCCAACGCTCAGGAGAAGGACTACAACAATGGGCGTTGGAAATTGAAAAACTCGTTAGGAAGGCACACCCAGGAGCTGACACCAAGATGGTGGACACAAATATTGTGCAAGCATTTGTCGACGGAATCAAAGACCTGGAAGTCAGAGCTGCAGTGAGGCTTCGTCACCATAGCACGCTAAAGGAAGCATTGGCGCATGCTTTGGAGGTCGAGGCGGTTCGCCATGACATACGGCAGACTCATAGGATCCGCGAGGTCTCTGAGGAAGTCAAGGAGGTTAAGGCTCCTACGAAGAAAAGATATGGGGTCATGTGCTACAAGTGTGGCGAGAGGGGCCATCTCCAGCTCAACTGCCCGCAGAAGGAGACCCATCTGGCAAGGATGAAAAGGATCGAGGATCAAATGGAAGAGCTGAAGAACCAAGGGGCTTCGTCCCCTGCCCGGGATCAGGGAAACGAATAGAAGCCAGGACTAAGGGGCGAGTACTGGCTGACGCGGAGGAAGCCCCGATAACCGTTATCTCCCAGGCATGCAGCGGGAATAGTCTTGCGATTCAGGGGACTATTAACGGGACGGATTGCAAAATGACTCTAGACACAGGAGCCTCTAGAACAATAGTGAACCCAAATCTGGTAAAAGCCGCAAGGGGACACAAGAGGAGAATTAATTGTCGGCTTCTTACGGCCTCCGGTCAGCCAATACCCGTCCTAGGAGAAATGTCAGTTACGATGTATGTAGGGGGGTCCTCATACTCCCATAACGTTATCGTAGCTGAGATTATGGATGATTGCATCTTGGGTTTGGATTTTATGAAGAAACACAACTGCAGAATTAACGTCGCTGACGGAGTTTTCAGGTGTGGTGAAGAAGAAATCTTCATTCTCGGAGGTGCCTGCGGGAAAGTCGCATGTATAAGGAAAGTCATTATACCTGGACGAGCGGAAGCTCAGGTGCTGGTGAAACTGCCGCCAGCTGGAAAGCAGAAGTCAAACAGATGCGTGTTGATCGAAGACACACCTAACAAGACGTCGGCGCAAAAACTGATGACGGCGAGAACCCTTGTTAGTGGGAGCAGTAACGCTGTGGTCAAGGTT
This sequence comes from Melitaea athalia, assembly GCA_905220545.2. Lineage (NCBI taxonomy): Eukaryota > Metazoa > Arthropoda > Insecta > Lepidoptera > Nymphalidae > Melitaea > Melitaea athalia. The sequence continues at coordinate 12,754,690 of HG992185.1, read as the reverse complement.
GTTAATCTTGGTGATCGTGAGATCTGCTTGAACAAAGGTGACGTCATTGGAAAGTGCGAGGAAGTCGTCTGGATGAAAAAGTGTAGTTCGATAACAGGCGCGGACTCAGCAAACAGCAACAACTACGGAATAGTGACTGAGCTGCTCGACGACTGCAAGAGTAACCTAACTTATTCGCAGGGCATGAAAGCTAAGAAGTTTTTACAGCGCTACGCGAATATCTTCTCCAGTCACGATGGGGACCTTGGAAGAACGTCGGTGGTTCAACACAGGATAGATACCGGAAGCGAGAGACCAATTCGTCAACGAGCAAGACGGATACCAATCGCTAAGGAAAAAGAAGTTGAAGGCCTTTTGGAGGACATGAGAAGGAATAAGATTATTGAACCGTCTGCAAGTCCGTGGTGCTCGCCTGTTGTATTAGTGAAGAAGAAAGATGGCAGCACGAGGTTTTGTGTGGACTATAGGCGTCTCAATGATGTCTCCAAGAAGGACAGTTATCCGTTACCTCGAATCGACGACACTTTGGATACCCTGAGTGGCATGAAATGGTTTTCGACCCTAGACCTGAAATCTGGATACTGGCAGGTGGAAATTCATCCAGAAGACAAGGAGAAGACAGCTTTCTCGACCGGTAAAGGTTTATGGCAATTTAACGTCATGCCCTTCGGATTGTGCAACGCACCTGCCACATTCGAGCGACTCATGGAGTGTGTACTAGCAGGCTTAGTGGGAGAGGCTTGCTTGGTCTACTTAGATGACGTCATCATTATCGGCCGTGACTTCGAGGACCATTTGCAAAACTTGGAGCGAGTTTTCGCCAAAATAGAGGGGGCCAAATTAAAGCTGAACCCGAAAAAGTGTCGTTTATTCAGGAATAAGGTCAATTATCTCGGCCATGTTATCTCCAGTGATGGAATCCAGACAGACCCGGAAAAACTGGAAGCAGTTCAAAAATGGCCTACCCCTAAGGACAAAACCGAAGTGCGGGCATTCCTCGGCCTATGCTCATACTACAGGCGTTTTGTTAAGGGATTCTCAGAGATAGCCAAGCCATTACATCGGATGACAGAAGATAAACGACAATTTAGTTGGGATGAGACTTGTGAAGATTCCTTTCGGAAACTGAAGAAACATCTGTGTGAAACACCAATCCTGGGATATCCACAAACTGAAGGTCAGTTTATAGTCGACACGGATGCAAGCAACACGGCCATTGGAGGGGTGTTATCTCAAAAACAGGGTGAAAGAGAAGTTGTTATTGCATATTTCAGCAAATCTTTATCCAAGCCAGAGAGAAACTACTGTGTAACAAGGAGAGAACTCTTGGCTGTTGTAAAGACGCTACAACATTTCAACAAATATCTCATCGGCAGACAGTTTTTACTGCGAACTGATCACGCAGCCTTGAAGTGGTTACTGCAATTCAAGAACCCCGAAGGTCAAGTAGCTCGATGGATTGAACAGCTTCAGGAGTATGACTTCAAGACGGAACACCGCAGCGGAAATATGCATGGGAACGCTGACGCACTCTCACGAAGGCCATGTTCGGAAGACTGCAAACATTGTGTTAAGCAGGAATCTAATGAAGTAACATTAAAGCTAACGAGAACAAGTCCTTTGGGTCTCTGGGAGAATGATGCTATGAGGGAGGCTCAAGAAAGAGATGACGACCTTCGGCACATCATCACATGGAAGAAACGGGGTGAAGTAAAACCAATCTGGAGTGAGGTTGCACCCACTGGCGCTGTCACTAAGGCGTACTGGGCGCAATGGGACAGTCTGATACTTCAAAACGGAATACTCTACCGGAAATGGGAGAAGACTAACGGTAGAGAGTTCCATCTTCAGATAATTGTCCCTAGAGCGAGAGTACCAGATGTTCTCCGTGAAGTACATGATGGCGTATCAGGAGGTCATCTAGGTGTCAAGAGGACTTTAACAAAAGTGCGAGAACGATTCTACTGGTTGCATTGTCGAGATGATGTACAGGATTGGTGCCGCAAATGTACTACTTGCGCTGCTGTAAAAGGACCACAGACCAGGAGCCGCGGGAAGATGCGGCTGTATAACGTCGGTGCACCGTGGGAACGAATTGCAGTTGACGTAGCTGGGCCATTTCCTGTAACGGAATCGGGGAACAAGTATTTTATGGTCGTCATTGACTACTTCACCAAATGGCCCGAAGTGTTCGCCATACCGAACCAAGAAGCTACAACAGTCGCTTCTAAGCTAGTCGAAGAAGTGATATGTCGCTTTGGTGTGCCTCTAGAAATCCATTCTGATCAGGGCAGGAACTTCGAATCGCAAGTGTTCCAGGAAGTGTGCAGAATTTTGGGCATGCATAAGACGAGGACCACCGCGTACCATCCACAGTCCGATGGAATGGTTGAGAGATTTAACCAGACCCTTGAGAGACATTTGGCGAAATTGGTAGACGACAAACAAAAGGATTGGGACAAGTATATACCACTCTTCCTTCTGTCGTACCGAACCGCCGAGCATGAGAGCATAAAAGCTACCCCGGCGTATGTCAATTACGGTAGAGAACTACGAATACCAGTAGACCTATTGACAGGAGGGTCGCCGGAGGGACCAGAGACCGTACAAGACTATGTCAGCAATTTAAGGGAAAAAATGCGCTACATACACGCCTTGGTCCGGGAAAATGGGTTACAGTCAAGCGAGAACATGAAAACCAGATATGACCGGAAATCGAACACAAGAGGCTTCGAGGAAGGGTCACTAGTGTGGCTGCATAACCCAACCCGCCGGAAAGGGAAATCTCCAAAGTTGCAGACCAAGTGGGACGGTCCATACAAAGTGGTTACCCGAATGAATGATGTGACTTATAGAATTCAAAAGCAACCAAGAGGGACATTCAAAGTGGTACACATAGACCGTCTGGCGCGTTACCATGGCAGTAACAACGATGCTCGGGACGAGCATCTCTAAGAGGGGAGTAGTGTTACGAGTACACAAAAAAGGAGCTTGCGCCATCTAGCGGGGAGCGAAGGAACCACGTTGTGTGCTGTACAAACCACTTTGTTACAAAGACAACGTGAAACATCCACTCAATACTAGATGGCGCTAGAGGACATATAGGTGAATGAACTCAGGATCGAGTACACGCACGAGGGTTCTAGAACTGTCTGGGTGTAGGCTCGGCCCGGTATAAAAAGGCCGATTGAGGCCGAGCGGAGCCAGTTCAGTTTGAGCTAACGACGAAGCGACTTCGAAGTGAATACTAGTGATCAAGAAGTGATACCAGCGGAAACCTACGACATTGGCTACGACCTCGGACATTGTTAGTGCTTACTGTGTGTACCTAGTGATTAGTGTTTGTACTTAGTGCGTAGTGTTGTACCTAGTGCTTGTGTCGGACCTAGTGCTAGTGAATAAAGTCTCTAAAAGAGTCAGAAGGTCTTTCTCTCCAAATCGTTCGAACCCTAACACGCAACAATATTAAAGTTTTTCTTTTCATTCATTTAATATTCGTAATAGAGATTTAATTAATATATATACAAATTATTACTAATTACGTTCGCGTTATTTTAGATTACCTCTCAAATCCTTATAAAATAAATTTTTTTCTATATAAAAAAACATTCAACTATAACATTATTTAAATTTAAAAAAAAACTTTATAACAACTAAGAGAGTTCAAGGTACAAAAAGGTTTGTAGATTATTTTGCACATCCTTTAATCTCGCAATTAACGGATAACTCTTAACGAAGACTCTTCTACTGGGAACGTAAACTAACCATCAACGATGAACATTGGCAAGGACTCAACTGAATTCAATTATTTGTTGTACGCCTTTTTATAGTGTCAATTCGACACACAAATTATTTCCGCAATGCTATGTTTAATAGAGAAAACACACTGGAGATTGTTCTGCGTGATCAAGAATCCAACATTCATTGGATAGGACATTGCTGAGACTATTATTGACAGTGACTTATCGACTAAGCTAGCTCTATAAACACAATCTACCATATTTAAAATCAAATTAAACAATACATACCTATACTTTTTGCTATATCTAAAAACTGTCTAAGATAAATTTTTCGATACTTTGAAAATCTTCAGACATGGTCGTGGTTTTGATTCCCGCTTGGGGTAGATATGTGCATTAATATAGTGGTCTGCCTAGTAGTTATCAAATAAAATGTAATTAAGAGCGATCGTTACTCAGGTAGAGAAATAAAATACTCCAAACCGCAACGGAGCAGCATAGGTAATATACAAAATAAGGAAACGGTGCTTCTTTTGTTCAAACAAAAAAAAAAGAATTAAATAATGGGATACAAAAAAAAATTACGTTTCCACCAACTCTAAAATCAACAAATACAAAACTTTATAAACGGACACAGCTGAAGTATAACAGTCATTAATGTCCACCAACACGGACGCAACCCATACATATGTGTACATATACATAAGTGCGGTGAGTGTTGAAATCACAGATTACAGAAATGAAATCTTCTATCAAAGGGGCTCAGAAGAGAAGAATATAATTATAGAACATAATTCATGATTAAGAGACGATAAAGGATGAAACAAAATTAAGAAATAAAAGCTAACAAACAAAATAGGCACTGCTTTGATATACCATTCAAGGGTACCTAAAACAGTAAGTAGAATGCCAGACGAAAATGGCACTACCAGCATACCTACTCATTTCTTCTGTCATCCTCCAAAATCCACCAAAATCCGTAATCCGGCATGCTGAAACCAATCATGTTTCAGATGATGGACATGGATGACGGGTTTTTAAAGATTAACGAGTGTAAGGAGGTCATGCTTTTAAAGATGAAGGCTTTTACAGTTGTACTGGGGTAAATCGGACTGGAACATTTTTATAATGTTTCAAAACTGAAACACGGTGTTAGGAATCTTTGTCGGTAAAGTTGCATCAATATGTAATGATAAAAAGTAGTGTTCTCTTCTTAATAAGAGAGGGACCATCTCATTTCTGTATAAAGAGCAACCAACATATTGATAAGATGGGTATTTATCAATAGTTTTATGGACTTACGGCCTAGCAATTAAGGTTTATTACTTGTAGGTAATGATTTGGTAAGATATTTGTTTATCAATTCTTGATAAATTAAAAAACGACTAAAATTTTATTGCATCCTGTCAATAACTATTTTGTAAAATGTAAATAAAAATCTTATAGTCAGACACAATATGACGACCGCTCTTAGGGCAAACCACGTTTTTTAATCGCGCCGTCGACGCGCGTTTCTAAAACGCGCGTCGACAGCGCGTTTGTATCGCGACATACGCGCGTTTGCATCGCGTCTGTTTCGCGTGACACGCGCGTCGACGGCGCGTTTTTATCCTACAGAACAGTTTGTTGGCGTTTGTATCGACTCAAACGCGCGTCGACGGCGCGTTTGTATCACGACATATGCGCGTTTGCATCGCGTTTGTATCGCGTCACACGCGCGTTTGCATCGCGTCTGTATCGCGTTTAAAAAACGCGGTTTGTATAGGCCCTTAGGGCCGATACAGACGCGATGCAAACGCGCGTATGTCGCGATACAAACGCGCTGTCGACGCGCGTTTTAGAAACGCGCGTCGACATCGCGTTTAAAAAACGTGGTTTGCATAGGCCCTTAGGTGTAGGGGAGACCGGAGTCAATTGAAACGTTTTCCGAAAAAACGGCCATAGTGCCTACATTTTCTATCAAAACTGGTTTGTGAAAGGTTTCGACTATAGCTAGATTATCTGGCTTTAAAGTCGCTATGTTGATTTTTATCCATAGGTATCAGATACGGAGTCACAAGTGATTTAGAAAACCTCGAAAATTGTTTCATTTGACCCTGATTGCGGGTCAATTGAAACAATGAATGGGGTCTATTGAAACACCTAGAAATAAAAGATTTATTTATTGTAATTATCATTTAAATTTATTTTTCTAGTCATAATTAAATCACATAATCTTAGTATTTGATTAGAGAACAGTAAGACGTAGTTTCTACCATCAACTGAACGAAAAAAGCTAACTTAACAAAAGTTTCATACGGTACCTACTTCTTGGTCAATCATTTAGAATATTTAAATATTTATAACTAATAAGATCAACTACTACTAATATAGAAACGTAATCAACATTTAATAAAGGAAAAGCAACCATTCTTATTATACACCTTAAATTGGGTTAAGGTGATTGACGTAATTAACTCTTTGTAAAATCCCACGTGTTCTAACCACACATAGAACACTATTTTTACCATTAACTTAAGGGAAAAAAAAACGTAGAATTATTGTTTTAACTTAACACAACATTCGTATGACACTTATTATTTTAGAATATGTTAAAGTAAATTAATGAGATCAACTATTACTAACAAATGTAGGTAACCAATATTTAATAAACAGAGAGCAACGATTATAATAGATTTAAAAAAATAAATTTGATATAATCAGTCACAATTGTGACACAAATAATTGAGGTCTCCAGATGTGCAAGCCTCATGTGCCCACATCTTACACCCCGAATACTGCACCCAGTTTTCTCCAGTGTAAACAAATGCAGGTGATTCTTCTTCAGAAGAAGTTCTTAGTTCTTTAGTTTGCTTAGATTTTTTACCCTTTTCCTTACTTTTTTACTCAAGTTATTTTTCACATTCTTTATTTATTTATTTATTTATTTTATACTTTATTGTACACCACAAATATAAACAAACAAAGCTTACAGATAAGTACTAACAGTGAAGTACAATGGGCGGACTTATGGCTAATTAGCCATTTCTTCCAGACAACCCAGTTCTTTACATGTTTTTTCTGATTTTTCTTTTCTGATTCTTTCGTAATTTCTTCATTTAGCTCTTACTGATAGTTCGGGATTTCTGGCCATAAAGGCTAAACACCAGTCTTCTCCTGCAATCTCATTCTCATCCCAAGATCAAATCGTATAAGTTATACGATTTTGTAAGTTCGTATGCCAGTTTCTTTACCTCTTTTTTTGGGAGACCGAAGTATATATCAGCACATCTCATTAAATATTTCAATAACTCCTTTTCTTGGGCTTCAGAGAACACTTTATTTTGTTGAGAATAATCCCTTACAGATTCTGAGGATTATTCATTGCAACTGTCCCGTTTTTTCTTGTAGGTATCAGAACAATTATGTTAAATAACGTCATACATTTCGGCAGCTTGTCTAAGTGTTATTTCCTTAGATTTGATCTCTTCGTAAGATTTTTTATACAAATCTACACTGCACTTTCCGCAATTAGTAGTTTTTGGACAGTTTCGCGGCATCTAAAAACAAAAAAGAAGTGGTATTGCAAAAAAAAGCTTAAAGTCACATACAAGGATCAATTAAAACATGTTTCAATTGACCCGGCAAATTTTGTTTCAATTGACCCAGCAACGTCATGGTAAATATTTAAAATCGTAGAAAAATAACGGTAGACGGTAGTTATACATAAACCACTACAAATTCAACAAGAATAACCATACAAATAGAAAGTTAAATAGTATTAAAGTACTACCAATAGATATTGACTAATATACAAAACAAAAAGAACAAAAATACTTACTTTTGGTGCCGGAAAAGCAATACACTCGCATAATAACGTCCGACAGTCATAGAGCCGCGGATAGCACTGTTCCACGGGTTCTGACATGAACGAAGATCCATCCCCCCTCAGGGACCGTCCTGCTATCGCTTCTTGTTTTGTAGCTATTGCACTTGTTTCTATTGACCCGTGTTTCTATTGACCCCAGTCTCCCCTACCTAGTAGAGCACTAGTAGCATAGTACCTAAATAATGTAAATAATGTAATGGAGCAATAGTAGTCACGGGTTCGTTACCCGCTCGGAGTGGTTATTTATGTTTTAAATACAAATATTTATTTCCGGTCTAGTTGTTAGTCCTTGTGGGTCACTGGCGGATCCAGAGGGGGGGGGGTCACGGGATCATGACCCCCCCCCTGGGCTGTGTCCAGGACCTAGGTGGACCACTAATTAAAATTTTTAAACAAGGTTTTTGTCGCAATATAGGTTTAAGTACATTTAAAATACCTACTTTTTACCTGTATCTATCATTATAAAAATTAAATTATAACTTCTTTTTACTTGACCACGACTATGTGACCCCCTCCCCCCCCCTGGCGCCTTGACCACGACTGTGACACCCCCCCTGGCGCCAAGCTGGATCCGCCCTTGTTGTGGGTCTCCCCACCGTGCCTCGGAGAGCACGTTAAGCCGTCAGTCCCGGTTTTATCATGTACATACACCTGATAGCGATCATTACTCATAGTAGAGAATATATCCGCCAACCCGCATTGTAGCAGTATGGGGGATTAACCTCCGATCCTTCTCCTACATGGGGAAAGAGGCCTATGCCCAGCAGTGGGATTTTACAGGCTGAAGTAGACACAATAATTATAGATTTCTTTACAAAAAATAAAATAATAAAATAAAAAATGAGCGTGATAAAATACATAAATAATAATATTCTAATGGAAATTTTTCGATATTATTTTGTATAGGTACTAGCTGTGCCCGCGACTTCGTCCGCGTGGAATTTAACAAAAAAGTTATTGTTCAGTTCGCAGAGTGATAAAATAAATAAATTTCTAAAATAAAAGTAGCCTAAGTTACTCCTTACTACATCAGCTATCTGCCAGTGAGTCTCGTCAAAATCGCTTCAGCCGTTTCAGAGGTTAGCAGAAACAAACAAAACGGACAGACAGACAGACAACAATCGTAAAAAAAATGTTATTTCAGTATATATGTCCGTGCCCCTGGCACTGGTATTACATCCTACTTTAGTGTAAAGCGTTTATTATTCTGTACGAAAAAATTCATTCTGAACTACTTATTTAGTTCAATTAGGTATAAATATTAACATAACCACCTAAAACAAATCATCGTTTCGGCCGTTTAGATAAAGTTCGATAGCTTCTACCTACATGTGCAGAAGAATTATATTTGTATATATAGATCAATGCAATGTACAACATCAATTCACTTACATTTTGAAGCTTAACTTATATTATGTGCCAAGAAAAATAGATACTAGTGAGGTGTTCCACATTGTAGCGGTTCTTATTAGGAATGTGTGAAACGATTTGTGTGAATAAGTTGGTTGTTAACTTCATAAAAATACCACTGCTCTCGATGCTTCGCCTTAAAATAACAAAATAACAAAATTACTGAGTACATTTTTAAAAGTATCTGTTTGGTAATGATTTTTTTCTGACAATTATATATATATATATACCTACGACGATACGGCGAGACGGGAAAGAGGATCGATCGAGTCTAGTACATTGTTGTTGGTACATTTATTTCAAAGGCCACAGTTACTCCATGTTATTAAAAACCTGATCCTAAGCCTGATAGCAGATTTAATCGTCCACGCCAAAATTTTGAAAATTATTAAGTCATATTAATGCCCTTTTTTTCTTGTTTCAGATAAACTACACAGAAGACAACGAGAAATATCAATACATAACTTTTTTTGCAAAGAAACAGGTAAGGAAAACAAATATTGCTACAGTTTAAATTTTCCAATCACTGTGCAAGCAACGTAAGCAAACATAGCAAACAAAATCAATCTTCAAGTTTGAGTTACATCACGTAGAAAAGCACGTGGACAAATTCACTCAATATAATACCTTCAATCCTCGTCTATTTAGCAATATAAATTACCACCTGCAAAAACTTTTAACTAATTTACCTTCTTCTTAAAGAGTTTTATCATTTCCATTGGTTTATTTGAATAATGATTCTGTTTTATAACCCCATTATTAAAGTTACTAATTTTAACTTTTAACATTTAAACCAACATCTACTGTCCCCTTTACTTTGTATATACCGCATGCCTAACTATATTATAATCTAATTCATGGCACTTGAACGAGTACTCCGCATATTCACAGGATAATTACCCGACATTCCGAAATTAATAATCTCGCCGACATCATAAATCGGCACTGATTGTTTGCAAGCGTTGAAGAGGAACGAATGAATTTAACTACAAAAGGTGAGTGGACTAGTTCGTTTAGATTGCTTTAAACTGCGAATTCTTAAAATTATATAAAAAAGTAATTGAAATGTAAAATACGAAAAGACATAATTTTACTTTATTATTTTTTGTTTTAATTATTGTTATTTTTATGATTGAATTTTCAGTTACAGACGTTTTATTTATTATTTAACTAATAAGCCGAAAAATAAGAAGTGCCTATACATGAAAAAGTAATAGGTACCCACATATTTACATAATTAATTATTGTAAAGTTCCAAAATAGTCACTCAAATAAAGAAAACATAAATAATTTTCAAAATAATATTGAGTTGGTTATAACCACTTCGAACAATCCGCAACACCTGAAGACAAAAATCTCCGAGCGATGCGTCCTGTCTGACCGAGGCATGGACACTGACGAAGGGGCTAGTCGACTTTAAAGTCGCTCAACATGCAATGGAACGTTCTGAAAGACCCTAATCTTTCTCAAAGATAGGATCAGAAATAAGACTATTCGCGAGAGAACTAATTCACAAGTTGAAGTGGCAGTTTGCTGGTCACCTGTGTCACAGGACCGATGGCTGCTGGAGCAGAGGTGTCCTGGAGAGGAGAACGCGTGATGACAAATGTTGTGTAGGAATTCCTCTGGCCCGCTGGGATGACTATCTACGTAAGATTGCCGATGGAGTCTGGATAATTATTACGGAAAACCGGGATGATTAGCGCGAGCTTGTGGCCTACGTCCAGCAGTAGACTGCGATAGGCTGATGAGATGTGATTAAGTTAGCTTGCGATGCTCTCTAAATAAGCAGTAATCACATTTTTTTCGACAGTCAGTGATCAGAAGTTCTAGTCCGGGATCCCTAGTACATTTTTTTCACTTGATTACTATCAAGCTAATTTTCCTGACTATAACTAAATAAAATAATAAATTTTTCTATATAAAAAAAATAGAATGATTAATTATGCGGTCATTTTTATTTAATCCGTAAGTATATAATTTCAATACCTATACCTATTTTTATTATTTATTTGTACTAGTTACCACAGTTAAAGAACATTGGAATTGCTGTAATTTAAAGTTGGGTTTTTGAAATTGCACTGCATACGACATGCAGAATTTGCCGTTCTGAAGTTTTTTATTTATTAAAAATGCAGCAAATGTCAAATGTTAATGAATGCTTACAAAAGTTAAAAGTCACTTCGTCTGTGAAGCGCCTAATACGGATACTGCTCAACAAAGTAACTCAAATTATATATTTGTCAATTAAAAATCTCGAAAGAATGTGAATAATTAAAAGGATTAAAATTATATAATTGCTCAGTCGACACATCTGCTGTCAAATTAAGTGTATAGTACAATTTCATGTCATTAAATAATACAACGTCGCATAGACATCAGACACGACAAAGTAGGAACATACGCTTATGCTGTATCAATGACTGCTCGTTTTTACTAAATTTATATGATTAACAACAACTAAGTATAGTATAGGTATAAGTATAGTATAGTATAGGCCTAGGGGAAGAAGTCCCAAACGATGGTCAGACCAAGTAACGGAGGAACTGAAGATGCCTGTCAGCGATGCACTCCACCAAGCTACAGAACGGGATCGATGGAGACAGCTGGTTGACGGAATCAAACGCAGTCACGATCCTAAGCAATGAGGGACCGATTGAAGAGAGAGAAGTATAGTATCGGTTTTTTTTTAAATTTAATTTTGTGTTGAATAATTAAAAACAATTTTAATGTATAGTTAGGTATAGGTACTTATAAATTGCATCACACTTAACAACATGTTACAATGATTTGTGACGGAAATCAGTCAAAAAAAAGTCAACAATATCTGTCATGTGCAACAATCGATACCTTGATACTGAGCCCATCATTATTTTGTAATGAATTAATAAAATGTAGTAACTACGCCCAAAGTCGTTCAAATTACAAAATTATATTTTAATATGTACTTTTTTTTTATTTTTATATAGAAACAATTTATTTAACTCATTAAACATTATACATATTTACAAATCACAACTTAAGAACTAAATATTTACAGATAGTTATGGTACAAATCATGTCCGCGTGGAATTGTGCCAAGAATACTGGCAGCATTTCCCCGTTGAATCGCTATGCCGATTCTCTGGGCAAAAAATGCACCAGCCCTCTTGTCACCAGTGGAGGCAATAAGGCGAGGAGTTATCTCATTTAAGAATTTTTTTGCACTGCTACTCCAAGGTATATATACTTAGGTATATGTACTTAAATAGGATAAAATATTAAATAAGTCGATAAATATTATGGTATAGCACTACCATATGTAATGAAACAACTAACAACAACTTAAAACAAAGTTCCCTTCTGAGTCCTTTGTATAGTTTCCGTGAAGTTTGCGAAAACTCGGTAAACCATATTATTTCTGATATATGTTTATTTCAGTGGAGTAGAATATCTAGGTTTTTTTTAAATTAAGTTTTCTGGTGTCTTTTTTTAGTAAAATAGTAGGTAGGTATTTAATGTGCCGTTTGTGATTCGATTAGGTTGTTACAGCCGTTATTTAGGTTGGTTAGGTTTGAAGGTTAGAATGCTAGATAAAATTTTTAAATTTCCTTATATGGATAAAATTATTTTCATGAATTTAAAGAAAACATCTGAAGTGATTAAAATTAAATTAAAAAAACCAGCTAAGTGCGAGTCGGACTCTCGCGCCGACAGTTCCGTGTAAAAATTATTACAAATATTTTTATTATATGATGTACCTACCTAACTAAAAATTTATGCTTTTCGCAATTGTTCCTTTTACCTGTGCTATAAGTCGTTGCTTCGTACCAAATTTCAAGATCCTGAGTTCACGGGAACCCTGTACTCTTACTGTGTGGTTATGGCAGTAAAGAATATAGCCACTCCTTCTCTTCCCGTGGGTGTCGTAAGAGGTGACTATGGGATAACACAGTTCCACTACCACCTTGGAACTTAAAAAGCCGACCGATGGCGGGATATCCATCAAACTGTTGGCTTTGAAATACACAGGCTGAAGACGGGCAGCAACGTCTTCGGTGCGACATAGCCAGCCCCCGCCTGCTCAGCGTGGTGACTATGGGCAAAACACATGAATTCACGACATTTTTTGGTGCGAACTTGTGGAGGCCTATGTCCAGCAGTGGACTGCGATAAGCTGAAGTGAGTGAGTGACCCTGTAGGTTTTGATTCCCTTGCGAGTGTCGAAAATTTGAAGCATAAACAGCTGTATCTTCTGTTTGCTTTGGTTTAGAAGTTTGATTTTTTCACAGCTTTAAGCTATGTATTCATTAGCAACATTTGATGCGCAACACATGACGATAGCTTTAAGGGACAGTAGACCTGAGTATTTGATATGAATTTCATTTTGATACTTCTACGCGTTGCTAATAAAAAGGTTCTTGACAGACAGACGAACAACAAAGTGATCCTATAAGGGTTCCTTTTTTCTTTTTGAGGTACGGAACCCTAAAAAGTACCATTTGAAAAATCGCCATCGTTACTTTCAATTCGTACAAATATTCATAAATTTATTTTTTAATTACATCTGTGTATGCTTTACAACAATTACAGGCATTTTGTAAAAATCATGAACACCTGTTTTTAAAAAGTCCTATAAAAAAAACTACTAATATAATTATTATACTGAAATTGAAATCGCATGTTTGTGCTGCTCCACGTTGGTGGGGAGCTATGACGCTGCGGCAAGTGGACCGAAGCTTACAAGCTTGCGTTGAGCGAGAACGCTTTGTGCGCTACTGGACACGTCGTGAGGATTACACACACTAATAATCTTATTGTAACAGTACTTTACATTTTATATGCAGATGGAGCGATGCTATTTATATCAGAGCTATTGCAAAATATTATCAATCATTATTCTACCTGTATTTTATAAGTAGAAACAATTATGATAGGTATAACTATGTGATTACAATAAACATTTATAAAAAATAGAAAAATGTTATTATAATATGGTATATAGTGACTTCGTAAATTTGTGTCTAAAAATGGCATAATTTAAATTTTTATAGTGTGTCCGAATGTTTATCTCACAGCATCTTTTGTACGATAGATATCTTAAGTATCTCGGCTTTATTAGCTTTACATATGCGCCTTACTCAATATAAAGATGTAACCTAACGCAGATTATAAATAAATTGTATAAAAAGATTTATTATGTTATACAAATATTATATTTATATCTATATCTCATAGTTCATACAAAAACATAAAAGTATATAAGCATATTTACTAATGCGAGTAATGTCTGTTATGAACAACCGTAACTCCATTCGACTAAAAGGGTCCACTTGCATAATATCGTCATATGCACGAATGTCTGGGTGTACTTAGCAACCGAAATTGAAAGCATACTCAAATAAAGTAAATTTTATTTTAAGTAATAACGACAAACATAGTATTTTCAAACCAATCACTTCCTATACCTATCCTAGCGTGTTTATTTTATTATAACCAGGATAATTATCTGAATAATATAGAAATTTAAGTAACAAGATAGAGCAAAATTCGTTACAAATATGTGATATTAATTTATTATGCTCGAAAACGCATACAATTTTAATCGGAGTTTGATAAAATTTACTATTAAAGGGATCTAGCAACGGCTTCACAAATTAATATTTATGAGATGGTTATATCGGGAACAGTTACTTTACTACATATTATGTATAGTGATATTTTTGACCGAATAGCTTTAATCTACTTTTAAAGACTAGCACTCAAAAACGCAGTGATGACTAAGCAGAACTAAAACCTCAAAACCTGCGAACATCTGCTATCGATTAACATACACTTCAAACCTAGACTCTCAATCGTCTGGACCATACCTATGTGGCCTAAAAAATGTTATTCTTAATACTATTGTTATATAAAGTATTTTTAAACATAGCTAATCTATACTTATTATAAAAATAAGTCCCTCGGCCGCGTCTTTCTGTCCTCCTGTCTGTCTGTCTGAACGCGATAAACTCGAAAACTACTGAACAGATTTTAACACGGTTTTCAACAATAGAAAGAGTGATCCTTGAGGAAAGTTTAGGTATATAATTTATTATGCTTTTATGTAAATTAGCAGAAATACGGCGATAAATGTTGAAGAGATCGCAAAAAATCTCGCCAACGGGGACCTTTCCTTGCGAACGCCGCGTAAACTAGCAAAGATATAGTTAAGTAATGTACTAGCGAATTTAAAATCTATAAAAGTGCTACAAAAAAGTCCGCGACAGCATATCTCTATCTTTTACGGTTGACTTACAATAACCACTTTTATGTTCAAATTTTTAATTAAAAACATTACGTTATTTTCAAAGCTATTTTCTTTAGTTCGGTATTAATCCTTATCCAAATAAATATGTTAGTTAGCTTAAGAATTTAATGCAGATTAAAATTGCCCTTTACACTATAGCAATCAGATGAATAGTTTTTGAGATATCGTCGTTAGAAGTAATTATTAAAAATAATTAATGCGCAACGAAGTGGGCACGGGTCGGCTAGTCTATACTAAAATAATCGATATAATTTTAGCATTTTCTTTCATTTATTAAATTTATATTGCAAAGCGGGAAATTATTGCTGGGTATAGAAGTTATAATTCCGATTTTACAGCATTTTATAAAATGCACTTTTACCCTATTCAGCTTAGAATGAATTTTACGAATTTTAATTATATTAATGTTAAGCAAAAGTTGGGAAGATAACGTTTTTTCCTGGAAATGCAAATGAAAAACGCTAAACCTAAAATTGAATTACATACTCTTTTATTTTTTGTCCATTATTCAATTTGTTTATTTAATTATTTTATGTTCTTTATTCTATTAAAATGCTAAAAAACAAAGCACCAACTCAATTTTATACAGTGCTATACTTTTAAATGTCACTCACTCATTCACTTCAGCCTATCGCAGTCCACTGTTGGACATCACAAGTTCGCGCCAAAAATGTCGTGAACTCATGTGTGTTGTGCCCATACCATAGTCACCACGCTGGGCAGTGGGCAGGCGGGTTGGTGACTGCAGGGCTGGCTTTGTCGCACCGAAGACGCTGCTACCCGTCTTCGGCCTGTATATTATTATACTTTTAAATGACTTTATTGTTATTTTTTAGTTTTACAATGGTATTTAATACAACTTTCTACAAACATTTTAAACGGATGGATGGTCG
This sequence comes from Melitaea athalia, assembly GCA_905220545.2. NCBI lineage: Eukaryota > Metazoa > Arthropoda > Insecta > Lepidoptera > Nymphalidae > Melitaea > Melitaea athalia. Next base: position 12,738,490 of record HG992185.1, on the reverse strand, counting down.
TAATAAATTGGCCTTAATATTTAGGTATATTAATTACATTTTCTTTATAACTTTTTTCTATGCTGTAGGTATACCGTCCCTAATAAATAAAAAAATAAGTTCGAAATAAGGGATGTATTATGCAATATTAACTACACTGATGTAAAAAAGAATATGTTTAACTCCATTTTATATACTACTAGCCGACCCGTGCCCACTTCGTTGCGCATTATTTATTTTTAATAATTACTTCTAACGACGATATCTCAAAAACTATTCATCTGATTGATATAGTGTAAAGGGCAATTTTAATCCGCATTAAATGCCCATTTATTTGGATAAGGATTAATACTGAACTAAAGAAAATAGCTTTGAAAATAACGTAATGTTTTTAATAAAAAAATTGAACATAAAAGTGGTTATTGTAAGTCAACCGTTAGAGATAGAGATATGCTATCGCGGACTTTTTTGTAGCATTTTAATAGATTTTGAATCCGCTAGTACATTACTTAACTATATCTTTGTTAGTTTGCGCGGCGTTCACGTGGAAAGCTCCCAGTTGGCGAGATTTTTTGCGACCTTTTCAACATTTATCGCCGTGTTTTAGCTAATTTACATAATAGCATAATAAATTAAAAATTATATACCTAAACCTTCCTCAAAAATCACTCTTTCTATTACTGAAAACCGTATAAAAATCCGTTTGGTAGTTTTCGAGTTTATCGCGTTCAGACAGACAGGAGGACAGACAGGAGGACAGAAAGACGCGGCCGGGGGACTTTTTTTATAATATGTATAGAAGTAGATAAAATAGACTTAAGTTTGGTTTATACATTTGTTAAATACATCAGCAATTAATCCTCGGCGGTGTTACATGAAGTGCGACTATAACTGTTACACCACATTTAATGCGCTGAGATAATAAAACAGTTCAGTTCTCGTTAAAACTCGCCCGTTATAGCAGTCTGTAACAGAACTATAGTACAAAATGAGCATTTAAACGTCGTATTAATTCATCTTCTTTACAAGCGAATGTTGGATTGAATATTAAATTTAAAATTCAATCTGTAATTAAATCATACTAATGAAAAGAGAAACTCATGAACTAAAAAGTTAAGTGCATAGTTAAATGATCTAATTCTATGAATTTATTAAACATGGTTCATTAGTTTTTAATACTTACCTATATTTTAACAAACTCGCATAATGCAGTTTAACTCATATCGGGCAAAAAAATTATAAGGTTGAATGTTCTTATTATATAAATGAATAAAAAACACATTATATTGTATCACTACATAATTATTATAAAACAAAGTCTCTTCCCGCTGTCTGTCTGTATAGGTATATATGCTTAGATCTTTAAAACTACGCAACGGATTTTCATGCGGTTCTCTTTAGTAAATAGAGTGATTCCAGAGGAAGGTTTATATGTATAGTACATGCATAATATAGTAGAGGAACACTGATAGTTTTAAAGTTTTCTAATGTGATGTCGTAAATAAACACATTTTTTGCGCTTAGATTGCTAATATTTATTTTATATTTTATATTTAGTATCAGTATTGCACCCGTGCACCGTGCGAAGCCGGAGCGGGTCGCTAGTATGAAATAAAATACCATTTATATTTGTTAAGGAAATTACCCAAATGTATGTCAAATATCTAATCAAACTATATGTATAATACGGACTGAGTACCAAGCGGTACGTACACAATTTGTTTTTACGACGTACAATTTTCAAGTGGATTGCAAGAAAAGCTCGAATATTCACACATTTTACAATATGCTAGCTAACTGCGAATATGAACCGCAATATTGGTTCGACTTGGAACCTTAGTTTCAGCACGCAGTGATAGACTCATTGCCTACAGTGTCCACATGAAAAATTCATGAAAGCAGAAGACGCGGAGTCTTGCTCTTAACAATAAATATTACCGGTTTTGTGTAGATTGGATTTTGAAGTTAGTTTTGGACTATTATTACTTTTTTCGTTTATTTTTATTTTATACTTCTGCAAAAAAAGGAAGTAATATATTTTAATAAATATAGGTAGGCGCTACATATTTTTTTAACCTTCAATTTTAATAACAACAAATAAATAACAACAAAAAATAATATGAAAATACTAATTCGCATTTGTATTGGCCATACAGATGTTTTCCGTGGTCTGGGTGTTTGTGCAGTCCTCCCCACCGTGCCCCGGAGAGCACGTTAAGCCGTCGGTGCCGTTAATCATATGGTGATCGTTAATCATAGTAGGGAATATATCCGCCAACCCGCATTGGAGCAGCGTGGTGGATTAAGCTCCGACCCTTCTCCTACATGGGAAGAGGCCTATGCCCTACAGTGGGATATTACAGGCTGAATCGTGATCGACTAATTTGCATATTTACATACAGGTCAGATGAAATTTTTTTATGGGTTATACATATATTAAGTTTGCTCGCAAACGAAAAAATCGACATAAACATCGACAAGTAATACAACGTAGGTACAACGTAAACAACGTTCAACGTACAACCTAGGTATACGAAAAAATTGTCAAGTAAATACGCGATATCAAAGAATACTAAAAAGTACTCATCAGATCTCGATCAAATTTAAATGGGATAACATGACAAGCATCACTTTTTGATTAAAAAAAACAATCATCAAAATCGGTATAGGTACCCAGTAAAAAGTTATGAGGTATTATAAAACTTAGGTGGACGAAAAAATAGTCAAGTAAATGCGCATTACTAGAGATATAACTCGAAAAGTACTTGTCCGATCTTGATTATATTATTTAAATGGGACTACATCTCAAGCACCATCTTTCGATTAAAAAGGATCATTGAAATCGGTCCACCCAGTAAAAAGTTCTAAGGTAAACTGCAACACATAAAAAATACAATCGAATTGAGAACCTCTTCCTTTTTTAAGTCGGTTAAAAAACAACAATTCAAACACATGTCCTGTAACTTCTCTAGAGGTAGAGATATAAATAATATCTTAGTTAGTTAATTAGTTCAGCCTATTGCAGTCCACTGCTGGACATAGGCCTCCCCAAGTTCGCACCAGACATCCCGGTTTTCCGCAATCCTCATCCAGCCTACACCGGCAATCTTACGCAGATCGTCGGTCCAGCGGACCGGAGGACGTCCTACACTGCGTTTTCCAATACGCGGTCTCCACTCCAGGACACGTACAAATAACATCTAAACACTTTTTAATTGTCTTTATGGGTATTAATCGAAAAAGTATATTTCAATCTCATCGTAATTTTACATACATATTAACTTAATTACATATATTATAGCTCCACCGTGGGAACAAAAGTATAATCACTCCAGCCCATCTCAGTCCACTGCGGGACTGTGTAATGTGTTATCCCTTAGTCGCCTCTTACGACACCCACAGGAAGAGAGGGGGTGGCTATATTCTTTACTTCCGTAACCACACAGCAGAACAAAACGTAACAACAATTAGTAGTAGTAAAAGACAAATTTATTTATTTAAAACCAACGTAGCACCAGTGAATATTGAATCTGGTAATAAGCCTTTAAAAACACACATAATAAAACATTTTAAAAATTTTATTATCTAAGTATACAAATAAATAAAATTGGAGTGTCTGTTTGTAATATTAAAATAACTGCTTTTTACTAAAATATGGATGTAGACACGGTACGACGTATACCAAAATAACATTTTTTACAATTTTTGTCTGTCTGTCTGTCTGATTGTTCTGCCTATAGCTGATAGCTGATTTAATAAGGAGTAACTTAGGCTACTTTTATTTTAGAAACTTATAAGTATATTTTATAACTCTGCAAACAGAAACTTTTTTGTTAAATTCCACGCGTACGAACTACGAAGTCGTGGGCACACTTAGCACTGATTTATATACCTAAATTACGCGTTACGTTGTTTGTCCTTGATGGACTCCAAACTACTTAACAAAATAAGGCGGTACGAAGTTCGCCAGGTCAGCTAGTTTAACTATATAACAATTAATACAACTTTTAATTATTTTACGCTTTTAGTTCAATTATTTTATTTATGAAATTTTACTATGTAGGTACATATTATAAAATAGATAACTCAATGTGCTTCTTTTCTTTCCAGGTCTTCTTCAATCTGACTGCAAGGCGAAGTTTGACGCTTCTTACAAAACACTATTTCGAACACATTAATAACAGATACCTATAATAGACACTTATTAAACAATAACAATTCCTGATTTGCGATCATCCTTAAACCGTCCTTTCTATTTGTACTTTGTTAAAAAAGTATTAAAGTTGTTTAAAGTTATACTTTCACCTAATAAAATAGGTAAATAAAAACACTTTACATTATTATCTTTCTGAGAGACAGTAGTCCAAATTGTCGATTTGGTAGATCGACTCTACTTACCATATATCTTGGTATCGTTCTCTTTATCTTTCTAATTTATGAACTAGGTATATCAATTTTAATCTCACATTTCAGTTCCATACTTTTTTTAAACTCAGTTTTTTAAAACATACAATCTCAATCAATTTAATAGATATACACAAAACTAACAACAGACACTTCAAATTTTATAATTATGTACTGCAAAGCGAACTCATATACTTATTATGCAAAAATTAATTTACATGAAGTTCAGAAGATGAGTTGGACAACAAAACGTAATGATGTATTTGCTGAGACTACTCTATGCGTGCTGTGCGTGCATTGCGTCTGCGAATGCTACTTGACTAATTACATATTAATACGGTAAGTTGTTCTTTCTATAGTTTTGACGTACATCTTGCATCAAATAGGGAACTATGAGTAAAGCCAAAATTTACATAAATCTCATATTTAGGCACGGTAGTGACGAACAGCATTGTATATGGTTATATATGGTCTTCTTGGTTATTTTAAAATGGTTCTTGGAAATATTTTGAAAAAAATATACATATATGGTCGAATTGAGTAACCTCCTCCTTTTTTGAAGTCGGTCAAAAAATCTACTGAAATCTTTTTTATATCTACAATTTGTTGATGAACGATATAACAGACTTTGTTACCTATTGCCATACACAATCATTCTTCCAGAATTACGAAAGATACTTAATTCACACCTTGTTGATGTTCTCTGGTATAAAAATAAGTCGTGTCATCTAGTCTGATTTGTGTCACGTGCCCTGACGCCATGATGAACAGAAGTCGTCGTTATTTCCCGCATAATTTACATAGAGATAGATCAGTGTCCCGCGGGCCGTGCACCCGTTGAATTTCTATTGTTTAGATTGGAAAACTAAGTGCACCAGCGGCTGCAGTCGACTTTTCCACTCGCAGTTCACATCATTATTATATTTCAGGTATTTGGTCACAGTAAGACAAGTAATTCGAACTGTATCGAAACCAGTTAACTTGCTGTAGATAATATTGTTAATCCATTTATTGGACTGCAGTGTTCAAAGATAGATTTATTTGAAAAGGGATTCAATTTTTAATTTAAACCGAGCGAACAATCGAAATAACGGAGGCTAGATGTCGATGGGGTTGAGAACGAATCGATTTCCTAATGGGTTGCGTGGCCACCCGGCCCCATGGAGATTGACTCATTTGCACTGCATTACATTACCGAGTGACACGGACAGCCACTCTCATCATCCTAGTAATGAACATGATTGTATACATTACTATCTTTTATATTCTGTAGACGATCTTCCTATAAAAGTGACTCAAGCTGTATCATCACACAAAAGTTTTAATAGGTACTTAATTAAATTTTAGTACCTGGGTGACCGAGCCTAGCTCGGTATTTTCATTTTATTTTTGTTTTTTTTTTTCTCGGTATCTTTATATTTTAATTTTATTTAAATAATAAATCACGAGTGAAATTAAAAAAAAAAGAAAAAAAAATAATCTGGAGACTGAGATTCGAACCCGGGTCAACACGATTTGACACCCGCCGATTAACTAATTATGCTATTACAGCTACGTTACTAACTGTGAAATTAAGCTTCGTATTCTAATGATATTTTTTCATTGCCTAAAAACAGGGATAAAACGACATTTTTTTAATGAATCCTAGCTAGATCAATTTTTCGCCCCCGAAATCCCCTGTATACTGAATTTCACGAAAATCGTTGGAGCCGATTCCGAGATTCAGATTCTATATATACAGGGTGTCCCGTAAAGAATGGATAATCCTGAACGTGCGTGTGCGGAGGGAAAGGTGGGTAACAAAACCAAAAAAAATTTTTTTTTATCTCAAACAGTTCGCGGTCTACGCCATTTTTTGTAAAATTTAGAAAAATCACAGTTTTTATCACATTTGTGGGCACCACGTCCGCTATTTGAGACCTAGATCGGATTTTTTTTCATTAAAGTGTTCCCTAATAATGCTGTTCCTTAATTATGTTTCAAAAAACTCAACTACTATAAATAGTAGTTTACAAGAAGTCGCTAAACTTACATTTTAATTTTGAAATTTACTTAACTGCAAAGTTTGAGCACCTGTGGTGTAAAAAAAATGTATCGGAGTTGTCGCGGCCAACTACTAAAAAAAATAGCCTACTTCATAAGGATTCCAAAACAGTACCATACTATCTACTTTATATCGTAAAATTATTGAGCTATAGCCATTAATATGTAAAAATAGGCATTTCATCAAAAAATTGCAAAATTATTTGCAGATATTTTTTTTGAGTTTTTATTAAGTAAATAGAGCTGTTGACCCTAAAAATTAGATTTTACCACTTACTCGGCTTATTCAGATGAATTCTAAACTATGTGAGAGAGGCAAACAGTGCTTGAGACATTTTTCTGAAAAAATTTTGATCTTCGATTCTTCTTAACATTTCTCTCCAAAAAACCATTCGTGCTTGGCAGTTGCGTTGTTGCAGCGTTTGTACACGTGTGAGGTGATACGGATGAAATCCAATTTTTTTTACAATGCGATGCTATTCTCTAATATGATGATATTCCCGTATGGCGTTCGATATTTGGCATCGAAATACTGGAATCTTCGTCCAACATGTCAAGGACGATTTCTTCAAAAACAGGATTTTCGGGTCTTCCTCTACTACTTGAGCCACCAATGCCAGTACCAAGTTTTCTGCCCTCTGAGTAAGCTTGGTGCACTCTAGTAAATACGTGATAATCGGGATGCCGTGCGTTCAGGTATCTCTCCCGATATCAGAACTTGCATTGCCTTCACATTTTCCGTAAAAAAAAATGCAAGTTAGCATACTCTTGGGAAGTATTTAAATTTCTCGTGACATCACACAGTCCTGATGATAAGCACAAGACAAATGTTCAATAGAATGGCAAGTCGTCGCAACTATCACCAAATAAACAAAATTCAATCAAAATGCACAAATCGGGAATCCAGTACAATATCCATATCTACAGCACATCGCATTGTCAAAAAATTTGGACTTCATCCGTATCAAGTTACACGTGTACAAACGATGCAACAACGCAACTGCAGAGCACGAATGGTTTTTTGGAGAGAAATGTTAAGAAGAATCGAAGATCAAAAAATTTTCAGAAAAATGTCTCAAGCACTGTTTGCCTCTCTCACATAGTTTAGAATTCATCTGAATAAGCCGAGTAAGTGGTAAAATCTAATTTTTAGGGTCAACAGCTCTATTTACTTTAATAAAAACTCAAAAAAAATATCTTCAAATAATTTTGCAATTTTTTGATGAAATGCCTATTTTTACATATTAATGGCTATAGCTCAATAATTTTACGATATAAAGTAGATAGTATGGTACTGTTTTAGAATCCTTATGAAGTAGGCTATTTTTTAAGTAGTTGGCCGCGACAACTCCGATACATTTTTTTTACACCACAGGTGCTCAAACTTTGCAGTTAAGTAAATTTCAAAATTAAAATTTAAGTTTAGCGACTTCTTGTAAACTACTATTCATAGTAGTTGAGTTTTTTGAAACATAATTAAGGAACAGCATTATTAGGGAACACTTTAATGAAAAAAAATCCGATCTAGGTCTCAAATAGCGGACGTGGTGCCCACAAATGTGAAAAAAAACTGGGATTTTTCTAAATTTTACAAAAAATGGCGTAGACCGCGAACTGTTTGAGATAAAAAAAAACTTTTTTTGGTTTTGTTACCCAGCTTTCCCTCCACACACGCACGTTCAGGATTATCCATTCTTTACGGGACACCCTGTATATACAAGAATTGCTCGTTTAATACTATAAGATTCAAAATAATTTAACATATTAAGAATTACCTGAATATCTGTGCCCTAAATATGCAAATACTGAAATTTTCACATATCTAACGTTAAAGAAAGTAGGTACATATGTGTGTGTATATTTCATTGTTTGGGCATTTACATTACATGAAGAAAAGTATAAGTATTGTAAAATATGTTTTAACTTTTATATTAGTATCCCCACCCCCAGCACTGGGCATCGATTTATGGGGTTGGGGGAGGGGTGGAGGGGGGGGGGGGGACCAGAAGGCCCTATTTGTAGTGCCCTAACCTAGTGCACTAGATGTAATGTGGTGTAATCGCCGCTTTTGCCGCTCCGGCTTTCTAAAGAACACTCTAGGGGTAGGACAGACCAAGACCACGTAGATAGTGAGATGCTCCGATTCGGTATTGGGTATTTTTCGGATTTCAATATCTATATTAGTGCAGTGCTGGGGTTGGGAGTAGTACCATAGGCTAACAACCCCTTTAAAATTATGCCCAGTTCTGAGGTTGGGAGTGGTACCAGAGGGTACCCCCCTCCCCTCTCCCCCGAAACCCAATAAATCGATGCCCAGTGTCATGGAGGCTATCCTATGAAAAGTATCAAATTATTAACTAACCTCACAAACGTCAAAGGTTTACGCTGCAAACAAAAAACACTTGAAATACTTTAAAAATCACAACACTCGATATATTAACGATGCATCGATTGTAACCGATGTTTTGTTGACGCTTTAAATTAATTCGATGTTTCGATGTTTTTTTGATATCAAGTGGTCAAGTGGTCAAACCACGTTTCAACTTGTAAAATTGAACATTTTTAGTTTTATTTCAGCCTACATTTAGATATTTTGAAGACTGAATTTTTCAAACAGTTTCAATAATAATAATATACCTACCTCTTTATTTTACACCAAAATAAGGAACAAAACAAGAAAAACATTTAGGAAATAAGTACAAAAGGCCGCCTTATCACTAAAGAGCGATCTCTTCCAGGCAACCTTAGGGTAGAGAAGGCGAGTAGGGAAATGATTAATGTCTTGTGTAACTCGTTATTTCTTAGAGTAAAAGTTTCATTATTTTTAAACTTGTTTTCTTGTATTTGCAGATATTACCGTATCGTTATTAAAATTAATGAAAACTAGCAAAGCATTTTGTAATTAATAATTTTTACTTTGAACTACATTAAAAAAATTCGTGTATTATAGACAAGATTAAGAGCAATTAAGAGTGTGTACCAAATATCAGATCAATCTACCATCAGGAAGGGGGTAAAATTACAATTAATAAATTTGACCTAAACACACAAATAAATAAAAAAATAACACTCAAGTCAAGCTAAAAAAACCGTTTAAAAATAAAAATAAGTTTTATTTGTTTTAAAGGCGAATTAACTTTTATTAAAATGAAAATAAAAATAATGTCGAAACTGCCATCAGTTTGCTCATGCAAAATTGCAAAATATGTGACGTCACACTAGGTAGGGGGGTGGGGTCTCATAAATGTGACCATCTGTGACAAGGACGGGGGAGGGGTCGAAAAATCGAGAAATTCGTGTGACGTAATTTATGGATGGCCCCTAGATATGTGTTAAAACTTTTACGGTCACCATAAAAACTTGATTCTTCGAGACCTACCGCGATTATTATTTTTGAAACTCGCGATATTTTAAGCAAGTTGTAGGCGCCATGGTCTCTGTTGATTGAGGAACTGCGATTTAGATGTTATTTGTCCGGGTAGGCAGTAACATCTACCCTCTCCCCCTTTTCCGCCAACAAGTCAAACAGCTACAAGTTATCGGGATCGTGAAATCCAGTGATCGAGTTCTGTAAAAAGGGCATACGAATTCCAGTAAATTGTTCTCTGAAGACTCCGTCAGTGTAGTGTGCAAGCACCTTACTCGTAATTAAAAATGAAACAGGTAGAGGGTAGATCTTACGGCCCAACAGCAAAATAACATCGAACTCGCACTTCAGTTACCCAGCAAACAATTGAAAATTTCTTTATTAAATTTGGCTTCAAATGCACATTTGTTTCATTCATCGTCATTTAAAAAGTATATGCTTATTCTTGGTTTGGTTATTAATTATTATAGCTAATGTGAAGTTACCCTCGAATCCAGAGGAGGATTTGCAAATTTAGTTCTAAATTTTTGCCGCCCCTACTTAACTCTTTTTTAACTTTTCTTGACGCTAAGTAAATCGTTGGTAGTTTTTTTACCCGCATTATAAGTACGGAAAGTTTCTCTAATCCGAACAATTGATCTTTGGCGTGTATTTCTGGTATGTACGAAATATGTAGTAGTGTGTACCTATATCTCTAATCGTAAGTATGGAAAATATTCTCCAAATTCTGTATTATGTATTCTGGTTGAATGGTTTTTGAGCCGCGCATCAATCTCATCAACTTTGAATCCCGGAAGTCTTGGGAAAAAAACATTGACAATGATGCATATGGAGATCCACGTCGTCACTCCGGTATTTCAAACAATTCTGCCATTCGCTGTTTTCGCTTCGCAAGAAGGCTTCTCCCCACTCGTCCTGCTCGTTGGAAAAGTTTTCACCCCTTAATTTGATCTATAAGAGTTGTATTTCATAACGCAGTGGAGATTTCTGCGTAAAGGTTTCTATAACCTCTTGAAAAGAGCCTTCTGTTCTGGCGAAAATACTAGAGTCGTGCTGTGGTCGTGGGCATCTCGCACCTCTTCAGATCTAAAGTTGCGGCAGAGATTATGATTGCTTCACTGACGTTGTCGCGGTCAGCAGGTGCAGTTGCTAATAAATTCAATTCGATTTGATTGGTTTTTAAATTTATGATCACAAATGTATATTTTACAAAGCGTTTAGTAATTTTTTGTATTCAGATATTTTGAGTGTTAAGTACAATACTCTAATATTAGTTTTTTTATTGTTTAATTTGCGAGACAAAAAAATTGCCAAATTTGCTATCCTAGGCTCTAACCTACTCAATCTACTGGAAAATTTTCAAAAATAACGCAAATTTAGATTAAAAAATAATAAATAGGCACATACTTAAATCGTGAAAAGTTGAAAACGTGTTTAGTAATGTATGTAACATAAATTGTTTCTTAAATAACAAGCACATTTGACAATTATTACCTAAATGGTTGTAAAAAAATTAAACCAAAAAGCTGATTTACGATTTATTGACAATGGTCTAAGATCTGAAAAGCTAAATCTTCCCTCATCTGTTAATTAGATGAAACAATTTTTTATAGGCTGATTTCATTATTGTGAATTTATAAAAACAACCTCTGCCAGCATAAGCCTGCACTGCAATTTTTTTTTATCTTTTCCCTCTCATGTTAATTACATGTAGTAAGCTAAAACCGTTAATATTTTACACTAGCTTCTGCGCGCGACTTCGTCGGCGTGGACTCCGCTCCTATTGGTCTTAGCGAGATGACACATAGCCTTCCTCGATAAATGGGCTATCTAACACTGAAGAATTTTTCAAATCGGCCCAGTAGTTCCAGAGATTACCGCGTTCAAACAAACAAACAAACAAACAAACTCTTCAGCTTTATATTATACTAGCTTCTGCGTGCGACTTCGTCGGCATGGACTCCGCTCCTATTGGGCTTAGCGTGATGATATATAGCCTATAGCCTTCCTCGATAAATGGGCTATCTAACACTGAAAGAATTTTTCAAATCGGACCAGTAGATCCTGAGATTAGCGCGTTCAAACAAACAAACAAACAAACAAACAAACAAACAAACAAACAAACAAACAAACAATCAATCAATCAATCAAACAAACAAACAATCAATCAATCAAACAAACAAACTCTTCAGCTTTATTATATTAGTATAGATTAGTATAGATTATATTATTCCTGACTGTAGTAGGCACCTATCTCTATGATTGCTAGTTGCTACACTTACCTGCAGCCCTACAGTCAGGTACTTATATAATGTAAAATATTGACGGTTTTAGCTGACTACATGTAATTAACATGAGAGGGAAAAGATAAAATTGTTTTTTATAAGTATTATTATTTGCAGCAGGTTTATGATGGCAGAGGTTGTTTTTATAAATTCACAATATTGAAATCAGCCTATAAAAAATTTGTTTCATCTAATTAACAGATGAGGGAATATTTTGTTATATCCCGGATCTTAGACCACAAGTTCAATGACCGACAGTCGATTATGAATTTATGAGACCGGGCGTTAGTCCATCGCGTTTTGTCTTCTAACACTGTTATTTAATTTAAAACGAAATTCTATAAATAACTAAAAAAAAATGATTTGAATACAGAAACAAACAGAAACAGTTATGTAATGCAATGCACTATAATAAATAATCTAAAAAATTACCAATACATATAAAAACAAAATTCAAAAACAAAAAAAAATCAATAGAAAAATACTGTTATGTCTCGTTAAATTGAATCACTAAAAATGCTACTACATCTTTAAATAGGAATTAATAATCATCAAGTAGTACTCAACCACAGTACATAAACTTAATTTAGGTATAAGTAGGTACTAAATTAACCCTATACTTGGCAAGAAGTTTTTTCTTAAAATTTTATAATTTTTTGAATTGATTATGGTTCTAGGTACATAAAGGACAGGTGAAAAAATAATAAAAATTTTTTACACTATTTAGTTTTATTATTATTAATAGTATCTTATAAGATACATTGCCAAGTATACGTCCATATATCAATAAAAAATTAAGTATCCACACGGATACACTGTCAATATAACATTATTCTTTAAACATTTAAAACTTTACAAAATAACGAGACCACATTAAAATATGTAACATTTTTCAACATATTATTTATTCAATCGATGTAAAAAAGCTATCAAAGCACATAACTTTACATGCGGGTTGGCGAATGGGTTGTTTTTAATATATTGCTTACGAGTTTCTGCTCTGGTACCTTTATGAGGCACCATCATCTCACGATTCAGCCTGTAATATCCCACTGTTGGGCATAGGCCTCTTCCCCATGTAGGAGAAGGATCGGAGCTTAATCCACCACGCTGCTTTAATGCGGGTTGGCAGATATATTCCCTACTATGAGTAACGATCGCTATAAGGTGTACATGATAACAACTGTGACTGACGGCTTAACGTGCTCTCCGAGGCACAGTGGGGAGACTCACAAGGACTGCACAAACACCCAGACCACGGCAAACATATGTATGGCCAATACAGATGGTTGTCATGTGTGGGGATCGAACCCACAGCCGCAAGCGCAACAGCCACAAACCAGTGCTGTAACCGTTGCGCCAAAGCGGCGTCAGTAGGGGAGACTGGGGTCAAAAGAAACACGGGTCAATAGAAACAAGTGCTATAGCTACGAAACAAGAAGCGATAGCGGGACGGTCCCTAAGGGGGGATGGATCTGCGTTCTTGTCAGAACCCATGGAACAGTGCTATCCGCGGCTATGTGACCTTCGGACGTTATTACGCGAGTGTATTGCTTTTCCGGCACCAAAAGTAAGTATTTTTGATGTTTTTGTTTTGTATATTAGTCAATATCTATTGGTAGTACTTTAATACTATTTAACTTTCTGTTTGTATGGTTATTCTTGTTGAATTTGTTGTGGTTTATGTATACCTACTGTCTACCGTTATTTTTCTACGATTTTAAATATTCACCATGACGTTGATGGGTCAATTGAAACAAAATTTGCCGGGTCAATTGAAACATGTTTCAGTTAATCCTAGTATGTGGTTTTAAGCTTTTTGTTTGCAATACCACTTCTTTTTTGTTTTTAGATGCAGCGAAACTGACAAAAAACTACTAATCGCGGAAAGTGCAGTATAGATTTGTATAAAAAAAGCTTACGAAGAGATCAAATACAAGGAAATAACACTTAGGCAAGCTGCCGAAATGTATGACGTTATTTAACATAATTGTTCTGATGCCTACAAGAAAAACCGGGACGGTTGCAATGAATAATCCTCAGAATCTGTAAAGAATTATTCTCCCCAAAATAAACTGTTCTCTAAAGCCCTAGAAAAGGAGTTATCGAAATATGGAATGAGATGTGCAGATAGGTATATACTTCGGTCTCTCAAAAAAAGAGGTGAAGAAACTGGCATACGAACTTACAAAATCATATAACTTGGCAAGGCCTTGATCTTGGGAAGAGAATGAGATTGCAGGAGAAGACTGGTGTTTAGCCTTTATGGCCAGAAATCCTGAACTGTCAGTAAGAGCTAAATGAAGAAATTACGAAAGAATCAGAAAAGGAAAATCAGAAAAAACAGGTTAAGAACGTGAAAAAGAACCTCCGCACCTGGAGACCTCAATTATTTGTGTCACAACTGTGACTCTGACTGATTATTCCAAATTATTTTTTTAAAATCTATTATAATCGTTGCTCTCTGTTTATTAAATATTGCTTACCAACATTTGTTACAAATAGTTGATCTCATTAATTTACTTATCAATATTAACATATTCTAAAATATTAGTGTCATACGAATGTTGTGTTAAGTTAAAACAATAATTCTACGTTTTTTTCCGTTAAATTAATGGTAAAAATAGTGTTCTGTGTGTGGTTGGCACACGTGGGAATTTAAAAAAAGTTAATTAATCCAAGTAAACTACGTCTCACTGTTCTCTAATCAAATACTGGGATTATGTGATTTAATTATGCCTAAAAAATAAATTTAAATGATAATTACAATAAATAAATATTTTATTTCTAGGTGTTTCAATAGACCCCATTCATTGTTTCAATTGACCCGCAATCAGGGTCAAATGAAACAATTTTCGAGGATTTCTAAAACACTTGTGATTCCGTATCTGATACCTATGGATAAAAAACAACATAGCTAATTTAAAGCCAGATAATCTAGCTATAGTCGAAACCTTTCACAAACCAGTTTTGATAGAAAATGTAGGCACTATGGCCGTTTTATCGGAAAACGTTTCAATTGACCCCGGTCTCCCCTAGTACTCAATAGGCGTTAATCCTATATTCAAGCTCTCAACCAAACCGTCTTCGATTTCAGCTACACTAGCGAACCTTTTGTTGCCCATTTGGGTTCAAGTTTCTTGATGTTTTTTGCGGCTTTCTCTTCGTTACTACAACTCTACATTTAGACCGAGTACCGGTGCCAGGTGACGGTACGCTCAGTGGCAAAGGCACGTGTTCAGAGCTCCTCGGTGCACTGGATCGTAGTGATATACTAGATATGCTAAATGGTGATGGTACCTGTTGATAGTTTCCCAAGCGGTGGGACTCGGGGAATGCTCAGGTGGTGATGTTATTAGTAATTAGTTGCAAAATGGATGAAGATCCAGTGATTAATGACGAAGACTGGAAAGTTTGTAATGATGTTGAGGCTAGAACCACATTCAAATCTTCATCTTTGTTATCTGAGTCGAGAATCTTTAGTTTTTAAAACGAGGACGGCAATTATGGCGATGTAGAGCTGCTTTCTGATACGTTAGTTCGAAGCGTGGAAGGCTGGTGAAATTGTAACTCATCAGATGATAAGTCAGTGTCGTTTTAGAAGAGGTACCTACACCCATAAAAACACATTTTTATCAAATCAGCTACAGATATTAGGCTTTAAATTTCACTACATATTTGACAGTGTATCCACACAGATACATAACAAATAAAGCGTAATTTGTAGCCAGACGAGCAATGTGCATCAGGAGATACTATCACAAAAATGTGTTCTTTTCATGCTCTTCTTACAGTATCATAACATAAAAAAGCACTTTTACATAAAGTAAAATCTTTAATCTACAAGATAAGCAACTTTTTTGATCCAATTACGACTAAATAATATTAAATATCTATTTTTTTTACCATGCGTGCAGTAGACGCGTACACCCTGTCTGCCATTTTGCAATTTACTGACAATTTGTGGCTACCAGAAATAGTCTAGTATTTTTACACTACTAAAGCACAAAAATATCCACTATTTTAGTTGTTTAGTTTTAAATAATGTGACTTTCGACGAGTGTAATATTTTTTTTGGTTTAACGTATCCGCCAGGATACAATGTCAACTATAGGGTTAATAACAGCAAGATAACACGCACAAAAAACTAGGAACTAACGAGTAACAAGGTCGGTGTCCTCTGAGGAATCAAATCAACTATTTCGCATGGCAATGATTCAACGCCATCTATTCGAGATACTCAGCATCATGTCTGCAAATGATAACAAAATTTTTACAGATGGCGCTACCGAGAGATAGGAGGATGTGCAAATTTGTGATAACAAAAATGTCAAGGCCAATGTTAATAAACCTAACCATTAGAATGTTAAATTAAATATCTATTACTAAACTTTTTTCATAAATTTAAAACAATTCAAATATAAATATTTTAAATATTTTTACTCCCATTTTATTTTAAATTAAAAAAGATTTATTTGCATTCATAACCTCTTTCCGCATGTCACTGAAACTGAAAAACAAAAAATCACAACATTTTATGTATGAAATTACAAAAATATATGTACCTATATAAAATTATTACGCACTTGAATACCACATTTCTACTCACATATGTTAATTTTTGTTTTTAAAATGATTATATTAAGTTTATAACAAAAATTGTATCGCAAAATTTAAATTTAGCGCGTCGTTTAGAAACGTATGAAGTTCGCGTTGCGAATACAGGCTGATTATGATGTGAAAGATATTCCGAAGGCCGTGAGGTGCCGTGAGTGAACACGGAAATCGAGATGTGTGTGTGGTCAAAAAGACAGTGCAAGGTAGGGGTCGGGTGGCGTTTGTGATGGCAAAAATTTTGCAAATGGTGAGTTAGGATTTATTGACTTGGTGTGTCCTAAGGTTGTTTTTGATTTGTGATGGTGAAATAATTGTGTGTTATAGAAAATTTCGTTGTTGATTAATAATTTTAAGAATCTGAGATACGGGATCGGCAAATGGCGCTACGAATAGTCAAAGTTGACACAACTGCGCGTTTAGAAATCCCGTTTGTCCTTCGGTCGTGAATTTACAGGCACGCGGAGTGATTAGTGGCAACGGCAGTAATGGTGCATTATCAAATTCCTGAAACCGCTCATTGGAAATTAGCAACTAGCACATCCAGCTTGGCGATTATAACGGTGTCAGCATGTTGCGATTTTTTTGGCCAGCGGTACTAAACTTGTTTTATAGACGACTAGAGGTTTTAGCATCCCGTAGGGTCGGTGGCCCCGCCGTGTGCTTTCTGGAGTTAAATTACATAATGTATGGGTCTCGCTTGTAGCATGCAACAAGTAGATATGTGTCGGCGCTCGGTCTAACTGTCAATGTGGAGTACAGTAAGCTTGCTGCCCGCGGCCCCTATTAATTCGAACCGCTGATGTCACTTATCTCTCCGTTCTACTATCTAGGCCCTATGGCCGCCAATTTTTTTGCACATATTGACATGTAAAATTGATAAACAGCGCACGTGTCTTATTATTTTCGTCTTGTCATATACACTAAGTATGTTACCAAATATCATATATAAATTCTAACTCTATATCCAAATTTAGATTACTATAAATTTGCGAATTATTGCTTATATTAGGAGAGGTTAATCTGTTTGCTACAATTTTAAATAAACTTGCAGCACGGTCACTGACACTAGCACCAACAATGGACCAGCAATTTTGTTTGCGCTGGAACAACCACCCAAACAACCTCACAGATGTGCTTGCAAGCCTATTACAACGAGAAGCACTTTGCGATGTCACACTTGCTTGCGATGGGGAAACAGTCAAGGTAAGCAATCTTATCTCTATTATCTTCTACAGAAATACAGTAATAAAATCTTAAAACAGTTTTAAATGGCAACAAAATAAAATTTATCAAAGCTAAGATTTGTGCTGGGAATTCAAAGTAACTCTCTGTAATCGGTGATTTTGTGGTTTACACCTGATACTTAATGCTGTAATGTTCATTCAAGTTGAATCTTATTTTTTTACATTGATAAATATTTAAAATTAATTAATGTTTTAAAAATGTTGAATTAAGAAGTCTGTTATCTTGAAGTATTGGTTGTATTTGTTTATTATTATGCCATAACAAATTGCATACAATGTAAACAATTATGACTTATTATAGGCCATCTTACAGTTATTTAAACTTATGCCTGTTTATGCATTGTTTTATAATAAACAAGACTCAAATCAAATAACAAGTTGTTGTAATATTATGTTTTGTGAAAAAGAAATATGGGAAATTATGTGCTACCTATAAATCTGTTACTGAACATACAAGATTAAATATTAACAATTTCAGTACAAGTAATGTTTCACCAAACTCCCTTTACTACTATATTTAATGCTGCTATGGACTGAATTTTTTGTATAAAAGAAACTAAATAGCATTGCCTATGCTGCCATTTAACTCTAAAATAACAGCCATGTAATAAAATCCATAAAGACCTTTGAATGATTTTATAGTAAAATAAGTTTTATACTAGTTAATTCAAACATTGCCATTTAATGAGATACTAAACCAAGGTGGGCCACAATGTAGATTTAAATATTTGCTAATTTTACAAGGTCATTACTTAAATGATGATTCGGTATATTGCGTAAAAACTTTAAAAGGTAGCTCATACGTATTTGAAAATAGATTAAAAGCAAAAATAAACTTAAACACCACATTTACTCCTGTTAAATATTATGGAAAAAGTACTGTTACTGTACTTAATGGTAAACTATAGTTTTTCATTGAAATTTTTTTGTAATTGTGCTGTATGTTTATAAGTTATTTTGTAGGGATATCATTTGATTATTCTCTTGGTAAAACGCACTTTTTTACTTGTGAACTACAATTTTTAACAATATATATACAAACCTAATATTATATAAAATATATTTTTAAAATAAGCACATCCATAACAAAAGATCATTCATGGTTTACATAAATTATTAAATAATTCATGGATTGTCTTGGAATCAAAATTTTATCTGTTTTTAATTAATATTTTATCAGTCTCAGTATGTATGACTTATTTGCAATAATTTTTATTGTGTAATAATTCATAATGATAGTTATGATTTTTTAATGGAGCTTTTGTTTAAGTTAAAAGTAAACCAGTATAATTATGTATGTTTATGTATCTTAACTTTAGTATAGGAATAATGAAAACATTCGACACAAAATTCTAGAAATTTGATACTGGGTGAAATATGTATTAACTTATGCTTAATAATTCTCTGAAATCTCCAAATCTATATAACGGATGCCTGAGACAATAATTTTGCATTTAGTTGTATAGTTTCTAAATCTTAAAAAATCTATGAAAGTTTATGCTAATAAAATGCAATTTACTTTGTAGGTCGACAGTGAATAGTTTAGGTAGGAGTCTGCAGAGGAGCTGCAAGTTTTTAACTTTCTAAATTTTATGGCACTTGTTTGGCAGGTTTTAGGGTTTAGAAAACAAAATTACTGTTTTATTCTTACTTGAATGTCTTCACATTTATTTTATATAAATTGATGTGTTAGAGATAGAGAACTTGTTATAAACCATTATTTTATATTACTAAAACAAGTAAAATTACTCGAGGTTTAAAATTATTGTTAAACATATCTTTTATTCTTTATGATAATAGGTGTGACTGAAAAATTTAATGTTGCTTAAGTTAACCAAAACCTAGGCCATGCAAGCATGACTATGTTCAGCCTTATTAAAATAAGAAAGAATAGTTGTACAAAACTAGTTAAGGAGTGTATCTGTAAAGTAATTTTAACTGAAAAGACCTTCAAATAGCTCTACATTTCTTTTGTTTCGTTTAATATGCTTGGCATTAGTCTGACTTAATTATACATATATGTTTCTACTTTGTTTTAGGCACATCAGACAATACTCTCCGCATGTTCCCCATATTTTGAAAGTATTTTCTTACAAAATTCACACCCACATCCGATAATATTTCTAAAAGATGTGCGGTTTTCAGAGATTAAGTCTCTGTTAGATTTCATGTATAAGGTAAGAGATTATTATTCTTCATTTTTTATATCATTTTAAATAAAAATATATAACCATTTTAAACATTTTAGGGAGAGGTGAATGTTGGCCAAAATATGCTACCGATGTTCCTAAAGACTGCTGAAAGTTTACAAGTTAGAGGTTTGACAGAAAACAATACATTGAATCCTAAGGTAAGCAATGTTTAAAAGTATATATAATATGAATAAGAATAAAAAAATATTTATTGTTCTTTCCTAATAACTTGAATAGTGTCTCTCCATACTACATTTCTTTTATCACGGCTTAAGGTAATCGATTGTTAGCTTTCAAATATATATAAATGTGCCGTTTTTTATATGTTACGATTATCTAAAGCATAAATCAAATCTATAAAACATTGTTAAGAAGCGTACATACAAATATTTTATTTAAAAATATATGCAGTAAGAAGGACGTTAGTAATTTTAAATAATTCTACAAAACTAAGTATGGTTTACGAATTTACATGTTTACGCGATTTAGATTCATGATCTTATTTCTTAGTTCTTATATCGTTGCTATCTCGTTCGTAGATAGATTATACATGTCCTAATTTTGTGCCTTGTTCCGAAAATAACTCGAAATAGTGTGTTGAAAAAACTGTACCTAGCATTCTTGCGTGTAGGAAATTTCGCATTGCATGTTTAAATACAGTAAGAATCAGTGTAGTGTGTAAGTTGCTTAAAAACGGGAGTTTTCATTTTATCACTGCTCTCCAATTTTAAATAGAGTCAATTTTTAACAAGTATGATCGATGACCCTATAATTTACGCGTAGCGCTTTATAATACCTACAATATGTATTGTATAGCTTATGATATCGTACAATTAAATGACTAAAATGTTTGGTGGCACCGAATTTTTTTTAAAATAAAATATGCAATATTACATTGTTTTATGAAGCCTATAATAACATCCAGATTAATATAACAAATGTACGAACTATACAAGTATGCATACATGTATTTTATGTCTATTTTTATGTCTATTAAAATTAAAAATACTTCGAATCTGTGTAAAATCGAAATTAGCTCTTAATTGAATTTAGGTTTTTTAAAAAATGAAACGATTTAAATGAATTACTTTTACAACAATGTGATAATCGTGATAATTTTTGTTTGTATCCATAATTATAGCTCTATCACAGTTTCAATTAATCGCGTAGTCCAAAAAAGTATAAGATTGTGATTATTATATACCTAAATTCTTTGACTAAACAAGAGGGAAGGCCAAAACTGATTGAGATAACTAAGAATTCACAACTCTTGCTATTTAGTTGTTTATTTTTGAAACTACGGTGACCATGGTAATATATTAAAATAAATAAGATATAAAAATCCGTTATACATAAATTTATTTCAAAATGAATTAATTGTGAAATTCTATTAAAATTAGTGTGATATTGATTCGGAAATTCGAGGATGATAATGGCATCAATATGCGAATAGACTATAGAGCGTGCCAGACAAGTCTGGTTCATTGCGTAGAGACAGTAGGTACGGTGCGCCGACCTTGAAATTTTGGTGAACGCGCATTGACCCTTTATATACGAATTTATTGCCTAACGATACTGCTGTTAATGGCAACTGATGATTTTATACTATTGTAAAAGACGTTTCTATTTCGATATTTATACAATTGTTTTCAATAATAAATTTTTACAATGTACGATTTGTTACGTTAGTTGTAATATAATTTGCAGAAGGTAGCGGTAATTTTAATAAAACACAAATTTAGTTTTTAAAAAAAACTCTTAAAAAAATATATATGTACTCATAATTAATTCTAAAATCCCTCAGTATACCGATACAATAAAAAAACTGATCCGTGGTAATAATTGTCTTTTTATATTTCCTTTTTAAATTATGTAGGTACATAGATGCGCGTACGCAAAAAATATGTATATCTAGCGTACATCTTTTTACTAAGGACTCGTTTACACAAAACAGGTTTACACAAGCAACTGTCACACGATTCTCTACATTTGATTCGCCAAATTTCGCACTTTCATACCGTGCTTCTTGTTTATTAATCAATTTTATCAAGGTCCACTTGCTACTATTGTAATTTTATTTATACACCACGCTTCCAGTACTTTTTAATAATTTGTCTTACTAAATAACCTAATTCGTTTCTGCCTGTAATATATGCCACTGCTGGGCTAGGCCTCTTTCCCCATGTAGAAGAAGTATCAGAGCTTAATCCACCACACTGCTCTAATGTTCTAATATTCCCTACTTTGAGTAACGGTCGTTATTAGGTGTACATGATAACAACCGAGACCGACACGAGTCGTGTCGTGTCACACGACGGCTTAACGTGCTCTCCGAGGCACGGTGGGGAGACCCACAAGGACTGCTTAAACACCTAGACCACGACAAACGTCTCTATGGCCAACACAAATGTTTGTCACGTGCGAGGATCGAAACCGCAACCGCCAGCAAACACCAACAGTCAAAAACCAGTGCTGTGACAGTTGCGCCAACGCGTCGTCCTAAATAACATAATAATAATCCATACTAATATTATAAATGCGAAAGTAACTCTGTCCGACGTATTATATTAGTATTATGGCGTGACGTCATGCGCTGTAATTTGTGTTTCAATCAAAATGGCTGATTGCAGTGTTTTAATGTTTTATTTTATTGAAAATCACAATAATCTTATTATTTTACATAAAACTAAACCAGTATTTTGAATTTTTAAATATGAGTGTTCCATCATTAAATTGACGATTTTTTGATACTGTCGTCATGCCCATTCCATACAAATTTTCATTATAACCTTTCAACCCCTTACACCCTTTTTTCCGCATTAAAAAGTAGCCTGTCCTTTCACAGACTCTAGACTATCTGTATACCAAATTTCATTTAAATCTGTTCAGTAGTTTTGGCGTGATTGCGCGACAGACAGACAGACAGAGTTACTTACGCATTTATAATATTAGTATGGCTTATAAACCTCAAAGTTGGTTTGTTTGTTTGTTTAAGCGCGCTAAACTCAAGAACGACTAATTCGAATTGAAAAATTCCTCTGAGGTGGATAGCCTATTTAAGGAGAATGGTTATGGTTTAAGAAGAAGGAAGGCTTTTTTTTCCCTCAAATCAACGCGGGTGAAACCCTGGGCACAGCTAGTAAATAATAAATCTGCAACAAAACATTCCCAAAAATTTTCAATTTTCTGTTCTATTGCAATTTTTCAAGCCGACAAAAAATCTATTGGCACAGCTGTCCTCGTGATATTATTATACACAAATATTAATAGAAATAAAATAATTATTATTTGTCATATTATTTTCTCTATCTACAGGACTAGCCGTGCCCGCGGTTTCACCTTCATTAATTTGAGAGAAAACATGCTAAAATATTATATACCCCATTAACTTCCTCGGTAAATGGATTATGCAATACAAAAAGAATTATTCAATTCGATAAATCTATACTAATATAATAAAGCTGAAGAGTTTGTTTGTTTGTTTGTTTGAACGCGCTAATCTCAGAATCTACTGGTCCGATTTGAAAAATTCTTTCAGTGTTAGATAGCCCATTTATCGAGGAAGGCTATAGGCTATATATCATCACGCTAAGACCAACAGGAGCGGAGTCCACGCCGACGAAGTCGCGCGCAGAAGCTAGTATATAATAATTATGTAAAATGACTACATATTTTTTTTTACTACGTTAGCAGCTAATGAATGAAGTTTCTTTAATTTTATGTCATCATAATTATGTTTTTGCTGGTCCTTAAACCGTTACAAATTATTACTTCCAATTCTTGAATCGATTTCGTAAACAAATTGAATTATTTCGACGAAAATCTAAGGTCCTATGTTGCGTTTTATGAGTTAATGTTTTAATGAGTATTGATGTCTAATTAGTTACGGGTATTTTATTATTTTATGACATAAACCTGTATAACCAAGCTTTAATCTGGTCTTTCATTTCTTTATTGGTGACGCATTACTTCTGGTATTCCCTTACTGTAAAATTTTTGCAAAATACCAGATTTTTAGGGCTTGGTAACGACGTAATATACCTATGTATAATTTTTTAAATCATAAAATTTTAATAAAACAACCTCACATACATTTTCATACAATGCACTAGCAAACATTTTACAGGTAGGTAGGTACTAACCTACCTACCTGTAAAATGTTTTCAATATTTGCATAAAATGTGCTATTAATTTTAAATTCTTTATAACATACTAGCTTCTGCGCGCGACTTCGTCGGCGTGGACTCCGCTCCTATTGGTCTTAGCGTGATGATATATAGCCTATAGCCTTCCTCGATAAATGGGCTATCTAACACTGAAAGAATTTTTGAAATCGGTCCAGTAGATCCTGAGATTAGCGCGTTCAAACAAACAAACAAACAAACAATCAAACAAACAAACTCTTCAGCTTTATTATATTAGTATAGATAATCAGTCTGTAGTAAATGTATGCCTGTAAAATAAGTATTTATATTAATTAGTATTAAATAAATAAATAGTTTTAGGACAACAGATAACAATAGAATAACTTGAGGTTTTTAAAAAGTTGGTATAAAGATTTGGCTTGAAAGAAGATGTGTTTATGAAAGTAAGAAAGGGGATGCTGCGTTGGTTTGGACATATGGAAAGGATGAGTGAAAGTAGGGTTTACGAAAGGTATTTACAAAAGTAAATTAGCGGGCGGGGTTCCGAAAGGCCGTCCAAGAAAGACTTTCGAGGATCAAATCCGAGAAATCTTGGAAATCGGCCAAGTAAGAAATACGCACAATCGCCGACAGTGTATGAGAAGATGTATGACTGTAGATGAGGCACGAGAGGTTTGTCAGGATCTTGGCAGGTGGAGGGACGTAATCTCTGCCTACCCCTCTGAGATACAGGCGTGACTATGTGTATGTGTGTGTGTGTGGTATAAATTGTACTTCTTACTGCATTAACATTGATTTATTGTTACATTGTATTTAATATCATTAAATTGTTTTGAACGACTTGATAGATACTGAGTTTTTCGTGTGCTCTACATTATAGCAGGGTTGTGCCTACAAACTAGTAGGTTAAGCGAAATAAATAGGTACATATCCAGTTTTAGCATTGTCATAGGTTGTTATAGTATGTACAGTACAATACAGTTAAATTGACATCAACAGTCAGAGGAGAGATCGACGCCGTCCGTGAGCGCGGAGAACCTGTCGTCGCGCGGCGACTCGTTCGCGACGCCGCCGGCCGCGCACGCGCCCGCCGCGCTCACGCCGCTCCCCCAGCCGGCCGCGCATGCGCCCCACGTGCCCCACGCCGTGCCGCCCGAGAAACGACGCAGGAAGAACTCCACGCTGCCTCGCGAGGACATCGAGCTGCCTTATCGCCACTATGAGGTATTTGTGGACAATCACCCGTTCCTATAAGGACGATGAAGGTAGCCGTTAGAAATTTTCTCAAAATTTTTGTTTCTAGTAATCAAACTCATAGGCCGAGGTCTCTATACGAACCCACCCGTAGTGTGTTACTATCTGCGGGGAAAGTGTTTGAAACTGTCTCTACCCCCTTAAAAACTTTATATTTCAACTTATTTAATAATTTAAGAATCAGCTTCTTTGGATTGGCGTTCTATATAATACATTAAAATATATACAAACGGGTGAGCCCAAACGAATCTCGCTTTGCGAATTTTACTTTCAATTACTTTTACTTAATTTGTCCGAATCAGATTAACAACGGCTTGATAACTTTAACCACTACGAAGTCTTTAACTGTTGCGCGTTAACAACAGGGTCACGTGAAAGGCAACACGGGCAAGGGGTCGACGGGGTCGGGGTCGGAGCCGTCGACGCCGCCGCCGGCGCACGGGCGCGCGGCGCGCTCGCCGGCGCACGCGCTCGTGAAGCAGGAGCCGGACAGCTACGCGCACGCCGCGCACGCGCACGCGCTGCCGCACGCGCCCTACGACCAGCCGCACCTGCCGGTCAGTGTCGCGCCACACGCCCGCCTGCCCAATACTTTCAGATCCGGCGCACGCGCTCGTGAAGCAGGAGCCGGACAGCTACGCGCACGCCGCGCACGCGCACGCGCTGCCGCACGCGCCCTACGACCAGCCGCACCTGCCGGTCAGTGTCGCGCCACACGCCCGCCTGCCCAATACTTTCAGATCCGGCGCACGCGCTCGTGAAGCAGGAGCCGGACAGCTACGCGCACGCCGCGCACGCGCACGCGCTGCCGCACGCGCCCTACGACCAGCCGCACCTGCCGGTCAGTGTCGCGCCACACGCCCGCCTGCCCAATACTTTCAGATCCGGCGCACGCGCTCGTGAAGCAGGAGCCGGACAGCTACGCGCACGCCGCGCACGCGCACGCGCTGCCGCACGCGCCCTACGACCAGCCGCACCTGCCGGTCAGTGTCGCGCCACACGCCCGCCTGCCCAATACTTTCAGATCCGGCGCACGCGCTCGTGAAGCAGGAGCCGGACAGCTACGCGCACGCCGCGCACGCGCACGCGCTGCCGCACGCGCCCTACGACCAGCCGCACCTGCCGGTCAGTGTCGCGCCACACGCCCGCCTGCCCAATACTTTCAGATCCGGCGCACGCGCTCGTGAAGCAGGAGCCGGACAGCTACGCGCACGCCGCGCACGCGCACGCGCTGCCGCACGCGCCCTACGACCAGCCGCACCTGCCGGTCAGTGTCGCGCCACACGCCCGCCTGCCCAATACTTTCAGATCCGGCGCACGCGCTCGTGAAGCAGGAGCCGGACAGCTACGCGCACGCCGCGCACGCGCACGCGCTGCCGCACGCGCCCTACGACCAGCCGCACCTGCCGGTCAGTGTCGCGCCACACGCCCGCCTGCCCAATACTTTCAGATCTGGCGTGCTGATGCCTATGATTGCCCCAGTAAATTAAGACGATAAATTTAAACTAGCGTACATTTGCAAAGCTAAGCAATATAATCAAATGTATTATGTTGTATTCGCCTATAATTATAAAGGCACTTTAACGTATTGTTTTATTATTATTATTATTATTATTTTATATATAAAGTTTATTGTACTTTCTGTTAGTGTTTGAAAACAAATAAATAAAATAACGTTTCGCACAAATTTTTGTTTATAAATCTCATGTATATTATAAATTTAAAGTAGTCTGTCAAATGATATTTAAAATGTTAAAATAGCTAATTTTTAATTTCTTATCTTAAAAATGACTGAAACTGAAGAGTTAAGTCGATCAATGATTTTTGAATAATACTGGGTGTATTTGGAACGCTTTGTAAGATTTAAACCACGTAATATACTATTTATATACTATACAATGCATATAACCATTTATCCCAGAAACGTTTTTTTAAGAACATTTTAGGACTTATGTATTATGTGAGGCAGCAATGTATCATACACATTGTGAACTACTCGTTGACCGCGAGCCGCGCGGGGCGCGGGAGGCGGCGGAACGAAAGTTAAACGTGCGCGCGGCGGCGAGTACGTTTACCTCGTGCCGTTGACCTCTGTCAGCTGATGGCGCGTATGAACGGTTTGCATTACATTGACAGTTTGTTCCAAACACGATTATTTTAAAGCATTATCTTCAAATTTCTGTTTCATTATTTTTCCCAAACCGGACTATACCAAAAAAATGATGAAAACAGGAAAAAAAAATTTCTGTTCGCTTTTTTTTCACTTGTATCATGTCAGGTTAAGCCAACACTGTCATACCTCTTCGTTTTTCAATGCGTTCCAAATACATCCTGTATATGTAGGAATTTGTGTATTACCTTCATATTTACCTACAAATACTATTATAAATTAAAATATAAATAAATTACTTTTAAAATCTTCAGGGTATGGGAGTTAACGAAATGGCTTCTATGTTGACACAACACTCTATGAACAACGACTGCAATGAAAGTGAGCCCATAATGCAACCACACCCCGACCAAACGGACACCATTGATGGTGAGTGACGTGACGATGATTGTGACGATCCCCAAGGAAACTTAATAATTCATGATTTCAAATAAAACATTTTAGGTCACAACAAGAATTTTTTTTCTTCAAGCTATTATTCCATAAAAACACAGATTTTACAATTAAATGTGAATATGAAAGAATAATATCGTCGGCTTAGAGTGTAAACCTGCTAAATCATATTTTGGCATTATGAAATTGTTGATACCATTAGACAGGGTAAATAGAAATACCAACACAATCTAGAAAAACAACCACAGTCAGTTTTCTTCTAAAACTTACAAAAACGCGTGACGAATAAAACTGAAAAATCCCAAACTTCCAAAGTTCGCTGCTAACAACTTCTAAACCGCTATTTTGTACTGAGATTTCGATAAATAAATAAATATTAAATTAAATGACCTATCTATTATTTCAAAAACTATGGAATAATTATAGATGTTTAAAATTATGAAAGTCCTTACATAAAATCTATTCATATTTTTTAGGAATGTTTTTTGTCTCTCCTGAACATTTACCTTATATGGAGTTAGCAGGTTTACATTCTAAGCCGACGATATATGTGTTATAAAACCTACAACATGCGATTAACAAATTTCAATAACTCATGTTTTCAAACCGACTTTTTTGTCTTACTGTCTAAGTACATTTTTTTAATAAAAATTTTTTAGGCTACGGTATCCGTTTACCATCAGGCGGCCCGTATGCTTGTAAAAAATTAGTAGTACATCCACTTATAGTAAAACGAAGTTCCTTATTTGAATTGGATTAAAAAATGTACGAACACTCAATTTACCGTCTTGTTTGCGAATTATGACATAACAGTCTTCGTTGGTGATCGTCAATAAAATGTGATATAAAATTGCCGTGTTCTCGAATTTAGCTCAGCCCGTTATCCCGTTATTTCGATTACCGCAATATTTATGACTCTACGGTAATGTCACATATCACAGATGCACTCAACTACTATTTTGCTAAATACATTTCTCAACTTTTTTAAATGTAAATGGGACAATATTGGACATAATTAATATATTAAGTATAATTGATTAACATGGATGGTGGGCTCTACTCGAGAATTATTCAATTTAATTATTTTTATTTGCTTAAAATTTTATAAATTTCAAAGAATGTTTGACATGATATTTCATTTTATATTTTAAACATTCTTTGATATTTATAAGTAGCTCATTTTCATGCATGCGCATATAACCTCTGCATGTTATGTAGTGTCGCTTTATCATTTCGCCTAATTTGCACTAATCATACATCAAACGCTTTTTACTTTCTTTTCCTTTAACGCTTTTACGTTGTTTTACTATTTTATGAAGAAATCGGTGTGAAATGTTTTATCAAATGAAATGATTTGGCGCTCCCGGCGGGACGTAGGTGATGCAACTGTTTATAGGTCTATCACGATTCAGATTGTAATTTATTCGTAGGAAATATACAGCATGTCATTAAGGGTTTAGAGGTCACAGAACGTTAAGTCCGAGTGTGCTAGTGGTTTGTAGTTGTTTGAATATGAAGAAAATATGACTATTTAAAAAGTAGCATGTCAAAATGAAAATATCCGCAGTCAAGCAGTTACGTGTATTGCAGGTGACAAATATGCCGATGAAAACGATTTACCTCGGGAACAATTCGGCCACGATATAGCAAATATTGAAAACATAGTTAAAAAGTTCAAATTAGCATTAAATCACAGGCAGTACAGCGCTCCCGTGTCCTGTAAAATATGCGGTAAAAATGTTAGCAATATTAAGAAGCACATGAAATCTCACAATCCAGAACAACACAAGTGTCCCTTATGTCCTATAAGTTTAACTCGAGCCGACAATCTGAAGAGGCATTTGAGAATGAAACATTGTTCTGTGCTTGGCTCAAACAACCTCACGAATATACAAACAAAATGTTAGATCAATTTGCTGATAGGTAATTTAAGTTTATATCTAGCCAAACCAAAAAAAAAAAAAATTATGTAGTTACAATCTTAATTATGTAATTCTTTTAAATGCTAGGATATTTTACGTATTTTTTATAATAGGATTCATAAATTAATAAATAATAATAATTGGACCAATTCAAATCTTAAAAATCCGCCCAATTAAAATGACAGAAACTTTTTCCGCGATATTATTTAGTTACATAATTATTAGTAGTTTTTTTTATTAATTAAAATATATTTCTATGGTATAAATTCATTCCATTACTAAAAATATTATTAATAGATTATAACAAACTAACATAGTGCGCTTACCTGATTCTAACTGTTACCTAAATACATTACTAATAAGTATTAATTAGATTTAAGGTGTGGTGTGTTTATTTTATTTAACATAATAATTATTTATTTATTTTCTTGGTTGTAATTTTAGTATAAAATAAATTTCCATGCTCAATTGTCTCAAGATTGTTAGCATTTAGGTACATATTAAATTATAGCCATCAC
This sequence comes from Melitaea athalia, assembly GCA_905220545.2. Classification (NCBI taxonomy): domain Eukaryota; kingdom Metazoa; phylum Arthropoda; class Insecta; order Lepidoptera; family Nymphalidae; genus Melitaea; species Melitaea athalia. The sequence goes on along the minus strand of HG992185.1, from coordinate 12,707,957 downwards.
AATATAATAGACCCGTTTTGACATTTGAGAAAGACCCTAGATACCTAGAAAATAACTTGGATCGAAACTATACGAAACAATAAAAGAATTATTATTTACATAGTGTTTTTAAAAATACATAGGTTTTATACTAGTGTTTTAACTAATTAATTACTGAATTTCACCAGCTTCATTCGATTTTAATAGTAATTAAATATAGTGTAGTGATATTTACTGAAAAGAAAGAGCTTGGGCTCAAAGGCGTAAATAAAATTTTGAATTGGCGGCGCGTGACTTAGCTTCCACGCGCGTACTGCTGCGCATGGGTGTTAGATGGCCACTCAGGAATCCTTGTACCGACCTAGCTGAAAGCTGGCATTGAAAACGATTAACTGGTACGCTTTGTGCTCCGCTGCGGCGCTGCCAACACTGATATAACTGTGTTGGAAATCGCATCCTATGAAATTTTTTTAATAATATACTCTTTATTGTACACAACATCAATCAACACAATAAGGGGCTGTCTCCACGAGCGAGCGTATCGCCGGCGATAGTATCGTCGTGCCACCTATTCTATACACTCTCTATGGAGCTGTCTCCACGAGCGAGCGTATCGCCGGCGATAGTATCGTCGTGCCACCTATTCTATACACTCTCTATGGAGCTGTCTCCACGAGCGAGCGTATCGCCGGCGATAGTATCGTCGTGCCACCTATTCTATACACTATGGAGCTGTCTCCACGAGCGAGCGTATCGCCGGCGATAGTATCGTCGTGCCACCTATTCTATACACTCTCTATGGAGCTGTCTCCACGAGCGAGCGTATCGCCGGCGATAGTATCGTCGTGCCACCTATTCTATACACTCTCTATGGAGCTGTCTCCACGAGCGAGCGTATCGCCGGCGATACGCTCGCTCGTGGACAGCCCCTAACATATAACAAATAAATACAAAACAGTGTACAAAGGCGGTCTTATCGCTAGAAGAGCGATCTCTTCCAGTCAACCTTTGGGCCTATAGGGACACGGTATAGTGAAAGTGGTAGGAAAGTGTGCACAGAGAAGTGACGAATGGAGTCACCTAGAACGATATCAATTATCGAATACACATACACATGCACACACAAAATTTATATTGTTTTCTAATGTTTACGCGAATTTCACTATTATAATGAAACAACTTTTTCGGATTTTTATCGCGGTTTATTCGGTTATTTACATGCCCGACGTTTAAGATAATTTATAGCAACCATGGTCACGGGAAGGCCATATATCCTCATGTCCAGAACCTAATAAACCGCGATAAAATTAGCAAAAGTTGTTTCATTATAATGAGTGAAATTCGCTTAAACATTAGAAAACATTATTAAAAAAATATAAAGACAAATTGACCTTTTGTACCATTGTATCATTTCAAATTACCTACAATATTAAAGTTTAAGTTTTTTGTAACAAAAATTTTAATTCAATGCACCTTACATGACATAATCAAATCGATCAAATACTCATACAAACGAATCGATTTATCGTGAGTATCGAGTACCGAGTAGTATGGTTACGTCTAGTCGACAAGTTGAAAATGGTCTAAAATACTGCTCTTAAAATTATGTGTGATAGCTTGGATGCGGAATGACGCCTAGAAAAATGAGCCAAAAGCATGTATTAGCACATAAAAAATTGCAAAAGTTATAAACAGTTAAAGATGAAAAAAAATGTTATTTCGTTGCCAATATTTTATAAACTATTAATATTTAAGAATTGATGCAAAAAAAAGATTCAGAAAGAGGAGGAAACTTCCAATAAAAAAACTTCCAGCTCTCCATTATTTATAATCTATTAATTTTAATTTAAAGCTGAAAATGGGTCTCTGCGTGACATTTTTAAATTGCGCGCGCGGCGTCAAAAGCGAGTACGACACATTGATTAATTTATGGTATTGAATTTTTTTAATCTGAAATAAATATGGTGTATTCTGAACACTATAAATACTTAATTAAATACTTAATTTCCGTTGGAAATTTTACTTAAAGTTAATTTTTCAACAAGTTAAACGATTGTTAACTAACAAAATTTTCTCGAACTTCCGTCTCAATTTTAAATGAAAAAAAAATGTTTAAACAATATTGTCGTAAAAAATTTTCGAACAAAAAAATTATGTGAGTTTTATACTTAAAGTACGTTGTACGTTAAGTACAAGTACAAAAGTTATTATAAACAAAGTATGAATATTTTTTTAACTTTTATGGCGTGATCTTAAAGGCGTGAAGTGAAAAATTTATTTATTTACTATTTTAAACTATTTTCAACTTGTCGACTAGAGTATACTTCACCATTTACATCCCGGTGACATATATCAAAACGGGTCTATTAAATTGTGATGACTACACTATAACAATAGAATACTCATACCTACTTATAGCTTCGTCATCATTATTTACTGATAATATACAGGGAACTTTTACATTATGATGATATAAAGAAAATATCACAAGCCTAGACTCAATCTTCGTAGAATTATGAATAATACTCAAGATAAACATTCTAAAATCATTATACACTAGATATTAGTTTCTTTGTTAAAATTTTTAAAACAAAAAGTAAACTTAGTAGAATATATTGTTGGTGGTATTACCATTATTGATGATACTAACATGCAGTCAGATAAGCTTTTATTTATAACAAGTAACATTTACAAAAGTATTTGTTACACTTAAGATCCACGTTTTTTTTTTTCATATTACAGAAATAGTTTATTTTTTTTAAAATAAAATCAATCATTCATATAATTCGCAATAATGAAAATTCAATTAGTCTTTGAAGTTGACATTTGTGTTTACTACTAGAGTAACAGCCTCTTGACAAGACAAAATGATAGTTTAGGATGTTTACTTATATGTTTTAAATTGTTACTAATAATTGATCATGTACTAAAGTTATTTTGTGTGATACATTTATGTAAATAGGCCGGATATCATTTTTATATTAACCTCACATGTAGGTATTACTACTTATATACTATATTAAAAAATGGAAAAAAATGAAATCCGGTCCATACTATAAATACCAAACCACATTTATGATCTCTTATTGTTTGTTCCTTTTGTAATTTTAAGGAAACAACTTGTCAAGTGTTTTCAAGACTGATCTTTGCTTATGTATTTTAGGATCAAACTTTTTAAAAATAATTTATTTTCATTAATTCAAGTTATAATTAATTTTCTCTGTAAGTTTGTCGTTATTGTGTGTTCGTTGCAAAATATAACCTTTATTTTAACCTCTTTCTTTTCATTTTCATCTTCCTTCCATGCTTTCTTTATTTATGGTAGACCCTATATCTCGAACTACTGCATTCTGTATACAGCCTTGGTGAAAGTAATAAAGAATATCACGTGCAAATGTTTTAACACTGACGAATAACAAACACCATTTCTTCAATCATTGATTCATTTATGCATGGATCTCTTATTAAAACTATCATTACTCGAAATTATTTTGGTTACAATAATTTTTGTCTAAATACTTTACTAAACGCTTTTGATAGTGCTAGGAGAGCCATAAATAGCATAGAATTAACAAATTTGTAATAAAGCTTTTTCAATATTGCTAATGTGTTAAAGTCCTATAAATGACAGTGGAACTTGGATTTTATTTTGTTCTTTTATTGTATGCTACAATTGTGACAGGACTTAATAATTTAATGCTTTCCCAAAAATGTTTTTTTCATTCAGATTCTACTGTTTTAATGGGGCGTTTATCAGACCTTATGATTTTGAAATTGACATATTCCAAAAGACATTACAGAAGTTATCTGAATAGTATTGATTTAAAAAAAAACGTTAATTTCAAGCGGACTCTCCTTTAAAATGGTCCAGTCGAAACGTGTTAAAAACGAGAAGTGTAAAACGTGCGAAACACGCCATTTTGGAGGAGGGTCCGAAGCGGAGGCATCAATGGGGCGGGTAGGGCGCAGAGCGGAAGTGATCGGTGACGGCTCGCTGGTTGCAGGCTCGAAGGGCTGGCACATGCGGCTGACGTTCGAGCGGGTCGCGGGCGCGCTCAACCTGCACCGCTGCAAGCTGTGCGGGAAGGTGGTGACGCACATCCGCAACCACTACCACGTGCACTTCCCCGGCCGGTTCGAGTGCCCGCTGTGCCGCGCCACCTACACGCGATCCGACAACCTGCGCACGCACTGCAAGTTCAAGCACCCCGCCTACAACCCGGACACGCGCAAGTTCGAGCCGCCCGCGCCGCCCCACGCGCCCCTCTTCAACAGCGTGCACCTCGACGCCGGCTTCGACTGATCCTTCTGGCCCGGCCTCGAAGCTCTGTGAGCTCGGCGTCCGGACGTTTCCTACTTAGGATTAAGCTGAAGTGCTATTACTTAAGCGGGCCTTAGATTAACACTCGTTTAGTATTGTCTCGGTTGTGCGTTCGACTTGCCCCAGTGTACCCTCGTATGAGATTCCGCGGAAGTACCGTGTAGACTATTCCCTTGCGGGTTGCGCTCCCGAGTCGTCGTCACTCGGGGCGTGTATTGTGTAGGTAAGCAAATTTTTTTTCTATACCAATCGCTATACGGGAACGGGCAAAAGCAATAATATGATGTTAATTTTATTACCATATTATTTTTTATATTATATCGATAGAAATCTTAAGCTATTTAAATATACACTATGTCGAGGAGCGGTGCGACCGCGAAGTGATGCTGGCTATTAACGGTCGCCTCGGGCGGGCCCACATTGTCTTGTTATATTTATTCATTAGATAGGAAATTGTGAGTTTCCTGTAGCTAATTATATTTATGTTATATTATCATTATTATTATCCTATGATTGGTGCGGAACGACAGCAGAATGGATCGATAAGGACTGGCAAGAGATTGTGATCTGTCGTTGGTCAACGACATATAAATATTGACTGAATCTCAGTGTAGATGCATTTGTAACTCTATGAGGCCTTTGCAAGATGGATAATTATTAAGGATTTGTGATGTATTAACGGATAGCGCCTAAGGAAACATACGAAAAGATTTTTATACTAGAATAGTTGATCTATTTACGGAGATTGTTTTTTTATACTTATCGTTAGATATATTCTATTGTCTGATTTAATATAATTTTTATATTTATATAATTATGTAATATGATTTATTAGTGTTGTTTGTTTTTATTGATTCATGATATAATAACATTGATTTCGTTTATCGAGTTGAGTTGAATTGTCTACTAGAAGTAATAATACTTGCAATGTTAACATGTTCTATTATTTTATCGTTGGTAGGTTTAGTTTCGGTAAGTCGTGAACGGTGCTGGAGGTCCAAGACCTCTTTCAATTACTTTAAGGTAGGGAGGAACGATTCAAGGTTGCGCATTTAGTAACTAATATTGGCATTCTACAATTGGGACTAACCTAGCGTTTATGTATGTATTTTTCAATTTAATATTTAAGATTGTTACATTTTTAGCTAAACACTTAGAGTGGTACGGTAACTGAAATGTGATAAAATGGAATGGTGCTAGAACCAAGAGTGTTAACACGCTACGATTCGACTCCTATTATAATATTAATGTTTTAATGATTAGTTACATTGCATTAACGTAAGGCGTCTAGCATCGACTGAGGTCGCATCTGTCTGGTCAACGGGTAATAAGCATACGTCTCGGCGTATAGATACACACTTAGAGATTACAGTATCACTCGAGATTTTTATCTTAATTTTTTCGGACCTCTACAAATTTACTAATGTATCTAGATTGTTAAGTCGCCGATTGTATAGATCAGATCTTATTTCTACCAAAAACATTGAATGTTCGATGGCGGTGAGAAATGACCGCATTCAAATAGTGACCGTGATCGTTTCACATATTTCTAAGTTGTGGCATTAGTGCTGTTTAGTAGCTGTGAACATGCAATTCACTTGTGCAATTTTTTAAAAATAGTCATAACTCGTACCTAGATTATACATTTTGTCTATTGAATATAGGGGCCCACTTGAAATGTAAGCACTAAGCTCCTTTGTTCCTCTACTGATAAATCTTACACTACCAAACGTCTCTTCCACAAAGATTTATATTTAATTTTAAGAATAATAAAGATTTTTATATTGAACTTTCTTAAATAATGTGGGCGCTTATTATTTGATGACATTTCATACTCAGTGCAATATTACTAGTTATTTAATAACGTAACCAAACTAAAGGATATTTTAAAATAATTAATGTCTTTGAAAGAGAGTAACTACCAATTTGTATTTACACATAAGTGCTAACTTCTACTTCTACCTAGCGATACGAAGTTTGGGTTACGGCAATGTACAGGTTTTATAGCTGGTAATATTAATGTTTAGCTTGTTTACCTCTGCCAATCGTAATAGTTATGTACTGTTTATTAATTTATTATCGCGCAAGTTAAGTCTATTGTTGAATAGATCATAGCTATCCGGCATCGGTTCGGGTTCCATGGCCAGTGGAACCGTTGAGTTAAGAAATCGCTTCCTCTAATTTTAATGCATTTGTGTACATTATTATCACTCGAGACCAATTTTGAAATATTGAATTTGCTTTAGCAAATCGACTAGTAACATAGAATATTATTTTAGATATTTTAGGTTAGGATACTATGATAGTGTCTGGCCAGAATATTTTGGAGTATCACATCGTTTGGCTCAGAAAATATCTCCCTTTGATCTCTTTTCAGCTTTCAGAAAGTGTGCAACTTAATAATTATACGGTGATCACGTAAATAAACTTAATGAAAGCTAACTTTATGCCATATGGAATTTAAACATAAGGTTAACGAATTACTAAATTTAGTCTTATGAAAATGAGGTCTTGAGGACCTAGTCACTTATTTGGCCAATCTAAATGAATATTCCAATTTATTGTATATTATTAAATTTTTACCTATTACTTCACGAAACGTGAAAATGATTTTATCATTTGGACTCAATGGAGTGCAGGACGAGCTCTATGGTTTTTTCAGGATAGCAATGGTCTAGTTATGTTTTATTTTGTTTCTTCTTTGTAACATTAGCCAATTTGTTATAGTGTCGTATATCACAATAGTTGAATACTAATAGGGTCGGGGGTGTCAAATCGTGTACCTTAACAGCTGCTCGTCAGTCTTGTTATATTTTTACATGAAATTTTATGAACGATTTGTTGTTTATGATTATAATTATTATTGTCTTGGTTTGATGCCTCCGTTAAAGTTTAATTTAAATAATTTTGTTTTATGCAAGCAGTTAATGCAATTTTTATTTCACATTGTTTGATGTTATGTAATGCAATTTTAACATGTTGCAAACTCCTGCATTTATCTGTTGTATTTATTACTAATTTTTACATTAAATTGTGGTATGTTACAATTCGTGTAGTTTCAGTTGTGCGTTTTACACGCTCCACCCCATTTGCAAATTGTTATGTAACGTATAAGTACGAATGCACGGCCTCCATGCAGCCTGAACACTCGCATATATGTTTACGTACACACGGCAATGCTTCTAGTTGAAAACCACACCATCATCGAAATAAGATTCATGATGCATGATCAGTGGATGGCATAGTGCAACTGAAAGTATTGTTGAGAGCCGTGCGCCGTTAACTATTACAGTAAGTTTAGAATATGCATTTCGTGTATATCCTAAGTGTGGCAACATTATAGATGTTCAATGTTAGAATAATTTTCGGTGCCGTCCACATAATTTTGCAAAGCGATTTATTTGATTTTACTCAGCTGACTTAATAATAACGAAAATTATTTTTCTTAAACACAACATAAAACGAATTCGTCGTGATAACGTATCGCATTGCAAAATATTGGCGGTCGGGTGGTGTGGGACGGACGAGGCGTGACGGCGGCGGAACGTTGCATTGCAGAGCGCGCGCACGCGCCGCAGTACTCGTACCACAGCATGTTCGTGGCGGCGGCCGAGAGCGCGGCGCTGTGGCGCTGCAAGTCGTGCGGCAAGGAGGTGTCCAACCGCTGGCACCACTTCCACTCGCACACGGCGCAGCGCTCGCTCTGCCCCTACTGCCCCGCCACCTACAGCCGCATCGACACGCTCCGCTCCCACCTGCGCCTCAAGCACGCGGCTCTCCTGCTCAAGCACTAGGCGCCCCGACGACACCCGACGACACCCGACGCCGCACGACGCCCCCGACCCCGCGCCGCCGGCGACATCGAGCCGAAAGATGGCAGACTTTATTTCTTGTTATACGTAGTTTTGTCATATTGACACGTTTACATTTATCTTCGTGTACGTAGGTTACAATTTATCGCACGTTTTCGTGCATTATTTATTGTTCTATAATTGTGTATGGTAAATGTTGTCACTAACAGGGTAAAATTATCGTGGGTAGGTATTTTGGAAGAAGCGAGAAGGGAGTCATTTGCACCGTCTATGAGACGGTGAACATAAATTTTCACCTAATGCTCTTGTTGTCTATGTATTAAATGTCGCCTAAACATATTCAGTATTATTTTTCTGTGAATAGAATAAGACTTAAAACTCTTATTAAGTCCTTAAATAAAAAAATCAATATGCATAGGTATGACTTCTTGTATTCTAATTAGTAAATTTAATACGCTTGTCAACCACATAACTACAACAAAACGTTTTGTAGTCATTTCGTTGCTTAACTTTATATTCTTTGACAAAAAAGAACATCGATTTGAAATAGAAAAGTGTATCTTCATATTTTGAATATTGTATTATAATATTTTAAGAAAGAGTTGAAGGAAACCGTAACGCGTAAGACTGAATCGGCAACAGCTTGTGATTGCGGTTAAGATTGAGAAGACATGGTCTGTATATAATATTACATTGTAAATCTAAATTAGCAAAACTTTATTGTATACCTAATCGTGGCTCTAAACATCGTGTTCAGAATTAAATAACGCTAAACGCAAAGTCCCATCGAGCCATTAAATCAATTCTAAGTATATTATTTTATTCCTAAATTATATTTTTGTATAAATATTAACATTGAAAATTGCATTATATTAAGTGTTTAGGTACTAGCTTATAATGGTCCAATGTCGTTTGACTAAGAATATATACCTAGTGACGAAACGTAAATTATCGTCCTTACTAAAAATGTGACATCTTCATACTGTAAATATCAACAATTTCTGAATCTCCCAGTTTATGATATGGGTACGATATACATAATCTTATATAAATCACTTCTATTTAAACAAGTAATGTCATATAAAAAACTACTAAATGTATGACATGGTTAGATAATTGTTTTAATCAAAATGTGTACATAGCATTAACGTATTCTGCAATGTCTTGTTTATGATCTCGATTTTTTTTCTTTTTTTTAATATTCTTATAATGGTATAAATCCTACAGTATATTCATAAATGTTAGTGAAACATAAATTATTATATAGGTAATTCATTAATGATGTACATAATTTTATTAAATGTAAATACTGACAACACAGACTTTTATTATTATTGACACCGTATTTAAAAAAGAAGACAAAGACAAATTTACTAAAAATCAAATAATTTATTGCACAGATAGGTACACAACACAAGCACAAATATTGATTCAGGAAAACTTAATAAATTGCACACCGTTGAGTATCATCACAAAAACGTAACTAAGCGCAAAGCTTGCTCTTACAAAGCTTGTACCTAATACTTACTTAACTTATTTATCGCATACATGAATAAAAATATATATCTTATTCTAAAAAACAACGTCACACTGTGTTTAGTAGTACAAGGGTGAGCAACCTTTTTAATAATAATTTACGAAACTCTATAAGTATTAGAAAAAAATATATAAAATTAAAAAAGATAAGATTTCAAATACAAACTTTAATGCAAGATAAAAACGAACAAGAAAAGAACAGAAAAACGAATTTACTTGAAATTTTTGATTAGGGCGCTATTTTGCCGTATAAACATGTTTAACGGACCACAAGCGGCCCGCGGGCCGCATGTTGCTCGTCCTTGGTTTAGTACAATACATTTAAACAAGTTAAATAAAAGCTTGTAAAAAAGTTTTTGTTTTTGCAAACAAAATAGTCCACATAAGTAAAAAACGTGTGCTATAGACCACACGAATGAAGTAAAACTTCTATGCTCGTACAGTAATATACGAAACGTTACTCTCTCTCTCGTTCTAGCTTCACTAACTTATATCTTCCTCTCAACTTCCATTCGCCTCGCCTGATCGCGCTTTTCGTAACGCATTCGTCACGCATTCAGGTTAAGGTCATAGCTCATTAGACCCTCACCGGAACTCTTCCACGCGTTGTCAACGGGTGGTCCGCGGGTGGACGGCGCGTGAACGACTCGTCGTCGACCTACGTTGTATTATACCGCATAACTTTTACTAGGTGTACCACGGAGTATATGGAGACGGCATCGAACGTTATTTGCTTCAGAACCAGCGTAGCCAACTTTTACACCCACACAATTATATTAAAGTTCGCACACAATTTACAACATTAAAATCTTAATCCTAATTGGCTACGAAGTAGTGTGCGTGTACGCATTGCTACACGTTACTACAATCATAGATGAGACACGCCTCCGGTCTAGGGCCGTGGGCATTTCGATAAACATTGCAGATTTATCGATAAATGATAACACGGACGAGTATTATTTCAATAAAATTCAATAATTATTATTATCTATGTTCACTGATTACACATTAAATACTTCACATTAATAGTCAACTGGTAGTTTCCTATTACTGTAGACTGTAGTTCTATAAAACTGTTGGGATACTAATCAAATGTCAGAAATTTATTAAAACCAATATGAAACTGAGGTTTCAAAAAAATATATACGAAAAACTATCGAGATGAAACAGTAGGAGCCAAGCATGAAATAAACTGAAAGACACGGTGAAGTGAATTTTAAATATCATTCACTCATTAAAATTTGAAATCTAATAAAAATGGATATAAAAAATGAAATTCGAATTGTACATATAGTATACTTATGTCTTAAACGTGATAATAAACATCGAACGAAAAACCTTTTATAATAAAAAAAGATTCAATTTATCGATAAACTACGGATTAGGCATTCGTTGCTCAACTAGTAAAAGTCGATAATATGGCGGGCCACTGACGCCTGGTACTCCAGGAATTAGTGCGTAGCGAGCGTAACTATAGCCGCGCAATAGATTGCGCGTTACGCGCGTTGTTCCCAGACTATCGGTAATGGTTAGCCAGCAGTGTATATCGTTACTGTCACAATTGTGAATTGTAAGTCAAAATCATTGTAGAGGACTGGCTTTTTTCCAAATATTAATAATTACAGTAAATTACTACTTATATGTGAAAGGAAATCATTCCTGGGGTAACTTTTAGACCTTAGCTCCCTTGTCGACACGACAATACTACACAACACGGCATTTTAATATTTTTTAAGTCACTAAATACGTCACCCGCGTCTGTACTACGACTGAGATGCGTTTGTTAAAAGTATGATCGCCTGATCATAAGCTCGGTAACACGCGTCACGCCCCTTACCATGTCTATAGTATTTCTGTGGTCTGTGAGGTGTACCGATTTTAATGATTTTTTATTTAATCGAAAGCTGATAATTATCATCTTTTTGAGTAATCTTTGATAACGCGTATTTACTTGACTATTATTTTTTTCGTCTACGTTGTATTACTTGTCGATGTAATCGAAGTCGGTTTTTTTTTCGTTTGCGAGCAAATACAATTATTCGTTTTAGCGCTTCAAATAAAAGCTTGTTTTTTAAAAAGGATTTTTACTTTTAATTTATTTAAAATCACAGTCACTGTGACAACTAGTATTGCCATGTACCTAGTACGACACAACTCTACGACGGGAGCCGTGCGCACTGCGCGGTCAACGCAAGACAAGCGTGGGAGCAGCGAGTCGTCACCGAGTGGTCCACCCGCCGTCCGCGCGCGGTCCACCCGCCGTCAACGCGTGGCCAACTCGCGTGCGAGGCGATCCGGTGTTAATGTAGTGAGCAGTGGCGTAGCGTGGTTGTCGGCCGCCCGGGGCGGAAAAAAATTTTGCCGCCCCCTTATTTAGGTATTACAATTTAATGTATACTATACATTCAGTCAAAAAAGTATCGGGAATGGATTATTTGTTCATGGTTCCAAAATTTTTTTTTGTTAGTGTGATGCAACTGTTTTCCATTTTGGCGCGGAGTTTTCGTTGCATCTGTTAATTATATTAAACACTGTGCTGTTTTTAGTTATATGTATATCATATCTAGTGTGTATTGCGAATTTCACAATGGACAAACACATCGAACAAAGAGTTTGTCTTAAATTTTGCATTGCCAATAGAATTTCGTGTTCGGAGTCAATGAAAATGTTACAGAAGGCTTACGGTGTCTTTGTCAAAAACTCGTGCTTATGCGTGGTACAAAAATGTCAAAAGTGGTCGAGATGTGATGGAAGATTTGCCTCGCTCTGGTAGGCCTATAACGTCTGTAACTGAAGTTAACATTGCAAAAGTGAAGGAAACAGCGACTGAAAATCCTCATTAAACTTTGAGATAGATAGCCACCGAACTTTCTGTATCTCACGAGTCGATCCGTACCATTTGAACTAATCATTTGGGTATGAAACATGTTGCCGCTCGGCTAGTCCCAAAAGACCTGAATTTTCTCCAAAAACTCAATCACATTAGAGGCGCTGGGGACATGCTAGAACGAGTCAATTTCGACCCAACATTTATAAAACGCATTGTTACTGGTGACGAGACGTGGGTTTACGAGTTTGACATGCAAACTAGTCAACAAGCTTCGGAGTGGCGCCTTCCAACTGAACCGAAACCAAAAAATCCACGCCAAACTCGTTCAAAGTCAAAGTTATGTTGAGTGTTTTCTTTGACTATCGCGGTGTTGTGCACTCGGAATTCGTCGATTTGAGGGTTATGCGGCTTTTAAGAGAGCAAATTCGACGAAAATGGCCAATTTGTGGAAAGAAAATTCCTGGATTTTGCACCACGATAATGCGCTTTCGCACAAGGCCATCAATGTGAACGAGTTTTTGACCAAACACTCAACAAATACCATCGAGCAACCACCATGTTCACCAGATATAGCTCCAGCCGACTTTTTTCTTTTTCCTAAACTCAAACTACCACTTCGTGGCACCCGTTTTCAATCGGTAGAAGACATAAAGGAGAATTCGCAGCGAGAACTGAACTCAATTCCGGAAACAGCATTTAAAAAATGTTTTGATGATTGAATTATTCGTTGGCGTAAGTAATTTCTGAAAGAGCATACTTTGAAGGTGATAAAATAAATTTGGATGAATAACAAACAGTTTGTATATTGATGTGATATTTTGATCTTTCCTCGGTACTTTCTTGACAGAGTAGTACATTACATACCTACATTATTATAGAGAATTTTTCGTCAAGAAAAGTCATCATTATTTTGTACTGTTACAGGTAATATTTGAAATAAAAAATTGCGAGCGTACAAAACACTTCAGAAGTGAAACTTCTTTGGCAAAATAATTGAAAAAAAAACTAATTTAAAAAGAAAAACAAACCAATTGAGTGTCAACAAAGTACAGATGTCAGAAGTGAAACTTCTTTGGCAAACTAATTTAAAAAATGTGATTCAAAAAACGAATTAAAAAAAAAACGAATTTAAAATAACGAAAAAAATTAATTGAAAAAAAAAACAAGCCAACGTCACGCGGTGGTCCCAGGCGGACACCCATCCAAGTACTGTCCCTGACGCTGCCGCGTTACCGCTCGTTCAAATTTTACCCCTTATGCGCCTAAAGAAGTTTCACTTCAAAAGTTTATAAAGTTGTCCCTTACATGTAATTTAGTATGCAGGGGGTTTCGGGGGCGACAAATCGATCTAGCTAGGATTCGCTTCAGCCTGTAATATCCCAATGTTGGGCACAGGCCTCTTCCCCATGTAGGGGAAGGATCAGAGCTTAATCCACCACGCTGCTCCAATGCGGGTTGGCGGATACATTCGCTACTATGAGTAATGATCGCTATCAGGTGTACATGGTAACAACCGGGACCGACGGCTTGACGTGCTCTTCGAGGCACGGTGGGGAGACCCACAAGGACTGCACAAACACCCAGACCACGGCAAACATCTGTATGATGTTCTATATCTATACTTAATATATAAAGCTGAAGAGTTTGTTTGTTTGTTTGTTTGAACGCGGTAATCTCTGGAAATACTGGGCCGATTTGAAAAATTCTTTCAGTGTTAGATAGCCCATTTATCGAGGAAGGCTATAAGCTATGTATCATCACGCTAAGACCAATAGGAGCGGAGTCCACGCCGACGAAGTCGCGCGCAGAAGCTAGTATAATATAATATTAATCTAGCTAGGATTAATTTTTAGAAAATGTCGTTTTACCCGTGTTTTCAGATAGTGAAAAATACAACATTATTAGAATTGGAAAGTAAATTTTGCCACCATCTATTAAGTTATAATAGCTAAGGTGTGAAATCGGGTGGTCACGAAACTAAATGACCCCGGTTCAAATCCACATGTCACCAGATCGATTATCTTTTTCCCTTTTTTTCTAATTGCACTCGTGTTTTTTATCTGAATAACCAGTTCATTTTTTTTATTATGTCCGTAAGATCGAAAAATATTATTGATATTTCAAAAGTATGTAATTGGGATGTAAATAAAATTTCCAAAAAACACGATATAAACCGAGCTAAGCTCACTCATCCATAGGTAAGACTAACTCCCGTTTATGACTAAGTAAGTCACAAACGGGAAATTCCCACAAGTATAGACGTTGCCAGTTGGTACAAAATAAAGGGGATTCACCGACTTCGCCACAAAATAAGTAAAGAAAGATTACGTGATCCTTTTAATCGGTCCGAATGTGTAATTCCGATAAAAATGATATAAAATGGTTCAAATATTTTCAAAATATTTTTATTATTTGTTGTTAAATTTTGCCGCCCCCTAAAAAGTGCCGCCCGGGGCGGGCCGCCCCCCCCGCCCCCCATACGCTACGCCACTGGTAGTGAGCGTATATCCATACAAATCTATAGAAAGAATACTAACCGCTCGAGTCGAGGCGGTGCTGGTCGGGTGCCGGGTGGGTCTAATGAGTTATGACCTTTACTCCCCAAGTCAAGCGTGCGTAAAGAAGTTTTACTTTTAATTTAATTAATTTTTTTTTTCATCACCTTCACTCATATGATAACCGAATGAGTTTTATCTCAATTGATAGTTTTTAACACACAGAATATGCCTAGGTTGGCTTGCCTACTTATTTTTGGTCATGGCTACCTGGCAAGTAGATGTGAACAAGTCAGGTCAATAATCAATATATAGGGGAAAGGTGATTCACTTAAGGAAGAATGCTTGTAGTTTAAATGATATTCTACTTATTGCAGATATAAATACGTTTATCCATAGTAAATTTATCTATCTAATTGTTGCAATACTCAAAATATATATTTTTTGATGTTTTATTATTATAAACACCATTTTTTTAAACCATTCCATTTTTCAAGAAGGAAACTATCATCACATTGTATGAGATCTATGGTTCTAGCGTTCGTTCGTTCTAAGCGTCTCTTTCCTGGCGTTATTTTACACAAATCAAATGTGAATTCATCAGAATCATCGCTATCTATCCCTGCACAAGCTTCATGGCCCCATCTTTGGCATATACAACATTTTATCCATACCTCGCCCCTATCATCCACACGGATCGTCTTGTACACCGGTAACATAATCATCTTGCCCCAATGTAACCTTTTTTATTCAATGATCGATAACATAACCTATGTGGTTTCAACTGTTTCCATGCTGTTAAAAATCAAAATAGAGTAATATACCTACAAAGCTAAGTAATGCATCAGCCACGGCAATAAAGTACGTTAGAACACATTAAACATAATTTTAAAGTCAACCTTACCTTAGATCAAAGTTACGTAATATTCGTTTTCTTCCTCAAAAAAATTCAGTCACTGAAGACGCGATTACGATTGACTGAGGCGGGGGAATACCGGGGTCTACATTTTACCAATAAACACAACTAGGTGGCACTACTAGATTCGTTGCAATAATTATAAAAGGATCATCTTCCCCCAACGGATCATCTCGTACACCTTCCCCTACCAGCTACCTATATTCGATACTACATCGATCTGTTCGAATCGAAATTGATATCAGGTAAGATATTGTAATTACAAAACCAATCATATAGGCTTGCCTGCAAAAACTAAAAAATAATAATAATAATAATAGCTATGACCACTTTTCGATAGGCAAGTAATCATAGGCATATTTGTTTATAAATTATATTTGATAAAAAATATGTCTCATTGAGTTATCAGATCGGTGAAGGTCGATGTTCCACGTATCCTCTACTACCAATGACAATCGTGTATTATATGAATTATGATTTATGAACCACATTTGTCTACCATATTACTAGTAAGAGTAACGTCCATATCTACTTTGAATGAGAAACCAAGACATACATGAGATGGTGATTAAGTAGATACATCTACTTCTCAGAATGTAGGTATATAAAAACGAGTACCTACACGTTATACTTGTGCAATACTTCTTAAAGTTGACAAAAACTACTACGTTTTTACTACGAATCAATCATGGCGTTTTATGGCAAGTTTAATTTCCTATCTTTAATAAGAAAGTATCTTAAACTAACAGCATCACCATTCAAATTCCCATCTCTTCTCTACTTGGAGGTCACAACCATAACACGAGTAATCATTATTGAATAACATCAACTTTATAAATACTTATCGTCTAAGAACAATATAATAAAAACGGTATCACAGGGATTTTTGACATTTTGGAATACCAAGATTTATAAATGTTAACAGCAGATAATGATATTTTTCTTCGCAGTAAAACATAGTAAAAATCATTCGTTTTGTAGTCTTTGAACGTTACCACTGTTACCTGACGATTCTACTATAACGTCAGCTTGGTTTACTAAAGTTTTATCAATGCCAGAGCTTCCTTCAGTAGGACCATCTTTTTCCGTTGTTTCTGTTGAAGTGGATTCTTCGTCAGAATCAAGTTTTTCTGATGCTACTTTTTTATTTTTATTTTTCTTAAACTGCTCTTCCATTTCCTTAAATTTTAATGTGAGGTATCTGAAACAGAACAAAAATCGTTACAATTATTAATCTATACTAATATAATAAAGCTGAAGAGTTTGTTTGTTTGATTGTTTGTTTGTTTGTTTGAACGCGCTAATCTCAGGATCTACTGGTCCGATTTGAAAAATTCTTTCATTGTTAGATAGCCCATTTATCGAGGAAGGCTATAGGCTATATATCATCACGCTAAGACCAATAGGAGCGGAGTCCACGCCGACGAAGTCGCGCGCAGAAGCTAGTAATATAATAAGGCGAAAGTTTGAGCTGTGTCTATCAATCAACAACGTAAGGATGTAAGTACCTACCTAATACATAATTATTGTTTTGTAAACTGATAATAATTGTCTAAGTTTGTCTAATACCTACTAAAATATTGTAAATGAATAATCAGTAACTAAGCTATAGTATCTATCTAATAATTTTATATATTTTAAATAGTTTATGTTCCTACATTAATCTTTGCTATCCATATTGAGTTATAATAAAAATTACATCTTATAAAACGATTAAGCACCCTTACGCACTAGCGGTTAGCCGCGGGAGTGGCTAGCCGCTATTAGTTTATTAGCACAGAGTAGTAAATAGTACTACGTACAGATACTTCACTCCATAGAAAATTTCCAATACCTACTGCTATAATAGCCTACTCCTTCGCGTCAGCAACCGCTGCATGCTAAAATGTGCTTAAATGCTCCAGTGTACAGTTGTGATTGCTTCGCACCACGCGACCCCACAATAATGGCAGGGCTGACTCTTCGATAAAATTAAATTACCATAACTCTTTGTGTCTATGTTATTGAGAACTGTGAATATGTTCTGACTATATGTGGTAGTTTAAAATTGTATAGTTTTTAAAATATATTTTTCTTTATAAATAGGTGCTGACTGTTAAATAAACGTCTTCGGTGCGACAAAGCCAGCCCTGCGGTCACCAACCCGCCTGCCCAGCGTGGTGACTATGGGTAAAACACATGAGTTCACGCCATTATTGGCGCGAACTTGTGGAGGCCTATGTCCAGCAGTGGACTGCGATAGGCTGAAATGATGATGATGATGATGATGTTAAATAAACTGACTGCTAAATTCATTAATACATCTAGATAAAACATTATTATAGAGGTCAGTGTGTAAGTAAAATAAATAAAAAATATTCAAAAGTTACATGTGTTTTATGATTATATAATTTTTTTTAATTTAATAATTTTCGATTAAAACAAGAACTATCAAAATCGATAAACCCAGTAAAAAGTTATCCGGTTTAATTTAACGAAAGTCGACGAAAAAAATGTCAAGTAAATACGTATTTTACATATAACTCTAAAATACTTACTTGGGACCACATGACACGCATTCACGCATACCCTTTAATTAAAACAAAATTCATCGAAATCGGTCAACCCAGACAAAAGTTCTGATCTAACATACATAAAAAATACAATGCAATTAAAAAATAATTAATTTAGAACGTCCTCCTTTTTTGGAAGTCGGTTAAAAATTGAACAACGTGCGTGCGCTTTGTTTGCGACAACCTTACGCTGTCTCAGGCCCTAAAGGGCCCTAGACCGCTCGGCCGGGCAGTGGGTAAGGCCCTGCGCGCACTAGTGACATTTGTCACCGTGACAAAAAATTCTTTGTCACTGTCACGTCACCGTCACTTTCGTGACTGCGCGCACTTGCAGTGACAGTTTCTTGCATTCGATAAGATGGATCTCGAAGAGACGGTTGTCTGTGAACTCGTTTTTAGAAATAGAAAAAAATACAATAATAAAAAGTATTGGGTTCACCCGCTTTGGAGTGATAGGCTGATAAGTGGAAAGTTCTACACCATGTTTGCCAACCTACGTACATATGACACGTGACATTTTGTTGCGTCACGGGCATGTTGGCGTCCTCCGCGGACAAAAAAGTCACCGAATTGTCACGCATCCAAGTGCGCGCACCTCCATTAGGGATGATGGACGCGGTGACAGTGACAAAAAGTCACTAGTGCGCGCAGGGCCTAATTATAGCGCGCAAGTACACGGAGTGACGATAGCCTGGTTACTGGTAGGTATAAGGTATTAGTGTGATGCCTCGTAATTTGCGGGCGGCGGGGCGGGAGCGGCGCGGGCAACGACGGCGGCCCGTTCTCGAAATCCCTCTTCTTTTGTCTTTGTCGCTCGCATATAAACATATTGCCGTTGCGCTCACACAATAACACTGCAATGCTGACACGCGGGCGGTCACCGCTTGATTGGAGTCACCGCTCGTTGCCCGCCACCGCGCCGCTGGCCCGCCGCCGCTGTTTTCGAGTGTCGGTCCATTTGATTGTACGCATTAAGCCGGTGTCCAGACATGTATCATTTGCCCGATCCGATCACCGTATCCGTATCTTCGACGCGTATCATGATCGCATATGTGGACGGGTAAGGATATACCTACGTATCATGATACGGGATCTCGATACGCCGTTATGATACGGCCCGTCCCATGTCGTGTCGGTTTTTGTCCGATCATCAAAGGTGATACAGATACGGACGTGGGTCAGTCTCGACGCACCACTCGCGTTTTGAGGTTAGAATGTTGTGAATGACAATAAAACAGGCACATGAAATTGCTAAATTCTCGTACATTTCAAACAACTGCGACGACATGTTTGATCGAGAGTAGAAACTGAACTGGGCAATTTGATACGCGATCATGACTATTGTGAAGATACGGATACAGAGCAAATTGGAGGCGTCCACAACTTGATACGGGGCTTGACAATACGCAGATACGGATACGGTGATCGGATACGGTGATAGCATCGGTCAAATGATCATGTCTGGACCCGGCTTTAGATCCGGCCGCGCTCGCGCCGCCGCGCTGCCGCCCCGCTGCCCGCAAATTACCAGGCATCTGCCTCACAGTTTAATATGCAACCGCCTGTGATTGTACGCACTTAACCGCCACGAACTTTCAACCGCGGCCGGTTGAATGGAGAGGTGTGGCCCGCTTCGCGGCAGGTCGCCATCTTGTCTATACGCACTGGCGGTTTAGTTTGTGCTTTATGGCGTGCCGCCGAGAAGTTTGTAGCTACGTTATACGTATTTGGAATAGTGAAGGAGCAGTTCATAAAAATAGAGATTTAAAACGGAAACGATGGGAAGAAATATTAGATATTTTTGGGTTAGAGAAGATCTTGTAAAGGATGAAACCAGTATCTTTTTTTTTTTTCGTTTTACTTGATTTCGGTAGTAAAACCAACCGCCCTACGCGGTTTCATCGCGGTTGGCCGCCGTAGCGGTCAACCGCTATAGCAATCGCTTCAGGCAGCTGGACGCTAAAACGAACTGCCTAGGCGGCTAACCGCTATTGAGTAAGAGGCATAATATTGACACAGAGTGTGTAGTGATTATTTTATTACTTGAATATGTCCAGTTTAAACCAAGGTTCAAGCTTGTATCGAACCTGGTGTACTAGTCTACTATACTATCTAATATTTTTCGTTTCCTTACCCAACCATAAATAGGTAGGGATCCCTAGTACAAATTTTTCATCTGATTAGTATCAAGCTAATTTTCTGGGAGTAGCTTCATTTTGATGAGACGAACAAAAAGTTCCTCTTCGAAAACTCTCGATTGTGGTAGATAATAGAGTTAGCAGGAGATAGAGCAGCAGTGAGCGTAGGACCGGGATAACGTACCACGCAATTTGGAGGACAATAGTACCATCAAATTATATAAATATTAATTAACTAAAAGAAAAAAATCAGCTGGTTAGTAATAATTTCTGATGACCTTACGAGGTCATCAACTTTATGACCTCGTAAGGTCATCAAAAATTGATTTTTTTTCTGATTTTTTTTTCTTTTAGTTAGTTAATAATGTTAATATTTATATAATTTGATGGTAATATTGTCCTACAAATTGCGTGGTACGTTATCCCGGTCCTACGCTCACTGCTGCTCTATCTCCTGCTAACTATTATCTGCCACAATCGAGAGTTTTCGAAGAGGAACTTTTTGTTCGTCTCATCAAAATGAAGCTACTCCCGGAAAATTAGCTTGATACTAATCAGATGAAAAATTTTAGCTAGGGATCCCTACCTAAAAGTGATCGTGACACTAAAGATTTTGAAAAAATGTTGTTAGAAAACTTCTACTTACTTATCAACTAAAGGACCACTGTAGTCTTCAGGAAATTTAGGTGAGTGTGGCAAAATGTACTTATACAGGCTTTCGTTAAGAACATAGAGCTGTGCAGTGGAGGCGCATTTCACATTGAACCACCAATCACAGGTTAAAGCCGCTTGTGAGAATATTGTTCCATTTGGACAGAGAAATGAAGCTTGACCCCCGTTTAGATCACAATAATGCCACACCTGAAAATTTATTTCGAATATTAATATCCGTTATTTTGAATAAAAGTAAAAAAACAAAAACCGTTTTGTGAACTTACTTGACATCTTGTTTCGGGATCGGCAAAGAAACCCTTGTATCGTTGTGTTTTGCAATTAAATTTTGTAGGTGGAATCACAGTTAAAATTGGATAGTCAATGCCAGGGTGACCAGGAGTACCACCCTCTTCATCTGAAGTCACGGGAAGCGGAAACCGTTGAGATGTTCCACCACCAGTTGGATAGTCTGTTAATGGGATGCAAAAATATTAATAGTAGATACCTATATATATGTTTTCGTTTATAATATTAAATATATTTGCTTTGTTATTACCATCTAAATGCTGTGAAGGAGTGTGAATAGGAGCAAGATAAGGCTCTTCGTAAAATTCTTGTGGTGGTGATGTCGTACTCAGAATTTGACTTGGGGTCTTCACTGGAATTTCAGAGTTTTCAAGAGATTTTGGTGTACTAACAGCCGTCGCTTCAACTTCATTCTGCATATTTGTGGCTTTTAAGGTATTTAATACTTGTAATAATGTTCTTATTGAAGCACTAACATTTTCCCTTGTAATTGGTTTTGGAATAGACTTGTTTATTTGTAATGAATTTAAAAGTTCTGCTAGTGTCACAGAATTTTGTGATTGTTTGTATGGGGTTTGTTCATATGTAGCTTGTTCAATTGGATATTGTGGTTTTGACGTTGCATCTTCAGGAGTAATGGTTTCTGATTTAATAACATGCAATTGTTGTTCTTTCTCATTTTTAAAATGTACTTGTACCTCGTGTTGAGTTTGAGGAACTTCTGTCGACTCTGCGGAACTGAGTATAGGCTTAAATCCACTTTCTACAACTGGTTCAACTAAAAAAGAGGCCGGTTTTCTTCTCTCATAATAAATTTCGGTTATTGTGGCAGGTGGTTTTCTCGCTTGCAATTGTTGATTTACGTAAAAAGGCTGTGGACGGAGAGAAGGTCTTGTTTTCATATAAAAAGGTTCTTTTTGTGCTATTGCAGGTAAACCATAGTGTTGTTTTGATGAAAGAATATTAGAAATCTGAATGGGAGGAGTCTGCTCATAAGGAATTAACTTGTATTTTGGTCTTTCCTCCTGTTCAGAGAAATATTGAACATTCGGTAAATAATCTTCATTTTGATATAAATTCAAGTATGGCTTTCGTGGAGGAGCAGAAAAAGGAGCACTCGGAGCCTTGATTTGTTTCGGAATATAGTAATCATATGTAACATCTCTGCCATCATAAACGTTTTGTTCTGACAGCTCCGGAGAATGAGTGGTTTTTATTTTCGATGGATTTTGATAGACAACAGGTACAAAATCCTTATAAAAGAACTTATTTGGATTCGATGAAGCTATGTTAAATTTTGTTAAGCGATTCCCTTGATATATTGGAACGTTCTTGAGCCTTTGTGGAGTGTATATTATTTTCGGTTGACGTTCAGTTGGTATAATTGTTCCGGCTTCAACTATTTTTGCTTTTTCAACTTGAACATTGTTATCACTATAAGATTCTGTTGTAGGTGTCACTAAATCGTTAGCATAATAAAACGTCATATAAGGTATAAGTCTTCTATATCTCTCATTTATTGCCAACTGGGAAGAATTTACTTGCAAAACCTTATTTGTTGTAACGGTATTTCTTTGAAGTGTTTCATGCTTAACAATCGTTTCCGTATTCCTTGTTTGTGCATCGACCATCACTCCCCCAATCATTTTCGTTTCTGGACTGTTTCCATTTGGTGAGATCGTTATCGTAGTAACAAATGTAGGTATTACTGAAACAAAGATATAAAAATTAGACCTTAATTTGAAAATCTTTTTTAAAAATATAATTGTGTTTGCCCGCAAACGAAAAAGAAACCGACTTCAATTACATCGACAAGTAACACAACGCAGGTAGACAAAAAATATAGTCAAGTAAATACGCGTTATTAGATATACCTAACTCTAAAAGTACTTGTCAGATCTCAATGAAATTTAAATGGGACCACATGACACGCAACACCTTTCAATTAAAATAAAATTCATCGAAATCGGTCCACTCAGTCAAAAGTTCTGATCTAACGTACCTACATAAAAAAATACAATCGAATTGAGAACCTCCTCCGTTTTTGGAAGTTGGTTAAAAAATTATCGTAATACAAACACAGTTTAAAATGTAAAAGTAAATTGTATTTTTCACTTAAAATTTGTTACTTAAATTGAACCGAAAGTCCGTGTAGAATAATTATTTTAAGCATTGCTGCGATTACACAACGGATTAATGCAGTAAGTTTGTTCTTCAAGCCGGATAGTTCTAGATCCTAATCAATTAATTTTTTTTTAAATAGGTCGGTAAATAAGCGTATGGCTCACCTGATGGTAAGCGATTACCGTAGCTTATACCCCTACCCCCAATCCCCCAAGGAGCTCTATGGTCACCTTACTCACCACAAGAACACACACTGCATGAAAACAGTAGGTACCTACCTATTATTTAGAAGTGATCTTCTGTAAGGTTAATGTACTTCCCCAGTCGGGCTGCTCCAGTTTTTAGCAGGATATTTCCTGCTGTGCCCTACCTCAAAACCGCTTTTAGATTTTGATTTGATACCAATTATTTCCGAAAAAAGGAGTTTTAAAACGTGTTTAATAGTTACTAAGTCATCAATGTAGGGAGAGCATAAGCCCTAATAACTATGGAAATTTAGACTGATGTGATAGAGCCGATATGGGTCAACCGTAATTTTTTTTTTACTTCTTTTGGCGCCTAGAATTCGAAAAATAAACAAGGACTTTTGTACCTACTTATTTTTAAAACCACTGTCGACTTTATGCAATCAAATTAGTAGGTACCTACGTAGTAGTTACAGTCCGGCTTCTAAGAATCCGTTCCTAGCTAGGGTAGTGTGGAAGGAAATTTTGATGGTATAAGGTACAAATTATTTTATTTATATTATCACTTTTAATCATGGAGTAAAGAGATAAGAAGAGCAACCTTTTAAGTAATTCAATCTGTAAAAGTGCGCGTAAAAACAGTTAGCAACATAGAATAGCGCTTGAATAGGTATAAAGTTACCTACCAATTACGATTGTATGTATCTACACAGTTTAAAAGCTTATTAACACTATAAATGCTGAATGCTAGAGAGAAAATAAAAATGGCTGTGAAAAACATTTATCAGTCAGATCAGTTAAGATTGGGAAGACTATAATACCCACAAATTAATAAAAACAGACGTTTTCAAATATATACAACACCCCATTATTCTGGCATCAACACCGATAAAGCAGCAACAAGAAGTAAAAAAAAAACGAAAATGACAAGTACAGCAAATGAAGACGGAAAGAGAAGAAACAATCTAAAGGAAAATCTGTTACCTAATGGGAAAGTTTTGAACAGCAGAAAAATAGTGATGATAACCTTTAATAAATAATAGTACCTGGGTAACCGAGCCTAGCTCGGTATTTTTATTTTATTTATTTTTTATTTTGTTTTTTTTTCTCGGTATTTTTAAATTTTATTTTTATTTAAATAAAAAATCACGAGTGAAAATTAAAAGAAAAAAAGAAAAAAGTTAATATTTTGACGGGAGAATTTTCGATTGAAAATGAGGGTACTTTTTCGATATTGTGGTCAAAATAAGGTGAAAAAATAAATATTTCAAATCAAAACAAGTACAGTGTGTTGAGGACATAAAAAGGTAAGTTTTCACCAAATTTCGTAAAAAAAAAACAAAAATAAATTGTAAAAGATAAAAATAAAAAACCAAAAACTTGGTTTTTTGAACTTTTCACATTAATTTTGAGGTTATGTGAAAAAAGTGTAAATACAAAAGTTGTAGATCTTTTTATTACCTACAACTTTGCCATTGAACTTTTTTTCATAGGACTTGTAGTTTAGCCAGAAATCGAGATAAACTGTTTTTTACCCTTAAACCCCCCCTCCCTACCACTTCCCGACCTCAGATCGACCGTAATTTATTTTTCCTTTCATTTTTATAATATTCCCCTCCTTTTCAAATGGTTTTCATCCTACTACAATTTTTTTTTTTTGGTTTTAAAAATTATCGACCCTGGTCTATGGGTCCTCCGAGGTATCACAAAATAACAAAATACATATATATTTATTATGATTTAAATTGTCGTAATACTTAAGTATAAAAAGTAGGTATATAATAACTCGTATTTAATTAGTGTATATTAAGATACTTGAACACTATTTATGTTGTGATAGGCAACTACTCGTATGGAAATTATATAGGTACATGCTCGTATATCCACTTCTTTTATTTAACATAAACATATATTTTAGAAAATTATGCATTACTTTAAACTGCTATAAACTAAAAATATTCAATTTTAAAAACAACAACAACTTGTTCAATTTTTATTTGCAAAAATAAGCGACCTTTGACAATTGGTTAATGTAACGCCTTTAATTTTTATGTACCTAATCCATAGATCTAGTAATCTATGACCTAATCACAATTGCAATCATTATCTCGACGTGGTCTGTAATTACCAACTCGGTTGTGTGGTGGTCCGTATACACGACTGTATTTTTGTGAATGGCGGAATCATTTTAGTGATGGTCAACTCGAGTTACTAACTCGAGTTAACTCGAGTTGAGCTTAACTCGAATCAACTCGAGTTGAATTCTCTTCGACTCGAGTTCGAAAACCGAATGAAACCGACATGGAGCGATGTTTGCCGATCATTTGAGACTACAATATTCATTCATAACAAACAAGTTAAGAGTTATTATTAAGAGTTATTATAGAATTTTAAATTTTTAGTGTTCTGTTTTTGACAAAATGCCGGATCCTTAAAGTAAATCTTTGGTAATTTGGTTTGGGATACATTTGTACCGCCAGTGAGTGATGATGATTTTATATTTGTCTGATCAATATTTACCCCAGATTGATGAGAAGATCGGTGCGATCTGGTAGCTAGGAGTTACCGAATTATTTTTTAGCTTTTAGTACATAGCCTAACTACATCATTTTTATTGTAATAAAACCGTTTAACATAAAATATTTTTTTGTTTATTTTATTTTCCAGTTTTTAGGTTTTTTGAGTAGTTTTTAGATTAGTAACAAATAAATCTACACTGTCTAATAAACTGTATTCTACCAACCAAGCCCTTTTATTAGATACCCATATTGAGGTTATTGTGAAGTAATATGTGATCCGCCATTTTGTATCGACGGCCATCTTAGATTTGCAATCTTAGGGAATATATTATGTTGTATTGTCATCAAGATTAGGAGTGTGTACCTATACCAAATATCAGATCAATCTGTCATCAGGAAGGGGGTAAAATTCCAATTACCAAATTTGACCCAAACAAGACTCAAGTCAAGCTAAAATTTAGCTAAATAAAACCGTTTAAAAATGAAAGAATTGAAACAGATAAAAATATCATTTGTCCGTTCCAATTTTTGAACTGAAACTTCTTTAGGCGCATGAGGGGTAAAATTTGAGTTACCGGTAACGTGGCAGCGTCATGACGTTCAGTAGTTGGATGGGTGGACCGCCTGGGAACACCCCGTGACGTTGGCTTTAGTTTTTTTTCAATTAGTTTTTTTTTATTTCGTTTTTTTAATTAGTTTTTTTTTATTAATTTGCCAAAGAAGTTTCACTTCTGACATTTGTACTTTGTAGGCACGCAATTTTTTTTAAAATTATTATTGCGAAGCTGAGGAATAAATTGGTAAAAAATTTAAAAAATCATTTACCCTGTTTCATCTAGTTAACTCGAGTTACGTAACTCGAGTTCAACTCGAGTTACGTGAATTTTAACTCGGGTTAACTCGAGTTTTGTTTTACCCGAGTTGGCACATCTATAAATCATTTGTTCGTAAATCGCTACGGCCAAGGTCATACGAATGTTATTTTATATAATAAAATCATATCAATAATACCAACAGCTCTCATTACTTTTTTAAAAGATAAGGTATTGATGTAGCTTAAACGTATCGCATGTGTAACATAATATTTACAAAGATTTGCGCAAACGATATGTAGGTAGGCACCTACGAATTAGATACCAAATTTTTTTAAGAGGGCGCATAAGGCGAGCAAAAAATCAGATTTCACCCGCGCGCCCGTGACTAATTGATGAAACAAAATATACACAAAGCCTCGTGTCAGAGTGCGATAGACGATATAGTTTTGAGCGCATTACGAATGTAAAAAACGACATATATGTTTATATTATATATAATTCCAAAACTAAAAGTAATTACATTAAATGCCTAAGCATAGCCTTTACTCATATTTAAATGTAATTAATTACCAAATTTTTGTCTTAATGGTCATAACCATAACGAGTATAAAAAGAAAAAATATAAAAATTAGAGGTTACTTCGTGATTTTTTGGAAATAGGAATTGGAAAAAAATTTACTTGGAAATTTCCTTATTTTATGTTTTTGATATGGGTTAAACCCTTGCAAATATCACGTAGTTTGTCATATATTTTTATTTTAAGATTTGGTCTGGAAGTTTTCATGTCAAAACAAATAGAAGATTGGTAATTTTGCATTATGCGCACTCTTAAGTAAAACTTCTTTACAACTTCTACTAAACTTCTTGACTTGAGGAGTACCTAAGCTGGTGAATGGTCACGCATTATGAAAAGAACGAGAACGAGAGCGTTATGAAAAGTGTAATCGGGCGAGGCGAGCGTAATTTGAGAGGGAGATATAAGTTAGTGAAGATAGAAAGAGAGAGAGATAGTTACGTTTCGTATATTAATTACTGTAGGAGCTAAAGGAGTTTTTGCTTCAGTCGTGTGGTCTAAAACATACCCGTTTTTTTTCTAGATATTTCAAACAACTTTACTATCACGATTCAGCCTGTAATATCTCACTGTTGGGCATAGGCCTCTTCCCCATGTAGGAGAAGAATCGGAGCTTAATCCACCACGCTGCTCCAATGCGGGTTGACGGATATATTCCCTACCTTAGAGAATAAATTATAATGTATACTCTAAGTTCCCTACTATGGAGTAACGATCGCTATCAGGTGTACATGATACCTAACAACCGGGACCGACGGCTTAACGTGCTCTCCGAGGCACGGTGGGGAGACCCACAAGGACTGCACAAACACCCAGACCACGGCAAACATCTGTATGGCCAATACAAATGTTGTCGTGTGCGGGGATCGAACCCGCAACCGCCCGCGCAACAGCCAATCGCAATCCAGTGCCGTGACCGCTGCGCCAACGCGGCGCAAACTTTATTATATTATCTTGAAAATAGGTAATAATATTTTGTATTATGTATTTAATTTATTGTAACTTTACATTAAACCTTTAATGTAAGGCAAATTTAATGTGAGGAATAAAACAATCACTAAAGCACTGGTTGTCTTTCACGTAGACAATTAGTCACGAATTATCGTAAATGTCGAGACGTGCCATTTATTGTTATAGTACACGGCCGTAAATAATGCACATCGACTTTTAGAAAGAGACAATCAGCTAATTTGAACTTTGTAGAGCGTTATCTCTGACGCACATTACCTATGAGACGTATCGGACTGTCAGTATTTCATATGACAGATCTAATAGTGTAAGAACCCAGTTCCCAGATCACCTGTCATATTTTTTTGAAGGACAAAATATATTAAATTCAAATTCAAAATATTTTATTCAGCATAAAATTATTACAATTTCTTACTGAACGTCATGAGTCTACTACCAGTTCGGAAAGAAAAAGCCTCTGACCTGAGAAGAACTGGCGAAAGAAACTCAGCGAGACTAATATCATTTTTTTAATCATGTTTTTTTTCCAAAGCAGATTGAAATTTACAATAATTTTATAGGTTGAAATAGCCTGGCGGCGATCACATCATTCCCAAGGCGTACTGTCTTCTATAAAATCGTTAATCGAATAATATCCTTTAGTACACAAACGTTCTTTCACAATTTTTTTAAATTTGGCTGCTTTATATACGTAAAAATGTTATTAACCAGCTATTTTAGTATTTATCGCCAGACACTAATTATATTACTATATTTTAAAACAT
Source organism: Melitaea athalia (assembly GCA_905220545.2). Lineage (NCBI taxonomy): Eukaryota > Metazoa > Arthropoda > Insecta > Lepidoptera > Nymphalidae > Melitaea > Melitaea athalia. The sequence continues at coordinate 12,678,468 of HG992185.1, read as the reverse complement.
GTAGAAAATATTTTAGCAACTCTTTATACTACGATGTATACTGTAATGTTTTGTCAATCAGAAACAAGGAAGTCTGGGGTCTGGGATCTTGGACTATAACGCTCTACGAAGTCGAAATTAGCCGATTGTCTCTTTCCAAAGGTCGATGTGCAATATTTATGGCCGGGTACTATAATTCAATATAGGTACCTATAAGGAAAACAAGAAAATGAAGACAATAAATATATATTTATTGTATATCATAATAATTACTGGTACATGTAAACAGTAGGTACAATACCGACAATACTAGGTAATTACATACCTATCTACAATGTGTACAATTTTTCATTTAACAAAATATATTAGTACTAGTTTCTGCGCGCGACTTCGTCGGCGTGGACTCCGCTCCTATTGGTCTTAGCGTGATGATACATAGCCTATAGCCTTCCTCGATAAATGGGCTATCTAACACTGAAATAATTTTTCAAATCGGCCCAGTAGTTCCAGAGATTACCGCGTTCAAACAAACAATCAAACAAACAACCAAACAAACAAACTCTTCAGCTTTATATATTAGTATAGATTTATGACCTATTAGTAGGTATTTAAATTATAAGTAGGATTTATAATTAGTGTAGTGCCAAAGATATATTTATATTTTGCAAAAATAATACATAACTGTATAATAGGTTGACACAACACTAAATTTTTACCTTTCTATCACCAACCCCAATTTTTAATAGCGCTTAGCGGCAAGACAACGTTTGCCGGGTCAGCTAGTAAAATATAGAAAAGGAATGCAGAATGAATATATTTAACATATTCCAATCTACAGGAATATTTAACAAGTACTATAATATAATAAATGTAGTGTTGCAATGTCGCGTAGGTACATTCATAGGTAAGATTCGTGCAACCATGCGGTGTAACTGAGGAGCTCGGTGCATATTACTCGAGATAACTTGGCACATCGGCCCTGTCTGTCGGTCACGGCTTGCGAACTCACGCACAGCCGGTAGGCCACATAGATACAAGTACCTATTATGCCTATTACGCTTGCGTCTTATTTAACTACACACTTATAGTATTTGCTTTGGTACCTACATTTCTACTTTACACATTATATTTAGATAGTCTGTACGGTCTTATAGTCTTTAGACCATATATATGTATATATATCGCATTCTACTGCTGGACATAGGCATCCACAAGTTCGCCCCAAAAATGGCGTGAACTCATGTATTACCCGTACTCCGTAGTCACCACGCTGCGCTGTGCAGGCGGGTCGGTGACCGCAGGGCTGGCTTTGTCGCACCGAAGACGCTGCTGCCCGTCTTCGTCATGTGTATTTAAAAGCCAGCAGTTGGATGGTTATCCCGCCATCAGTCGGCTTTTTAATTTCCAAGGTGGTCGATTTTTTTTAAATTTTCTTTTGTACAAACTTTATCCTGACTATCAAACAACAACAAAAAAATTATCTGATTTGTTGCTGTGGTTTGGAACTTCTACACATATTTAGATACATACTTACCTACATGTCTGCGATTCACATTAATTTATACAAACTGGGAATATCTATGATAATAGTAATGGGTCGAATTTGGAATAGAAAAATAAATATTAATAAACTAGCCGTCCGGACAGACTTCGTTCTGCCTGATATGTTTTTTTTTTTGTAGTATAAAAAACCTTCCGTGGGTTTTAAGGAACATACAAAAAAAAATTAGCCGAATTGGTCGAGTCATTCTCCAGTTATGCCCTTAGCAACGTCCATTTTTATTATATAGAGAATAGATAGGTAAAAGATGAGGAACTTTTTGTTAATGTGAGACACGATAATTTTCTAATGTATTTCTGATGTGTTCGAAAGCTAACAACGTAATACTCGTACTTGACATCGAAGAATCTTTGACATGTACCTAGGTATAATAAGCTTATGTTAACTAATAAAACGATCTGTGTTACGAGCTGTGGCTAATTAACTGAAAGTAAATATATATATAGATAGGATTTCTAAAACTTGCTGTAATATCAAATATGTACCAAGGTAACCTACTTAACATTTATTTTTGCCCTTGAAGCAATTTGTCCAATTAACTGGTGCCTATAAAATGAAGCCAGAAAGAGTAGGTATTGTTACGCTACGTCGATCGATTGTTATAGGGGAAACCCGGGCAAGAAGCATAGGGTGGGTAAAAAGAATAATCATTTTTTCTAAAAATCTATAATAGATGGCGTTAATCTGCTTTGTCTAGACCTTCCCCGTGCGACCGGCGACGCCATGATAGTTCAACCAAAACAATAAGCGCGAGTATATGTTGTGGAGATAAAAAAAATGTTTTTTCATTGTTTTCTTACGATTTTTGCTAAGGTTTGTACACTAACATTTTACATTAGCAATTAGTTACTTATAAATCATATTTTTTATTCTATTACTAGTTTAAATGAGTATAATTTGTGATTATTGTTTTTTAATTACCTCTTTGCAATGTTTTAAGTCATCAATTGTTTTTAAGAATTGGTACATTGGGCAAAACGGATATGGGCAAAACGGTTAGGGTACCCGTTTTGCCCGTTTGGTATTTTAATCTTGTCTACCTTAAGTTTTAGTATCTTTACCCACTTCAGCTAATTTTACATTTAATTTAAAGGATCTATGTACTCCCTACCCCTCAAAAAGTACTTTGAGCAAGAACTAAACACTTTTCAAAAAATGCACCCAGGCCGTATTGTAAACCAATATGATATGGCAAAACTTTTTGGAGGAGCGTATGCTAAAAGTGCTTTGGTTCAGAACGCAGTTAACGGTTTTAAAAAACCAGGAATATGGCCCTATGACCCAAATGTATTTGGAGAAGAAAATTACGTTCCTTCCACTATGACAGATCGTCCTTTTAATGACTCATCATTGGCTCCGACTGATCTTCCTGTTAATATTCCTTCCTGTTAACGTCCCTTCAAATGATTATCCAGCAGTAAAGACGACTGAACTGCTTTCACTCGACATTGCATCTGTTACTCCTATAGGAGCAATACCTGAATCTTCATCACACTACCAAAGCACAAACACTATGATGACTGAGATGTTTACTACATCTTTGCCTACTTTCACTTTGTCCAACGATATACCGCAAGAAGGATCAGTTAATTTAGAGAGAGTACATCCAATATCTCCAGCTAATCTTACACCGTTACAAATCTGACTCATACCAGTTATGGCTGCTCCTAAAACAGGTCGCAAACACAAGAGGCCTACACCCGTCAAAGCTGATCAAGCTATATTTATAAAGGTAAATACTAAAAAGACGAAAATTTCTGAGTTAGCGGGCATCAGCAAGACAAAGAAAAAACGATGCCTTGAAAACCCACAAAGCAAAAGCTCGAAACCTGATTACTACTGTTTGGGGTGCGCTGAAAGGTACACTGATCCCCCAACAGAAGATTGGATTCAGTGTAATCAGTGCAAAAGTTGGGCTCACGAGGAGTGCACCTCATATGTAGGAACTGACAGCTATTTTTGCGATGAATGCCAAGATTAATTTCTATTCCATATAATATCCTTTTTGCCCTTGAGGCGTATTCGTTTTGCCCGGGTGGGTCGGGCAAAAGGAATAATTGACAGCTTTTTTATAATGGCTTTTATTTTTATAGAAATATTTAATTTTTGTATTTTTAATTATTACTTTCTAAAGATGATTAACCAAAGTACAAATAAAAAGTGCAAAGAGTTCTATTGATCATTAGGTTGTTGTTTTATTTACACTTTCCCTTAACATATGCGTCTTGCCCGGGCTTCCCCTATATGAAGGTTCTCGAAATACTTCAATTCTTAATTTCTCAGAAGAAGATAAATTATACCATTGTACCTACCTACATCATTTGGTTACATAAAATAAACTGATTTAATACTTTTCATCAGTTCATCCTATTGCAGTCCACTGCTGGACATAGGCCTCCCCAAGTTCGCGCCAGACATCCCGGTTTTCCGCAATCGTCATCCAGCCTACACTGGCAATCTTACGAAGATCGTCGGTCCAACGGGCCGGAGGACGTCCCACACTGCGTTTGCCAAGACGCGGTCTCCACTCCAGGACACGTCTGCTCCAACGGCCATCGGTCCTGCGACACAGATGACCAGCCCACTGCCACTTCAACTTGCTAATTCTGTGGGCTATGTCGGTTACTTTCGTTCTCTCGCGGATAGTGTCGTTTCTAACTCTATCTTTGAGAAAAATCCCAAGCATAGCCCGTTCCATTGCGCGTTGAGAGACTTTAAACTTAATACCTACTTTTACACTTTTAGTAATGTAAATTGCTATCATATTTCATAACTTGACACCAAAATTATCTACCAATTTTGAATGCATTAGTATAATAGCTTTCATAGTCATATCGATGAATATACATAAATGTAGTTAGTTACATAGTAGTATTACTAACTGATATTACCTACTACGTTGTATTTACTAAGTAAACGTTTCAACACTGGTAAACCTAAGTAGCACAATATACGTAGGTATATTTTGCGCTAAGGTCATTTTTGTATAATTTTGCAAATGTTTTGATGTTCCAAAACCATTGTCACTCAGTTTCTAACGAGCATAGAAAGCACATTATTAAGGAGAAAGTGAAGCACGACCATGGCAGGGGAATGACGCCAAAAGCTATTACATAAACTGAATCGTGTTTACTGATTAGGTGAGATTGTGTGTAACGCATAGATCACGAGGCTATTATTAATATGATATTGCAATTGATAGTTTTTAATCTTAAAAAAATCCGGAAAACTACTTATAAGATTTTTTGGTGAAATAGTTACATACTTTTATACCTATACATATAGAGACGTTTAGGTATTAGGTATAGTCAAATGTTATAAATTAACATAATTATGATCAAATCATCAAATGCATAATATATGTTTACTGTATTAAGAATTAATTGGATGAATAACTCATTGTAGTATTAAAACATGCAATAGACTCTCCTACATACCTACCTACTAACCTTTTTATTTTTTCATTTAAGATTTGCTTAAAGGAACTCATAAATAATTGTAGGTACCTCTTAGTTATTTCATTTCCTTAGTCACTCCATTCTCTCATCAGAATCTTATTACGGTTTGAAAGCGAATAATAATAAATTAGGTTTTGCCTTGGAATAATCTATGGTAGAACTTATAACATCTATCTGTTGCGAGATTAGTATTCGTGTAGCTTGCGAAATCGTCCACCTTATTGCCTTTCTCTCTAATTTACATTTGTTTATAGTGAAATGGTTTTAGTTCAATTCCAGATTCCCGACATCTAGGTACTTCTACTGCATACAAAATGTTATTGTATGAAAATATAAATAAATTCGCTTCAATGCAAACCTGAGATTCGTACCTGTTATTTTATTGTTAATTCTTTATACTGTAGGTACCTACATATAGTCAGTTCAGCCTATTAACAGTCCACTGCCGGACATTAGCCTCCCCAAGTTCGCGCCAGATACTGTAGGTAGGTACTTAAAATAACATTTTTATAATTTTACCGTTGAATAAGTTAATTACATTATTTAATAGGAGATTAAGGTAGGTTGACTTAACTGGCATGTACTACACAAACTACACATTCACATGTGTCTGTGAGTAAACATATGACGTGCCGTTACATAAGCTTCACTAAAATTAATATGTCCCAAGCATGTGGTCGATCTCACAAACATGATAGAATTTAATACGATTTTTATTTACAGTTTTGGCGTATTCACAAAATATACAAACTTTTATCGGAATAATAATCAAACCTCATTTTATGCTTTTATATAGGTATATATATATTTTTTTAATTCTTGTCAAGAATTTGTGTTTTGAATTCTTCTTTATAATTTGTTTTACAATTAATTAACTCTATATTACCTATATATTTTGCTACGTGAACATAGTTTTTGATTCTATATATTATTCTATAATAAAAAGTCGGTGGGGATATCGAAGATTTTATAATTATTTCATTTCTTAAATAACTCATTCACTAAACAGTGATTTAAAAGGCATATATGTATACGAGTAGGTACATATACATGGCAATAAATGGCGAGAAATGAGGAAGGAGCGATTTCCAGACCCATGAGGCTTGGCTGACTCAGTGCGTCAGTTTAATAATCTTCTCATTTATTTAAATTGGGCAAATTTAAAACAAGTTAAATTAATGAAAAAGAAAATTTTGAAAGATAAAATGAAGATGTTAAAGGCTGTCTGTATCAAAGGCTACTTTATATACTGTTAAGAAAAGTAGGTAACGTGGTGTAGGTATATTTTTAGGACGTATGGCAGTTGGCAGTGTATTTCGATATTTATTATTTTTTATAATAGATTGTATAACAAAATTGTATTAGAGTTATTATTGCTAAAATCCTCTGAACAAATGAATATTTTGAAAAATACTAAAATATGAACTTATTTTAGTATTTTTCAAAATGTTGCGCTTATATTATTAACATATTTTCGCAATGATCATCAACTTACCAAATGGGTAGGTACATATTACTTTTTCCACATTCTGAACGCAGCATCGCATAAAACTGGGTCAAGATCTTATTTCGTTGTTTAATAAACATTTAATACATTTTAAAACCAGTCTATAACATCTTTAGATTATGTAATAAAAAAGAAATTAAAATGATTTATGTACGATAAACGATTTCTATGTTTCATATTTGTACAGAACTAGTACAGTCCGGCCGCAGCACAGTGTGATACTTATGCAATTCTGAGCAACTAAAAAGCTGGAAATGAAATGATTTCTTTCAGATGCAGAACCAGCAGTGAAGCAATGGGAACATCATAAGCTACAAAGTGTCGCTTTACGGTTTTAAATAGCTAAAATATAGCCATAAATGTCAGCACGGGCGAAACCGCAAGGAAAATCTAGTAAACAATACTTGTTTATTCTGTCAAACTACAACTAGTTATAAGAATACCGACTTAATTGTAAGTTTCGAAGACGTACATCGACAATCTTTCTTCATAGTTCATAGTTCCCGTTCTTATCGTGATGGAAAATATGGTTCTTTTAAATACTATTCATAAACGCAACGTAACAGACACAGGTACGGCAATCATAACTGAATTGTTGTAGAGTATTTGCATATTATCTTGCACTATTGTGTTTATTTTAGACCGGGAGATAGTGACACAAAATATTAGGTCATTTGTACCAGTATGACGGTTCGTCAGGGGTCTAATTATGTAAAGGCAAAAAGGAAAATGATGGTCATAGCGCTCGCACCGGCGGCGGCCCAATCGCGTGGGCGTTTATCGAACGCGTCGGATAAATAACGAGTGTCGAACGATTTGTTCCACAAAAATGCTTGATTCGACATTACAGATACTCGAAAAAAAAAAGAAGTAGGCGGTAGCGTAAAGTCATACTTCTCGGATGTGACTTACAGCCCGCCATACCGACGCGAATACATTAATTTAAATAAAACAATTCAACCATTTGTACCAGGCTAATTTTTGCAAAGCTAATCATCGTCGAGTAACCATTCACGAAAATCACCTTGTCATACTTTTCCGACAGTTCCCAATGGCCGCCATACCACTGCAAAGGAGTAATTTCTTTTTTTTTCGCCAAACGATTTGTACCACCCTGAAACTTTTTTTAACAGTTCCCTGTATGATCATAAATAGAAGTCTGATAATGCCATACCTGTGGGAGGTGGTGAATGTGAACAATATTTTTTCAAAATGCTAAGATTTTATTCGTAATTCGAGTTTTTTTTTTTCAAGTATGGCGCCACTTTTTCCCTCTACTACAAGTATGGCAAATATAACCTTTTAACCTTAACCCTTGACAATTTTTTCGTTGACCTACGTTGTATTTTTTTTTATGTAACTAGGTTGGCAAGCAAGCGTACGGCTCACCTGATGGTAAGACCGTAGCCTATAGACGCCTGCAACACCAGAAGCATCGCAAGCGCGTTGCCGACCCTATCCCCAATCCCCCCCAGGAGCTCTGGTCACCATACTCACCAACAGGAACACAATACTGCTTGAAAACAGTATTATTTAGCTGTGGTCTTCTGTAAGGTCGAGGTACTACCCCAGTCGGGCTGCTCCATATTTTGAGCAGAAAATTTTCTGCTGTGCCCTACCATATTGTATACCATTACGTATTACCGCTCTATTATACCATTGTGTATTATATCGCATAGCTTTTCACTGGATGTACCGAATTACCAATTACCTATGAGGATTATTTTTTGAACGGTGATGCTTGTCTTGTAGTCCCACTTAATTTCATCAAGATCTGATGACTACTTTTTGCGTAATCTTTGATAACGCGTATTTACTTGACTATATTTTATCGTCTATACCTACTTACGTTATTATTTTATTTTATTTTTTTTGAATAAATTATATAACAATAGTTTTACTAAACATTAGGTATACATATTTACAATTCACACCTTAAAAACTAAATATTTCCAGATAGTTTTGGTACAAATCATGTCCGCGTGGAATTGTGCCAAGAATGCTGGCAGCATTTCCCCGCTTGAATCGCTATATGCCGATTCTCTAGGCAAAAAATGCACCAGCCCTCTTGTCACCAGGGGAGGCAATAAAGAGAAGAGTACATACATATACATATAATCACGCCTCTTTCCCGTAGGGGTAGGCAGAGACCACTTCTTTCCACTTGCTACGATCCTTACATACTTGTTTCGCTTCATCCACTTTCATTATTCCTTTCATACACGCTCTACGGTTTAGGGTACTCTTGACCTGGCCTTTTTTCAAGACGTCTCTGATCTGGTCTTGAAAAGGTCTACCCCTTCCAAAACTTCCATTCACACTCGCCTTATACACTTTTTTCGTCAATCGTTCTTCATTCATTCTCTCGACATGGCCAAACCATCTCAGCATACCTTTCTCAATTTTTGTCACTACATCTTCTTTCAGACCACAACGTTTCCTTATCTCACTATTTTTTATCCTGTCACTCAGTTTAACTCCTATCATACTTCTTAACGCTCTCATCTCAACTGCATTTATTCTGCTTTCATGTTTCTTCTGCCATACCCAACTTTCACTTCCATACATGAGTGTCGGAACCAACACCTTTATGCACAGCCAAACGAGCCTTATTAGACACATTCCGACTGCTCATAAAGGAGTGCAAAGCTCCATTCACCATGTTTCCTGCATTCACTCTTCTTTCAATATCACTCTCACACTTTCCATCTCTTGTAAACTTTGAACCCAGATACACAAACTCATTCACCTGTTCTATTTGTTCATCTCCAATCATGATATTGCAGTCTGTCACTGCCTCATTTCTTTCAAACACCATCACTTTCGTCTTCTTTACATTCATCTTCATTCCCTTTCTCACAAAAGCTTCATTCATAACAGTTATCATCTCCTGTAACTCCTCGGCTGAGGACGCAAGTAATACTTGGTCATCAGCATAGAGAAGACATTTGACGAGTAACTTATTCATTCTCAACCCACTTTCATTCTCTTTCAGCTCTGCCAAGCAATTGTCCATGAACAGATTAAACAGCCACGGTGACGCTACACATCCCTGTCTAACACCTTTTTCGATATTAAACCATTCAGTGTACGCCCCGTTTATCCTTACACAAGCACTATAATTCCTATAAAGAGATTGCAGTGCTCGTATGAGGATACTGCTCACACCGTACCCGGACAATGCTGACCACAATTCATTCCTCACCACTCTATCATAGGCCTTTTCTAGATCTACGAACGCGCAATAGACCTAAGAGAAGAGTTATCTCATTTAAAAATTTCTTAGCACTGCTACTCCAAGGTCCAAGTGTTTCGACTGCAAACGGGACAAAGATGTAATTTGGAATTAGTGACGAATATACTTATGTGCCGTTTAGTCGTTTCAGCTTTTTCCGCTGCGGCTCCCGGCTGTTTCCCTGACATGAGACGGAGCAAGTGTGTCAACGCAGGTTTCGTCCCACAAAAGCGCCCGACCCCTTTCCCGGGTAAATATTATAGGTATATATATATATAGGGTTATATTACTTTTACTTGTCAATGTAATTGAAGACGGTTTTTTTATATATTTGCGAGCAAACACAAGTGTACAAAGTTTGTATGCTCAACGTTAATTATAATACAAATTTATAAATTATTAAGATAACGTTACTTATATTATATATATAAATGTATATAGTCTTCAAATTAAATAGGAGTTATTGATTGAAATATGAAGACTAATCTGAAACATTTCATTTTTTAAAATACCTATTGATGTACCGAAAATGGTATTTGGGACGTTCTTCTTTTTTATCGACAATGGCTTGTCTCCTCGGTAAAAAAGTAAATATATTGCTCCTAAATACCAAATTTCTTATATTTTTTTTATAAAAATAAACTTGATAAGGCAATAATTATAATATCTTCAAAAGAAGATTTTAATTAATCATATTTTTTACAAAATTAGTGTGACATAGTATACGAAAAGCGTAACGGAGGTGTTTTACATACAAATAAAGTATGTCCCTCTATGAGCACTAATGTAAACAAACTGATGTCGTGAAAAAAAATCACATTGAAAGTTTCTAACCAAAAATATTTACTGAACTACTTAACCTTTGTTATTAAATTAATAAGAAGAAATAATTTTTAATGTTACTATTATTAAATAAAAAAAATATTTTATTGGCTGTCTCCCGACGTACATGATTTTTGTTGCTACCTTCTGTCATTCATTTTATGGTACAAAAAAATGTGCGTTAACGATTTTGATCTTGGTCACTAAACAAGAGAATAATCCCTCTCCACCCCGGATCCGCGCTATGCGTCCCTCCGCCCTGGCATTACCAGTCAGTCGCTCGAAAGCAGTAAAAGAAGGTGCGAGTGTTTATTTAGCGATCGCTCTGTCACGTAAGTTACTACTTCCAAATGTTATTGTAATTTATGTGATTTGATGTTATTTTATTGATTTCTGATAAATATTTCACATATGACCAGTTTTCTGCATAAATTATAATTAGGAACATTCTGAACATCTCGAACACTACTATTTTACACGTCTGTCACGAAGCACCTCTGTCCCAAAAATGTGACAAGGTGTTAGACCTCGTGACGGAGTGGTCATTTTTGTATGGAGCTTAGAGCCTTAGTTAATTTTAATAATAGATGATTGTTACTTTTCTTACGGTGGTTATTATATCGTCATTTATTTTGTTAATTTAAAGTGTTACCATCAGATAAATTGAAAAATTGCATTATCTACGGCTGAAAAACAGGGCGGTGTCGTGAAACAAGGAAACAACCCTGAAATCAACACAAAATTAAAGAGTAGAGTAAGTGAAAAGATATTGCAAGACTGAATTAATATATCTACCGAAGAATGGTTATTGTTTTCTAAAATTAAACATTGTTATAAGGTTAACTTCGTTCGGCGGGTAAACATTATTTACCACTCCGTAGCTTCGTATACAACTCTGTCACAATTGTCCACCTTATAATTTAATTTCAAAGTAATGCATGAACCACTCCACTGGCAAAATTTACAAAAATAACGTTTTCTTGTATTACATGCTAAACAATAAAGGTATTCACTAGATTTTCAAGCTATTTTATTGGGTGACTTTCATAATATTAAACAGTTTTTTGTCTTAAGAAGCAAAAATGTGACAGAGTGGTATTGGATATATATTTTTTAATGTTTATTTTAAAAATTCCGTCCAATGGAGCTAGATACAAATAAATGTTTATATTCTTGATTAAAAAAGTAATAAGAAACTGAAGATCTGATTTTAAATGAGAAATTAAAAAAATAAACATTTTTGTGACTGAGGTGTTATTTTTTGATACCATTCCTACGAAATTTGAAATAAAACAAAAATTACAATAATACTTCGATGCATTATATATTTTTGAAATCTAGAATAACGAGGCAATGATTTAAATCACATTTTACTAAACAAATCACATTTTTATTTTGTTTAAGAAATATAAAAATTTGCCGGTCCGATGTCGATAAAAAAGAAGAACGTCCCATTTACTAAGTAGTTGTCAAAAGTAAACTATATTATAATTATTTATACCGAAATATCCAATACTCGTAATAATTATCAAGTACCTATCTCTATATATCTAGGTATGTTTTTCTTAAATTTATATTTATTACGGATTATTGCAGAATAATTATATTAGTTTGTAATGTTTAAATTTATTTTTACGAAGATAGGTTGTTTTTGCTAGTTTTGATATTTCACTATACCTACCTACCTACATAAATATTTACGCTAAGGCACATTCCGATGTAACAGGTGTTTTGGCATCAACAACTTTCTAAGTAAATATATAGGTACTTCTCTTGTTTATAACAGCTAGGAAACATTTCATTGACAAAATTTCCTCCAAAATATGTAACATCTAGTGATTCTAGTGTAACAGTTTGTTTAATATCTTAACGCGTAGATACCTAAAAACTAGTTTAATCTAGTAAAAACGTTTACACTAGAAACGGATTTTAAAAGTAATATATGCGCATGTTTATGCATGAATTAATGACATTCTAACTCCTTTTAAAAATAAAATATAAAAAATGGAATATGCAAATTAAAACATACATATATATTTTATACCTACTAGGTATCTAATTCAGCCACTCATGAAATTCACCATTTAGGGCCTGTTGAAACAGGTTGTTTGTAGATAAAGTTTATCCAGCACATAAGTTACGAATAGACCGTTACAGCAAGATAAACGATAGGTCATTAGGATTTAGGACCTGTTTCAATTAAGAAATTGCCTCGATTAAGAAACTAAAACTTTTAGATTCACAATTGCGAATAGAAATAGATGTAAAAGAATAATACTTACCTAGGTATATCGTAAACTTTTGACCGCTGGATACCGTCATCTGTCAAATAGCGTTAACCTAACGGCAACTGGTGAAACAGACCCTTAGACTAGGTCAAATTGCAATAAAATAAGAATTCATCATTAAGAAATTAGGAACCTAGAAGTTTTCAACATATCAAGTTCCAAAGACATTTTTTTTTTTACATTTTAGAACAGTGTTGCTTTTTCTACTGTTTTTAAATTCTGTGAAAATATCGGATAATGTTTATTTGATTTACACAAAACTTCTATTAGGATCTAATCAACAAATTAACATTTACTAATAACTACATGGAATCGATTAAAACAGTCGCCAAATAAATCGAAAGGTAGATACTCTAGTTACAGTACACGAGGAGTGTAAGGACGTACGAAACGGGAGAGTGGAGCGGCCAGCTGTCGTTGGGCTGGTTGTTGCAACCGGCAACTGGGTCGCCGGACTCATGACTGTCACCACAGCGCTCTGTTTTATCTGATCCACATTTTATTAGAATGGTCGAGCGGCTACGTACCTTTCATATTAACGTTAGTATCTACTATTCGAGAGTCATTTCTAAGCTAAATATTATTATTATGTTTTGAAACAATACGTCATTAAGAAATAAATACATATACTTATAAGCGTATTTAATTACATATTTTAAAGTCATAATAATAGCTCTTTACTGCATGCTTATGAATGTTCACATGGTATCTATGTGAAATTTTTAAATATTTGAGTAAGTTCGTCTGTTTATTTAAACTCGCTAATTTTAACAAAATAAACGGTGAATATTATTTTTGTCGTTAATTATCCAATAAAAATAGTAAAGTTTTTATCTGTACCCTACCTATTAGTAGTATCGTCAGGTGCTGCTGTTACTGTATCTGACTATCAGTCTGTACATAAAATAAACAGCTGCACACGGCACTAAAAATTGGAAAATTGGTGACAGAGAACGTATGAAAAATGAATGCAAAATTGCAAATCTAATTTCGAAATGCTGCGTCAATATTTTTCGACCTATCGTAATTCGTACCTAATAATTATGTTCATAAACATCGATACGTCGAATAAAAAGTTACCGATTCATCGTATAATCAACAACTCAAAATCTACATAATATATAAATGTTTTCGATACATCGAAGTGTATCAATTAAGCATCACTACAATAGAACGGCACTTTATAAAATCGATAATGTATGTATCATAAAGTATGATATTAAATTGAAATAATATTACGATAACTATGTATATACTATATATAAGACTTTCATATGTCGTAAGCGGATATGCGATGTAGTTATGTTATTTTGGCTTTCTCCGAACTTAATATAGGTAGATACCTATATTAAGTTCGGAGAAAGCCAAATTTACAATGTAGTTACATTGTATTTCCTTTTATATCACATTAAATAGGAAAGATTATATAAGGAGGAAATCCGTTACACTAATCTGTTATTAGTTCCATAAATAAAGGGAAGAAACCTTACTTTTAAAATTTTTATTAAAAATAGAAGTAAAGTTATAAAAGAAACTTAAAATGCACTTGACGGACATTCAGCTAATTAATACGTTATAATGATAGACTAGATGGTGGAATACAATCTATTATTATTAACTGTTGACATTGTAGTTGCACGCCATATCTAAATAATGGTGGGAACAAAGCTAAGGTGGTTAGTGGTATTTACAATCGTGCATTTTATGAAAATAAAACAACAAGATACAATATTTCAATGATATATAGGTACATAGTGTACTTGTCTTGTGAATAACATGAGTTATTATTGTGATTTATAACTAACATATTTGATAATGTCGTTATAGTATTCTTAAACAGAAAAAAGTAGGTAATAACTAAGGACATTGCGTCTAGTAAGGACCAGATTTTTGCAAATCCTTATAAATCAATTATGGAAAGTGTGTTTATTTATAAGACATCATAACAAAAAAATTGTTAACTGTAGTAAGTAATACCCAATAATAGTTAATTCAACAAATAGCTAAAGACTAAATTAAACTTAAAGGAGAACAAATAACAAATATAAAAAAATGAAATTAACAAACATCGCCTTGACATTGTATTTTAAAGCTAATAGGTACTAGGTACACTCAGATATTTTGAAGATCAGTTTGAGACCATCATAATAAATCTTATAATTATCTGTTTTGGTTTTACTTTATTGGGTATAGGACCTTTTTAGGAAAAACCGCCTTATAGAATATTTATTTAGATTTTGGTTAAAAGTGTCACAGCTACCTACCTACTATAAAAATTGCAAATCGAACTAATAAGCAAGTATTATCAGTTATGCAACAATTTCTAGTCGTACCTATACCTAGGTAAGTACAACTAGAAGATATTTCCCACATTGTATGACTACAAAAAAATGCTGCTGGCCACGAATATAATACCTGATTAAGTCGTTTTCGTTTCAATTACAAGCTATAATGTTAAATAAACTAATAATAAATATCAGCTTTCTTCAACGCATCCATATTCCCTTGAAAATGTAATTAGCATTCACAAAAATTCAAGGACATTAATAAATTATCGCATTGACTAACCCATAGCATAATACGTCACCACCTATAAACGAAATCAAATTGCTACAAAGGTGTAGTTTACGTATTACAAGAAAAACCTCTAAGCAATGATAATTAGTGCATACTAGTGCAACCTGTTATAATGCATTATGCAACGTAGGAAGAAAAGTGAGTGTGTTTAGATTATCACAGAAGTAAACTGCGGACTATAGGTAATTATTTTTCGTACAAATAACATAATGTTGGAAATTAAGTAATCAAATCTAATTTAATATTTAATCGATATTAATATTATTGTAAAGCTTTATTTATTCCATACATTTACAAAATTATTTAAATATAATAGTAGGTACTGGAAGAATCAGTAAAAATATTAATATACCATAACTTATAAAATGGTGATTGGTATAAAATTATAAATGATTAATGTACAAACAGCATCTTATTTGCTAATTGTTATATACCGTGAGAAGCGTTAATGTTCTCTTTAAAAGCGATGTACCGATAAGATGTAAGTCGGTGATTAGAAGTAGTTCAAGGTGATAATATGTGCTTACTGTTTTCATTGATGTTTCTCAACCTCGTTAAAAAATTTTAACCGAAATTTTTTCAAATACTTTTTAATGAGGATTGCTGTCACACTTATTTTTTTTTCTTTCTTAACCGACTATCGTTGCTTCATTTTTTATGAATAATTGTGTTTGCTCGCAATTAAAAAAAAATCCACTTCAATCACATCTACAACTAATACAACGGAAGTGGACGAAAAAACAGTCAAGGAAATACGCGTTATCAAAGATTACCTACTCCTAAAACAGTGATTAGATCTCGATCTAAATGGGACTACAAGACAAGTATTAGCTTTCGAATAAAATAAGAATCATAAAAATCTGTATACCAGTGAAAATTTATACAACGTAGGTCGACGAAAAAATAGCCAAGTAAGTATCTACCCATTACCTATTAGATAATACTCGAAAATTACTTGTTCGATCTCAATAAAATTTAAATGGGACCACATGACACGGACCACCTGTGGATTATACTTAGAGTATAAATTACAGTAGGGATTATATCGAAATCGGTCCACCCTGTCAAAAGTTCTGAGGTAACAAACACATTATAAAATGTAATCGAATTGAGAACCTCCTCCTTTTCTGGAAGTCGGTTAAAAACGTAACAAACTTTTTATGCAATAAAGATCTGGCAAATTTTTTTCGTGTGAGTGCGAAGCAATTATTTTCATTGTAAAACAAATAAACACAATAGTGCAAGATAAAATAATTAATATGCAAATACTCTATCAAATTCAATTTTGATTGCCGTACCTGTTTCTGTTACGTCGCGTTTATGAATACCTAGTATTTAAAAGAATCACATTTCACCACCTTTCTTTTTTTGGAAATCGGTTGAAAAGAAAATAATTTAAAAAATACAAACTTTCTCTGTGAATTAAATTCAAATTATTTATCTATTGTCATGAAAACTATAATGAATATGAATATTTATAACTGTTTAATTTATGCAAATATGATGCAAGCAAATTGGTTTGAAATATTCAATTAGCTTATATTTTAAAATAAATTTGGCCAATTACTAATATTTTTGCACCAAACTTCCGTCAAAGGACCGAATCAAAATGTCATAAATATGTAGCAAAGTAACCGAGGTCACATCTTTCATTTTGCGGATTGCATATGTATGAGAATGTACAAACTCGGCTTGTCGCAGAAGGTATATGTCCTTAAGGCACTCGCTCATATTTATCTAGGTAGTGCTGTAAATTTAGTCTGAAAGTTTTTTATTATTATTATTTTTTATTTTATGAACACAATGCATTAAATATCGTACGAGTACGTTTTGTACGTTCTGTTTGTTTTGACAGATATGAGGTAAAGAAATTACCGGCCAATTTTCTCTAATGCTGGTAAATTTTATCTCACAAAAATTAAATTAATGATAGGCTACCAGCTATCAGGGAGCACAAAAGCCTATTTTACTCCAACTAATAAACTGCAAATTTTAGATTCACAGAATTTAAAATGAAGGATAAAGCGAAGTCTTGGTGTTAACTTTGGTAAAACAAAAAGACATATTCTTGTTGAAACTCTTATTTGTTGTTGGGTTGTCGGCTATGTTCTCTACTATTAGTAATGATCGCTATAAGGTATTTATAATAATAACCGTGATTGACGGCTTAATGTGCTCTCCGAGGCACAGTGGGGTGACCCACAAGGACAGACATCCAAACCGGAAAGATATATTTGCATAAATACAAATATCCATCCTAGCGGGAATTGTTTTAGGTGACTACACGCACCACTACACCAGAGTATACTAAATACTTAATTACATAATATGTAATTGATCATGAAATCAAATTAATATTGCTATTAATATGTTACTACACTCGAGACACAGGCTAACGCAGAATGCATAAATTGTAAAACAAGTAACATGAGTTTATAGGTAAGTTACTAGTTAATAGGTTTTTATTTTTTTTAATAATTAGATAGGCTTGCGTTTGACCACTATTTCACCTGATTTTAAGTGAGAATGCGGTCTAGGATGGAGCACGCTTGCCTAGAAATAGCCTATTCACTCACGACTTGAAGATCCCCAGATTGTAGCTTTCGGAAAACAGACGCCGGCAGAGAGTTCCACTCCTTGGCCGTATGCATCAAGAATGTACTAGCATATGTAATAGTAGTTTACTAAATACTGTACTCTAATTCTTACAAAATATAATGTTTTATGTATTCTTGATAAATACCTATATCAATGACTAATGAGTTTAAAAGCTTGGGATGTTGAAAAATATGCTAAAACTAGAACCTAAACGTAATGTTAATAGGTACAACCTAGTTCTCTACAAGTTATTCAACTTCCTTTTATTCTATGATGACTAATACTGTAATGCCTCTAGCGATTATTTTGTTATCTTTTAACTAATTACATGCTACAATATCGTATCCTACTATGGTATTCATCCTGTGTATATCTATATTCTATACTAATATAATAAAGCTGAAGAGTTTGTTTGTTTGATTGTTTGTTTGATTGAACGCGCTAATCTCAGGATCTACTGGTCCGATTTGAAAAATTCTTTCAGTGTTAGATAGCCCATTTGTCGAGGAAGGCTATAGGCTATATATCATCACGCTATGACCAATAGGAGCGTAGCACCAATGAAGAATGTTTCAAAATCGGGGATTTTTTGTCCTTTTGAGAGCTTCCGCTGCGTAAACGGTTAAAGTTTCGTTCAAAATGTATGACAGAATTGGTCCTATTCCACGGGGACGAAGTCGCGCGCAGAAGCTATAGTATGATAATATGTGTGACACCAAGACAGATGTTCTTAAAATACGAAATAAATAGTAGTAGCCTAGTAGGGTTTGGTAGGGCACAGCAGGAAATTTCCTTCTCAAAATATGGGGCAGCCCGACTGGGGTAGTACCTCGACCTTACAGAAGACCACAGCTAAATAATACTGTTTTCAAGCTGTATTGTGTTCCTGTTGGTGAGTAAGGTGACCAGAGCTCCTGGGGGGGATTGGGGATAGGGTCGGCAACGCGCTTGCGATGCTTCTGGTGTTGCAGGCGTCTCGTATAGGCTACGGTCTTACCATCAGGTGAGCCGTACGCTTGTTTGCCAACCTAGTTACATTTAAAAAAAAAAGTAAT
This sequence comes from Melitaea athalia, assembly GCA_905220545.2. Taxonomy (NCBI): domain Eukaryota; kingdom Metazoa; phylum Arthropoda; class Insecta; order Lepidoptera; family Nymphalidae; genus Melitaea; species Melitaea athalia. Next base: position 12,659,388 of record HG992185.1, on the reverse strand, counting down.
TTTTAAGTAGATGGTGAAAATTCATTCCTTAATCGGCTTATACTCGTACTATGGCAAATACGGAATTAGTACGATACTCATTATTATTAAATTAATATAAAATATGAGTAAGACAACGTTCTCTTTTAATGTAAATTATGTGTGAATAAATATAAAAAAGGCAAGTAATGTGTCAGGTTCATAAAATTGTAAGCGAAAAGGTGAACTGTTATGTTAGTGTTAAGACTTAAGATCGAAGGTTCGATGCTGACCTTTTACCATAACGAACATTATAGCTTTCCATGTTTGGTATAGCAAATGTTAACTTTGTGGTACTGTGTCAAATGTCTGCATATTTAATTATTTCGCTTTAAAATTATTTTTAATTTAAAATTAAACTTAAGAGATATGTAGTAGGCACTTGAGGACTAGTTAAGGGTAAGGCACCGCCTGAATCAATAAACTATTTGTTGTGTGCTAAGGTTGTGTGGTATTCCAATCACGCCTTAATTGTACTGTGTTGTAATTAATAACGAAATTGTACCTACTTTGGTTAACTAGGTAATGACAAAAGTAAAATTGAAAATGGTTGATTTTCCTATTATTTTTATTTTTATTTTTGTGTTTACCCACACATCAGGGAATTCGAAAATGTTTTTTATTATCATATCAAAATTTTCGACCCAGCGGGATTTGAACCCGCACCTTTCCGACAATCCGTGTCCGGTGCTCTTAGCCGTTAAGCTATGGGCCCATACCCCGAGGAATCGAAATTCTTGATATGATTTTATTCGGTTTAAGCAACCGTGGTGCCATCTATAGCGAGCTCTTTACATCACTTCACTATTCAAAGTTTCATATTACAATGAAATTCTTTTGACAAGAGACGACACTAAGCTATTTTCAATTCCTATTATTTTTATTTTTGTGTTTACCCACACATCAGGGAATTCGAAAATGTTTTTTATTATCATATCAAAATTTTCGACCCAGCGGGATTTGAACCCGCACCTTTCCGACAATCCGTGTCCGGTGCTCTTAGCCGTTAAGCTATGGGCCCATACCCCGAGGAATCGAAATTCTTGATATGATTTTATTCGGTTTAAGCAACCGTGGTGCCATCTATAGCGAGCTCTTTACATCACTTCACTATTCAAAGTTTCATATTACAATGAAATTCTTTTGACAAGAGACGACACTAAGCTATTTTCAATTCCTATTATTTTTATTTTTGTGTTTACCCACACATCAGGGAATTCGAAAATGTTTTTTATTATCATATCAAAATTTTCGACCCAGCGGGATTTGAACCCGCACCTTTCCGACAATCCGTGTCCGGTGCTCTTAGCCGTTAAGCTATGGGCCCATACCCCGAGGAATCGAAATTCTTGATATGATTTTATTCGGTTTAAGCAACCGTGGTGCCATCTATAGCGAGCTCTTTACATCACTTCACTATTCAAAGTTTCATATTACAATGAAATTCTTTTGACAAGAGACGACACTAAGCTATTTTCAATTCCTATTATTTTTACTTTTGTGTTTACCCACACATCAGGGAATTCGAAAATGTTTTTTATTATCATATCAAAATTTTCGACCCAGCGGGATTTGAACCCGCACCTTTCCGACAATCCGTGTCCGGTGCTCTTAGCCGTTAAGCTATGGGCCCATACCCCGAGGAATCGAAATTCTTGATATGATTTTATTCGGTTTAAGCAACCGTGGTGCCATCTATAGCGAGCTCTTTACATCACTTCACTATTCAAAGTTTCATATTACAATGAAATTCTTTTGACAAGAGACGACACTAAGCTATTTTCAATTCCTATTATTTTTATTTTTGTGTTTACCCACACATCAGGGAATTCGAAAATGTTTTTTATTATCATATCAAAATTTTCGACCCAGCGGGATTTGAACCCGCACCTTTCCGACAATCCGTGTCCGGTGCTCTTAGCCGTTAAGCTATGGGCCCATACCCCGAGGAATCGAAATTCTTGATATGATTTTATTCGGTTTAAGCAACCGTGGTGCCATCTATAGCGAGCTCTTTACATCACTTCACTATTCAAAGTTTCATATTACAATGAAATTCTTTTGACAAGAGACGACACTAAGCTATTTTCAATTCCTATTATTTTTATTTTTGTGTTTACCCACACATCAGGGAATTCGAAAATGTTTTTTATTATCATATCAAAATTTTCGACCCAGCGGGATTTGAACCCGCACCTTTCCGACAATCCGTGTCCGGTGCTCTTAGCCGTTAAGCTATGGGCCCATACCCCGAGGAATCGAAATTCTTGATATGATTTTATTCGGTTTAAGCAACCGTGGTGCCATCTATAGCGAGCTCTTTACATCACTTCACTATTCAAAGTTTCATATTACAATGAAATTCTTTTGACAAGAGACGACACTAAGCTATTTTCAATTCCTATTATTTTTATTTTTGTGTTTACCCACACATCAGGGAATTCGAAAATGTTTTTTATTATCATATCAAAATTTTCGACCCAGCGGGATTTGAACCCGCACCTTTCCGACAATCCGTGTCCGGTGCTCTTAGCCGTTAAGCTATGGGCCCATACCCCGAGGAATCGAAATTCTTGATATGATTTTATTCGGTTTAAGCAACCGTGGTGCCATCTATAGCATCTATAGCTAAGAGCACCGGACACGGATTGTCGGAAAGGTGCGGGTTCAAATCCCGCTGGGTCGAAAATTTTGATATGATAATAAAAAACATTTTCGAATTCCCTGATGTGTGGGTAAACACAAAAATAAAAATAATAGGAATTGAAAATAGCTTAGTGTCGTCTCTTGTCAAAAGAATTTCATTGTAATATGAAACTTTGAATAGTGAAGTGATGTAAAGAGCTCGCTATAGATGGCACCACGGTTGCTTAAACCGAATAAAATCATATCAAGAATTTCGATTCCTCGGGGTATGGGCCCATAGCTTAACGGCTAAGAGCACCGGACACGGATTGTCGGAAAGGTGCGGGTTCAAATCCCGCTGGGTCGAAAATTTTGATATGATAATAAAAAACATTTTCGAATTCCCTGATGTGTGGGTAAACACAAAAATAAAAATAATAGGAATTGAAAATAGCTTAGTGTCGTCTCTTGTCAAAAGAATTTCATTGTAATATGAAACTTTGAATAGTGAAGTGATGTAAAGAGCTCGCTATAGATGGCACCACGGTTGCTTAAACCGAATAAAATCATATCAAGAATTTCGATTCCTCGGGGTATGGGCCCATAGCTTAACGGCTAAGAGCACCGGACACGGATTGTCGGAAAGGTGCGGGTTCAAATCCCGCTGGGTCGAAAATTTTGATATGATAATAAAAAACATTTTCGAATTCCCTGATGTGTGGGTAAACACAAAAATAAAAATAATAGGAATTGAAAATAGCTTAGTGTCGTCTCTTGTCAAAAGAATTTCATTGTAATATGAAACTTTGAATAGTGAAGTGATGTAAAGAGCTCGCTATAGATGGCACCACGGTTGCTTAAACCGAATAAAATCATATCAAGAATTTCGATTCCTCGGGGTATGGGCCCATAGCTTAACGGCTAAGAGCACCGGACACGGATTGTCGGAAAGGTGCGGGTTCAAATCCCGCTGGGTCGAAAATTTTGATATGATAATAAAAAACATTTTCGAATTCCCTGATGTGTGGGTAAACACAAAAATAAAAATAATAGGAATTGAAAATAGCTTAGTGTCGTCTCTTGTCAAAAGAATTTCATTGTAATATGAAACTTTGAATAGTGAAGTGATGTAAAGAGCTCGCTATAGATGGCACCACGGTTGCTTAAACCGAATAAAATCATATCAAGAATTTCGATTCCTCGGGGTATGGGCCCATAGCTTAACGGCTAAGAGCACCGGACACGGATTGTCGGAAAGGTGCGGGTTCAAATCCCGCTGGGTCGAAAATTTTGATATGATAATAAAAAACATTTTCGAATTCCCTGATGTGTGGGTAAACACAAAAATAAAAATAATAGGAATTGAAAATAGCTTAGTGTCGTCTCTTGTCAAAAGAATTTCATTGTAATATGAAACTTTGAATAGTGAAGTGATGTAAAGAGCTCGCTATAGATGGCACCACGGTTGCTTAAACCGAATAAAATCATATCAAGAATTTCGATTCCTCGGGGTATGGGCCCATAGCTTAACGGCTAAGAGCACCGGACACGGATTGTCGGAAAGGTGCGGGTTCAAATCCCGCTGGGTCGAAAATTTTGATATGATAATAAAAAACATGGTTGATTTTATTCGTAACTCGCTTCGCACCCGCAACTTCACCCGCGTTGACAATAATATTTTGGCTGTTCCGTTTTCTCTAGTTAAAAAATAACTTATGTTGCTTAGTGATTAAGCAACTAAATTAAATGTAATGACTACATTAGAAGCAAACTAAAAAAAACCTAGTTATAATATTACTATTAGTGTAAATATTAAAAACATGTCAAACTGTTTTCTTTTCTCTCCTAAGATTAACATAGCCTTTCATAAATGTTAGACATAGTATCCAATACAACAATTTCTTTGTTTTGTTTTTAACAATAGCAAATTAAAATAACAATCCCAGCTATTGAGATGATTGCATCACACAAACCGTTCGAGAGCGATACGCGGAAGTTATTGTAGATATACGCAAAATTATAGATTTAAATTATTATTGTACTGGCAAAGGAGATTGAATATGCGCAGGTGCCGCTGGAACTCGATAAAATTTCTATAATATGAAACTTTCTTTTACTACCCGATTTCCAAACACGATGATTTCATCTGTCCATATTCAGTTATATAATTTAATTGTTTTAAATTATTTTAAAAATTTGGTAACAATTAAAAAAAATTCCTGATTTAAAATTTAATTAAAATTGATTTAATATTTACATTATTGTCAAGTAATTTGTCATGCGTATTATTAACTTTTATGTTTCCTTACGTTGTTCGTTGTAAATTTATAAAGTTCAACTGTTATAATTACTTACTTCCGTACATACGAAAATAGCAAAATAAAAAGTCAAAACAGTCAGTTAATCACCGAGACAAGTCAAGGCTGCACTTATGTACATTCATTTTTTAATAATTACTGTTATAATCGCTTATCGAAAACAAAAAATCTGGGTGAAACCATTTCCGGTATCGAGGCGTTATTTCGTTAGTAAATTCACGTTCTACCTTGTTCATTGATTACATACTAGTATAAAGAAACAAAATTAAGTTTCACTGTAGGTCGTTGGGGTCAAAAGAGGCGACATGCGGCAAGCGACCGCGACGTACGGTCAGTGAAAGCGCGTTTGTATGGTACACAATAAATTCGACTACATTACTACCTTACATATAAATAACCTTGTACTTAAGTTAATAGAATAAATAAATAAATATCTACACAATACACATAAGGTCGTCTGTTCCTAAAGTAAGCAACTTAATGCTTGTGTTATAGCCTTATAGGTAACAGCCGGCTGGTATATAGCTACATAATTATATATTTTTTTTTCGATAAACATACATATAAATAATACATATATAAATATATAAATAAATATGTATATTAACACCCAGACTCGGGGTGGGAATCGAACCCACAACCTCCGGAGCAGAAATCAGGGTCACTACAAACTGCGCCAACGGGCTAGTCAAAAATAATAAACGTATACGAGGCTCATTTATTAATAATAATATGAATAGTACGTTTCAGTTTAATTAGCAAAAATAATAAAAACGCAGGCACATTAAAAGTTACATGTGCTAAACTGACGGGTATATTTTTGAAGTTATACTTCTTTCGGCGCGTTAGGGAAAAAAATGATGAGAGTAAATTTGTACGATGCGCGCACACCATCACGAAAAAAACCGACACCCTGAAGTTAGCTAGTCCGTTGACTAGAAGTAGAAGCTAGCAACGTGAAGTTAGCTAGCCAATGAAGTACCTATAACTTTTTACGTGCGTATATATAAGTACACACACTTTTTTGTGTTGGATTTAATTATATTTCACTTACCATTCATTGTTGTATCCCTAACGATGCGTGGAGTGTGCACAAAACAGGCTCTCCTCAGCGTAATAGATTGTATAGAAGAGTTTGTGAAGTCAATCTATAAATATTTATAGTTTGAAATATGTAATGATTCAATAAATTAATAACCTCTTGTTTCTAACGATCCTGTTACCTTCAACATTTTATAACCAGGTAATAACAATGATTCATACTGTTGCTCTAGATATCCGAGACTATATTGATTACAGTACCGAAATAGACTTTTCCGGAACTTGTGTAGATAACATAGTTTTATTTACAATAATATTAGAACAACTTTAAAATAAATATAGGTAATACCCTAATGACCTAACGAAGTTCGTACCGCCCTACATATTTTTTTCCTTTTGACTACGCTTATTTTTTTTTTATATTCTTTTGTACAAACCTTGTCCTAACAATACCGAGCGCAAAAAATTTTATCTTACATACATACATTTTGGCGATTCATTTTTACTTATATATGTAGATAAAGCACTTAAGCAGTAGAAATTAATTTATTATCATATCGATGAATAAGATTAAAACTGCCGCTCTTGGGATAACTGCAAATATTTCTAATGTAGATTGATCATCGATATATGTGTGAAGAAATACCTATATGAGGAAACATTGTCTTCAAATCCAGATTTGAGTTGCAAAATGTAAAAGAAATATGACACATACCTACATATTATGTAGGTATAAACCTCGACAGTGTAATAGATCGACACAGAGTGTGCTCAACACAGGTGCTCAATGTCGCAAGTTCAATAGAGTAAGATTCTATTGTATACTTTTTTACGTTCTAATAAGATCAATTTTCTAATTACCTGCATGTTAAGTTAGTCTGTAATACTTGTAACACTTTTATATTGATAATACAATAAAATTATTGTACCAAGTCAGAAATAATATATTCTAGTCAAAAATTTTTTTAATACAATTAAAAGTCCTAAAAAACGAGTGTGCTTTAGGCCACACAACTGAAGTAAAACTTATTTAGCTCCATCTAACTTATATCTCCCTATCAACTTCGTTCGCCTCGCCCGATTACACTTTTCGTAACGCTCTAGTCACGCGTTCACCCCACTCGTTACTCCCCAAGTCAAGCGTGCGTAAAGAAGTTTTACTTCAAAAACTTTACCTATATTTTATTATAATTGAAACAGAAAACATTAACAAATACAATCACTATATTTTCAGTTTTAGAATTAAGAGATACAATTCGTTCGCATATCTAATTTAATTTCTACTAGTACCTACCTAATTAATTTAGTGAGTGATGGACCGCGGGTTGCGTCTTATGCGTTTCTTTATAATTAAATATGTTTCATAAGCCATAATAACCGGTAATTGATTACAAGCTCATCAAATTGAATAACGCAATATTTAACCAGCCCTAACGTAACGTCTTCGGTAACACATTAATGACATGAGGAATTTTCCCCTACATTTACTCCTGTAATTGTCAGCCAAGTGCGTAATTGACATGTATAAAACATAAATAAAACTAGAATTTTGTCTGAAAGAAAAATGTACGAGTATTTTTGTTATATTATTACTTTTGTTATATTATTTTACATTATCTCCTAAATTATACGACCAAATTAAATTATATAGGTACAAGACAAAGTTTATCTTCGTAAAATTTTCTTGTTGATGACATATTTTTCATGCGTAAGGATTCATATTCATGGGCATGGTTTTTTTTTTGATCGTCAATTTGAATTATTTTAAAATCATTATATCTACTAAGTCCTACGATATTCATTGAAATCAATTGATGTCCGGGAAAATTCTGGATAAATAACGTATTTATTTGAATGAGGATATCATGTCTATAAAACCACCTTCGCAAATACATATGCATTATTTAAGAACAAGCTTGATCACTATAAAAAAGGTTAGAATGAATAAAACCTAAAAGATCGGCATACATATTCTGTCGCGGATTTTTTTTTCTAATTTTTAATGGCGATCTTCGTCATACATATATTTTTGGTTAGCTTTGGCCTATGCAAACCACGTTTTTTAAACGCGCCGTCGACGCGCGTTTGTAGCGATACAGACGCGATACACACGCGAGTCAGACGCAGCCTGTAGACCTTTGCACACTTACAAACGCGCGTGTGTCGCGATACAGACGCGATGCAAACGCGCGTGTTTACCTATCGATACAGACGCGCCGTCGACGCACGTTTGAATCGATACAAACGCCAACAAACTGCTCTGTAGGATAAAAACGCGCCGTCAACGCGCGTTTTAGAAACGCGCGTCGACGACGCGCTTAAAAAACGTGGTTTGCATAGGCCCTTTTTTTTAGGGTTCCGTACCCAAAGGGTAAAAACGGAACCCTATTACTAAGACTTCGCTGTCCGTCCGTCCGTCTGTCACCAGGCTGTATCTCGAGAACGGCGATAGCTAGACAGTTGAAATTTTCACAGATTATGTATTTCTGTTGCCGCTATAACAACAAATACTAAAAATAAAATAAAATAAATATTTAAGGGGGGCTCACATACAAAAAACGCAATTTTTTACCTATTTTTGCTGGATATTTATATAATACATATATTTATATATTACCTAGTCAATGGTACGGAACCCTTCGTGCGCGAGTCCGACTCGCACTTGGCCGGTTTTTTTTCCATTACTGTGCCCCCGGACGTGATCCGAGACTTTAGCTACAATTTTTTCCTACTCTTATATATTTCTATTTCTTGTATATATTTGTTCATATTTTTGTATTCCCAGGGTCTTACAATCTATTACACTTTTTTGTTACTTTCTTATACAAAGTTTCAAAATCTTAGTCTAGTACTAATCTTCCTACTTACATAAATTTATCATTCTCGATCTCGAACTCAACTTATGGAGGCTACCGTTTAGTTATATCAAAGTTAGTTATTACACTTATGGCTTATCTATACAACTTATTTACATTTCTATGCAAAATTTCATTAATTTTTACATAAAAAAAAGAAAAACATACCAACTTATTACTAGTCCTGCTTTATATTCTATTTGTTAATGTTATGCTCAATATATTACACAATAGCATAGGCCCTCATTGAGCTATAACGTAAATAATAGCTCAATGTAGGCCCTTAACCGTTTACGTAGCGCGCGCAAAGGAAGCTCTTAAAAACAATATTTTCCCGTTTTCGTAACATTTCTTATAAATATTCAGCTCCTATTGGTTGAAACTTGATGTTATCTAGCCTATAGCCTTCCTCGGTAAATGGACTATCCAACATAAAAATAGTTTTTTTTTATTTCGCACCAGTAGTTCCTGCGTTTAAAGAAACAAATAAGTAAACAAACTTTTCAGCTTTATAATATTAGTAAAAACTAATGTAAACTACACATATTACAGACTTCAACGCGCTCGAAGCGTTTCATTGAGATGAAACAAATTGAATTTCGAAAAGTATTAAGTTTATTAACAATTCAAATTATATGAAAGTGAGATAAACAATCCATAAAATGCGTTGTATTCATTTGATATTTCTATACAATTCGACAACAAATGGTTCTTAGGTTATGCATGTTTGATGTTGTAAATATGTATAGGCAATATTAGACGAAAATAATTTGTACATTCATATTTCACAATCGCTCAATGAATAAACTCGTCTAGCCTTTAGCCTTACAATTAGTTAGATTTAAAAAATTTCACAGCAAATAATGTCCTTTCTTATTTAAAAAATATGGTAAATTTTATTTTACCTAGGTGTGTTCCATCTATAATGTACTTCGATGCAATTAATTTTTTGTGCATACAATACCGATCATACTTTATTGCAGTCTGTAATATCATATTATATTGATAGCTATTTGTATTATATTTTAAATGACGCCTATAGCCCTAGAGTTTTTGCTCTGAAAAAGACTAACGAGTACAAGGCTATTATTTATTGGAACCACCACATTAGTACAATGTTAATGTACTATAAAGAACGGACTATTTAATGTAACATTATATCCAAGCTGATATAATATTTTTTCTTTGTTTAGTTTGTTCCTGCAGACATTGGCATTGAGAACGTTTTAATTTCAATTGCCTTTTTATTTTTCGGTATGGCCATACAGTGGAAAGACACACCGAAGACAAAATTTCCTAAAATTCTTAGTATATTTTATTAATGTATAACATTTTTTTAAATATAATATTACACTGAATGAAATTTAATTGAAATTTAGTTTAAAGTATTATATTTAATTAAACTTTATTTTATAAAATATCGTACGTACCGCATAATATTATCCACAGCTCCATTGTAAAAATTTATATCCACAATTCAATGTTCCATAAAATTTTAAAGACTTTCCATTTAGAATTTATTTATTATTTACGTATATAATCGTAACAAGAAAGCCGACGAACTCGCGTGCGGGTGTCGCGCTTCGCGTATGAAATGACTTTAAATTTTAAAATGATTCGACACCTTAGCACTGCACGCTCGTAAGCCCTCCAGTTGTTAAAACGTATATTTTTTTCGCTTCGACGGTTATTATATACGCTAACAAAATTAGCAATTCCTTAAAAAAAACTATGATTTTCTTTTTAATTTTAATGACATATGAATGTGAAACAATTGTGGTTGTTATCAAACAATAAAAACTATTTCAATTTAGGTACATCAACAAGTAGGTATAGTCTTACCTATAATGCACATTATTAGGGATAAATCAAAAACTTCTTGACAGATCTCAATTAAATTTTAAAAGGGATCTTACTTTTTCACTTAAATTTTAATTAGATAGATGTCGCTACCAGGGGCCCACACGACAAGCACCAGCTTTCGAATAAAAACAGAATCATCAAAATCGGTACACCCAGCAAAAACTTGTGACACACAAAACAATTTCTACAACCTTTAAATTCCTATTACATAGAACACTTGACAAAACCCCTATAAATCGGTATCACATTGTGGTTATATTAAAAAATCTGTGACTGTGAGTGTATAAATTAATAAACTGAAGTGAACACTGCGTCAGTCAGTTGTCGAGACTAACCTATTTGAACTAAACTTGACAATGGTATTTTCATGCTTAACCAACCTCTATAAATCTGTGATTCAACAAATCTGCTTATTATCTAAGTTCTAAGGCGAAAAAAAGTATTCGAAATTATAGAGCCAGTTAATGTAAGTAATTATTAATTTAGCTCCTTATCTCTAGACTCATTATAATGATATGCAGCTATTATAATAATTATTATTAGAATAACTATCCATTTCAAAAATATTTTTATTTTATTAAATGGAAAGTTATAATGTAGATGAGTTTCGTAATAATTATTTTAATTATTTTACCTTTTTTCATAAAAAATAAAAATTGTTACATAAATGGCCCCTCCTAATGTTTGATCGGAAGACCAATTTTATAAGCACCATTTGGACAATCCACAGATCACCCCAGATCTCTGGGACAATCATAGCGTTAAATTGTGCTAGCGCGTCTCTTTCCCACATTAAAAAGAAATATTGTAATAAATAAACTATTTCATAATTTACTATTTTAAACTATTTTTTTTATTATTACTCACATAATTACAACACTACAAAATTCTGAACTAAGATATTTCGCAAAGGAATTTAAAATAATTTAACTATTGCTTAGGATCACTGAAGATTCTAATTATGGATGAAATGTTTACAAAAAAAGAAGTGCAAGGACACTTGCGCTTACACACCTGTATCCATGTAGGTACATACATACGTAGACAACAAGTGTTAATTTGTGCTAACGTGCCTCTTTCCCACATTTAAGTTTAAAGAACAATAACAAACATTACTTGAATATGAATTGTCATTGTTAAGTTATCAAAGAATAACTGTTAATTTGTTTAATGAATCCATTTGGCCTTGAATTGACTTATTGATTATGTGTATAGTCATAAGAATTGGGTATGTAGAAATCTCATCGACTATTTATATATATTCTTACTTGTCATGTATTTTAATTTTTGTCTTTTTCCTAATCTCAATTAACTTTCTGGAGTCAAATGCAAACACACCTAATACTTAAAACTTTGAAATCATACATAGCCGATACGATATTTAAAAAAAAAAAAACATTTATTAAATTTCGTTTGAACGTTTTTCAGTATTAGATAGCCCTTTTATCGAGGAAGGCTATAGGCTATATATCTTCACGCTAAGACCAATAGGAGCGTAGCATCAATGAAGAATGTTTCAAAATCGGGTTTTTTTTTCCTTTTGAGAGCTTCCGCTGCGTAAACGGTTAAAGTTTTACTAGACAGAATTGCTCCTTTTCCACGGGGACGAAGTCGCGCGCAAAAGCTAGTATACATATATTATTGACAACAGGAAATGTAAAACATAAATGTATTGAATTTTTTTTAATTTAAAATTCAATAATATTTAGTGTGTAACATTATTTCAAAAATTCAGCCCCCGATTTTGAATCCCCTTAAATATACTAATACTCCAGTCTCTACTCTACTCCAGTTGTACTCCAGTCTCCAAGGGTTAAACGCTATTTTCTTTAAAAAAAAAACTACTATGTAGATGATGTAAAATTGTTATACCTATGTGTGTTCAGAAGCTGATGTGGATAATATGAATTTACTCACAAATTGGTGTGAAAAAAATAAAATTAAACGATATTATTTTTTGTGAAATTAAATGACGTAATAAAATGTCGTCACGTTTAATTCTCAAGAAAAAATCACGGAGAATATATCGATAATATAAAAAATGACAAAGTGGATACAGTTCGTCCGTCAGTCCTTGGTGATATTTTTCTCATAATTGCAACATAACTATCATGTCAATAGCATAGTTAAAACGGCTTCGAAGTTTAAATTGATTTGTGTTAAGAGATTGGAAATTACATAGAGCTGCTATAATTTTAATGTTATATCATACTTTGATCACAAATAAATTACGGCAATGTTCAACTGTTTGGACACAACGAGATAAAATGACACCGGAAAATAATGTCCTTTTTTACAGTAAATTGGGATAAATCAATTTCATAGAAGTTTTTATTTTTAGTCAATGATTTAATCACCGTCGTTGGCAATAAATAACCTTTTGCCATCTATCTTTGGCATTTTTTAATCAACGCATTCACCCAATGAACCCAAACACCTGCTTTGTTTGTTTTACTAGTTTGTTGCAAATATTCTTGGATAGTCGACCAAGGTTGCTTAAAAGTATTTGACAGTTACTCGATTGTCTGACACGAATTTGCTTCTACTTCCGCCCTTAAAAGGTACCTAACTGTCCAAAGTTGTTGGTCATTCAGATCGACGTGAGTCAGAAAGATCGAAACTACCGGATCTGAACTTAGAACACCACCTTAATTGGCATTTACGAACATCTATGGTACTTGGGTAAACATCGCTAATGTTTTTGCTAGCAACTGTTGCATTACTACCCTTGTGAAACTCCAAAAGCATGCAATGGCGAATCTGCGAATATGACCTCTTATTTCTGGTATTTGGCTAGCTATTTCACTCAAATAAGGTTTAAGTTGTCACAACTAAACAAGTCACTTTGTCTTTGAAATATCGCTGTTACGGCTTTCAACTACGCAATGATCTCATAAACGGTAAAGAAGCATTGACATGCGCAGAGTCGACATTACAGTCCTGTCCCTGTTTAGGGGCTATCCATAAATTACGTCACACGTTAAGAGGGGGGTAGGGGGTCGACGAAGTGTGACATTGTGTGACAAGGGTAGGGAGGGGGTCCAACATTTTGTGACGTCACATTTCCAAACATAATAATATCGCAACGTAATTACAAAAACATGTTATTTAAACTATCTATAAATAACTAACTTAAACATTAAAGTTTTATTTGTATTGTTGGCTAATTTACTTTTATTAAAAAAAATTGGAGTTTACTCCTTAAGAATCGATTTTCATATAAGGCCCCCGCCGCGGCCGGTACGAAAAAAATATTATGAGGAGTAAAATCTTGTTATAATATGTACTGGCTATCAAGCCTAAGTGTTCTATATTCGTTTTATATTTTTATATTATGTTTTGTCAATATGTACATTATGTCACTTCATTAAAATTATTTAGAAGCAAAACAATATTTTTATTCTTAAATAATAAAATATTTACAACAATTCGTTATCAGCACGAATTTAATGAGCTGGTTTAGATTTTAAAATGTCTAGCTATTAAAAATATAAAATAGCAATATATATTTTATGAAATATGGATAGCAAAATGTTAAATATGCGGCAGTCATCTTTTCCTTTTTCGTGGCTCAGCCTAAGTAAACGTGAAGACTATGGTGAGTGGAAATTTAAGATTAAAATGTATCTTATGCACGAAAAATTGTGGGAAACGATCTGTGGCTATCCTGATGGCGATCCAACCAGTAAAGAAACGAGAACTCGTAATGACCAGTTAGCCCTTGCCAAAATTTGCATGACCCTTAATGGTCCTGCAATAACCCATGTAAGGAAATGCAAAAGTGCTTCTGAAGCTTGGCAGGCACTTGCAGCTGCATACGAAGATAAAAGTATGGGCAGAAGATTATCACTTGAGCGTAGATTATATCGTTTAGAATTAAAGGATTTTGATAACAATATTGAGTCATATATAGATGCAGTATTGGCTACGCCTCAAGACCTATCTGATATAGGTAAAGATATCGAGGATGCTTCTCTTGCTGCAATAATATTAGGTGGTCTTACAGAGAGATATGTTCCGCTAATTATGACTTTGGAAAATTCTAATACTCCGATAACTACTGAATTAGTTAAAGGAAGATTACTGAGTGAAGTTTCCAAACAAAATATTGAATTGAATAACATAAATAGTGTTTTTCGTACATTAGAACAGAGTAGAAGTTCAACTTCAGCTACTAAGAGCTCACAGAAATGTAAAAATAAAAAGAAGATAGTGTGTTATAACTGTAATGAGCCCGGTCATAAATCACCGGACTGTCCTCACAAAAATAAGGACAATAATGGAGCTAACGCAGTTACACTGTCTTCAGCACTAAATATTGTTCAGAAGGAACAACGAGATATTTGGTACATCGATTCTGGAGCAACCAATCATATGACTTCAAGGGAAGATGTTTTACAAAATGTCAAGAAGTTATATACAGCGACTAGTAAAGTTACAGTTGCAAATGGAGAAAAGGTAGACTGTACAGGAGTTGGTGAAGTCAAGTTTAGTACTAAAGATGGCATTGTAGGTACAATTTCTAATGTTTCAATTGTCCCAAAACTGAATTCGAACCTTATATCTGTAAAAAAGGCTGTAGATAAGGGTTTTACTGTAGTTTTTGATAAAGAAGGTTGTAATTTTTATACTGATTTTTCTTGTACAGGTGATATAGTCTTACACGGTTCTATTCATGGAGGTTTATATACTTTGGATTGTTCAATAAATAAGTCTGAAGATTTGTTGGCCAATACTGTGCATTCTGGTTCATTATATCGCCTGTGGCATAAACGTCTCGGACATCTTTGTCGGTACGGTATGAGTAAGCTTAAACAGGGGCAAGCTATAGGACTGGAATACGATGAGGTCGATAAAGAGCCTTGTGTAAGCTGTATTGAAGGTAAGCAAAGTAGGAAACCTTTTAAACCTATTGCTTGCAAGAAATCTACCTCTTTATTAGAAATTATTCATTCAGATATTTGTGGACCTATGTCTGAAGTTTCTTTTCAAGGAAACAGATATGTAATTTTCTTTATAGATGATTATTCACGTAGAGTCTTTGCTTATTTTATGTCAAAAAAGACAGAAGTGATAAGTAAGTTTTGCGAGTTTCAGTCTTATGTTGAGACTCAAACTGGGTCTAAGATTAAGATATTAAGGACCGACAATGGGTCTGAATATGTTAATAAACAGTTTGAAGATTATTTGGCTTCAAAAGGGATAGAACATCAGACATCTGTTCCTTATAGTCCTCAGCAAAACGGTATCGCAGAAAGGACTAATCGTTCTATAATAGAAAAAGCTCGCTCAATGCTGGCGGGAAGTTCATTATCTAAAGCCTATTGGCAAGATGCTGTCGATACAGCTGTATATTTGAAAAATAGGAGTCCTCACGTAGCGTTAAAAACACACACACCTTTTGAAAAATGGACAGGAAATAAGCCAAATATTTCCAATTTGCGTGTGTTTGGTTGTCGAGCGCTAGTTCAGGTACCTTCCTGTCATAGGAAGAAGTTAGATCTGAAAGCTGCTCAGTATATTTTTGTTGGGTACACTAATGACCCAAATAGTTACATGTTTAGGGATGTTCGATATCCTAGAAGGTTAATAAAGGCCAGAGATGTTACATTTTTTGAAGAATGTTTTACAGATATTAAATCTTCGTCGTCGGAAAGTGTAGAAACATGTTTGCGTTTACCCATAATATTACCGACTGCATCACACGAAGAATCTTCGCCAAGACAGGTTGAACCTGACTCAGTAGGAGTTGAGCTTGTGGAAGATTCTAACCCAGATGATAATTTTTCTGATGCAGTTGATGATGATTTTCAAGATCATTCTACACAGCAATTTCCAAGTACTAGTAGAGAACAAGATGATACTGGTTGTAGGTATCCTCTACGAAGTAGACTGCGTAATCTAAAAACAGAGTTAATTGATACTGACGAACCTATTTGTTACGCTGATGCTCTGAATTCAGATCAACGCGATAATTGGATAAAAGCTATGAATGATGAATATCAAAGTTTAATTAAAAAGGGTACATGGGTTCTAGTAGATAAGCCAAACAAAAAAGTTATTCCTTGTAAGTGGGTTTACAAAATCAAAAGAAATGAACAAGGTAATCCGATAAAGTACAAAGCGAGATTGGTTGCAAAAGGTTTCAAGCAAGTAGCAGGGGTTGATTATGACGAAACTTTCTCTCCTGTAGTGCGACATTCGTCTCTGCGAATGCTATTGGCATTGGCAGCGGAGATGAATCTAGATATACATCACTTGGATGTAGATACTGCATTTTTAAACGGAGATCTAGAAGAAGAAGTTTACATGTTTCAACCACAAGGTTTTAACACTGAAGATGAAAAGGTTTGTTTGCTAAAGAAATCCTTATATGGATTAAAACAAGCTCCACGAGCTTGGAATTTAAAATTAAATAAAACTTTATCTTCTTTGGGTTTTAAACAAACTCCTTCAGAACCTTGTGTATATACGAAACTTTTTGCTAACGGTTTTGTGATATTGGCAGTATACGTTGATGACATTTTAGTTTTTCACAATAATGACGAAATATTCGACAATGTCAGAAACGATCTTAATAAATTTTTCTCTGTCAAAGATTTAGGAAAAATTAAATATTTTCTTGGTTTAAATGTGCAAAAATGTGGAAATACTGTTAAATTAAGTCAGCACAGTTATATACGCGATGTCTTACGGCAGTACAATATGTCAGATTGTAAATCTGCACAGACTCCATTGACTACAAATAAGTTGGTTCCTGCAGAACATTGTGAGTCAATATATCCATATCAGAGTTTGATTGGTAGTCTTATGTATATAGCAGTAAACTCTCGACCAGATATTTCATTTGCTGTTAGTTATCTGAGTCAGTTTAATACTAAGTTTGATAAGACGCACTGGTTAGCTGCAAAACGTGTATTACAGTATTTAAAAGGGACTATTGATTATAATATTTGTTACAAGAAGACTGGGAAGTATCTTGCTTGTTTTACAGACGCAGATTTTGCAAATGATTGTTTAGATCGTCGCTCATATACCGGTTTTTATACTGAGTTTGGAGGAGGTCCTGTGTCGTGGGAGTCTAAGAAACAACCCACAGTAGCGCTTTCGTCTGCAGAAGCAGAGTACATGGCATTGAGTTCCTGTGCTAAAGAAGCCGTGTATTTACGTCGTTTCCTGTCAGAAATAAGCAATTTTTCTAAGGCGCAAGTAACAATTTATAATGATAGCCAGAGTGCACAAATGTTGGCCAAGAATCCAATTCATCACAATCGTACAAAACATATTGATATACGATTTCACTTTATTCGTGAAAAGGTTTCAGATGGTACTATTCAATTGAAGTATTTACCTACAGCCGATATGCCCGCTGATGTTTTAACTAAGCCTTTAAGGCATGTAGCTCATAATATTTGTGTAAAGGGCATAGGTTTAACTGTATAGTACCCAAATTAGGCTAGTAGCCATTAAGTGGGCGTATGTTATAATATGTACTGGCTATCAAGCCTAAGTGTTCTATATTCGTTTTATATTTTTATATTATGTTTTGTCAATATGTACATTATGTCACTTCATTAAAATTATTTAGAAGCAAAACAATATTTTTATTCTTAAATAATAAAATATTTACAACAAATCTACTGAACGAACGCCATCTATCTGCTACGACGTTTACTACGGTACCGGCTACGACGGTTACGACGGTATCGGTTACGACGTTTTCTAATATTGACGTTATTTGATTCATTTATTTACCACTAGCCGACCCGTGCCCACTTCGTTGGGCGTTAATTATCTTTTTTAAAATGCAAAAATAGTTTTGAAGAAAACTTTTGACCAAAACTACGTCCGGAGTACCGATAAAGTAAAACAGAAAGTAAAGAGAAAATATATAAAATAAAAAATAAACGGCAGCGGGCGCCTACAGCGATGAATAAAATCGTAATAATATCGTGTATTTATTATTTTAAATTACAGAACCAAATAACATACTATAAAGAACAAATTTTAAACCACTTAAATAAATAATATGTTGCTCCAACGCCATCTATCAAAAAGCGTAAAAACTTCGTCATCGATAGATTCAAATAGACAGTAAATAAAATAGAGTATGAAATAGTTAAATCTAACAGCGATAGATGGCGTTCGTTTCTTTGTCATTTTCATAATATATTTTAATATTTTTCTTTTTTACTGAATTTTTTTGTACAATTACAATAAAATATAGCCTATGTCACTGCTGAATAGTGTAGCCTCTCACTATTTTCAGCAAATCAGATAAATATAAATGTTTTAAAATCACCAATTAATTTCTAAGGCAAATAATAATGCTTGATTATATTGAATTGTTGACACGGCACGTCAGAGGACGCAGGTTCAAATCCTGGTGATTTAAAATCTTTATATATTTTTATCTTTTTCCTTTTATCTTGTCACTCCTGAATAGTGTAGCTTTCTGTTAGTGAAAGAATTTTCATGATCGGATCAGTATTTGCGAAGATTACCCCGTATATACAAAGTTATAAACTTTACCTCTTTATAATATTAGTATAGATTTGATATGGTATTAATTTTTTTCTTAGACTATAAAGTCTTTTTTGTGCATATTTAGACAGTCGATCTGAAGAAGTAAACTCCAGTCGTGCGTCGTAGCTCACACACACACTTTTTTAAGTAATCTTTATTTTTTATAGAGGGTTTGTTCACAGGTTGAACATGTCACCCTCATTTTTACACACCAAATCTTACACACGACGCTTAAAATATATTTGTACAATTTTATGACTTTTATTAAAATCAATATAAAAATAATGGCGAAACTTTCATCAGTTTGCTCATGCAAAATTGCAAAATATGTGATATGTCACACTAGGTAGGGGGGGTCTCATAAATGTGACCATCTGTGACAAGGACGGGGGAGGGGTCGAAAAATCGAGAAATTCGTGTGACGTAATTTATAGACGGCCCCTTAGACAAAAAAAAACAATAAATATATAGAAATAGAAGAAAAGCATTTTCCACTGTCTCGACTTATTCAACACGCTTCCACTCTCAAATAACTCAGACTTCTTTTGTTGTGGATCTTTTGTTGTGAGATGCCTAAAATATTAGTATTTAAAATATTGTACCATATTTTAACGAATTGATATGATTTTTAAGAGCGCGCATAATGCAAAATTACCATCTTCTATTTGTTTTGACATGAAAAGTTCCAGACCAAATCTTAAAATAAAAATATATGACAAACTACGTGATATTTGCAAGGGTTGACCCATATCAAAAACATAAAATAAGGAAATTTCCTCGATAAAATATAATCACGAAGTAACCTCTAATTTTTATATTTTTTCTATTTATACTCGATATGGTTATGACCATTAAGACAAAAATTTGATAATTAATTACATTTAAATATGAGTAAAGGCTATGCCAAGGCATTTAATGTAATTACTTTTAGTTTCGGAATTATATACAAAATAACATATTTGTCGTTTTTTACATTCGTAATGCGCTCAAAACTATATCGTCTATCGCACTCTGACACGAGGCTTTGTGTATATTTTGTTTCATCGGGCGCTCGGGTGAAATCTGATTTTTTGCTCGCCTTATGCGCACTCTTAATGCAACTTGTCTTTATCAGTTAATGCTAAATTGTGTTAAAATATTTTTGAGATAAAACCACTATTTAAATGGTCGTCCATTAATCACGTGAAGATCGAATTGTTCGGAAAAACATCACGAAATATCACAAGGAGAGGCATATTGTGATATCACGTGTAGGTATTTTTCGTTACCGCGCGATTTCTTAACCAAAAAAAATAACCAACAAGTAATATATAACCTTGCAACCTTGTTGCTGTCAAGAAACTTGTATCACGATAATGTTTTAAAATTTAATGAGATTACACCTGTATTTAAAGATAACATTCTGAAAATTTCAATTTACCTACTTTGCACAAAAACACGTGATTTTTGGGTATGAGGGTCGTAATCTAAAACATCATCAAATAGCACCAAAGTAAAGTATTCTATAAACATCTTGATTTGGTACTGTCTATTCTATACCAATCTGTTTGGGGAATTAGTGCCGACTGATTTAATTTAATTTAAATAGATGTATTTTTGAGGCAGATTATGTTGCAATGTATTGTTTATTGTAACTGACTTCCAAAAAAGGAGGAGGGTATCAATTCTGGGTGGACCGATTTCGATAATTCTTTTTTTAATCAAAATGTTTTTTAATTTTAATTGAGCTGTCGAGTACTTTTTGAGTTACCTCTAATAATGCGTATTTACTTGACTATTTTTCTTCTACCTATGTTGTATTACTATTCGATGTAATTGAAGAGGATTTTTTAAATAAATTAATATGACATAACACCCTATACTTCAAGAATGTCAATACAATCAACGTTTACTTATACAAGTAGACAAAATTACCATGATCCTTACATTAAAAAAGAGAAACTGTGATAATCAACAATTTTAGATTAGGTAGCATCGGTTATTAGTGTTTGTAGCTGATAGATGTCGGCAATAACACAAGATATCATATTTGTTAGGTGTTTATTTCTCGAAAAAGAGACGATTCATAGTGTTCCTATTAGTTGTCGTTCGTCCATACCTACATGTTAAAATGGCAAAATATTTCTCAATCAAACATAATATCTAATTTTTTCTAGTTAACAGATTATGACAGTAAACACGTATTGACTGTCCTCCTGGCGAATAATAGTTGCTCATGGCAATTTGCAACAATAGACGTAAAGCAATTTTTATTGATCACCTGACTGACACCTACAAAACGCCCTAGAAATCAATAATAAGTATATGTGAAATAGAATGCCAAGTATTTTAGATATAATGACATCCTCGACAAAATAGGCTATGTTAAAAGTAATGACAACAGAACCAAATATACACAAAAAAAAAACTCTTTTCAATATTTAATTTAAAGTATAAATATTTACAGAAAACTAATATCTCACCAAGGATTCTAAATTTTGTGTGAAATAACAAACTGGAATCGTGGGGCAGCAATCCAGAGATAAGATCACATTATTATCGTGATATTAGTTGATGTTGGTGAGGTCTCCCTCAAGTAGAAGATAGGATTCGATATATTATCGTCGAGAGATGTTCGCAGGAGCTCTTTTAATTGTTCCATTTAGGGAATAATGGCGGAAAACATACCTGAGCTATGCATCCATCTGTTTGTACCATTGGATTGCAATTGTCCTATACCTAATTGATCTCGTTAGCTCGCACACATATCTTAGTCTTGTTATTAACAGAAGATTAAACTGAGGCTTCAGGTTGATCATGTATGTAACAAACTCAGGCAATTTTTGGAAAATATAATTTTTTTAAAGAATCGTATTCCTTTCATAACTAAAATCGTGTTATATAACATCATCACAATCGGCGTCGGACTAATTTAGCGGCTAGACTGTGTACGGTCACTGTACACACTAGTATTACGCCATTACATATTATTTTTTTTAGACCTATCGGTCCAGTCGACATCGCGTTGGCGCAACTGTCACAGCATTGACTGTTGCGCTTGCGGTCGCGGGTTTGATCCCCTCACATATCAAAAATTTGCATTGGGCAGTAAGATGTTTTTCATGGTCTGGGCGTTAGTGCTCGTGTATTGTGTGCGTTTTCGGACCCTCGACACAGCAGAAAAATTCTACTGCTGGTGGCCGTTGAGTGTAAAGCGACTTTATTGTATTTATTATAGTCTATCGACTATCACCGACGGCAATTACATATTTTTTAATGTTTGAGTGTCTATCTGTATTTCGATCGCGTGCCCTGACAATAGTTCTGAACAAATTGTAATAAAACTTGGCATTATACTTGTGTTCATAGAGCAAACTAAAGGTCGATTTACATCAGACGAGCGAATGCTCATTCTATCCCCACTATATCAAATTCTTTTAGTGTAAACAAGCGTAGAGCATTCTTTCGTTGTTCTTTGTGCGTTCGCAAAGATTCTATGGAATGTTCTAAGAATGCTCGCTCGCTTGATGTAAACGGCGCTAGAGCGCGCGAACAGTTGTTTAGAGCGTTCTTGCGTGTTCTTATGGTCGATTTACATCAGACGAGCGAATGCTCATTCTATCCCCACTACATCAAATTCTTATCAAATTCTTTTAGTGTAAACAGGCGTAGAGCATTCTTTCGTTGTTATCTATATATATAAAAGAGATATCCACCCATTGACTCATCACGATATCTCTGGAACCATAAGGCGTAGAGACTTGAAATTTAGTAGGAATATTCCTTTCACCGAGTAGAGGTCAGCTAAGAACGGGTTTTGCGAAATTCCACCCCTAAGGGGGTAAAACGGGGGTTGGAAGTTTGTATGACAGTCCTATGTTTTTGAAGTAAGAGACTTGAAATTTAAAATGTATGCTCTATAGATGATGTTGAGGTGTACTAATAATGTATTTTGAAAAATCAACCGACTTTTGGGGTTAAAACAGGAGATGGTAGTTTTATGAAAGTCCAATGAAAAATACACCTACAAACTTGAAATTAGGAAAGGCTATAGCTATGATTTTCCTCAAATTAACGCGGGTGTAACCGCGGGGCACAGCTAGTATATATATATATATGAATACGAGTGTTCGAAGATCAAGAAATAATGCTCTTATTCTAGCTCTAGCTCTTTGTTCGTTTGGTCTAAATCCACCCTTACGTGCTCGCGCCCCTGAGCGGTCTCTTCAAAGCGTTCTTATGTTCTAGCGATTGTATACATATTATTTAATCTATTAAATTATGGATTGTTCTAAAGAAAAATGTTTATTAATGATAGAAGCCTACCAAATGATGTCTGTAGGTTGTTGTGGGTGTTTTGCATATCCATCATTGTTTCACCTTCATTATACAGTGTCCTTCGTTGCATTAAATTTGTAACCCACCAACGTCTCTTCCTTCTTTTATTTTTGTGTTTTTGCGATAAATTAATAAATGCAGCACTTGCAATTATGATATCGCTATCAGAGTCAAACATAGCGAAGCACTACCAATACCAACCACAGAATTGACACGAAAGAGCGAAGAACATTCGTTCAGATGATCTAGCTTTCGTTTACACTAAACAATCAAAGATTACGAAAGAATGCTCTTGTTCTAACTATAGCTCGTTTTTCTTTTGGTCTAAATCCACCCTAAGACAGTCAACATGTGTGAAATAACAAGTCAAAATGTTTCATTGTTACATACATATTTCAAGGAATTGATTTGGTTTATATTACTAAATATTTCTTTCAAGGTCTTTTGGCTATGTAACTTAACACTTTTGATACGGGTGTGACTAAAATAATACTATCTAGTCGTCCGTGGCCATAGTGTCTGCAACTTCACCGAAGTATTAGGAGACTCAAAATGAGAATGAGTTAAGTTCCGTTAAATCAAAAGTTCATGTTCAGATTTAAATAACTTGAAACCGGAAATGTACAAAAACGTAACGTAACGTACGTACTATAAAATATAAAATAATGTATGTCGTATTTTATATAAACCTTTAGTTGGTGAGAAAAATATATTTATTTAAAACCATCTTGACGATATTTACAATAATAACTCACAAAAAATACTATATTACACAGTTGTAAGCAACAATATAATTATGCAAAAACATTTAAATGCATAAAATGTTTGATACAATAACGGTCGTAAGTTATATTTTACGAGTTGAACATAATAACTACATACTGGGTGTATTTGGAACGCTTTGTAAGATTTAAACCACGTAATATACTATTTATATACTATATAATGCATTTAACCATTTATCCCAGAATCGTTTTTTTAAGAACATTTTACGACTTATGTATTATGTGAGGCAGCAATGTATCATACACATTGTGCGAGCCGCGCGGGGCGCGGGAGGCGGCGGAACGAAAATTAAACGTGCGCGCGGCGGCGAGTACGTTTACCTCGTGCCGTTGACCTCTGTCAGCTGATGGCGCGTATGAGCGGTTTGCATTACATTGACAGTTTGTTCCAAACACGATTATTTTAAAGCATTATCTTCAAATTTCTGTTTCATTATTTTTCCCAAACCGGACTATACCAAAAAAATGATGAAAACAGGAAAAAAAGTAATAATTTATTTTCGCTTTTTTTTCACTTGTATCATGTCAGGTTAAGCCAACACTATCATACCTCTTCGTTTTTCAATGCGTTCCAAATACACCCTGTATATTTTATACAATTTTGGCACAGTAATGGTGATAAGCAGAAGCTTAATAGATATTCTCACTTAGATACTCTCGTATCTAACTTTAATAGGGTAAAAGTGAGTTGACATAATTATTTTCTTGACAATTTATAGGTATAAAGTAGGTATATAAATTGTCAATAAAATAATTATTAAATAATTATACAGACTTATGTCCTAATCTATTTAAACTATATATAACGTAAAAATTAACCCTAATTAATAGAAAAGATCTTACTTAAAAAACTTGTTAATTTAACACGTGAAACGCCACGCAGATAATCAGTGTGACAAGAAAGAAATCTTAATTACTTATAAAAAAAAATCTTAATTCAACAGAGTTTTTTTTTCCCTACTGTTTTCTGTTCTAAATACAAAATTATTGGGCTCATAATCATTAGATACTAGATCTAGGAGAAACTGTAGAATGTCGCTCACCAGACGCTATTTAGAAACATTTAACGGTAGACAGCGAAAATTTTGCTAAAAAATTGCCAATCAAGCCAATCAATTGCCAATCAAATTAACAATTAATATCTTTCTTAAAATCAAACCTAAGGTAGGTTTTAGATATGCTGGATATAATATGTAGGTAGAACAAAATAATAACTTTACCTATAATCTCTATTTTACTTGTTTGTCCCTAGTCTCTCTAATAAAATAATATTTTTAAATCATATTTTGCGTGGTGTTTAATTTGTTAAAAATATTTTTATATATCTAATTATTATGTAACACGAGACTACTAAAACTTAACTGTCGTTTTACTTTTGTTATCAGTAGTGTATTCCAGTTTCTGCGTACACATGAACTTTTAGCCCTTATATAGAACCTTACATAGTTACCTAATGTATTTTTTACGTACTTATGTTGCAAAATTTGTAAATACCCATGTATAGCGACTGCTATTTATATTCAAAATATATATCGTTGTATTACTAACATTTCAAACGCACGTACGAAGCAATAAAAACGTTTGTGAAAGGTGCTTTCCAAACTTGTCTGTATCGCTTCGCTTGGTTCGGTTCTTTTTTCTTTTTTCACAATTTTATAAGTAAAATAATTTACACCAGTAGATAATATAATAATAGCGGTTTAAGAATCGAAACAAACACATATTTTATAAAAAACAAATATTATAAACAAATATTTTATTTAATGACAAGAATTCGTTTCATATCTTCCTATAGTCCGGGATCCCTAGTACATTTTTTCACTTAATTACTATCAAGCTAATTTTCCGGGAGTAGCTTCATTTTGATGAGACGAACAAAAATTTCCCTGTACGAAAACTCTCGATTGTGGTAGGTGATAGAGTTACCAGGGAAAAAGAGCAGCAGTGAGCGTAGGGCCGGGATAACAACATTACTATTAAATTATATAGATATTAACTAGCTAGAAGAAAAAAAATCAGCTTTTTTTAGTAAGGTCATTAAACATTTGATTTTTTTTTCTAATTTTTTTTCTTTTAGTTAGTTAATATTTATATAATAATATTTATATAATTTAATAGTAATATTGTCCTACAAATTGCGTGGTACGTTTTCCCGGTCCTATGCTCACTGCTGCTCTGTCCCCTGGTAACTCTATTACCTACAACAATCGAGAGTTTTCGTAGAGGAAATTTTTGTTCGTCTCATCAAAATGAAGCTACTCCCGGAAAATTCGCTTGACAGTAATCAAGTGAAAAATATGTACTAGGGATCCCGTACTACTATGCGTATTACTCAATTATAAAATTATTGTTTAACTTGATCCTGATGAATGTTCATCATCATACATTTTTAATTTTTAAATTTTTTATTAATAATGAACTATTGTATCTACGTATAACTTTTCGTTTTGCTTTGATGAACGCTTTTATACTTACTATTATTGTACCTACCTACTGTAAAGTTTCATAAAAAAAAAACACAAGCTACCGTGCTTATTTACATCGCAGTTAATAACTGTTTCATATATGTTGCCTCATACTAAAATTACTTTACCTAATTGTTCGTTGCACACATAGTTGTAATCTTGTCGTAGTTAAGAACTTGAATTTCCAAGGAATGACTTACTTGCATAGAAACTAATTTTTTATCTAACTTACTCAAAAAATGTCAAAAAAATTCTTTAGTGTTTTCGTTGCCGTTTCGTAATTAGCTTAGTCTTAAAATATTAATAAAGTATTTAATATGCTTAAAATTCAAGTTTGTATGGTTGTGTTTGATAGACATATAATACATCCCTGCGGCGAAAATAAACATGGACATATTCAAAAAAACGAGGCACATATGGCAAGGAATACATAAGCACTATATTTAAAAACATGACTTATAATAAATTAGACTAACAAGTTTTAGCTAACTTTTACTTTTTGTTGTCGTGACAAATAAATTTGTATAGAATATATTAAGACGACTACGAAAATTTCTTAAGATAACAAAAACAACACAAAACAAGAACCTGTAGTGTTCGGACAGTTCTCATAAAACGTTTTAAACAATGTAGAATACTAATTAAATTTACAAAAATATTTCATCGATGAGTTTCTTGTCTATGACTCTATGTGGTTTCGGTCGTGATTGCTTCTTCCTCCGCCGGTAGAGCCTCGCATTCAGCGGGTACAACGCAGGTGAGAGGGAACATCGCACATTGAACCACCAGTCGCAGGATGCCACTCCTTGGGAGAAGACCGTGCCATTGGGACACAGGAATGATGCCTGACGACCGTCTATATCGCAGTAGTGCCATGCTGAAACGTAAAATTATAATATATTAATGCGAAGTGTTTTGACAGTTAGTAAACTATTACAACCTTATTACAACTATCGAAGAAAATCCAGAGGATATCTTATAAGCAACTAGCCGACCCGTGCCCACTTCGTTGGGCGTTATAATCCATTTCACATAAGAAGCGTACGGTGAAATTTGATATGTTCCAATACACTCTCACTATTTTCAGCAAATCAGAAAACGCGATTTTTTTAAGCGACTTTTCGGTAGTTTTCGCAAAAAAGTTGTGACATTTGGGTAAAAATGGTCAGTTGGGGTGTTACGTAACGTTTATGGGCTGGGGGGGGTACAGGAAAACGTTACGGCGCGTTACATTTGGGTCAAAAATTTTCAAAATTTGCGTTACGTAATACTTGAACGACCCCTATTTACATAACAAAGATTTATTACTACAACAATTTGATATATTCACATGTTTTTGTTCAGTTTCTATTTCTTGTAGGCGTAAATTCCTAAATGATATCTTAAGTGTCGTTTATCATATCATGCGTTTTGAAAATATATAATTAGAGCTGTTCTGAAGAAAACGAAGGCAAGACAGTAATACCGATGACGTTAGTTAAATTTTAAACTATGTAGGCAAGAAAAAGCATGATACGGAACAAGCGTATCTAATAGTTTACGGGTCAAGTTATAATAAAAAAAAATTGATAAATTAAATCCACTTTCTGTTTTGTAAAATTATTACATTAGGTACTATGCTACAGGTAGTAACTCAAACCCGCGAAGGCGTGGCTCTGTTCCCGATTATGCGTTTGATTTTCATTTATGTTTTTTCTTTCATTACCTAAGATCATCTATTTGATTTCATGGTAAAAGAAATACAGTTTTCCAGCTAGTAGTATGAACTCAAATCAAAAGCTAAAAAGGAAAATTTTCATTGATATTAATTTAGCAGTTTCGGTTTAATGCACAATCATAATTCAAGTTTTGAGTACATAATGTACTCGATACTGATGTCCTCGGAATATTTGTTTGAAGTTGGACTATTACAGTTTTATTATAAATTTACATATATTATTTAATGTAATAACTTAACATCTGATTCAATCTTATTCAGCACAATAACAAAACTAAACAAAAAAAGGTGTGTGTCCGATTCACACACGATAGAAGTGAAACATCTTTGTCAAACTAATTTAAAAAAAAAACTAATTTAAAATTAGCGGCTTGCAGCGCGGCTCGTCCTTCCCTGTCTTTTTGCCGTTGCTTCCGGTTTGAAATCACAACGATTCTAAAGAAGTTTCACTTCAATAAAAATAAAGCTAATGTGATTATGTAATTGTAGCCCTTTCCGATGATTCTAAAATAAAACGGATATTATACGAATAAAATGTACAAAAATACTACACTTGATGCTCATTCGTTGTACAGAACTACAGAATAATGTACTCTACGACAGATAACATAGTAATTTAATATTATTTTCTATTGATACAATTGTCATTTGATTATTGTTATCGTTATTTTTAATTTATTTGGTATTGAATATCGTTTGAAGTTATTTATAAAGTCATTTCTATCTCTCTCTCTTTAATATTTAATGTTTAGTAATTTATTTTTTTATTTTTGTCAATTACATCTATACCTAGTGCTTTATTATATGTAAGTAAATTTCGAACCGTTTTTTTTTTTTGTAATCATTATCATTACATCAGCCTATCGCAGTCCACTGCTGGACATAGGCTCCCCAAGTTCGCGCCAAACATCCCGGTTTTCCGCAATCCTCATCCAGCCTACGCCCGGCAATCTTACGTAGGTCGTCGGTCCAACGGGCCGGAGGACGTCCCACACTGCGTTTACCAAGACGCGGTCTCCACTCCAGGACACGTCTGCTCCAACGGCCATCGGTCCTGCGACACAAGTGACCAGCCCACTGCCACTTCAACTTGCTAATTCTGTGGGATATGTCGGTTACTTTCGTTCTCTCACGGATAGCCTCATTTGTCATTCTATCCTTGAGAGAAACCCCAAGCATAGCCCGTTCCATTGCACGTTGAGCGACTCTAAACTTTTTTGTAACTATTAAAGAAAAATAAACGTATCAAAGTAATTTGGTTCGGAGCAGTCTGTAGTTCTGTACATACACAGCCGTTTTGTGTCTAGCGATTGCGAGTTTGCGACACTATTAAAATAAACTTGGTTAAGTTTTTTTATACAACTAGGTCGACAAACAAGCGTCCGACTAATATAGATGGTAAGCGATTACCGTAGCTTATACGCCTGCAATAGGGGTCTGAAGAAACATTGCAAGCGTGTTGCCGACTCTACTCCCAATCCCCTCGAAGTTGTTTTGGGGAGATTTTTAGAGGTGTATATTATTTAATATTAATGTATTATTATATATTGTAGAAATAAATAAAATAAACAGGGAGAATATAAGATAGTAAGGTGACTTACATGCTATAAAATTGAGTAGGTATGTAATGTATATGTATAACCGTGTCAAGTTTTGCAATGAAATATGCATAAATAGGTATTTAACGCTTAACCTCTTTTATCATACGTGACTTCTTTATAAGTCTAGATTCTCTGATATCTTCCTAGATTTTAAATATAAAAAGTAAACATTTATATAAGGGGGCCATCAATATATTACGTCACGGGTCACACGAACGTCTAAAAAATATGAAAATACGTTGCGGTATAAAAAAAGAAGATTATTGTAAAGCACGAGCAATTTTTGTACTATAATTATTGTTTGCCACATTTTTATTACAAAGAAAAATATTATAAGAGGATCTCACAGTATCGAACTAATAATTTACGATTGCTATACTTCCGCGTGATTCTTCACAATAATTAGTTGACCTCGAGGTGAGTATAAGGCCATCCTAAATCCTAATCATCTTTTAAAAGCCAAGGTCACAAACCATAATGTTATATTACAAAGAATTTTCTAAACAATGGTTCACGACCCACGCTCACAAAAAAATAGAAATCATATAGGTACCACTTATTCAAGTAGGCTCCACGTCACTGGATATTTTTAATTATTTAATACTATTTTTTTTTATATCACTAAGTCGGCAAACAAGCGTACGGCTCGCCGGATGGTAAGCAATTACCGTAGCCTAATAGACGCCTGCTACACCAGAAGTATCGCAAGCGCGTTGCTGACCCTACCCCCAATTCCCCCCCAGGAGCTCTAGTCATCTTACTCACCAACAGGAACACAACACTGCTTGAAAGCAGTATTATTTTGCTGTGGTCTTCTGAAGTGTGTGGTCCCCAGTCGGGCTGCTCCATTTTTTGAGCAGGAAATTTCCTGCTGTGCCCTAACTCAGTTAATTTACTACCTGTGCCCGCGACTTCGTCCGCGTGAAATTTAACAAAAAATTATTGTTCAGTTTGCAGTTATAAAATAAATAAATTTCTAAAATAAAAGTAGCTTAAGTTACTCCTTATTACATCAGCTATCTGCCAGTGAGAGCCCCGTCAAAATCAGTCCAACCGTTTCAGAGATTAACCGGAACAAACAGACTGACAGACAAAAATTATAAACAAATATATTTTGGTATATGTACCATGTAGGTATACATCCATATGCAGTTAGTAAAAAGCGTTTATTTTATTATTACAAACAGACACTCCAAATTTATTTATTTGTATTGATTTACAGTATGAAATAGTCTTAAATATATATAATTGTGTTTGCTAGCAAACGAAAAAAAACCGACTTCAATTGCAGCGGCAAGTAATAAAAAATCTATACTTATTATAAAAATAAGTCCCCCAGCCGCGTCTTTCTGTCTGTCTGTCTGTCTGAACGCGATAAACTCGAAAACTACGCAACGGATTTTTATACGGTTTTCAACAATAGAAAGAGTGATTCTTGAGAAAGGTTTAGATATATAATTTATTATGTTTTAATGTAAATTAGCAGAAATACGGCGATAAATGTTGAAGAGGTCGCAAAAAATCTGGCCAACGGGGAGCTTTCCACGCGAACGCTGCGTAAACTAGCAAAGATATAGTTGTATAATGTACTAGCCACTAGCGAATTCAAAGTCTATAAAAAATGCTACAAAAAAGTCCGCGATAGCATATCTCTATCTCTTAGGGTGGACTTACAATTACCACTTTTATGTTCAAATTTTTAATCAAAAACATTACGTTATATTTAAAGATATTTTCTTTAGTTCAGTATTAATCCTTATCCAAATGAATATGTTATTTAGCTTAGGCATTTTATATAGATTAAAATTGCTCTTTACGCTATATTATACTCGGCGCGGCGAACCTTGATCCCTATGACAGTTCGTGTTAGTGATGGGTCGTGTCTTTGGTCGTGTCGATAATTTTTTTTTAGACAAAGGCGCGGCTTGCATTCAGCCACGTTGGTAAACATGTTTTAAAAAATATTAGGTATAATGTGCTTTCTTAATGTCCATTATGTTGTTGTTGTATTAGCCCAAGCGCCAAGGAGTTTTTTTTTGCAATGTATTAGACCTGGTATATATTTTATGGAATATGTTCAGGGGTGTCCCCTAAATGTAAATCCAAGTTGGCGCGGCGGTGCCGGGCCTGCGTCAGCCGCCATTTTGGAAAACGCGTTTTATCGAATATCTCGTGAACCGTGCATCGTACAACAAAAAGTGTTCATATCATTATTGTAGATTATAATATTTGCCATTTTTTTTATTTGAATTTTTTTTTTGTTTAACGCATAGGTTGTTAATTATAGCGCTCCAAAGTTTTCTCAATATGGTTTTTGCTAAATATTTAGTTAATGGTCAATGATAAATTAAAAATAGTGGTAACTAAATCGTAGAACATAAAATTTCCTATAAATTTTTTGGAAACTTTTTCCCGTAGCGTTTATAGTTTATGAGCTATTACGCTCTAAATGCGTTCGTGTTTTATATGTGACAACTCTATGAATCTAAATTTTTCTCTTTCAGCGCTGAGTACTTTCACTGTAAACTATATAAGGAACACATGCAAACCCTAAAGTATTATCACTTACTTTTGTTACACCCTTGACCCTGTGTATGTAAAAAAAATAATTGTTAAACAGATTTTGTTTCATTTCATTTTGTCCTATAGCTGTTATTTTTTAATTTTCTTGGGTATAATATAATCATGTGTGTATGTATGAATGGTATGATCGTAATATTCTGTTCCATTCCATAATATATGAACTAAAATGTGAGTTGAAAAAAAAATGTGCATTCGTTTCCATTACCGACATTTTTTTATCGATACTTGCCGCCCTAGTCGATAAACGTCACACGACGTAAGTTTTGCAGGACGTACACATAAATTCAGATTGAGATAACTTCTTGTAAATGTTAAGAATTGTTAAAAATATCAACGGAATATCATTACTAATGGTATAAAGCTACGTAAAATTTATAAATGGCATTTTTAGACGCCCCCAATATGATCCCAATTTAATGGTGACGCCACTACAATGTTATATGGTGACATTAGCTGTCAGTGTCATAGGGATCAATGTTCACCGCGCCGATTATAATCAGATAAATAGTTTTTGAGATATCGTCGTTAGAAGTAAGTAGCAGTGAAACAATGCTCGGGGAGCCAGCGTTAAGCGTTCTTTCCTTGAGATGCCTACGGCGCGGGCGAGTCCATCCCCTCTGCCCCGCATCGCTCGACCGCCTGCTCATGCTATTAAAGGAAATCAAAGAGTATCAAAGATCATTTTATCGAACTTTTTTTAAACTTTTTTGTTAAATTCCACGCGGACGAAGTCGCGAGTACAGCTAGTAATCGATAAATTAACAAACGCACTAGTCGTCACTACGATTTTCGAGGGTTCCCCTCGATTTTAATGGGATCCCATCATCAGATCCTGGTTTCCTTATCATGGTACCTAAGTTGGGATATCTCCTTTCCAACAAAAAAAG
This sequence comes from Melitaea athalia, assembly GCA_905220545.2. Lineage (NCBI taxonomy): Eukaryota > Metazoa > Arthropoda > Insecta > Lepidoptera > Nymphalidae > Melitaea > Melitaea athalia. Next base: position 12,625,787 of record HG992185.1, on the reverse strand, counting down.
AATTATCAAAATCGGTTCATAAACGACGAAGTTATCACCGAACCTTTTTCGAAGTCGGTTAAAAAAGTACCGAAATCAGAAATTAATTACCTAACAAAAATACAATTATTATGTAAATGTGTTGAATATAATTTTAGAGCACATCCGCGATGACCGCTATTGATACACATCTTTTATTATTTCAAACAAGAAATACCTATTTAATTTTACAGCATTAATATGTCAAGGATAATAATCTATAAATTGTTATTTTAAATGTTCTGTTTGGACCCGCTATCATTTATCATTTGATTCATGAAATCACTAGCTTTTGTTCTTGGGAAATTATTAAATTTTTCGACACTATTATTGCAAAAAATATATTATATAGAACAACAATAACGAATATTTGCTTATTGCTAGTAGAAAATAAATTGTTACAATATTTTTCATAATTACTAATTTCACAAGAACTTAATCGTGAAAATATATGACACATATAGAATAATTTCAACATTTATAAAAAAAAATGTTTTTAACTATAATTATTTTTTATAAATAAATAAATAAAGTTATTTTATACAATAATATTTCATTCATTTCAAAAACAGACATTGATATTTTATCATTTACAGTATTATGTGTGTTTAAAATTTCAAAATTATGTTGTAATGAGATATAAAATTTTCAATACACAGTTTTACATGTAGCTCTAATGTACAGTACAACAGATTATTAATAGTAGTTATGGCCACAATAAATCGTTGTCATAACAAACATATTGTACAATTAAATATTCTTTTAAATTATTACCTTGGCAGCGTGTTTCCATGTCTGCGAAGAAACCCGGGTATGCTTGCTCGTCACAATAGAAGTTGGTGTAAGGAACAGCTCCTAGAACAGGGTAGTCAGTCCCGGGTTTTCCTGAAACATACATAATTCTCGTTAATAGTAAGTTACTAATTAGGAAAATGGTAAACAACCCAACTTTGTAGACTACCTCATCGCATTAAGCGCTAACAATTTTTTTAAACATCTACAGTTATTTTAACATTATAAAAATAGTCTATTTTACATTTTTTTTACAAGCTTTTATTTAACTTGCAATGTATGTAACAATGTATGTATGTTGTTCGGGTGAAATCATGCAACTCAATTTTGAAGCAGAGATATCTTCAACGAATTGAGCTGAAATTTTGTATACAAGTTCAATTTGGATGACAATGCATGGTTAACTTTGTGACGTCATTCTAAATTCAACATGGCGGCATATCCAAGAGTGCGGACTAGTTATTTTTAGTGCACTTCTACAATATGGATATCAAATGAAAGGGCTTGCTAAGAATAGTTCGAAAAGTGACGTGATAGTTAAAAAGTCATAAATAAGTTAAAAGTAAATTCAATTTTGCCATTGAATTTTTTTCCATGGGACTTGTAGTTTAGCCGCCACCACTTCCCGACCTCAGATCGCCCGTAATTTATTATTCCTTTTATTTTCGTTGTATTCTCTTTCTTTTACAATGGATTTCATCCTACTATTTTTTTTTTTTTGTTTCAAAAGCTAGAAGTGACTGGTCTATTGTGCCATGCACAAAGCATAAAAAATTATTGCAAGAATTATGACTACATAATCGAAATATATTAGGATGTTCGTATTTGTTAAAGAAAATCGATATGATGGTATTTCATATTTTCAACTAATATTCATAGTGACTAGGGAATGCAATCTCGTTCTCGCGAGATCTCATTTTTGCGAGATCTCGGCCTTTTTTAGCGAGATTGAATCTCGGAAGAAAAAAAGGGCGAGATCTCGCAAAAACGAGATCTCGCGAATAATTCGTAATAATGGCTTGTACCGCGTTGGCGCAGCGGTCACAGCACTGGTTTGTGTATGGCTGTTGCGCGCGCAGTTGCAGGTTCGATCCCCGCACACAACAACATTTGTATTAGTTGCCGTGGTCTGGAGGGGTGTTTGTGCAGTCCTTGTGGGTCTCCCCACCGTGCCTCGGAGAGCACGTTAAGCCGTCGGTCCCGGTTGTTATCATGTACACCTGATAGCGATCGTTACTCATAGTAGGAATATATCCGCCAACCTGCATTGGAGCAGCGTGGTGGATTAAGCTCTGATCCTTCTCCTACATGGGGAAAGAGGCCTATGCCCAACATATATGGGATATATATGGGCAATGGCGGATTATCCGTAAGGCAAACTAGGCACGTGCCTAGGGGCGCGTAGCTACAAGAGGCGCGCGAGCTCAGAATTTTTAAATAAATAAAGAAAATAACATATCGACGATTAAGAACTATATGCTGATCTATAATCTAAATCTATACTTAATAGATTATATTGCACAAACATCGAGAAAAACATCTGAGAAATAAAGAGCTTGAAACAATTTACCCCAACATTGACATAGCCTTAAGAATGTGCGTATCGACGGCAGTTAGTAATTGCAGTGGGGAGCGGAGTTTTTCCTGCCTAAAGAGAGTAGGCCAGTAAATAAAGCCGTTTTTTTTGGTCAACCTCGCACTAAATTTCCGATCCAATTTTAATTTTTTTAGGTTAAGGGTCACTTAGGGCGCGCGTTGTTATTTACATAGATTTACAAAGACGCGCGGCAGCAGCGCTGCGGCCGCGCTGCCGCCACGCGACAAATTTGAAGGCGCCCTTACTGACTATAAAAACACAAAATGCTGACAGATACAGGTGGAGCTTCGATCGCAATCTTAAAGAAAAGTTTTTGGCCGATATTTCGGAAACTATCCACTTTAGGGCAAAAATTATTCAGACCTTTTTTGTAGAAAATAAAATTTCACATCTTTTATTTTCTGTAAACTTTTTTGTAAAACTTACCGTTTACGATTTATGGCCCATTTAATGAATCCGTTTTTCATTTTTGGCCAATAACTCTTAAAATATTGGATTAATCAATAAAATGCATCTATCCATTTTTTAAGATCCGATTTCATTTTAAGGCCGAGATATCGGTCAAAAACTTTTCTTTAAGATTGCGATCGAAGCTCCACCTGGATCTGTCAGTATTTTGTGTTTTTATGGTCAGTAAGTGACCCTTAAACGAGGTTATTCACCCCGTTGTTTCATGATTCACGCCAGTCTTCTGCAAGGATGTGGTACTTGGTACTTCGCGATCGAGCCGGCCAGTTATGAGCTGCAATGCAGCTGTGCTCTACCACTCATGTAAAAAACTACTAGACCGACTTCAAAAATTCTTTCACCTGTACAAAGCTACGCTACTCCCACGGTAATGGGATCTACGCGGGTGAAATCGCGGGACGTTCTCTAGTGATATATTCATAACACACTATCATCTGTCAACACACATATACATTAAGGCCTATTTCCCAGAGCAGAGAGGAATCATGAATTTCGATGTTCGTTCTGACGTCCCTTTTGATTTCTTCACAGTTATAACGTCATATTTAATTCGCGCATTAGCCTAAGTACAAGGGTCCTGGTCTACTAAAGTCTAGAGTTTGATGATACAACGTCATCGTAATTGCAAAAACAACTAGTTAAAAATTATAGTATTATGATGGCCATTTATGGCCGGTACAGGGGCGCCAATAAAGTGATTGCCTAGGGCGCTCTGGACCCTTAATCCGCCCCTGTATATGGGATATTACAGGCTGAAACGATTATGGCTTGTGATTTGAACTGAACAAATCTTTCATTTGATTGGTATATTTGTAATATCTAATGGATTTACTGAGTAGATATAGTTTTATTTAATTGACAATAATATCTCAGTTTAATAGTCAACTCAACTTAAATAATAAGTTTCATTTTTTTGACTTCTCGTTGTTTTGTTAGTTATTAAAGAGTTGTTTTATTACTTAAATATTTTTGTTTGATAATAAAAGAGAAGACTGGTTGTTTCTTTCACTAGTTATTTTAATGTTTGATGCATAAAAAAATTCGTGAAAATAAATGTTTATCTTATAATACTTACAATTTTTATTATTTTTTTCGTAATTTATTCAAATATTGTGATTATTAGCAAAAACCACACACAAAACTGGCAATCTCGCGAGATCTCGAAATTGGCGAGATCTCGCGAGATTGTTATTCATAAACTCGCGAGATCTCGCTTGAGCCTCAATCTCGCGAGATTTGCATACCCTAATAGTGACTACTTAATGTTATTGAAAATTTTTGACATACCGGTATTAATAAACATAATTGTTATTAATCGACTAATCGTTAACAAATCTTCGGCTAAAATCCTGCTTATGGTACAACTAGCTTCTGCGCGCGACTTCGTCGGCGTGGACCCCGCTCCTATTAGTCTTAGCGTAATGATACATAGCCTATAGCCTTCCTCGATAAATGGGCTATCTAACACTGAAAGAATTTTTCAAATCGGACCAGTAGATCCTGAGATTAGCGCGTTCAAACAAACAAACAAACAAACAAACAAACAATCAAACAAACAAACTCTTCAGCTTTATTATAATAGTATAGATGTGGATCTAAGCTGTGGCAAAAACATTGACACCTGTTAATGATCAGCTATTGCGTCATATTGTAGGCACCTAATAGGTACCTAATAATTAAATAGTAAAGGATGAGTCAAACATGTATGTGCCATTTATATCTTTAGTCAACTTATTATCAGCTAGGCTGCCTAACATCTATTTAACTGAATAAAATAAACAAAAGACACTTAGATTTTTTTAAATGTTCCGGTGTTATGTATCGGAAACAAACAATTACGAGTATTTGAATGTCAGTTAGTCGCTAATGACAAAAATAATTCCATTTAGCATATCTTCTAAGATGGTTTGACCTTATAACGAAGAGGATTTTTTTTGTTTGACACAACCTTGATAATAAAAATCGTGTCCATTTTATTTTGATATCTATTGAATAAAAATGCAAAAACACAAAACGTTTAACATTTGTGTTTAATTATTTGAGATAATATTAAATAAATACAACTAAGGAAAACCTACTTTACAAGGTACCTACCTATTTGTCATACCTAAAAGTTTGCATACGATAACACAAAATTAGTTTGAATTCACGAGAGTTTTATAATATGGAAATTAATCTGGTTACAATCAAATAATTAGTGTTTAATTGCGATTAGTAAACACTTTTAAATCTATTTAGATTTACTCTGCCCGTACTCGATCGTCTACATAACAGCTTACGACAGTAATCACGAAGATAAGGAAAGTCTGGCCACAGAACGACTTTCACCAGAGTGATCGATTACTATTGGTTCTCATTATAAAGTCATTTAAAGGTTTTAAAATGGGATTTTAATATGACAAACATTCGGGTAATCATTCGCACACAAAAAACAACAAAATGGAAAGCAAAATTACAGAACTTTGTTTTTGAACTTTATAAATTGCATAACTTTTCATCGTTGTTTAAACTTCGAATCTCTTGATTTTTATTAATAAGAACTTAAAAGAAACAAGCCTTATTATTCACTGTAGACAGACAATTAAATAATTAATGTTTCCTATGACACTGACTAAAATTTCAAACGATCAAAAATCAAAATCGTTATATTATTTATTAAAATTGAATGTACAATTTAAAATTAAATTAAAATGCCGAGAAGCCGTCGGAAACTAACAGTAGGTACTCAGGACAAGTAGTACAAGACAAGCCTGCAGCTATTCTTTCGCCTGTGACCCTTGCAAACTACTAATGATTGACTCGAAGTCTTCTAGAGTTACAACTACTGAAAATATAGCTGAATTCCTTTTGTAACTATTAATTGTCATACTTATTTGTAAGACAGTGCACAACTTCTTTCCTGTGTAAGAAGCTCCATTCTGTCCTCCTCCGAAAAGCCTTCGCTATTTCCCTCTATAGGTGTGGGATATTTAATGTTGTATCAGTTAACTTGATTACTTTTGATTTATTTGGACGGGTTTTTTTTTTAATCTTACGATGTTGTCAACTTTTCTATTTAGAAAATACAATGGTAAATTTAACATTTATCAAAATTAACTTACAAGGATTACTTGCACAATAACTAATAGTTCACACAGCCAGCTAGGTCGCTTGTCTGATCATTAGTAGTAAGCTTGTGGGAATACTAGTTTTTGATTGTGTGCAATACTTACAAATTACTTCTTTCATATTCATAATATGTAATACTGTTTAGAAATTATTAATTTTTGCGAAAAGAGTTTAACAAGAATTATAATATTGAAGTATAATAATAATAGATACTTTATTAAGACATATACAGAATAACAGACCTATTTCTAGAAAAGTTGACATTAATTAAAATTATGCTATTGTGTCAATCCAAATATGTATACCTCTATCACACATAAAACTAAACATACAAAGTAACATTAAATTTTTCGTAAACTACTTAGGTATATCATTTTGTATTAATTATTTTTAATATGTCAAAGGTTCATAAAAATAATATACCTAGGATATTAAAAACGTACATCCTGCAATTAACGTCGAAAAATCCATAATTTTAATAATGTCATCCCGCCAGTACCTAATGGGTTTTTTATATTAATTTTATAATTACATAACGATTAAACTTATTTCCTTCGCTAAGTGGGTATATCTTCTAATTAAAACCTTATTTTTTACCGTTTCCTTATGACATACCTAATTTCCATATCCGCCTTGTATCTTTGTTTTGTCAGCATCTGATTTATTTCGATTAAATTAATACCTACTTTTTATATAAGTTAGATAATAATAGATCTAAGAAGAAGTATTCAAGGGTTTTTTACAAATGTTTGGTTTTACTTGCATTATTTAAATGTAATTTCAGTATTCGGAAATGTATGGCACTTTTTAACAGAAAAAGGCTTCTATATAATAAGTGTAACATTTTACATAAATACCACTAAGCGGTGTAATGTCCTAATAAGGCTGATTCAAGATAAGTTTTAAAAATAGTATAAAAATGTAATAAATGAAGACACTTTTAGAAACAGATACTGAAAACATATATAAAGACTTTATATCACGTCACTTTTTTTTAAGCACCTCATAAAAAGCATTTTAAATTTTTAACGTATCGTAGAATCTATCAAATAAATTAGGTAGGTTATAAGTTTTGAATAAATACTTTTTGAAGTAAACACTTCTTTACTCACGCTTGACTGGTGAATGCGTGACAAGAGCGTTACGAAAAGTGTGCTCGGGTGAGGCGAACGGTAGTTGAGAGACATATAAGTTAGTGAAGACAGAAAGAGAGTTACGTTTCGTAAGTTTACTTCAGTCGTGTGGTCTAAAGCACACTCATTTTTTTATTGTTATATTTTATGCTTATTTCATGGCGCTGTTTTACCAGACTGCAATATACATAATAGGTATATCTAATATTATAAAGAGGAAAGATTTGTATTTCTGTGTGTATGTTTGTAATGAATAAACTCAAAAACTACTGGACCGATTTAAAAAATTATTTCACCATTTGAAAGCTTAGTTATCCCTGTGTAACATAGGCTACTTTTTATCCCGGGATAATAATAGGTTCCCACAAGAAATTGTTTGCGCACACGGGTGAAAGCCGTTGAGAACAGCTAGTTAGTATTTAATATGTGTCTAACTTGAAAGTACGTCAAACTACAGATATACTGATACTAGGAAAATTCCCGAATACAAATCATTAATTTAAAATGTTTGTTATAATAACCACACATGGAAGATATCCGTAGGTAATAGACAATCTATATGTGAACATATTATATACGTTACGACGCCGCGTTGGCGCAGCGGTCACAGCAATGGATTGCGATTGGCTGTTGCGCGAGCGGTTGCGGGTTCGATCCCCGCACACGACAACATTTGTATTGGCCATACAGATGTTTGCCGTGGTCTGGGTGTTTGTGCAGCCCTTGTGGGTCTCCCCACCGTGCCTCGGAGAGCACGTTAAGCCGTCGGTCCCGGTTGCTATCACGTACACCTGATAGCGATCGTTACTCATAGTAGGAAATATAATATATTTGGGTTGTCTGGAAGAAATGGCTAAATAGCCATAAGTCCGCCCATTGTACTTCACAGTCTGTAAATGATATGTGTAGTTGTGATGTACAATAAAGTATAAATAAATAAATACGTTCCCGCAGTAATAAAAATGAAACTGATTTAATTACAACTAAGGATATAAATTATAATCTGTAACAACAAAAGTCATTCATGAAAGCAAAATGAATACAAAAAAAAAATCTCAAAACGAAACGATGATGAGAACGAGGACTGAGAAGGTCAGACATGATACGTTTATGTAATAATTTGAGACGAGCCGTCGAAACCGAAGACATGATAATTTATACCCTAAATTAACATTGGCATTGAAGAAAAGTCTCCTTTTAAATATTACAATCACAATTTACAGAAAGACCTTGCGTTACATTTGCCACACCTTATGATGTTCATATAGGTATTCCTGCCAACAAAACAAACTTATTATCAACTAAGTTACATTTATATCTTTTTAAACTTATAAAGTTTATAATCTTTACATAAATATAAAAACCAGAAAGTCCAGATATTTTTTTAATGACAAAGTTACATCAGTTATGCTACCACTGATTTGGACTAATAGGTAATTAAGTTAGGTACTTATTATAAGACTGTTAAAGAAGATTAGCGATTAACGTCTTTGAAACTTAAGTTTATTTTATTTTGTAAAGATGAATAATTTAGGTATATTCCAGTTTAGAGCAAAAAAAAATATTTTTTTTTGTAAAATCCGCCAACACCATTAAAATTAAAATAATATAATATTATGGAATAATGATTAATTAAATATTATATTATGGAATTATGGAAATCTAAATTAAAACTTTTATGATAAGTATATTATTTTTGTTTGATATTCGTAGTCTCAGAATAATTTTTTTTTCTTTTTTTTTAATACAATTAATTACGTAAAAATGTTTCCTAAATAAGCAAATGACCACCTAAATCAAACTAACCTGTATTACGTTATGCGTTGTAGAAATATTATAATATAGTAAGTAGATAATAATAAATAATCAATCCACTATCCTTCATTTTCGTTTTTAGGGTTCCGTACCCAAAGGGTAAAAACGGGACCCTATTACTAAGACTTCGCTGTCCGTCCGTCCGTCCGTCCGTCCGTCCGTGTGTCTGTCACCAGGCTGTATCTCAAGAACGGCTATAGCTAGAGAGTTGAAATTTTCACAAATTATGTATTTCTGTTGCCGCTATAACAACAAATACTAAAAACAAAATAAAATAAATATTTAAGGGGGGCTCCCATACAACAAACGCGATTTTCTTGCCTTTTTTTGCTCGATATCAATAATGGCAACAGGTAGGCACTTGAAATATTCACAAAATACTCAGTTCTATTTTTACTTTAATAATAAATAATAAAATTAAAATAAAATTAATATTTAAGGGGGGCTCCCATACAAAAAAACGTCATTTTTGCCTATTTTTGCTCTCATACAACAAAAGTGATTTTTTTAGCCGCTTTTTGCCCGATATTAAAATCAATGTACCTAGTCAATGGTACGGAACCCTTCGTGCGCGAGTCCGACTCGCACTTGGCCGATTTTTTTACTTACACGAGACAACCTTGCTGCATGCGTAGATTTACTGAACGGAAATAATTTCTATAGGTTGTTCAGTATACTGTTTGAGAATTATTACCCTGAGAAAACTCAAGATCATTTACAGAGGTTGGGTGCACGCATAGGCTGTATATGTTAATCGCACATTTCATAAAAATATATAAGCGTCTAACTAGTGACCTCCTCTATTTTTACGTCGTTTATAAATATGAATGGAGCCATAGATTTTTTCCTTTGTTTTTTATACTAGCTGACCCACTAGTCTTCCACTGTTCGTTTGTCTTTTTAACCGACTTTCAAAAAAGGAGGAGGTACTCAATTCGTCTGTATTTTTGTATGTTACCTCAGAACTTTTTACTGGGTGGACCAATTCCGATGATTCTTTTTTTAATCGAAAGGTGGTGCATGTTATATGGTCCCATTTAAATTTAATTGAGATCTAACAAGAACTTTTCAAGTTATATTTAATAATGCGTATTTGCTTGGCTATTTTTTCGATTTTTTCGTCGATCTAAGTTTGTATTATTACGCATAACTTTTCATTGGGTATATAGATTTTGATGTCTTATAATTATGGTCCCATTTAAATTTGATCGAGTATTGATAACTTCTTTTGTAATTGAAGTCGGTTTTTTTTTCGTTTGCGAGCAAACACAGTTATTATTTATATAGATATTTTTGCTCGCTTTAATACAAGGGGCTTAGAAAAAAAAAGTTGAAAATAATAATGATAATTTTGTTAGTTTTTTTATTTATAAGTTTTTTAGGCGAAAGTTAATTGGATTATCATTGATTCTGATTAAATAGCGATTTTTTTATATCTATAGCCATAGATTTATTAAATAAAAGTATTTATCATATTATCAGTAGGTATCACATTATGTTAATGTATCTGAATAAAGTCATTATATAGTAGTGATATTTATATCTGTTCTTCTATAGTATCAGCTGACCTTGTCATGTATACATAAGGTATTGCAAAATATTTCATTTCGTACACAAGCTACCTAGCATTACGCAAAATAATTCTCTCAATTGCGATTAAAATGATTTGAATATAATATATGGCAATTTCATCTTTAAAAGTGGTACCACGCAGTGCATCCCTGTCCTAGAAACCTTATAGAATATCGATCATTGCTATGTATTACTTGTTATTTTGTGTTACCTACATCTTTTAAGGCATTCTAATATTGAATAACTACTTTCGAAAGTGCTAACAACTTTGTAGCAAATATTGCAGCGAAACATCCTCCCATTATACGCCAAATGACGATCTGGAACTTTAACCTCACACCGAATAGTAAATATTTCACAGTTAAGTTACTAAACGGCACAAAAAATATTCGTCACTAATTCCAAATTATATCTTTGTGCCGTTTGCAGTCGAAACACTTGGATCTTGGAGTAAAGCCCTAAAATTTTTTAAAAAGAGATAACTCCTCGCCTTGTTGCCTCCACTGGTGACAAGAGGGCTGGTGTATTTTTTACCCAGAGAATCGGCATAGCGATTCAACGAGGAAATGCTGCCAGCATTCTTGGCACCATTCCACGCGGACATGTTTGTACCATAACTATCTGTAAATATTTAAGTATGTAAGTACTTAAGTAGTTCTTAAGTTGTGAATTGTAAATATGTAGGTATATTTTAATTAGAATTTGTTTAACAATTATTATAATTGTTCAGTTTATTGTCTGAGATTATAATAAAATTAAATAATTATTAATGACTTTAAAATTATAATATGACAAACGTTAAAGTAAAATTTAAATTTTGATTTCATTAGATTTCCATTGTTAATTTAATTCAGTTCACGTAAGTATAAAATCATTGCATTAATAGGTTTTACAATCATCAATATTTTTTATCAAATACCTATTCATAGATCAGAATAATGTCTGATCCATAAACAGTTTTAATTGGAACTAGTTTTATTATAACAGAAGGACATGGGCTTACAAAGAAGACGATTCGATACAAGATGAGGAAGCTACCTTCCGTGCATACTACACAGGAGTAGGTAGTTCTCAAGCGCTGTAAGTTACTTTAATTAGTATTTGTAAAATATGTTATCCTTATCCGCCAACCCGCATTGGAGCAGCGTGGTGGATTAAGCTCTGATCCTTCTCCTGCATGGGGAAAGAGGCCTATTCCCAACAGTGGGATATTACAGGCTGAAGCGTTGTAATAATTTATATTTATTTATCTCGTTACATTAGATAATTCGAACATTGAATATCATATATAATTATTCTTAGAATATTATAGAACACATAAACCCTAAAACATCAAGTTTAAGAATAGCAATAGCAGTATAAAACATCTTCGAAGTTAAAAACCAGTTTGACTGGAATTTAAATGCGCATTCGCTGTATATCTTCAACACTGTATTTGTTATTTGTAAAAATTTCACTAAAAATATACAAACGCGTACCTATAAAGTTTTACACGTTTGTACCTCAAAGCATTTTTATCAGATATACTATAAAAATGTCACAAGAAATTGTACTTATTTTAAGTTAGAAGTGATGCAATTTTCGTTTATAAACTTTGTGTTGCAAGCTTATACGCCAAGCGCGTGCTCATACTTGTACGAGTATACAAGTATTCGCTTCAAACGTACTCTTTGTTTAACGCTTGTATAACCAAGGTAAGTATATCAAACGCGACGTTTGTTAAGCAAGCAAGAAGTGTTAATATTGCTAGGAAGGTAGCGAAAGGACTACGTCGACCGTATGAAGACTTTCGATGAAGTATTTTCTGTAAATTGTTTTATGGCTCTATAAAAGTAAAGCACATTCTGCGTCATTTTATTTTTCATAAACTTTATAGTAATACGAGAAATGATTACAAATCAAAGTTTTAAATATTTTAAACTAGGCAGTGGAAACAAAGAGACCAATTTTAAAGTAATTTTATCTTACATAAATACTCTTACAATTTTTAATGTAAAATTGTAAATGTGTGGATATTTTTTGCAATATTTTTTTAACCATGTTAAGAATACTAAAAATTCATATAAACAAGTGTTTAAAAAAATTAATTATTATTGAAACGGTTTTAAAAAAAATAAGTAGAGCTTGTTAAAAAACAGTTAAGAAGCATACATTATTAAAATATATTAAACTTATAACACCCCTCTTTTTGCGTCGGAGGTTAAAAACAAATAAACTTGAAATAAAAGTTCTGTTTTCACCTTTGTACGATCAACGTAAAACCGTTAAAATATAACATATAAAAATATACAATAAAAAAACACATAATAAGCACAGAGCCATAGAGTTCCAAATAATCCAAGTGTAATTATTCGTAGAGTCTTCTTCAAGTGTTAGCTTCGCTATTATATACGAGAATAATGTGCCAACCATTATTTTCCTGTCGAAAGTTACGTGACCAAAGAAAATAATCACACGACTCGTTAAATGTTAATAAACAACAAGGCAGACAGCTTTATTGAAGAACTAGCTGTGCCCCGCGGTTTCACCTGCATTGATTTGAGGGAAAAAATGCTTTCCTTTTTTTTAATAGTATAAGATTTAATTAGATTCATATATTTTCCTTAGTTTACACTAAATAAATTTCTGAACGCACGCATAAATATTTGACCAAAGAGTATATAACCACTACGTTTTATATTTGACAACCTCGTTGACAACCAATATATTATGTATATTATGTCAATCTGTTTTAATTACTGACATTATTATACATTTTTAACATGTAAAATACGCCACTATCCGTATATTGGGGATATATGTTGTCGATTCGAAACCTTTATTTAAATACGTTCTTTAATACGTTCTTTAATTTTATCGGAGAGTTTACCATATCGACGGGATGAACATTAAATGTTTGACAGTTACGAACACGAACATTATATCTCATACAAATTTTCATTCCAACATTTCAACACCTTACATCCCTTTTTTCGCATTAAAAAGTTGCCTATGTCCTTTCTCAGACTCTAGACTATCTGTATACCAAATTTCATTTAAACCTGTTCAGTAGTTTTGCCGTGATTGCGAGACAGACAGACAGACAGACAGAGTTACTTTCGCATTTATAATATTAGTATGGATAATAAAAATAGTGTCAAGAAAAATCGCAATGCCACCTTATCGCTTAGCCAATTTTAGATGCTAGGTATTTTTTCAAATAGTTTCTATTATTTATCAAAAAGTTTGCCAAAAAATTAAAACGTTATTTAAATTAAAAATATGTGTCTTGAAACTTATTATCTATTTAGGAATGAAATACTTTATTTTATTACGTTATGAAACCAAAGTATGACTTTATACTTACCGTCTTGGAATAGGTATATCAGGCGATTATTTTAACTTATTAGGCTAAAATCACACAACTTAAGTTACTGATAAATGACTTCGCCCCGACCTTAAGCTCATCGAGAATGTCAGGGCGATTTACTTAAGAGCATTATCTGAGTAAACGTTGTCAAGATGTCTTGTCATCTAAAACAGTAGCACACTGCATTCATAATTCAATCTTTATCTAAACGACATAAAACTTTAAATTGCCAATATATACCTAATAGTTAAAATTTGTGAACATATTGCTTCATTTTATAACTGTGTATTTTTTCTTTCTTGTAAAGTATAATTATGATGTTAATCATTTCTTTTTTTCTTCTACGCGAATGGTTTATTGTTTTGTAACAAATTAAAGCAACACTACGATGAATAAAATTATCAATTTTCAATAATGCTAATGTACTCTACCGACCGACACCGACGACCCACATCGTCACTAACATATTGTGTACATTGCCAATAAACTGCTGGCTAACGATTTCTTAATCGCATTCTACAGTTTGGCACGCAAATGCCTGCAGGTACGAGTAGTAGAGTGCATGATGCATTTCCAACATACATTTAAAATGAACTTGAAATACTTATGAAACCCACTTACTGCTCTTTAGTATATTTTTTGTCATAAAATGTATCATGTAATTTATACTTAAAATGCAATTAAATATTATAAGGTAGTCATAAATACTAAAAATTGTAACTGTTTATATGTTGATGTTATTGTGTGATATGTAAAGCATATGTGTCACTTTTTTTGTATGGCATGTTTGTCCATTGGCATTAGCATTAACATTGCATTAACTTTGTTTGTACATTGGCATTAGCTTTAAATTGTCGATTCTTTATCAACCATGAGATCTGGTCTAGCTCTTGAGCCTTTATTTATTTGGGTCACCAGAACCGACAACCCTATAGTCGTCATTTATTGTCATAACGACAATTAAAACTTTAAATCAAATTTGTAACGTATGTTGACATGAAATATTTCTTCATCACCAGTACTCGTCTTAGGAACATCAAGTGACTGACTACAATGGAAGTAATTATTATATGAGTTAAACAGACTTCGATTTAATAAAGACATTGAATACTCGTAGTATGAGTTACATTTTATATAGTAATAACTTTAAGTAACTAAGAATTAAACTGAAATCGAAAAACGATTGTCAGTGTTAAGTAAAGAAATTATATGCCACATATATTCCTATATCTATTACTGTAAATAACATTCCTTAATATGTTTTTAATAATATAAAAGATTGCACAACTAGATACAATGGTGTTCCCAAAAGAGCACAACGATTACGTTCATAATGGACGATTGTTAGCACAATTAAGAGCTTAAGCTCGAAGCCTCGACAGAGCAAGGCTGCACCGTGCACGTTAACGTAGTAACAGACCGTAGTAGGTGTGTTCTTAAATACGATACAGTTTGTACGTTCAAGCTAAACTTTGCACTAAAGGTTACAATATTTCATTCAAATGGAAGGTCTTATTCCGAATCAATTAAATAAGAAATTTTTCAATGAATATAACTGTAATTTTTAATGCATATTAAATTATAATTTTTCATCTTGGTTTTATAAATTAACCATCCAGTTGAAATCAATAATTGAGGTCAATATATGCACATAAATTATTAACTATAATTTATGCACAGACCGATTTGTATCATATGTATAATATGACACATTTATATGTATTTGTATCATACTTATGTCGAGACGCTAGTTAACATTAACGCTTGGGTAAACGCAATTAGAGTACGGTTCTGTTTCACTAGTTGTAGGTAACAACTATTTGACGGATGACGATATCTGACGCATAAAAGTTTGTCATGTATTATTCTGTTTTACAATCGATTTCACTATATTTATGAGATATTTCTATTCGCAAATATGAACCTAAAATTGTGGTGTATTGATCGATGTGAAACAGGTCCTAATGTCATATTCTACCGACTGCTGTTAAAGTGTAATCGTAACTAATTAACTGGATAAATTTAGGAACAACTAGTGATACATACGCATAAAAGAGAAGGTTGTAAAAATAAAAATAGAGTTACAGATAAAAATAACATTAATTTAACGGTGAAAATATTTAAAAAAAAACTAAATTTAAACTATTATAAAGTATTTATAACAGATCATCATAGTTATTATAGAAACAGATCGCCGATTATGTACAAGTTTAAAGACCATGTGAATTAGGTTATTATGTACCTACAATATTAGAAAAAGTATTTTAATTTTTTTTCACCCTTTTTTTTTTTTATGGCTAATAGACAGGCATTTGACCGCAATTTCACCTGATGTTAAGTGACGATGCGGTCGAAGGTGGAGCATGCCTGCCTAATAACAGCCTATTCACTCTGGCCTTGAAGACTCCCAGATTGTATCGTTCGGGAAACACAGACGCGGGCAATGAGTTCCATTCCTTAGCCGTGCGCATCAAAAAAGTATTGGCAAAGCGTTTTGTACGCGTAGGTGGCATATCGATGACATAAGGATGGAACGATCGACCGCGCCTAGTGTTCTGATGGTGGAAAGTTGTTGGGGGAATTAGATCATGCAATTCCTTCGCACACTCACCGAAATATATTCTGTAGAACACCGACAGACGAGCTACCCTACGCCGATGATCGAGACTCTGCAACTTGGTGTCTGTCAGAGTAGGGTCACCTATGAGTCTCTTAGCTCGTTTTTCCACCGAGTCCAAAGTTGCCAGTTGGTATTTGGCGGATCCATCCCAAAGATGGCAGCAATACTCCATACAGGTCCGAACTTGTGCTTGATATAGCTGAAGCAGCTGTTCTGGAGTGAAGTATCGCCTGACCTTAGAGAGAATACCAAGTTTTTTTGCTGCAGTTTTTGCTTTGGACTCGATGTGCTGCCCAAAGTTCAGATTGGACGATAGCTCTACACCGAGGAGCTGTAGGGAGTCGGTAATTTCTACAGAAACATTCCGGAAAGTCGGAGCCAGGTGTAAAGGGCTCCGTTTAGATGAGAACACACACGCCTGTGTTTTTGTAGCGTTGAACGTGACCAGATTGGCATCGCCCCAATCGGAGACTGCCTGGAGGGCGACGTTCAAGCGGCTGACCATATCCTCTCGACAAGACTGGATAACATCCTTACTAGCCTTTGCACTCGAAAAGTATCTGTCCGTCACTGTGCTGTCGTCAGCATACCCAAAGGTACCGGGGACGAGCAGATCGTTAATATGCAACAGGAAGAGGGTAGCGGACAGGACTGATCCCTGAGGGACACCGGAGTCGATAACTTTTTGGTCCGACGAGTACCCGTCAAGGACAACTCGTATTGAACGTTCGCTCAGGAAGTCAGAAATCCAAGTGCAAAGGCCAGGTGGAATACCATATGAAGGAAGCTTGCTTATAAGGCTCGCGTGCCAAACCCTGTCAAAGGCCTTCGAGATATCGAGAGACACGGCAAGTGCTTCACCGTGTTTGTCGATGGCCTCACTCCATATATGTGTGGCATACACTAGAAGGTCCCCAGTCGAACGATCCTGGCGGAAACCGTACTGCCGGTCGCTGAGGAGATCGTTACCTTCCAAGTGGGCCAGGAGTTTGTTGTTTAGTGCACGTTCCATAGTCTTACAGAGTATGGACGTGACCGAGATGGGACGGTAATTGACAGGGTCTGCACGACTACCTTTTTTGGGCACAGGCTGTACATTGGCAAGCTTCCAAGACTTCGGCACTTTGCCAGTCTTAAGTGACAGGCGGTACAGGCGTGTAAGAGGTGGAGACAACTCAGGGGCACATGTACGCAGGACTATCGCTGGTATATCATCAGGTCCGCTGGCCTTGTTCACGTCTAGAGTTTGCAGGATTTTAAGGATCTCTTTTTGGCGTATGCGTACTTCTGCCATAATGCAGTCAGCACGAGATGAGATTGGTGGAGCTTTTCCTGCAACATCCAGACGCGAGTTCTCAGCAAAAAGAGATGCAAATAAATCCGCTTTCTCTTTTGCAGAATGGGCCAGTGATCCATCAGTCCTCAGCAATGGTGGAAGTGACGGCCGACAAAAGTTAGATTCAACGGCTTTTGCCAGGGACCAAAACGCTTTGCTCCCAGAAGGGTAAGAAGCTAGTTTGGCCCCAATGTGGCTGATATGGTTGAATCTAGCCCTGCGTAACGTCCTTTTACATGTCTTGGCGGCTTGGTTAAAAGCTTTCTTCAAATTCCGAGAATTCGGAGACTTATGCGCTCGGGCTTCAGCCCATGCAGTGTATGCCATCCGCTTTTCAGCTTCTGCACGATAGCAGTCCGTATCAAACCACGGGCGAGTTTTTCCATTCGTCGCTACGTCAGAGTGTGGTATAAAATATTCCATCCCCTGGCGTATAACCGTGGTTATGGCTTCAGCACAGCTCGACGGATCATCAGAAGAAAAGCATACCTCTCGCCAAGGATAGGACGAGAAAAAGTGACGCATCTCATCCCAATCTGCTGCCTTGTAACGCCACACACGTCTTGGGCCACATGGGGCTTCTTCGGGTGGGGAACAAACGGATATAGTCTTTACCAGACAGTGGTCAGAAGTACCCAGTGGTGCAGAAACTGTTATTGAGTATCTGTCTGGATCAGTTGTTAAGAGCAGGTCTAAGCAGTTGGCGGTATGAGAGTCTACGTCTGGTATCCTGGTAGCACAATTTACAAGCTGGGTGAGGTCTAGCGTCAAGGCTAGTTTACGTACTTCTCTCCCAGCATGGTCGGTCACCTGGTATGGGTACAGCCACTCCTGGTGGTGGGCGTTGAAGTCCCCCAGGATGACTAACTGTGCCGAAGGGTAACGCTCTCGAGCCTCATCCGCCGTTAAGGTAAGATGGTCACATAACTGAGTTGTTTCCACGTCTCCACTGTGCGAACGGTAGACACAGGCATACAGGATTTTCTCCTGTCCTGTGTCCATCAGAACCCATAGGATGGAGTAACTGGATGTCTCAAGGTGCTTGAGACGCTTGATGCAAATGTCATCACTGGCGTACACACAGAATCCGGCACGAGGTATGAACCTGTGCTCCAGAGAATACCCAGGGTAGCTGAGGTACGCCGTGTCAGCCGGACATCTGATCTGCGTCTCAGTGAGGAACAGCAGCTGCGGTTTTTCTGTTTCTAGGTGGTGGTGGACAGATTCGAGATTAGAGTGTAGGCCTCGGATGTTAGAGAGGTGCACTTTCAATGGGAGGACGTGCAGCCGCTGTGTATATCTTCTTTTACTCTTCTGTGCTCTCATGGGGAGTGAATAGGTGCTGGGGAACGCGAACTGGGCGAGGCGGCACCCTACCTACCAGGTGTCGAACTCAACACCGCCGCACGGAGGGAGCCTGACGCGGAGACCGCGGGGACGCCCGAGCCCCCCCAGAATGGCTACCTGGTCCTCCCTTCCGGTCGCCAACCGGCAAGGTAGATCATTCTGGGATTTTTCGTCAGGTGGCGGGGCAGCCTTTCACAGGTGGCTATCCTGCTACTTGGGCCCCCAACTTCCTACGGTCGGCCAGCGGCGGCACCGTGCCTCGGATCCCGCTACCCTCCGAAGCCAGGCACCCGATGCGGCAGTGATGGGCAGACAGAATCGGTCACATAGAGTGCCACAACTACCCAGACACATCCCCCAAATGGCTGCTCTGGGACCCGCCCCGGAACACGGCGGTTGCCGTTTGGCGGCGCGACTCTACCCAGAGGGTGGTAATCAAGCCACGGCCGAAGCCTACCACCGCAAGAATTTTGTCGGCTCTTACGACAGGCCTTCTTGCCGGGCCGTAGGAAATCGTATTCTACTGCCCGTCCCTACACGGGGGAAACCCCCTTAAAGCAATTTGTCCGATTTTAGGACAAGTGTATATATAATTGAAATTTGCCTGTCCTCAAAACTAGGTACTTTCCCAATAATATTTTTAAGTTTTTTGATAGTATTCTAAATTATATTATTAATGACAATAAACAAAAATAACGTTTCATTCATGATTTAACTAATTAAGGATTAAGATCATCCATTGACCTTCGTTTTCCTTTATACAAAAAAATACTAACGCATATTAATCTATAAAGTCGTGGACATATATTCGATACCTATGTAATTAGTTAACCCCATAAACAGCAGCATGAGTCAGTCATGAGAACCTAGATAAATAGCGGAGATGTTCTTCATAGGTTAAGGACAAAGTTTATTAATTCATCAGCTAACAAGATGTAGCAACAACTCTGTATGAGGTACGTGACTAATTATCAAAAAATTAATAACTGTTAAATCAAGTTAATCATCATCATCATCGTCATCGCCTATAATATCTTTTTAGCTTAACTGATAATAATAAAGTTGTGTTTTAAGTCATTGCTAAATTCTGTATTAGTCCAGTCATTATAGTAAGTTCACCTCGGAATTCGAGAAACCCAGCTGTAAATCTGTAAATATATACTTGTATATTGACAGTTGGCACCCTAAAAGTTGTCTCAAAACCTTCATATGGTGGGGTGTACGCAACTATTAATTTTCAAGGTCAAAGGTCACAAAAATTGGTTTTATGCGCTTTTTTTGTAAATATCTCTTTTCCTGTGGGTTTTTTGCTATTTGTATTTATTATCAATATTGTATAAAATGTTAATTGAAAAATTACAAGCTGCAAATATTACTACTAAACAAGCCAGAGATGATGCGGATGTTCTTCAGTCTAAAAAAACTGCTTTTACTATAGGACAAGACAGTGGTGCTGTGACCGCGCGCTCTCCGCCCTCTATCTCTAAAAAAATTTTAGACAAAATTTATGGAGAATTTTGTATTCTACAATATTGATAATAAATAAAAATAGCAAAAAACCCATATGAAATGAGATATTTACAAAAAAAAAGCGCAAAAAAACCGATTTTTGTGACCTTTGACCTTGAAAATTAATAGTTGCGTACACCATACCATATGTAGATTTTGAGACAACTTTTAGGATGTCAATATACAAGTATTTACAGACTTACAGCTGGGTATCTCTAATTCCGAGATTCTTACCTAATTTAAGCTTAAATGATTGATCTATATCCCTTACATCAACCATAGAATCTACACTGAGACTACAAAGCAAACAACTTGTTAGACTTTGTGACTTTTATCTCGATTTTCTATTGCATTTTCAAAAATTCTAAATCAAAAATATGAGACAACATAAATGAAACTGCGCAGTTTATAGACTACTAGCCGACCCGTGCCCACTTCGTTGGGCGTTAATTATCTTTTTTAAAATTCAAAAATAGTTTTGAAGAAAACTTTTGACCAAAACTACGTCCGGAGTACCGATAAAGTAAAACAGAAAGTAAAGAGAAAATATATAAAATAAAAAATAAACGGCAGCGGGCGCCTACAGCGATGAATAAAATCGTAATAATATCGTGTATTTATTATTTTAAATTACAGAACCAAATAACATACTGTAAAGAACAAATTTTAAACCACTTAAATAAATAATATGTTGCTCCAACGCCATCTATCAAAAAGCGTAAAAACTTCGTCATCGATAGATTCAAATAGACAGTAAATAAAATAGAGTATTAAATAGTTAAATCTAACAGCGATAGATGGCGTTCGTTTCATTGTCATTTTCATAATATATTTTAATATTTTTCTTTTTTACTGAATTTTTTTGTACAATTACAATAAAATATAGCCTATGTCACTCCTGAATAGTGTAGCCTCTCACTATTTTCAGCAAATCAGATAAATATAAATGTATTAAAATCACCAATTAATTTCTAAGGCAAATAATAATGCTTGATTAGATTGAATTGTTGACACGGCACGTCAGAGGACGCAGGTTCAAATCCTGGTGATTTAAAATCTTTATATATTTTTATCTTTTTCCTTTTATCTTGTCACTCCTGAATAGTGTAGCTTTCTGTTAGTGAAAGAATTTTCATGATCGGATCAGTATTTGCGAAGATTACCCCGTATATACAAAGTTATAAACTTTACCTCTTTATAATATTAGTATAGATTAAAATATTCGTTTTTGTTTTAAAATACACCAAAATATATTGAATCGAGATGTTGTTTATTTGATTAGTACCTACTTAAGAATTCGACAGCTTTAAAAAAATGAGGTAATGAATACCTACCTCAATACTTAGGTACTTATTCCATCAATCGATGGAATTAAACTGAACTAGAGGCATGATGTAACATATTCACTAGATAGAAACGGATACGAGTTGATTTTCTCATGACATGTTATATCACCAATAATAATTAACATCATCATCTCATAAACCGATTCTTTTTTGTGAGCATCATTTTATATAGTTGAACATTTAAAATTTTGATTTTATTATTTTTAATCGTGTGAAAAAATCTAATTCCAAAAAGATGTTATCCTCGACAATATAATTAAACTTTTAATATTATAAAAATCTAGACATCTTTTATCATCTTAAGGCCTGTTTCACCAGTTTGGGTACAGATTATCCTACATATAAGTTACGATTAACTTTAACAGCAGGATGTAGAGTAGGCCCAATAGCGCTTGTTTCACCTCAATTAGTAAAAAATAAGTTTTAGATACATATTTGCGAATAGAAATAACTCATAAATACAGTGGAATTCAATGGTGAAAAAGAATAAATCATCAAAACTATTATCTGTTGGAAATCGTCATCCGTCAAATAGTGATATCCACAACTGGTGAATCCAAAGAGGTGAATCAGACCCTTGAGATTTTTACATCTCAGAATCTAGACTTTTTTTTTTTTAAATATAAAACCTGTTTATTGAATAATAAGTGCAATTAAAATAGTCCTCAGGTCGTAACTCACGTGTTTATTGCTTTTATATATTTAAAAAAAAATTAGAATTACACAAATAATTAAAAAAGTATGTATAGTCCATTGAAAAGTTACATTTGGGGTTGCGTTTGTCAGAGGACGCAATTTTATTTTTTAGATATGAAGGGGGGACTAGTCTAATGTTAAATCCAAGTTTGTGGGTTTGTAGTCCTTGTGCAACGGCCGCCATCTTGGAATAAGAGGTTCAAATGGTTTTTATGGTTTATCTGCCAAACTATAAGTCTCACAAAAAAAATATTTAACATTTTGTTTCAAATAAAATTATCTACAACTTATGTTCAGTAACTTTTAGTCGTAGAATCATAAATAAAAAAGTTATAAGTGAAAAACCATAAAAATTTAAGAGAACAAAGTTTATTTGTCGATAAAACTTTTTTGCTAATCATTTTACAAAAAAATAATATTAGACCATTTTTATTTTTACATTTTTAAATTTATTTATTATTTAAGGTTTTACAGCGCTGCGAAACGAATACTTTTCTTCGAGTATTTGTAACTATACATGAATACTCGTATATTTTGCCATAATTTTTAATCACCTTGTTATTTTTTTATGATGATCTTTTTAATTATTGATAGTAAAATATTGTTAATATATAAATAATTCTTGATTTGACACTCTGCCTACGAGGTGGAGTCTGGAGGCGCGTTTTTTTTACTTGCGTGATTTCTAAATCACAACTACGTCCTCGGTCTTTTTGATGGACCAAGCTGCGGCTCAGCGGCTGGTTGGCTTACTATATTAAATACTTGAGGGGGAACCGGAAAAGGAAGTTAGCAAGAAGTGTGAAGTGGTTTTATGTACGGAGACCTTATTGCGTAAAACTTGCTGTTTCTCCATGCTTTTTCAGGATGTGACACAATTTCAGGTGCTTACAATATGGGTAAACTCAAATTCCTGAAAACCCTGGAGAAACATCTAGAGTTAGCAAGTGGAACGGCGTTGTTCCTCAACAACAGAGTTGACCTTGCACTGCTCACTATCATTGGTGAACGTTTTTTTATCATTATTTATGGGGAGACTTGCAGCAAAATAATGGAGCTCTCGAAATTAATTGAAGAAAATGATTTACACACATTTTGACATTTACGCCACTTTCTTCTTCGGTTCTCCCTCAAGTATTTAATATAGAAAGCCAACCAGCCACTCGCCGCAAGACCGAGGACAGTAGTTGTGATTTAGAAAATCACCGTGGATTATGCCTACTGCGGATACCACGTAAAAAAAAAAGCGCGCCTCCAGACTCCACCTCGTAGATAGAGTGTCAAATCAAGAATTATTTATATATTAACAATATTTTACTATCAATAATTAAAAAGATCATCATAAAAAAATAACAAGGTGATTAAAAATTAGGGCAAATCATGAATATTTATATTTATATTCACGTATTGTTACGAATACTGAAGAATAGTATTCGTTTCGCAGCGCTGTAAAACCTTAAATAATAAATAAATTTAAAAATGTTTATAATAAAAATTGTTCCTTAAAACACCGTCTATAAAAATGGTCTGATATTATTTTTTTGTAAAATGATTTAAAAAAAAGTTTTATCGACAAATAGATTTTTTTCTCTCAAATTTTTATAGATTTTTGCTTATAACTTTTTTATTTATGGTTCTACGACTAAAAGTTACTGAACAAAAGTTGTAGATAATTTTATTTTCAATAAAAAATGTTAAATAATTTTTTGTTAGACTTATAGTTTGGCAGATAAACCATAAAAACCATTTGAACCTCTTTTTCCAAGATGGCGGCCGTTGCACAAGGTCTACAAACCCACAAACTTGGATTTAACATTAGACTAACCCCCCCTTCATATCTAAAAAATAAAATTGCGTCCTCTGACAAACGCAAGGTAAGCCCAAAAAAATGTAGGTAACATTTCAATGGACTAATAATCAATTTAAACATCTTTTGAGTATGATTTTTACTTTTTATTAAAAATTAAACTAATAATTAGCTAATTGTAGTGGAATTTTTATTATTGTAAGTAATTATTTTCAACAAATAAATTTATAACAAGGAAACAAACGTGTATCAATTATTATTCAATGAATAAAACAGGATTCGATAATTATGAAAATGTACCTATTTACCATCTGCTAATGAAACACTTATAGATACTTAACATTTTATTGATTTGACATTTTATCTGTTCATGTTAGTCAAGCTAGAAAACTAAATTATTATTATATAATAATATTATCTGTATTATAAACTTATAATATAGTCAATCTTTATTTGAATTCTTATTGTTTTTTTTATGTACTTATTTTTATTTTTAAGGGTATTTAATTTCATGTTTTACTACACATTTAAAGAGCGAGAAAAAAATAAAAAATGAAGAAGGTAAACCATACTTGTGTATGAAAATCTCATTGGAAAACACACTGATCGACTTTGATTTCTGTTAAGTAACGATTCTTAATGACTGACAAACAACGAACAGAACTTCAGTTCTTCGAACTTCAATTGGTAAAAATATTAATTAAATTAAACATAGGGTAAATCACCCAATTGTTGGCACTTTAAGACTGAGCTGCGTGTTTAAATTACCATAAAATCTCATTTGCAAAAACTAGTAGACAAAACATGACATGTTGACATGATTCTATCACATTGTGATAGAATCAAAGAAAATACTTTAATCTTTGTTTTTATAATCATTTTTATGTGATTGAATGGTATTAAATAAATGTTTTACACTTAAATCCGAAAGACTACAGAAAATCCTATTATTGGCATAGAAATTCTCAATATTGGCATTTACTGGTCTAATTATTGGCACGTAGTTAAAGTATAAAATATGTAGGTACTTATCATTAAAAATTTTAAAAAATGCCTACCTATAAAATATTTATATCTATGCTAATATATAAAGCTGAAGAGTTTGTTTGTTTGTTTGTTTGAACGCGGTAATCTCTGGAACTACTGGGCCGATTTGAAAAATTATTTCAGTGTTAGATAGCCCATTTATCGAGGAAGGCTATAGGCTATGTGTCATCACGCTAAGACCAATAGGAGGGGAGTCCACGCCGACGAAGTCGCGCGCAGAAGCTAGTGTGTAATTAAAACACTATTTTGATATGTTATATACCAGTATTTAAAGTTTTCATAAAAATATTAAACATAAACTTAAACAAAATATTTTTATCTGGACATTTTTCGATCCAGATAGATCTATCAGGATCAAAAAATGCTCATATAAAACAGATAAAAATTGTCTTTTAACGTATGAACATTTTGGAATCCCTGTTCCAAACACACAATAGTTTATAATTACTTCCTATCAATCATCGTTTTTTTTTTATTTGTAACTTTCAGCAGGGAAAGAACAAAATTGGTTTCGTCACCATTCAATACTCTTTTTGGGTCTAATAGAATTTCAGACAAACCGTGATCTTTTAGAAATTTTACAATTGCCTGGAACTGGAACCATCCTTTCATGTCATTTTCTGATACGGAAACACTTGCCGCTGTGACTGCTTCAGGAGTTCTTACAACAATATCTGGGTGTCGCTTTAAGAAGAATTAATCGGTTAAACAAATTAACCTATTTGCAAGTGCGCACACAAAATTTATATCAACTTGAATAAACTTAAGTTATACTACGTTTAAGCCATTTATCTCCTGGAAGATAAATAAGATATCTAAAGATCTTCTTTAGGTTTAGAAGAACCCTTCGTATAGCTGACATTTACGCTTCGCTACGCTCTAGCCTGTAATATTCCACTGATGGGCATAGGTCTCTTTCCTCATGTAGGAGAAGGATCAGAGCTTAATCCACCACGCTGCTCTAATGCGGGTTGGAGGATATATTTCCTACTATGAGTAACGATCGCTATCAGGTGTACATGATAGCAACCGGGACCAACGGCTTAACGTGTTCTCCGAGGCACGATATTAGACTCACAAGGATTGCACAAACACCCAGACCACAGCAAACACCTGTATGACCAATACAAATGTTTGTCATGTGCGGGGATCGAACCCGCAACCGCCAGCTCAACAGGCACAAACCAGTGCTATGGCCGTTGCGCCAACGTGGCTGACATTTAACCAATTATTATTTATTAAATTCTTTTCGTCTGCGTTAAGTACTGGACTCGGACCAGGCTGAGGTTTATGATCTGGTTTCTTAATGGGAAAGTGTAATATAGGAACTTGGTATTGTTTCGCTGCTTGTTTTTTGACCATGCCATTTTTTATTAGTTTTTTTTTTATATTTTCCTCACTATATTGTTTTCGTTTCCTTATTTCTATTTTCCTCTAGACTTTTTGAGGTGAAACTTCTTAATTTTTGTATTTTCAATTAGTTTTTTAATTATGATACCGCATACTTTTTCAATTAGTTTGCCAAAGAAGTTTCGCTTCTGACACGTGTACTTTGTATTTTTATTTTTTTCATTTAGTTTCTTCATTGTTTACGATGTAGGTACTCTATATGAAAAAAATACACAGGTTAAAGTCTGGCTAACGAAAGATGAGACTCGATTTTTTTGCATACTTTTTAAATGACAACACTGTGGGTTCCCATCATCGGGTATATTACCTCATTAATTGGGAAATAACTAGCGGAAACCTACTAAGATTCAAATATACTTTATTTAATTAGTTAACGGGTGTTATTCTTATTATTTTAGACTGCAGATCGACAGTCCTGTGACTTCCTAGTAAAGCTAGGACGTGGTCCGACGCTAATAATTTTTTTTTTTTCATATATAATATTTCATTTCATATCAATATGCACATGCAGACATAATACATACTTATACTAGACATATACATAACCAAATTTTACATACATACAAATATATAATACATATAAAATACATCTTGTTTAAATTATTTCATCATATTTTAAATTATCTTATTTGTTTTTTTTTTTAACTATTACTGGCCAACATTAATCTTGTTATAAACATTGATAAATTTCGGTGATTTTAACAGAGATTGGGAAGAATCAGAATCAGAGTATGGTAATACTTTAAAAGTCACAAATAAACAAGATGGCGCGTCTTTGAAGTTGCCAGGGTGTGTTTTTTTTAAATTTGCCGCGTTTTTTCAGTCTCATCTTTCGTTAGCCAGACTATATCAGCACTCCATATTCTATTATGGGCACTACTGCCAATAATTAGCTTTTGCTATTGGTACTGTAGGGCAACATTTATACTATGATTAATAGAGCTCTTTCCTCAATAAAAAACCAAAAAAATTACTCCAAATCACTATCACAAAATGTCAGTTGTTGTTTTTGAATCGCCATATTGGTTATTAGAACAGTGCTGCCAATTTGTAATAGAAAAATAATACTATTTTACTTTTTAATGCATACTGAACTTGAATAGTCTATTATAGTCTAATAAGATCCGGAATATAACAAAATATTCCCTCATCTGTTAATTACATGAAACAATTTTTTATAGGCTGATTTCAATATTGTGAATTTATAAAAACAACCTCTGCCACCATAAGCCTGCTGCAAATAATAATACTTAAAAAAATTGTTTTTTCTTCTAAAAAATCTTTTCCCTCTCATGTTAATTACATGTAGTAAGCTAAAACCACAGACCACAGAAATGCTAAAACCGTCAATATTTTACATTATATACCTGACTATAGTAGGCACCCATCTCTATGATTGCTATACTTACCTGCAGCCAGTTTACTGCTGACTGAGGTTACTGACCTGGCTGCAGGTAAGTGTAGCAATCATAGAGATGGCTGCCTACTACAGTCGGGTATATAATGTAAAATATTAACGGTTTTAGCTTACTACATGTAATTAACATGAGAGGGAAAATAGTAAAAAAAAAAAATTGCAGCATGCTTATGGTGGCAGAGGTTGTTTTTATAAATTCACAATATTGAAATAAGCCTATAAAAAATTGTTTCATCTAATTAACAGGTGAGGGAAGATTTAGCTTCTCGGATCTTAGACCAATAGTTTCCTTGTTTTTTTTAACTAAACTCTAAAGTTCCAATAATTGGAGGAGTGCCATTTGCCAACGATTGGGTTATCGGGTTTTGTAGATTTTTTAATTTATTTTTGCTTTCGTAAAACGTAGTTAAGTTATTATGGAATGGTTTAAATCTAAAATATTTACCTACAAACAGAATAATCGGAACCGCATTAAACTATCACAAAGGAAAATCTTGCAGGTTGTCTAGTGTTAATATAAAAAAAATCTATCTATGATTTAGACTTAGAACTTTCTGTTCTCAACTGTAGTTATGTAACTAGGTATACTTACATTATTAATTAACCGAAACATTAAGCTATATCATTCTTTATCGTTAAAAACCTATTAATTATATAGATAAGCTAATATTTATTAAAGAAGAGGAACTGGTAAGATGAGAAAAACAAAATTCATCCTGGTTGACCTTGCGAGCGCTTGATTCTAGATGCTTTTTACTTCGATAAACACAACCAGGTACATTCAAGTTCAAGGACGCTCTTAAAATGGTGCACATTATTATAATAATAATAAAAATTGAGATAAATAAAGAAGAAAAAGCAATATACCTAGTCATTTTTACTTTGATAGAGTCACCGAATACCTATAATCACTATAATGTGAACTCATCTTTTTTTAGCGATGACTATGGAGTACCTACCTACCTATGTTAGAAGCAGACTAAACAACATATTAATATCTCAACAACAAAATGGTATCTCTTGAAGTGAAAAACTATCAAAAGCGGTAAAATACGATAGTTTTGTAAAAAAATATTATTAGAATTGTGGTATGAATTATTCTATTCTACTAAATATAATAGGTACTTAACGTATTCTACTAAATTTGTTTCAATTTTAAATTTTAGATGTCGATACCCTAGAATCCCTAGATAGTCTTCATTTCATTTATTTTTTTATACCTAATCTCCCAGATTTTTTTAGTTAGTAAAATAACACCACTAGGGAACTAAAACTACTTATAGACACAGTGCTAGGGGTCCGGAAAACACACTATGCAAAAGCACAAACGTAAGACCTATATACCTGAATATTTACCATAAGCCGGACATCGAACCTGCGACAATTTGTGCAACAGCCAGTGCTGTGATCGCTACACCAACGCGTCGCCAATTAAAAAATAATTAAATAGACGTCTGTTCATATGTACAAGACAGTCGCATAGCATTATTTTTGCATGTTAGTCATACAATATATTATGTACAAAAGTAAAAATTGTATCTATATGACATCTGAGATAAGTTAATGGTCTAGTCCAGCGCTACTCAACCTTTTTTTATAGGGGCCACAAACACGTTTCAGTCATGGTGTCGCGGGCCGGAAGCAAAAATTATTTAGTTTTTAATTAAAACGTAATTCCCAGTTATTTTATCGGGTATGAGATCGTCGGAAACACAATCATACAAATAAACGCTGCTTAAAATTAAATTATAAACCACGGCTTTGATCCCTTTTTTAATATTACTAGCTGACCCCGCAAACATTGTTTTGCCATAATATATGTTATTAACCTCCGCAACCCCCTCTTGTGGGTGGAATTTCGTAAAATCCGTTCTTAGCTGACCTCTACTCGACAAAAGGAATGTTCCTACCAAATTTCAAGTCTCTATGTTTTATGGTTCCAGAGATATCGTGATGAGTCAATATATGGGTGAAATCTCTTTTATATATATTGATTAAAAATCTGGTTTCAATAATAAAGGATACTTAAAAATATGAATTGTCTGACAAAGCATGTACCGGGGCACAAATGGGCATTGTCCTTTGTAACTTCAGGCGGGCCAACAATAAAAGCCCGGCGGGCCGCAGTTTGAGTATAGCGGGTCTAGTCATTCATGGAAGACCCGAAGAAGAAATTCTTCATTAGAGCTGCTTTAAATTTAAAAGTTTCTTTTTTTATTATAAATAGTATAAAGAACAAAATTAAGAAACTTTGCTAAATGTAAAAAAAATCGGCTCTACAATCATCGCCCAAGGAACTGAAAACGAGAAATAGCATATACATAATATGTAATTCAACGAATTATTAACAAAACTCACCAGGTATAGCCATCCCCAATTCAAGGTATTCCTTTACTGAAGGATTGATGAAGGCAGTGGGGGCAGGTGCAGTGTTAGGTTCCGGTTCAGGTGCGTCCAATGCTTGGGCAGGTTCACGAACCGCTGAACTATCAGCCCGTAAGCGTTTCACGCGAGTACTATCACGTACTCCACCTACATAAAAACATTTTCATAAAACACAAAACAAATAAATAAAGCTATCACAATTATAAAAGTCTTGTAAACAAAACGGTGATTTCAAAATATATATAGCTACTTGCTTCGCTGATATAGTATTTTTAATTTTTTGGTTAATAATTATTTAATGAACGCTTCATTACTACTATTAATTACCGTAAAAATGGTAAATTAACTTAAAGATTTCTTATATTAAATACAAAGGACAGTATTTTGTAAGGCTTTGTAATAAATAATAATTAATTAATGCGAAGACTGCGACGAGTAAATAATGACCAACATCTTATGTATTAAGTAACATCTAGATTTCCAATAGAAAGTGAAGCAACATTGTTTTTTTACTATATTGAAAAGTAATTTTACCTTTTAATATGATAAAACGTGCTGAGTATGAATATACATAAAATTTATATTTTTTAGAAAAAACGATATATTTGAATTTTATTATATACTAGCTGTGCCCGCGACTTCATCCACGTGGAATTTAACAAAAAAGTTATTGTTCAGTTCTTAGTTAAAAAATAAATAAATTTCTAAAATAAAAGTAGCCTAAGTTACTCCTTGTTACATGAGCTATCTGCCAGAGGATGTCTCGTCAAAATCGGTCCGGGCGTTTCAGAGATTAGCCGGAACAAACAGACCGACAGACAGACAGACAAAAATTATAAAAAATGTTATTTTCATATTTTGGTATTATAGATCGTGTATACATCCACATGCATTTAGTAAAAAGCGGTTATTTTAATATTACAAACAGACACTCCAATTTTATTTATTTGTATATACAGATTATCTCATAAGTTATATATTCATCTATTTTAGAAACGTTAAATTCTTACCAATTACTGTAAGTAACGAAAAAAACACTACGACTAAGTTACGAAAAATCTTTCTTAAAAACATGTTGGTAACGTCTTTGAAGAAGTTCAATGAGAGTCACCAAAACATACTCATATTACACTGTGTCACTTGAGAACTTAAAACGAACGGAACAGGTACAAATGACTCATTGACAGTCATAAAAGATGATCCGGTAATGTGCGCTACAACTCGTTCTCGTCTTCGATTATGCAAGAGCTCGACAAGTCGACACTCGCGTGCTCTTTCGGGGACAGCCGAGCGCGTAATGTTCAGTTTGTTCACCAATCACCAGTCCAAAATGTTACTCTCAGTTCAGTTGTTCACCCAAGACTGGCCAAGACGTATTTACCATTGAAAGGTCTAACCAAATTAAGGCACTATTATTAAAGTGATTAGTGATCTCTTGATTGAGATGAGTCTGTTGTTAAAAGCTTATTATTTTTTATATTTATTTATTGTTCTTCCCATAGTAAATACGAAAGAAAATTACAAGTACCTACCTACCTACTTTTACAATATTTTAAAACTTACTTTATGAAAGAAAATTTCTATCAAAAATAGCTTGTTTACCTTTAAATCTCAATATTTGATTGATTCATCTTTTAATGTAGGTAGGTACTGCAAAATTAAAGGCTATATTTTATGAGAAGCGTTATAAATTATTATTGGTTGGCGGATATATTCCCTAATGTAAGCCTAATTAAGGGTAGTTTGTATCTTCCGTAACAATCATACATGCAATGATATATTGTACTAATCACTAATGTATAAAATTATATTAATATTGAAAAAGATAAATGTACTTAATCAAAATTCTTAATATTGTTGAATGTATAAAAGATTATATTGTAGGTATTTATTAGAATGTATATGTATTAAGTCGTTTTATTTTTGTGAAGACTGAATTAAGAGATATTTGACTAAACGGATCTGATACCCGTTTAGTCAATTTAGGTTCGGTTTACTAAATGGTGCGGAGAGTGTGAGGAAGGCTTAGATAGAATATCGTCAGGCACTCCGAGTTCGGTCTTCAGGGAAATAGCACGTGTTCTAAGCGTTGTGTGAAATAAAATATATTGAAATAACAGTGCTGGATTTATTATTTTCCAATACTAAGAATAACGATCGCTATCAGGTATTTATGATACAACTGGGACCGACAGCTCGAGGCACGTTGGGGAGATTCACAAGGAGGGATATCGGATATCCAAACCGGAAAGAAATATTTGTACAAATTAATACAATTATCCATACCGAGCGGGAATCGAACCCAAAAACCCTAACCCGTGTTTAGGCCCCTTTACGCACCACTACACCAAAGCGGTTGTTGTTTTTTGTGGTATACAGAGGTCCCAAATCACCAAAATATTTTTGATTAGGTACTGTTTAGGGACCTCTTTGTAATTACAATCGATACTGCGGGCGTCTGCGGGTAAGTTATTATCAGTCTTAAATTCAACGGATTTTGCCATTTAAATCCATGGAAACCGTTTAATTATACGCTTAAATGACAATTTAGAATTTATGGGAATCCCCTTCGAATTTTGAAATGAATAATGTCAACTGAGTTACCATGCTTGAAGCTGTTTTTCTACCTGGTAGTCCTGGAGGTGGGAGAAATTTGCTAGATAAATTTGAGCCTTTTGAGGCACTACTTGGAAATTGGAATTGTGTTAAAAATTTGGTAACGTTAATTTGTCTCGGCAGACATAACATTATTGAAATAAAACTTCTTTACGCACGCTTGACTTGGGGAGTAAGCTGGCGAATGCGTCACGAGAGCGTTATGAAAAGTGTGATGGGGCGAGGTGTTTACTTAAAAACTTATTTTTATTTAGGTTTTTTAATTTATAATATTATAATAGGGGCTCGGACAGTAATCAGATTAAATCATTAAAATCTATAATGTACTTAGATAAAATAAATATACTCTTTTACGATTATTTATCGAATAATAATCTATACTAATATATAAAGCTGAAGAGTTTGTTTGTTTGGTTG
Organism: Melitaea athalia; assembly: GCA_905220545.2. Taxonomy (NCBI): domain Eukaryota; kingdom Metazoa; phylum Arthropoda; class Insecta; order Lepidoptera; family Nymphalidae; genus Melitaea; species Melitaea athalia. The sequence goes on along the minus strand of HG992185.1, from coordinate 12,591,982 downwards.
TTTGTTTGTTTGTTTGTTTGAACGCGGTAATCTCTGGAACTACTGGGCCGATTTGAAAAATTCTTTCAGTGTTAGATAGCCCATTTATCGAGGGAGGCTATAGGCTATGTATCATCACTCTAAGACCAATAGGAGCGGAGTCCACGCCGACGAAGTCGCGTGCAAAAGCTAGTTTAATATAATTCGTGTAAATATTTTTAAATGAAGAAATAAAATGTTGTTATTTACAATATTTTTAATCTGTACTAAAACACCAACTACATTGCGTGACGTCATCTAGAGGTACAAGCCACAGAGTACTTTATATATACATATAGGACAGAGCAAGCATTGACTCAACTCCACGGATTTACATACAACTTCGATGCTCAACTCAAACAAAAACAAAACTTCTTTATACTTTATATATATATACCTACCTACTCTTTGTTTATTACCTCTAGAGGCTCTAGATGTCAGATGACATAACGTGACCCCCCCCCTCAGCCTGTAAATTTGAGATATAAAAAATTAAAAAAAAATACCAATTACGTATTTTAAATAGCACTTTCCAAAATTATTTATTATTAAAACAGCACCCTTCTAGTTTACGAGTAAAAAAATAAATAAAGATACTTTAAGCTACACTGTCGATATCACTTGAAATACTTCGAATTTCGTACTTTTTGCACAGTGGAAAAACTGCACCCTACTCGAAACTAACTGCACTATCATTAGAATTTCATAAAATGCAATAGTTTTTGCAACAAATAAATAAAATGTATAACCTACGTAGACATGTTTTTTTTTTTTGGCATCAACATTTACATCAGAAAATAAAACACAGTGGTTAAGGGTGGAAAACGTACCACGCGCTTTCGGCACCTTGACTGATTACGTTTTATTTGTTTGTTTCAATAACTATTACATTTTATGAAATTCTAATAATAGTGCAGTTACTTTCGAGTAGGGTGCAGTTTCGCCACTGTGCAATAAGTACAAAATTCGAAGCATTTCAAGTGATATCGACGGTGTAGCATATAGTATCTTTATTTATTTTTTACTCGTAAACTAGGATGATGCTGATATAATATTTAATAATTTTGGAAAGTGCTATTTAAATAATCGGCCAAGTGCGAGTCGGACTCGCGCACGAAGGGTTCCGTACCATTGGCTAGGTAAACAACAGTGACATTGATTTTGATATCGAACAAAAAGCGGCAAAAAAAGTCACTTTTGTTGTATGAGCCCCCTAAATATTTTTTTATTTTAATTTTATAATTTATTATTAAAGTAAATATACAATTAAGTATTTTGTGAATATTTCAAGTGCCTGCCTGTTAACATTTATTGATATCGAGCAAAAATAAGCAATAACTCGCGTTTGTTGTATGGGAGCCCCCCTTAAATATTTATTTTATTTTGTTTTTAGTATTTGTTGTTATAGCGGCAACAGAAATACACAATTTGTGAAAATTTCAACTGTCTAGCTATCGCCGTTCTTGAGATACAGCTTGGTGACAGACGGACGGACGGACGGACGGACGGACGGACAGCAAAGTCTTAGTAATAGGGTTCCGTTTTTACCCTTTGGGTACGGAACCCTAAAAACGTCGATTAGTATTTTTTAATTTTTTATATCTCAAATTTACAGGCTGAGGTGGTCATAACGTGGCGTTTTGGCGGGATTTTTACACAAACAATATTAAAACATGATTTTGAGTAACTAAAAGGCTGTAAATAAATAAAATTTTATTTTTTAGAGGAATAAGTATCCATAAAGATTAATTTAAAACGCTTTTTGAAAATTTGTCCGATCCCCTATTGTAAGTTTGTAACGATTTTTTTAGCTCTAGGGAGAAATATTTTTGCAATTTGGAAACACTTTATTTTAATTTTTGCATAATGGCAACCGTATAAATAAGTAGTTTATATTAAGCAGTGTTGCCAACGGAGGCAATTTTTCGCCATGTAGGCTACTCGAAAAGGAAATCGGCGAAAAAAAATATCTAAAAGGCGACTGGTCGCCATTTTATAGGCTACTAAAAAAATTTCAGACGTCAAAAAAAAATTCGGTCCTTTTAGTTGAATGAACAAATCACAGCACAAATGAGCATAAACATAACATAAAAAGTGGACCCCACGCAAAATCTAAAAAGTTTGAGAAAATCAAGAAAAAAAGATGACACCCGTCATTAGTTTCGGGGAATACCTTGTATTTGTCGTAGCTATAACGTAACCAAATTTATAATGCAATCAAGATACGGTATTTGCTTTGCTTTTCATAACTATTGTTATATGTTTAAGTATTAAACTTAACGACTAAATAGTTTGGTAAAACTCCATTTAATTTTTGTCACTTGGAAAACTTCTAACGTACAATTGTGCTTCTTCAGTTAGTTGTTAGTTCGTCGTCTGATTTTGCAGAATTGTATTGCACTTGTACCAAAAAATCAGAAAGCACGGTTTTCCGTTCGTATGTAAAGCATTATCGTGATGAATAGGAAAAAATTCCAGTATTTAAAAGTAAGTACCTAATTACTTATATGATGTATTTTCTTTATGCGAAAGTTTGTGGGTATGGATGGAGGCAATGGAGAGATGTTTGGTGCTCCAATATGATTAGTGTAACTTGTTGTAAGGCGAAAAAAAGTATCGCTACGCAAAAATTGTAAGTCTATACATATTAATATAAATTTATAAGAATATTATCTAGGTAGTGGTAGTGGTCGCCCAGTGGTCGAATTAATTCGACCATAATTTAAATTACAATACAAATGAATATCTAGCGTCTGTTTGTAATACTAACATAACCGCTTTTTACTAAATTCATATGTATGTATACAGTTATACACGGTACATATACCAAAATAACGTTTTTTATCATTTTTGTCTGTCTGTTTGTTTATTGTTGATGCTTTGATCTTGATGGCTTGGCAGCAGATGATGCAGAATCAGAGTGCTTTTAATTAAATAAAATTTGTTTATAAAAAACTATGGGTTTTATTTTACTTTTGGCGTTTCAGCTACTATAGTGCGTTTTCCAATTACAGAGCATAATGCGACTCAGTGGCGCACAATACTAAACCACTGAGCCACCACTGAGACACTGAGTTGGTATCCATTGCAAGCACGCACACGGAAGCCCTACTTTTGAGAGTGCTCGTTGTGTGAAGCGTTGCTGTAGCTTTGGAACTTTCAACGTTGAGCATTGAGCATTATACCGCATAATGCGCTTTAGTGCTGATATTGGAAAACGCACTTAGGCTACCTCAGCTCAAATTCGGCTACAACTGCTACAAGCTCTGAAAAATGGCGACATAAGGGCCTGAGTTGTTGGCAACACTGATATTATGCATTCCTTTTGTTTCTAACTTTATAAGCAAGAAGCACGCTGCTATTTGTTTCATTTGCAAATTTTGTAATTAAAACAATCTATGTTCCGTTATTCAACAGACATATTAATTAAAAAACAATACCTAAGTAAGACAGTAAAATGGACGCAAAACCAAAAAAATGTTGTCCTAACTGTAGTCAATGCTATTATCTGAAAGGTAAGGAGTTTTATTATTGTTTATAATATTTTGTAATCTTGCGTATTCAGCCGGAAATGTTAACAAATTTTGAAATTGTGTTTTACTATTTTTGATATGGGATTTTATTGGATATATTTTAAATTAATTTGTTAATTTTAGATTCTAAAAACAAGACTAATGTACCCCTATTATTATCGTGTGGACACGCCATGTGCGAAAACTGTGTTAGCAGCCTAGTCAAATGCGCAGAGCCTATAGACTGTAAGATATGCCACCAATGTATTGAAGTGGATGCTAAAGATTTGGCATTATTAGTACAGAACAAGATTACTCTTTACACCATATTTCCTGTTAATGTATTTATGATTGGAGAGCTTGCTTGGCAATCTATTGAGGTAATGTATAAATGTCGATGTAATTTAATACTATAGTAATTTTTCTATCTGAATTAAGTATTTTAATGCCTACATGTGAAAATTATTTGTAATGGCAGGACAAAACACGAATTAAAGAGGAACCTAAAGATGAATATTTCGTGGATATTAAAGGAATACTTCAAAGTACTGATTCTACACAGGGTATATCCAATTATTTTTAATTTTTATTTTGTCATGTTTTATTATATGTATATTAAATGTAGTTTATTTTTTAGGTGAATGTGTCGAGTGCCATGGACCGACTTCTAAAATGTGTGAACAATGCAATATCATAGTTTGCAATAATTGCTTCAATAAAAGCCATAAGAACTTTGTAATTTTCAAAAACCACGTACTACGTAATATAGGTAAATTAATTTTTAAAATATGCATAGATCAATTGCTACATTTCTTAAAAATATTTGTATTTATTACAGAACTAAATAAAGAGAAAAATACTTGCAAGTCCCATCACGAGAAGCCATTAGACTATTACTGTAATGACTGTAAGAAATCTATTTGTATGGATTGTTTGATGGTTGGGGGGGAAAGATCATGTAAAAGCCATGATGTTACTTCCATGCAAGAAGTGGTATGTTCATTAATTCATAACAATGCTAGAGCTTTGAAATAGATTTCTGATGAATACAATATGTGTACAACCTGTATGAATTAACTTGAGACCTGGGCCGATGACGTCATATTCAACAATAATAAAATAATAATTAAAGTAGTCTATTTTGACTGTACATCCATAGTGTATTGGTGTGCTTGTTACAATATTTACTTATAAACTATGTTTGTTATTGTTAGTAAGATTAGAATAAACTCCTCTCATTCTGACTGGGTCTCAAGTTAATTCGTATGGGTTGTAACATTCATTGATATGTATATGATGACTAGTGTACATAGCACTGTCTATAAAGCATGTAAATATAAGTCCTCATTCATTTGTATATTTCAGAATGAACTGATTTTGACTCAGTTGACAAACATTAGCCCAAATGTAGATGAAATATTAAGAAGACTAAGTAAGACCGCTGTTGTAAGTAATTCTTAAGTACAAAAACAATATTATCAATCATGTGACTACATTCATTAGTATTTAGTATATCAAGAAAACTAGTAAGTCTTTAATTAATATATTAACATGATAGCTGTAAGAGAAATACTTATAAATTAATCCGAAAAAAAAATCTGCTAACCGACTAGTCGGTTAAGCCGACTATTCGGCCGCTTTTGTAGTCGGCGACTAGTCGGCAAAAGACGCCGACTAGTCGGCTTTTTACATTGTATGTATTTCTCATTAATATGTACTATATCAGAGGAACTGAAATGAAATAAAACAAAATAATAATATAGGGATTGACACGTAAACGTAGTAATCGGCAAAAACAAATAATCGATACGGCCATCTTGTTAATCGAGTCAACTCACTTATTGTTATAGTTGTATTTGTAGCTGTTTTATTGTTGTTATACTTGAATTTGTTGCTGTTTTATTCTTGTTAAGTTCTGTTATTCTGTTGTTCAATTTTTTGTTAGTTCTTCCATTTTGTGTGTGTGTTCTGTTCTGTAAAATGCCGAAAAGAACAAAAAAGACCGTTTTAAACAGTCAAGCCCGGGAGTTGGTTGTCCGCTTTCGGGAATACGAAAATAAATTTTTAATAAGCAGTTAAAAATAATTTTTTTTCATAATCGATTAAAGGTTAACCGCAATTGTACTCGATAATCGAATCACATAAATTAATTATGCATGTTCACCTCACTATAGAGTTAATTTGACATGTGTCACCGTACCCTTCTTAGGTGAAATGCGGTATAATAAAAAAAAAGGTTTTCAACTTGACCATTTCAGATTTGGCTGAAACTTGGTTTATTTATACTCTCTGACATCCTGAACTCAAATATATAATACTAGCTGTGCCCTGCGGTTTCACCCGCGTTGCTTTGAGGAAAAAAATACCCTTCCTCCTTCATAAAGCATAACCTTTCTCTTTAAATAGGCTATCCACCTCAGAGGAATTTTTCAATTCGAATCGGTAGTTCTTGAGATTAGCGCGTTTAAACAAACAAACCTGGGGGGAGGATCTGGCGGAGGAGCCGTATGGCACACGCGTAACGGCTGCCCTGCGCCCGGTCCTTGAGCGGTGGATGCGTCGAAAACGCAAGCCCCTCCCTCACCTTCCGTCTGACGCAGGTTCTCACCGGGCACGGTTGATTTGGTGACTACCTGTGTCGGACGGCCCAAAGTAGGCCGACGACTGAATGTCACGATTGTGGCGCGGCGGTGGACTCTGCCCAGCACTCTCTCGAGGTGTGCCCGAGATGGGTGGCACTGCGTCAGAGTCTGACGTCGGTCCTCGGAGGGGACTTGTCACTCCCGAGCGTCATCACCGCGATGCTCGGCGACGACGAGTCCTGGAAGGCGATGGTCTCCTTCTGCGAGACAGTAATGTCCCAGAAGGAGGCCGACGAGCGGGTGAGAGAGGAGGCCGCCGACGTGGCTTCCACCCGCGGGCGACGAATGGGGGTGCGTAGGAGGCGCTACTTAATGCGCTTCCAGTAACGCCCCTGTGCCCGTGTCGGGCCGGGATGGGAACCCGGTCCTGCTAGACACGGCGTCGTCGGGACTGTTCAGAGGTGAGCCGGACAGTCCTCATGGAGGAGAAGTCTCGCCTTTTCGCCGAGGCCAGCCTGTCGCTGGAGGGATCCTGTTGCCTGCAGATCCGGGACCCTCCAAGTATAGCGGCTGAAGGCTCCCGCAGGGGGTTTAGTGCGGTAGTGGCACCCCAAATGCTGAGTCCGACATACGGTCTAGGACTGCCTACCCGGGCGTCCTGGATATCACCCGTAAATGGGTTACCCTGCGATATCAAAAAAAAAAAAAAAACCAACTTTCAGGTTTATAATCCATACTAATATTATAAATGCGAAAGTAACTCGCCGCGTTGGCGCAGCGGTCACAGCACTGGTTTGTGGCCGTTGCGCTGGGGGTTGGGGGTTTAATTGACACACGACAACATAGTATGTCCATACAGATGCTCGCCGTGGTCTGGGTATTTGTGCAGTCCTTGTGGGTCTCCCCACCGTGCCTCGGAGAGCACGTTAAACCATCGGTCCCGGTTGTTATCAGGTCCACCTGATAGCGATCATTACTCATAGCATAGATTAGTACAGATTAAGATATATCAGAGATATCTTCCAGAGCGAAACAAAAATCATAGTCAAAATCAAGATAACTATAACAATCTTCATATAGCAACATACAACATAAGAACACTATCTAGCCACGAAAGATTAATAGAACTAACAAAAGCAGTGGAGACAGTCAAACACGAAATCATAGGATTAGCAAAGGTTAGGAGACAAGGAGAGTCTATAGATGAATACCAAGACTTCATACTATGCTACAAAGGCGAAACACCAGGCCAGTTCGGAGTAGGCTTTCTCCTTAAAAAACACCTAAAACAAAATCTCGAAAGCTTTATCGGCTTATCAGAAAGAGTAGCTATAATAAACCTAAATTTTGGGAACTATTTAATATCAATTATCTATACTAATATAATAAAGCTGAAGAGTTTGTTTGATTGTTTGTTTGTTTGTTTGTTTGTTTGAACGCGCTAATCTCAGGATCTACTGGTCCGATTTGAAAAATTCTTTCAGTGTTAGATAGCCCATTTATCGAGGAAGGCTATAGGCTATATAACATCACGCTAAGACCAATAGGAGCGGTGTCCACGCCGACGAAGTCGCGCGCAGAAGCTAGTACAAGTATATGCCCCAACAGAAACTGCAAGCGACGACGATATACAAAAGTTCTACGATACTTTAAACACAGCAATGGAAATGGCCCATAAAAACATTATAATAATAGGAGACTTTAATGCCAAGATTGGCACGGGATCGCCAGAAGAGACAAGGATAATAAAATGCCATGGCTATGGCACTAGAAATGAACGAAGCGAGAAACTAGTAGAATTTGCCTTTGAGAACAACCTATCGGTCATGAACACGTACTATAAAAAAGACCAAATCAAAAATGGACCTGGCGTTCGCCGAATGGCAAAATAAAAAACGAGATAGATTTCGTACTTTCCAACCAACCTAAAATATTCCTGAATGTAGAAGTCCTTAATGTAAACTACCCATCAGACCATAGAATGGTCAGATCAACAGTGAACATACAAAAAACAAAAAAAAGCAGATCTCATTACAACAAATTAAATATCAAATCAAAACTATGTAATACCGATAACATTGAGAAATACAAATCAAACCTATCAAATTATTTACCGAACCTTGGTTCTGGAAAGAAAGTAATACAGTTCAACAATACTACGACAGTCTGACAAATGCTATAAACTCAAGCTTGCAACACATTACAAAACAAAAGAAATACGAAAGACGAAAACAAAGTCTTATCAGACTGAAAAAAAGACCTATTGGTTCGTAGGAAACACTTGCAAAAAACCAAACCAAAATCACGGTCTATGAAAAACGAACTAAGGGCTTTATACAAAGTAACAAACAAATAGGTACATAAAAAACGACTACAAAAACTACAGAATTAAAACCCTTGAAAAACATCTCATCAAAACAGGCAGCCTAAAGAAGGCATCTAAAGAACTACAAACACACAAATCCTGGATCAAAAGCCTAAAAAACCAAAGAAAAATCGCCCACAACCGACAAGAAGTCCTCGACATAGCAACAGCTTTCTACAAAGATCTATACAGCACGCAAGAAGGAATGAACGCAAACACATCAATACCTTATCAAACCAACATTGTCCAACAAAACAGTAACATACAACAATATGAAAGAGATAGAGCGTATCACAGAAAAAGAAGTATTAAAGGCCATCCAACATCTGAAACTAGAAAAAAGCCCAGGTCCAGACAACCTGACTAATGAAGCCATCAAAGCAGCAGACTCCCTACTGTGCGCTCCGATAACACAACTATTTAACCGAATATTAAACACAGCCGAGATACCAAAACAATAATGGTTAGAATCCAATATCATTTTACTATATAAAAAAGGAGATCCAAAAGACGTAAGCAATTATAGACCAATAAGCCTAATACCTCACTTGTACAAACTCTTTTCATCAATTGTGGATAAAAGAATAAGCATTATACTAGACAAACACCAACCGATAGAACAAGCAGGCTTCAGAAAAGGATTCTCAACAGTAGACCACATACACACCATTGAACTAATCATAGAGAAACACCAAGAATTTAACACCACTATATTAGAAATCTCTTTTAGAGATAAGTTCGCCCTTGCAAACTGCCATTGTATTAATATTTTTGTATGTGTTTTTAAGTGCAATAAAGAATATATATATATATATTGCTTATATTATAGACTACAAAAAAGCTTTCGACACAATACTACACTCGGCCATCTGGGAAACACTACAAGACCAACAAGTACATAAAACCTACCTGGCAGTTATAATAAACATCTACAATAACAGCACAAGTAAAATAAAACTGGACAACATTGGCCCAACATTTCCTATCACAAGAGGAGTAAGACAGGGAGACCCACTGTCCCCGAGGATCTTCATAGTGGTACTAGAATCAGTTTTTAGAAAACTAGATTGGAAGTCCCACGGCATTAATATCAATGGGAAATATCTAACACACCTCAGATTTGCTGACGACCTGGCTTTATTTGCTAACAATAGTTCTAACCTAGAATACATGATGAACACACTGAATGCAGAAAGCAAAAAAGTAGGGCTAGAAATAAACTACAGCAAAACTAAAGTAATGACAAATAGCAACAAAAACCCTATAACAATAGAGGACGAACATATAAGAGTACGTCAACCAGTACTCATACCTAGGTAAACAAATAAGTTTCGACCCGAAAAGTAACGAAAAGGAAATTGAAAGACGAACCAAAAACACTTGGAATAAGTACTGGAGTCAAAAAGAAACACTAAAAAGCGACCTACCAATTCAGCTCAAAAAGAAAGTGATGGATATGTGTATACTCCCTACATTGACCTATGCATGCCAAACATGGAAGTTTTCTACAAAGGCGAAAAGATTAATAGTCACATGCCAAAGAGGGATGGAACGGAGTATGATGAAAATAAAAAAAATACAAAAAATAAAGTACTCTTAAATCAAAAAGAAAACGAAAGTTATAGACGCACTCAGTCAGGCCCAGAAACTTAAATGGAAATGGGCTGGCCACGTTGCCAGACTGCAGGAAGAGAGGTGGTCATCCCAAGTAACCACATGGAAAGGGCCAGAGGGCAAAAGAAGGAGAGGTCGGCCACTAGCACGCTGGGCAGATGACGTCGTGGAGATAGCAGGGCCTAACTGGGTATGGAAGGCTCAAGATAGAAACAAATGGCAATCTCTGGAAGAGGCCTTCACCTCATAGAGGGTTCTGGTGCATATAAAACTTCTTTTTTATTTATTTTTTTTCTAATCATTTATACATTTATCATATTATATTTAAGTAGCTTGATATATTTTCCTTAGATTACATACACAAAAAAAAATTCTAAATGCATACATAAATATTTGACAACCAATATATAATAGTTTTTTAGTTATAAATTTTTAAAAATCGCAAAATCCGTGTTTTTTTAATGTGTACTAAAATATAAAATCTGCAATAACTTTGGTCCTATTAGTGCTAGAGAGATGAGGGATAGCTCATTTTAAAGAGGGTTTAACGAGATACCCAACTTGAACACATTAATGTACAAAATATTTTTTAAGTAAAACTCAAAAACATAAATATTTAAAAAATATATATACGATCAAATTGAGTAACCTCCTTCTTTTTTTGAAGTTAGTTAAAAATTTAAAGAATAAAATAAAGATGAAAATGATGATAAAAAAAAATACTGTAGGTAACTTAAACATAATTTTTATACATTTCTTTAAGGATATTGGACATCTACGCACAAAATTAGAGTGTGAAACTAGTTCTGATGAATACACTAACATTATTAATAAGGTTGAGCAACACTTCTCCAAACTTACAATGATTATACAAAAAAAAAAAGATGATATAGTTAACAGAATACTACAAGTAAAGTTTCATGAAAAAGATTATTTAAAACAGGCAAATGAGGAAATTGCTGAAGCAATTAAAAAAGCATATAAAACTGTAAAGACCATAAATTCTTTGGATCCAACAAAATTGAAAGAGGTATTTACATAATTATAAATTATACTTAATTGTATTTTTTGAGTGCTGTGGTGCTTTGGCGTAACGGTCACGGCGCTAGTTTGTGGCTGTTGCGCTGGCGGTTGCGGGTTCGATCCCTGCACATGAAAAACATTTGTATTGGCCATAAAAATGTTTGTCGTGGTCTGGGACAAGCATCCAGTCCTGTGGGTCTCCCCACCGTGCCTCGGACAGCACGTTAAGCCGTCGGTCCCGGTTGTTATCATGTACACCTGATAGTGATTGTTACTCATAGTAGAGAATATATATTCGTCAAACCTCATTGGAGCAGCTTGGTGGATTAACCTCTGATCCTTCTCCTACATGGGAAAAGAGGCCTATGCCCAGCAGTGGGGTATTATAGGTTGAACGAGTATATATATTTTTTTGATTGGACCTCATTTTTGAGTATTTCATGTAATATTTTTATCTATTGTGAATTTTAGTAAATTTTAACAATATAATGTTGTTAAAAATAAAGGTTTTTAAATCAATTTTTGTTTTGAAAACAATATTTAATTATTATGACAAATAATTGTGTGAGGTAAGAAATAATTGTTGTTCTTCTCCATTCTTTTTTTTTTTTATGTAACTAGGTTGGCAAACAAGCGTACGGCTCACCTGATGGTAAGACCGTAGCCTATAGACGCCTGCAACACCAGAAGCATCGCAGGCGCGTTGCCGACCCTATCCCCAATCCCCCCAGGAGCTCTGCTCACCTTACTCACCAACAAGAGCACAATACTGCTTGAAAACAGTATTATTAATTTAGCTGTGATCTTCTGTAGTCAAGGTACTACCCCAATCGGCTGCTCCATATTTTGAGCAGGAAATTTCCTGCTGTGCCCTACCTCAGTTCATTCTACGTGACATTGGCGAAATCACCTGTGCTAGTTTGACACTGTTGGAAGCCATTAAACCCAAATGAATGAATGAATGAATGATTGTTGTATGTTTTCAGGTTAACATGTCTGCAATTTTAGAAGATGCCAAACAAATAATTGAATCTCCTTGGTACTTACACAGAGATTCTGCTGAAATATCCTTAAAGTAAGATATTATATGTTCATTATGACTTATTATTAAAAAAAAATAAAAAAGAGATTTCTAAGAGCATTTGATTTAACTTGAACTAATTTTGATATTTATTTTTGCATTAATTTTTATTTTAAGTGAGGAAATTACTAAAAAATTGATTTATTTTATTATCACAGCTTTGAGTAAATATTAACAAAATTATGTTAATTCATTGACAATTAGGAAAGAATTAGCTCACTTCTAAATTTGAAAGACAAATGTTTTAAATAATTCATTTTGTAGTGTAACAGTCAACGAAGATATTCTTTTATCAGTCGATAATTATGTACAGTTGGAAGGGGAACCAAATTTAAAGTATAAACTGGTTAATACAGAAGCATTAAAAGAAGTAATTGAAACTGTACCAGAAGCTCCATCATCAATTGTGTATCCACCAGTAACTGTAAAAGGTGAGAACTTTTATTGATATAAGATTGCTAAAGAGTGTTTATTCATTAATTTGAAAACCTTGATGTATGCTCTGGTTTTTAATTTTTTGCACACTTTCTGCTTGCAAAATTGCGTTTATTCCGTTTTAAGATTGTTATTTACATTTGGAGACATTTTCCCTAATCTCTGTTTAAGGCTTAAGCAGTTTTGTATTTGTAGCATGAGCCAGGACGTCTTTGAGTTCTTTGGTTGCTCGATTTAATCTGGTTTTATCGTGGCATCTGTTTTGAGTGACCATAGCACTGGTTAATATGGGGCTCAATGTTCAAAAAGAAAGTTTATATGGGTTTCTTATCGGGGCCATATCGTGCATTGATAATTTCGCCCTTATTTTATTGTTGGTTGCCTCAATAGCTTCTGATATCACACTTCATAGGGAGTGTTGTTATGGAGAATTTTTATTGGGCTAGCAACATTGTCTAAAGAAACTATTCAAGTGGGTAGGCAGTAAACAGTGTTGTTAATGTTTCTGTTAGGTTAAATTTGTTGAAATACGAGGGTGTAGCCAATGTTCATTTGAGTCCTGCTGTGGATATCTGATCTTTGAGTTCTTTGTATAATAACTTAAAATTTATTTCAGATGTGAGACAAACGTGTAAACCTAACAAAGATAAAGAAACAAAACCGCTAACATTCTTTACAAAGGCACCCAAGTATCGCAGCAAGAGTGGATCTATGTCATCACTAAGTTCAATCAACAGTGACACATCTAACCAGAGGGACAAAACAAGTATGAAATTCTATATTAGTTAATGCAATCCGGTAAACTTGATCCGGTAATCCGGCGGATCCGGCGTCATTATACCTACACTTGTCAGATTCGATCCGATTTGCCGGATCCTGTAATTGCATATTTTGGAAAACTAACCTAAAACAACCTCTATTGAAAGTGAGAGATTCAAACCAGGGATGTTACGGGAGTCTCGTGACCGTACCGAAACTATCGTATATTTTAACTTAAAAACTATACTTAACCGTAACAGAAACCGATATAAAAGTTTCGAACAATTTCGGATAGGGGAGGAATCTCAATAATAAGCGAATAGGGGATGAATCTGTAACCATAATATGTTATTTTGCAAATATTTTAGTTCAAATATCGTTAATAATACATTTACTATACCAAATAAAAAAGACGCGACTAGAATTGAAGAAAAATGTTACAAATTAATATTAACTCCACTGATAGCGTGTAATCACTAAAAAATTTGAAAATCACCAGAAGAATTAAAATTAAAGGTCTTTGGTCGATACTCTTTGAATCCAGGCTCTTGTCTGCCTCACCAGGTTCTAAGTCAAATGGTTCAAAATCGAACGGTTTGTAAGTAAAACAGTATGTTTTTTTAATAAAGAAAATCAGCTTAAATTGACAAATGTAGAAGCTGAGAAATTCTTCCTACAGCTATATTAGGAGCTGTATTGGAATTTTATTTAAATACCAACCGACCTGTGCCCACTTCGTTGGGCGTTAATTATTATTTTTATGACGCAAATTAAAGTTTTCATCTCATTCGCATTTCTCCGACTTGATTCACATATACTATTATTTTTCACTGAATTTTTTGTTCAATAACAATAAAATATAGCCTATATCACTCCTGAATAGTGTAGCTTTTCTTCGTTTGCGAAGATTTCCCCCTACAAACAAACAAAGTTAGAAACTTTACCTCTTTAAATAATATTAGTATTGATTTTAACTTTAAAGAAATGTAATTTATTTTGAAAAAGAGATTCTCATTGTTGTCTCTTTATAAAATTAGTCTTAATTTAGCTTGTTTTAATCTTCATTAACTATGTACTTATGTTGGAACGAAAAAGAAAAGTTAGGTTATTATAAATTGATCAATCTGGTCCGGATCCGATCGGTCCGATCCGGGTGGATTGAAAACGACACCGGATTACAATCCATATTCCGCACTTGTTTTTAGCTAAAAAAAATGATTAATTTATTATTCAGATGGCACTGAACTACATTAAAACTGGTGCCTTATTGGTTGACTTTGTACTACCCACTACACTAGAGTGGTGTGATATATTGCAATATAATAATTATGCATTATAATTATGAATTATCTTGCATTTTTGCCATATGTTAACATTTTTTTTATGCAATGATGAAATAATTTTTTGAGATTATGTTGTTACGTTCATTTGTTATTATTTCTCTAACATTACATCATTAATAGTTGATAATGGTTTATTAATGTGCCTCTGGAAAACATTTTTTTTTTTTTTGTTAGCTGTACATATACTCGGTCTACTACATAAAATATGAAGCCACTTTACCCCGACCTAATAATACTGGTTTTATTGTTATGTAAAAATGTAAAATCATTGTATATTTTATTCAATATTAACTAACCGTTAAAATTTTGTTTAGCTGACAGAAAATCGAAGGAAAAGTCGAATGGGGTTGCAACTTATTCGAATTATCACTCAACAAAACCACGAGATCCTGAAAGTACCGAAACGCTAGAGATGCAGCCTTTAGTTGAAGGTAATTAGGAGGTTCGTTTGTAAGGAGCATGGTAGTTGCCGAGTGATAAAATTGAAAATTTTCTTTACCTAAGTAGGTTTCAACAGCAGTAATGATTCGGACTATCAGCAGTTAACTGTTTCAAACTACTAGTACGTTTCTCATCTAATATAAATTCAGTCCTAGGTTCTGCCTGACAGTCTGCCCTACTGAGCTGCCACATTTTAACGATTTCAATAATTTTTTACCAAATAATATGCTTAATTAATTGAGCTAAAGTTAAAATTTATTATTTGGTAAATAATTTTTAACTTCAAGTAGGGCAGCGAGAAATATACTGTTCAAAATCTGGAGCAGCCTACTGGGGAGTACCTCGATCTTACAGAAGATTAAAGCTAAATAATACTGCTCTCAAGCAGTGTCGTGTTCCCATGGTGAGTAAAGTGACCAGAGCTCCTCGGAATCGGGGGTAGGGTCGGCAACTCGCTTGCGATACTTCCGGTGTTGCAGTCTTCGATTGGCTAAGTAATCGCTTACCATCAGGGCTGTACGTTTTTTTCCAACCTAGTTGTATAAAACAAAATGTGCAATGGGAATGACGACAATATCAAAAGATTGTCAATTAAATGATTTTAGGGGAACACTCATATTAAAAAAAATTCAAAATAATGGTATAGTTTTATGTACTATATAATATGATTATTGTGATTTTCAATAAAATAAAACATTAAAATACTGCAATCGGCCATTTTGATTGAAACACAAGTGACAGCGCATGATGTCACACTATATAATACGTCAAAATTAAAAGCGTTGTGGGTCTTAGATGGAACGCGCCCGACGCACTACATGTTGTATATTGCGACATCAGAATCGACGCCATGACACCTGCAGCTGTTTTGTCGCACTCGTTGAAAACATATTAGAAAAATAGTTTTAAACTTCCTTAAACCTAAGTTTATTACCGAAATATAGGTATTTTCGTAAATAGTAAATGTGTACCCACATTATGGAAGAGGTTTTCAAAATGTTTCGTCATGCCCATTGTTTCTGTGTCAGGGGCGCGGGAAGTGATCTACCTGTCGCACATCGTGAGCCCGCACGCGCTGTTCGTGCAGCGTGCGCGCTCGCAGGCCGGCGTGCAGGCGCTGCTGCGCGAGTTCCGCGCCGCCGCCTCACAGCCGCGCCCCGCCGCGCCGCACGTCGCCGAGGGTGAGCCGCTCTATTGTACACCGACACATCTACCTGTCGCACATCGTGAGCTCGCAGGCCGGCGTGCAGGCGCTGCTGCGCGAGTTCCGCGCCGCCGCCTCACAGCCGCGCCCCGCCGCGCCGCACGTCGCCGAGGGTGAGCCGCTCTATTGTACACCGACACATCTACCTGTCGCACATCGTGAGCTCGCAGGCCGGCGTGCAGGCGCTGCTGCGCGAGTTCCGCGCCGCCGCCTCACAGCCGCGCCCCGCCGCGCCGCACGTCGCCGAGGGTGAGCCGCTCTATTGTACACCGACACATCTACCTGTCGCACATCGTGAGCTCGCAGGCCGGCGTGCAGGCGCTGCTGCGCGAGTTCCGCGCCGCCGCCTCACAGCCGCGCCCCGCCGCGCCGCACGTCGCCGAGGGTGAGCCGCTCTATTGTACACCGACACATCTACCTGTCGCACATCGTGAGCTCGCAGGCCGGCGTGCAGGCGCTGCTGCGCGAGTTCCGCGCAGCCGCCTCACAGCCGCGCCCCGCCGCGCCGCACGTCGCCGAGGGTGAGCCGCTCTATTGTACACCGACACATCTACCTGTCGCACATCGTGAGCTCGCAGGCCGGCGTGCAGGCGCTGCTGCGCGAGTTCCGCGCCGCCGCCTCACAGCCGCGCCCCGCCGCGCCGTACGTCACCGAGGGTGAGCCGCTCTATTGTACACCGACACATCTACCTGTCGCACATCGTGAGCTCGCAGGCCGGCGTGCAGGCGCTGCTGCGCGAGTTCCGCGCCGCCGCCTCACAGCCGCGCCCCGCCGCGCCGCACGTCGCCGAGGGTGAGCCGCTCTATTGTACACCGACACATCTACCTGTCGCACATCGTGAGCTCGCAGGCCGGCGTGCAGGCGCTGCTGCGCGAGTTCCGCGCCGCCGCCTCACAGCCGCGCCCCGCCGCGACGCACGTCGCCGAGGGTGAGCCGCTCTATTGTACACCGACACATCTACCTGTCGCACATCGTGAGCTCGCAGGCCGGCGTGCAGGCGCTGCTGCGCGAGTTCTGCGCCGCCGCCTCACAGCCGCGCCCCGCCGCGCCGCACGTCGCCGAGGGTGAGCCGCTCTATTGTACACCGACACATCTACCTGTCGCACATCGTGAGCTCGCAGGCCGGCGTGCAGGCGCTGCTGCGCGAGTTCCGCGCCGCCGCCTCACAGCCGCGCCCCGCCGCGCCGCACGTCGCCGAGGGTGAGCCGCTCTATTGTACACCGACAAATCTACCTGTCGCACATCGTGAGCTCGCAGGCCGGCGTGCAGGCGCTGCTGCGCGAGTTCCGCGCCGCCGCCTCACAGCCGCGCCCCGCCGCGCCGCACGTCGCCGAGGGTGAGCCGCTCTATTGTACACCGACACATCTACCTGTCGCACATCGTGAGCTCGCAGGCCGGCGTGCAGGCGCTGCTGCGCGAGTTCCGCGCCGCCGCCTCACAGCCGCGCCCCGCCGCGCCGCACGTCGCCGAGGGTGAGCCGCTCTATTGTACACCGACACATCTACCTGTCGCACATCGTGAGCTCGCAGGCCGGCGTGCAGGCGCTGCTGCGCGAGTTCCGCGCCGCCGCCTCACAGCCGCGCCCCGCCGCGCCGCACGTCGCCGAGGGTGAGCCGCTCTATTGTACACCGACACATCTACCTGTCGCACATCGTGAGCTCGCAGGCCGGCGTGCAGGCGCTGCTGCGCGAGTTCCGCGCCGCCGCCTCACAGCCGCGCCCCGCCGCGCCGCACGTCGCCGAGGGTGAGCCGCTCTATTGTACACCGACACATCTACCTGTCGCACATCGTGAGCTCGCAGGCCGGCGTGCAGGCGCTGCTGCGCGAGTTCCGCGCCGCCGCCTCACAGCCGCGCCCCGCCGCGCCGTACGTCGCCGAGGGTGAGCCGCTCTATTGTACACCGACACATCTACCTGTCGCACATCGTGAGCTCGCAGGCCGGCGTGCAGGCGCTGCTGCGCGAGTTCCGCGCCGCCGCCTCACAGCCGCGCCCCGCCGCGCCGCACGTCGCCGAGGGTGAGCCGCTCTATTGTACACCGACACATCTACCTGTCGCACATCGTGAGCTCGCAGGCCGGCGTGCAGGCGCTGCTGCGCGAGTTCCGCGCCGCCGCCTCACAGCCGCGCCCCGCCGCGCCGCACGTCGCCGAGGGTGAGCCGCTCTATTGTACACCGACACATCTACCTGTCGCACATCGTGAGCTCGCAGGCCGGCGTGCAGGCGCTGCTGCGCGAGTTCCGCGCCGCCGCCTCACAGCCGCGCCCCGCCGCGACGCACGTCGCCGAGGGTGAGCCGCTCTATTGTACACCGACACATCTACCTGTCGCACATCGTGAGCTCGCAGGCCGGCGTGCAGGCGCTGCTGCGCGAGTTCCGCGCCGCCGCCTCACAGCCGCGCCCCGCCGCGCCGCACGTCGCCGAGGGTGAGCCGCTCTATTGTACACCGACACATCTACCTGTCGCACATCGTGAGCTCGCAGGCCGGCGTGCAGGCGCTGCTGCGCGAGTTCCGCGCCGCCGCCTCACAGCCGCGCCCCGCCGCGCCGCACGTCGCCGAGGGTGAGCCGCTCTATTGTACACCGACACATCTACCTGTCGCACATCGTGAGCTCGCAGGCCGGCGTGCAGGCGCTGCTGCGCGAGTTCCGCGCCGCCTCCTCACAGCCGCGCCCCGCCGCGCCGCACGTCGCTGAGGGTGAGCGACACACGCTTTGTTGCACAGCTTGCTGCTGCATTTCCAATTTAAAGATGATTTACCCGATTGGACTGAAAACTCTGATTACATGTACTGGATAATGATTTATTTATTATTTAGTAACAAAAAATTATAATTGCTAAATTTTATATATGACGAGTTTAATAACAATTTATTATATACAATATAATATGATACACAAAAACCTGTAGTTTCAATTAGATTATGTAATATTATTTTAAACCCGCGGGATTGCAATCCGTAATAGTATCCTATATAGAAACAGGAGCCTGTGCCTAACCAAGAGATATTTTACAGGCTGAATCAATCTAGTATTGCTCTGTATTATTATAATAATTAATAAATAAATATCTACACAATACACACACGGTCGTCTGTTTCTAAAGTAAGCAACTTAATGCTTGTATTATAGGTAACAGTCGACTGGTCTAGCTACATTTTTTTTTTGGATAAACATACTTACAAATAATACATATATAAATATGTATATTACACCCAGACTCGGGGTGGGAATCTAACCCACAACCCCCGGAGCAGAAAGCAGGGTCACTACAAACTGCGCCAACGGGCTAGTCCTATTATTATGTTATTAAATGTTATTGTTTTTTACAGGCAAGGTTTACCTAGTTTTTAATAAAGCAGACAACCTGTGGCAGAGATGCCGCGTTGAAAGCATTGATAGACAAGATCAGCAGAGACCTTTGTTCCGTGTGTTCTGCTTCGATTTTGGTAGCACTGAAATAGTCACTATTGACAAGTGAGTAGTAAGACTTTTTTTGTATTTTTGTGATTGTGAAAGTTTAAACTAAGGTTTATAACTAACCAACTTCAAAATATGACTAGGTTCTCAATTCGACGGTATTTTTTTATGTGTTACCTCAGAACTTTTTTCTTGGTGGAACAATTTCGATTATTATTGTTTTAATTGAAACGTGGTCCCATTTAAATTTGACTGGAGCTATCTCTAATAATGCATATTATTTG
Organism: Melitaea athalia; assembly: GCA_905220545.2. NCBI lineage: Eukaryota > Metazoa > Arthropoda > Insecta > Lepidoptera > Nymphalidae > Melitaea > Melitaea athalia. The sequence goes on along the minus strand of HG992185.1, from coordinate 12,571,903 downwards.
TCTATTTTTTCGTCTACCTACGTTGTATCACGGGTCGATGTAATTGACGTCGTTTTTTTTTTACTTAATTGAATATCTCAATTCAATCGAGTTTGCAACATTAACCACACCGATTATGCTTCTGTGTCTTCTTCATCTTACACAACATCAAAGTTGCTGTTAAAAAAAATATAAAAAACTGTCAATCAATAGGCAAATAATATAAAGGCAATAACATATAGGGACAATAATAGCCCAAATGAGTTAAAGGTTACTTTAAATTGTATAGTTGTGCTTTGGGATATATTAAGTGGAATTATAAAAAAATGTTCGCCATGTGAATAAAATATGTTTTAAGCCCTGCGCGCACTAGTGACATTTGTCACCGTGACAAAAAATTCTTTGTCACTGTCACGTCACCGTCACCTTCGCGACTGCGCGCACTTGCAGTGACAGATCATATACAGATATAGGTTGTCTGTGAGCTCGTTTTTAGAAATAGAAAGAAATACAATAATAAAAAGTATTGGGTTCACCCGCTTTGGAGTGATAGGCTGATAAGTGGAAAGTTCTACACCATGTTTGCCAACCTACGTACATATGACACGTGACATTTTGTCGCGTCACGGGCATGTTGGCGTCCTCCGCGGACAAAAAAGTCACCGAATTGTCATGCATCCAAGTGCGCGCACCTCCATTAGGGATGATGGACGCGGTGACAGTGACAAAACGTCACGGTGACAAAATGTCACTAGTGCGCGCAGGGCCTTATGATTATATAAACGTATAATGTCTTTCGCAGGCTGCGCCTAATACCACCCGCTCGAATACATTTCCCGCCGCCCTTCGCTTTCAAATGCTCCCTCGCCAACTGCGAGCCGATAAATGGGTCTTGGACAAGTGACGATGCGTTTTTCATACAGAAAGTTGTTGACAAGTATGTTTTATTTTTGAGACTTATGTGCAAGATACGTTCTTAATTTTTTTATATGTATTAACAAAAGTTCTTAAGATATCTTTCTAAAAGTTATTTAATATATAAATTAAGTTCTATTGCTCAAAATTGGAGCAGATTTACTGGAAAAGTACCTCAACCTTATAGACTATCACAACAAAAATGTACATGGCTTTCAGTGATTTTATTTTCTTGTGGTAAATAAGGTAATAGATTATTCCACGTCAGAAGTTAAGAACTGAACTAAAGCGAAGAATGCAGCATACATTTGTACGAATAATTGTCATACATCAGGTATTGAAATCAAACTCGAAAGCGAGACACGAATTAGAAAACTACAATGGGCATGACGACAGTATCAAAAAATCGTCAATTTAATAATTTTAGGGGAACACTCATATTAAAAAAATTCAAAATACTGGTTTAGTTTTATGTAAAATAATAAGATTATTGTGATCTATACTTATATAATAAAGCTGAAGAGTTTGTTTGATTGTTTGTTTGTTTGTTTTAACGCGCTAATCTCAGGATCTACTGGTCCGATTTGAAAAATTCTTTCAGTGTTAGATAGCCCATTTATCGAGGAAGGCTATAGGCTATATATCATCACGCTAAGACCAATAGGAGCGGAGTCCACGCCGACGAAGTCGCGCGCAGATTCTAGTTTTCAATAAAATAAAACATTAAAATACTGCAATCAGCCATTTTGATTGAAACACAAATTACAGCGCATGACGTCACGCTATAATATGCGTTCCACATACGCTATCGATCACGACCGCTGAAAACCGCTCAGTAGTCAAGTCGACAAGTTGAAAATGGTTGAAAAATAGCCTGTAATTTATATCCGTGAGCGTTCAAAAATATAATAAACGATTGGACGGTGTATAGACCACTGAGCGGTTTTCAGCGGTCGTGGTGGCGTTGTGGGCACTTGTGGGTCTTAGGTGGAACGAACTACTGGTACCGTGACGTCAGAGCCGACGCCATGACACCTGCAGCCGTTTTGTATCACTCGTTGAAAACATTAGAAAAATAGTTTTAAACTTCCTTAAACTTAAGTTTATTACCGAAATATAGGTATTTTCGTAAATAGTAAATGTGTACCTACATTACGGAAGAGGTTTTCTAAATCTTTCATCATGCCCATTACAGTGCTTAATTGTTCACAACATTCACTCAAACATTTGCTACATTTTGACTGTAATTGACTGATCATTATTCCATTATTACTTTTATTCTCAAACTAGCTGTACCCGCGACTTCGACCGCGTGGAATTTAACAAAAAGTTATTATTTTAATTAAATTATAAAATAAAAGTAACCTAAGTTACTCCTACATCAGCTTTCTGCCAATGAAAGTCCCATCAAAATCGATCCAGCCGTTTCAGAGATTAGCCAGAACAAACACACAGACAAAAACTGTAAAAAGTGTTATTTTGATATATGTACCGTGTATACATCCATATGCATTTAGTAAAAAAATGGTTAGTTTAATATTAGAAAGAGACACTCGAATAATATTTATTTATGAACGTGCGACGTGTGGATGTGTGTAATGGGAGCGATGTGTGGTGGTTGCAGCAAGCAGGCGGCGCTGCACGTGCGGCGCGTGTGCGGCGACGCGCTGGAGGCAGACATCTGCACCGTGGAGCACGGCGTCAGCCTGGCGCACGCGCTGGCCTTCCACGGCCGCGCGCGCCTGCCGCTCAAACTACCCGTGAGTCGTTACACTCTGTAGGCAGACATCTGCACCGTGGAGCACGGCGTCAGCCTGGCGCACGCGCTGGCCTTCCACGGCCGCGCGCGCCTGCCGCTCAAACTACCCGTGAGTCGTTACACTCTGTAGGCAGACATCTGCACCGTGGAGCACGGCGTCAGCCTGGCGCACGCGCTGGCCTTCCACGGCCGCGCGCGCCTGCCGCTCAAACTACCCGTGAGTCGTTACACTCTGTAGGCAGACATCTGCACCGTGGAGCACGGCGTCAGCCTGGCGCACGCGCTGGCCTTCCACGGCCGCGCGCGCCTGCCGCTCAAACTACCCGTGAGTCGTTACACTCTGTAGGCAGACATCTGCACCGTGGAGCACGGCGTCAGCCTGGCGCACGCGCTGGCCTTCCACGGCCGCGCGCGCCTGCCGCTCAAACTACCCGTGAGTCGTTACACTCTGTAGGCAGACATCTGCACCGTGGAGCACGGCGTCAGCCTGGCGCACGCGCTGGCCTTCCACGGCCGCGCGCGCCTGCCGCTCAAACTACCCGTGAGTCGTTACACTCTGTAGGCAGACATCTGCACCGTGGAGCACGGCGTCAGCCTGGCGCACGCGCTGGCCTTCCACGGCCGCGCGCGCCTGCCGCTCAAACTACCCGTGAGTCGTTACACTCTGTAGGCAGACATCTGCACCGTGGAGCACGGCGTCAGCCTGGCGCACGCGCTGGCCTTCCACGGCCGCGCGCGCCTGCCGCTCAAACTACCCGTGAGTCGTTACACTCTGTAGGCAGACATCTGCACCGTGGAGCACGGCGTCAGCCTGGCGCACGCGCTGGCCTTCCACGGCCGCGCGCGCCTGCCGCTCAAACTACCCGTGAGTCGTTACACTCTGTAGGCAGACATCTGCACCGTGGAGCACGGCGTCAGCCTGGCGCACGCGCTGGCCTTCCACGGCCGCGCGCGCCTGCCGCTCAAACTACCCGTGAGTCGTTACACTCTGTAGGCAGACATCTGCACCGTGGAGCACGGCGTCAGCCTGGCGCACGCGCTGGCCTTCCACGGCCGCGCGCGCCTGCCGCTCAAACTACCCGTGAGTCGTTACACTCTGTAGGCAGACATATGCACCGTGGAGCACGGCGTCAGCCTGGCGCACGCGCTGGCCTTCCACGGCCGCGCGCGCCTGCCGCTCAAACTACCCGTGAGTCGTTACACTCTGTAGGCAGACATCTGCACCGTGGAGCACGGCGTCAGCCTGGCGCACGCGCTGGCCTTCCACGGCCGCGCGCGCCTGCCGCTCAAACTACCCGTGAGTCGTTACACTCTGTAGGCAGACATCTGCACCGTGGAGCACGGCGTCAGCCTGGCGCACGCGCTGGCCTTCCACGGCCGCGCGCGCCTGCCGCTCAAACTACCCGTGAGTCGTTACACTCTGTAGGCAGACATATGCACCGTGGAGCACGGCGTCAGCCTGGCGCACGCGCTGGCCTTCCACGGCCGCGCGCGCCTGCCGCTCAAACTACCCGTGAGTCGTTACACTCTGTAGGCAGACATCTGCACCGTGGAGCACGGCGTCAGCCTGGCGCACGCGCTGGCCTTCCACGGCCGCGCGCGCCTGCCGCTCAAACTACCCGTGAGTCGTTACACTCTGTAGGCAGACATCTGCACCGTGGAGCACGGCGTCAGCCTGGCGCACGCGCTGGCTTTCCACGGCCGCGCGCGCCTGCCGCTCAAACTACCCGTGAGTCGTTACACTCTGTAGGCAGACATCTGCACCGTGGAGCACGGCGTCAGCCTGGCGCACGCGCTGGCCTTCCACGGCCGCGCGCGCCTGCCGCTCAAACTACCCGTGAGTCGTTACACTCTGTAGGCAGACATCTGCACCGTGGAGCACGGCGTCAGCCTGGCGCACGCGCTGGCCTTCCACGGCCGCGCGCGCCTGCCGCTCAAACTACCCGTGAGTCGTTACACTCTGTAGGCAGACATCTGCACCGTGGAGCACGGCGTCAGCCTGGCGCACGCGCTGGCCTTCCACGGCCGCGCGCGCCTGCCGCTCAAACTACCCGTGAGTCGTTACACTCTGTAGGCAGACATCTGCACCGTGGAGCACGGCGTCAGCCTGGCGCACGCGCTGGCCTTCCACGGCCGCGCGCGCCTGCCGCTCAAACTACCCGTGAGTCGTTACACTCTGTAGGCAGACATCTGCACCGTGGAGCACGGCGTCAGCCTGGCGCACGCGCTGGCCTTCCACGGCCGCGCGCGCCTGCCGCTCAAACTACCCGTGAGTCGTTACACTCTGTAGGCAGACATCTGCACCGTGGAGCACGGCGTCAGCCTGGCGCACGCGCTGGCCTTCCACGGCCGCGCGCGCCTGCCGCTCAAACTACCCGTGAGTCGTTACACTCTGTAGGCAGACATCTGCACCGTGGAGCACGGCGTCAGCCTGGCGCACGCGCTGGCCTTCCACGGCCGCGCGCGCCTGCCGCTCAAACTACCCGTGAGTCGTTACACTCTGTAGGCAGACATCTGCACCGTGGAGCACGGCGTCAGCCTGGCGCACGCGCTGGCCTTCCACGGCCGCGCGCGCCTGCCGCTCAAACTACCCGTGAGTCGTTACACTCTGTAGGCAGACATCTGCACCGTGGAGCACGGCGTCAGCCTGGCGCACGCGCTGGCCTTCCACGGCCGCGCGCGCCTGCCGCTCAAACTACCCGTGAGTCGTTACACTCTGTAGGCAGACATCTGCACCGTGGAGCACGGCGTCAGCCTGGCGCACGCGCTGGCCTTCCACGGCCGCGCGCGCCTGCCGCTCAAACTACCCGTGAGTCGTTACACTCTGTAGGCAGACATCTGCACCGTGGAGCACGGCGTCAGCCTGGCGCACGCGCTGGCCTTCCACGGCCGCGCGCGCCTGCCGCTCAAACTACCCGTGAGTCGTTACACTCTGTAGGCAGACATCTGCACCGTGGAGCACGGCGTCAGCCTGGCGCACGCGCTGGCCTTCCACGGCCGCGCGCGCCTGCCGCTCAAACTACCCGTGAGTCGTTACACTCTGTAGGCAGACATCTGCACCGTGGAGCACGGTGTCAGCCTGGCGCACACGCGACACTTCTTTAGGCGCATGAGGGGTAAAATTTGAGAGAAAGTGTGACGCGGCAACGTCGGGTGCGGTCAGTACTTGGATGGGTGACCGCCTGGGAACACCGCGTGACGTTGGCTTTTTTAACCAACTTCCAAAAAAGGAGGAGGTTCTCAATTCGACTGTATTTTTTTTTTAATGTATTACCCATTTTAATTTAATTGAGATCTGACAAGTACTTTTAGAGTTATATCTAATAATGCGTATTTACTTGACTACTTTTTCGTCGACCTACGTTGTATTATACCGCATAACTTTCTACTCGGTGTACCGATTTTGATGATTCTTACTTTAATCAAAAGCTAATACTTTTCATGTAGTCTTGTTTAAATTTAGATTTAGATTAGATCGATATCTGATAACAACTTTTTGAGTAATCTTTAATAGCGCGTATTTACTTGACTATTTTTTCGTCTTATTACGTTGTATTACTTGTCGATGTAATTGAAGTCGGTTTTTTTTTCGTTTGTTAGCAAACACAATTATGTTGTTTTCTTTTTATTTATTTTTGTTCTATTAGTTTGCCAAAGAAGTTTCACTTCTGACATGTGTATTTTGTACGCACGCATTTTTTATTTTATACAACTAGGTCGGCAATCAAATCTACGGCTCACCTGATGGTGAGCGATTACCGATGCTTATAGACGCCTCCAATACCATAAGTATCGCAAGCGTTTTGCCGACCCTACCCCCAATATTATTAACTGCCCCTAAGTAATTAGTTGCGATCTTCGCAGTGTTCAAGTGTTTTCCTGTTCTGTTCGATCTTCCACTAAGGGGGTCGTCCATTAATCACGTGAGGCTCAAAAGGGGTGGGGGGGGGGTCGGAAAAACATCTATACTAATATATAAAGCTGAAGAGTTTGTTTGGTTGTTTGTTTGTTTGTTTGTTTGAACGCGGTAATCTCTGGAACTACTGGGCCGATTTGAAAAATTCTTTCAGTATTACATAGCCCATTTATCGAGGAAGGCTATAGGCTATGTATCATCACGCTAAGACCAATAGGAGCGGAGTCCACGCCGACGAAGTCGCGCGCAGTAGCTAGTCATGAAATATCACAATAAGGGCTATATGGAGATATCACGTGTAAAAAATATTTATCGTTGAATGCGAGATTTCTAAACCAAAAATACAACCAACAAAAACCCTGCTACCTTATTATTATATACTTTATTGCATTCAAAAAATACACGTTGAAACATGACATTAATAAGGTTTATGGCAAAGGTGGACTACTCTCTCAAAGAGATTTCTTCCAGTCAACCCATGGTTACCTTCATACCAGTTTAGATGTTTGTAATTAATTAATTAAAATAAAACCTACAGTATTTAAAGATAATATTCTGAAAATTTCCATTTACGTTGCAAAAAAAATACACATGATTTTTAGGATAATAAATAATAATAATAAATATCTTTCCAATGAATTGGTATTGGATTATTGAGGATAGTCTAAAATCTCACCAAATATCACCCAGAGGGGTAGAGGGTTAAAATGTTGCTAAAAACTATCATATTATTAATGAACAACCTCTAATCTGTCGTGCTAAAGTAAAATACACTCGTCATATTACTTACAGTATATATCTATAGTATTATATTTATTACTAGCGACCCGCTCCGGCTTCGCACGGGTGCAATGCTGATACTAAATATAACATATAAAATAAATATTTGCAATCTAAGCGCAAAAAGTGTGTTTATTTACGACATCACATTAGAAAACTTTAAAACTATCAGTGTTCCTCTACTATATTATGCCTGTATTATAAATATAAACCTTCCTCTGGAATCACTCTATTTACTAAAGAAAACCGCATCAAAATCCGTTGCGTAGTAGTTTTAAAGATCTAAGCATATATACAGACAGACAGACAGCGGGAAGAGACTTTGTTTTATAATATGTAGTGATTTATGTATTATACCCCGTCCGGCCACTAATTATCTTTTTGACACTTCAAGAAATTTTGATATTAGTGACTGCCTCAGACGTTATTTATTCGATTTGAAATAATAATCGATTTTATTTAAGAGGAACTCAATCGATTTAATGAAATACATTTAATTTAAAAATATTATTTATTTATTCGTTCATTAGTTTTTTAAATTATAAATGAAATATATAAATAATAAATAATTGAATGAACAGAGTTATTGCTCTTTACTCTTGGTTTGAAATTAAATTTCAAGATTTCGACTTAATTCCTTGCAAATAATCAATCTTGGAGTCATAGATACTATTTTTATTTCCTTTTTTTATTAAATTTATAGAAACAATAATCACATGACGTAAAATTATTTTTATCATATGATCGATTTATTATCGATTTATTATTTCAAGAACTGTTTCATAGTCTGTGGTTGTTTGTTATGCACAGGGTACTTCACTCAATCAATCAAATCGTCAATAAAGTATGACATTACAGTAGAATTTCTAGTACGTTATTCCTAAAAAAAAACAACCGTAATTTATAGGTGTGAGCTGTCAAAAAGATAATAAGTGGCCGGACGGGGTATAGTATTTTTAAATACTAGAGTGGTGTAAGTTAAATTTGATATCTACCTACTGAACGAAAAATGTATCGAACATTTCCGGCAATGATTTGAAATTGATCAGCAACACTATTTAAAAACGGGATATTTAGCATGTTTTTTATTTTTATTTTTCGGAGCTCGATAGTTCGACATTAACTGCGAATGTCTTGTTCACGAGACTGAATTTTGCGGGTAGATTTTGATGGCTTTAGGAGTGTCCATACCAGACTACCTCCTTTCTCACAGTTTCAATTCAGTCTCGTGAACAAGACATTCGCAGTTAATGTTGAAATATCGAGCTCCGAAAAATAAAAATAAAAAACATGGTAAATATCCCGTTTTTATCTATACTAATAATATTAGAAATGGCTAAATAGCCATAAGTCCGCCCATTGTACTTCACAGTCTGTAAATGATATTTGTAGTTGTGATGTACAACAAAGTATATATAAATAAACTAGCTTCTGCGCGCGACTTCGTCGGCGTGAACTCCGCTCCTATTGGTCTTAGCGTGATGATACATAGCCTATAGCCTTCCTCGATAAATGGGCTATCTAACACTGAAAGAATTTTTCAAATCGGCCCAGTAGTTCCAGAGATTACCACGTTCAAACAAACAAACAAACAAACAAACAAACAAACAAACAAACAAACAAACAAACAACCAAACAAACAAACTCTTCAGCTTTATATAATATAATATATTATTAACAAGACATTCGCAGTTAATGTTGAAATATCGAGCTCCGAAAAATAAAAATAAAAAACATATAGTAATAAGTAAACTATACTAATAGATAAAAACGGGATATTTACCATCTATTAGTATAGATAAAAACGGGATATTTACCATGTTTTTTATTTTTATTTTTCGGAGTTCGATGTTTCAACATTAACTGCGAATGTCTTGTTAATAATATATTATTATATAAAGCTGAAGAGTTTGTTTGTTTGGTTGTTTGTTTGTTTGAACGTGGTAATCTCTGGAACTACTGGGCCGATTTGAAAAATTCTTTCAGTGTTAGATAGCCCATTTATCGAGGAAGGCTATAGGCTATGTATCATCACGCTAAGACCAATAGGAGCGGAGTTCACGCCGACGAAGTCGCGCGCAGAAGCTAGTTTATTTATATATACTTTGTTGTACATCACAACTACAAATATCATTTACAGACTGTGAAGTACAATGGGCGGACTTATGGCTATTTAGCCATTTCTTCCAGACAACCCAAATATATATTTCCTACTATGCGTAACGATCGCTATCAGATGTACATGATAACAACCGGGACCGACGGCTTAACGTGCTCTCCGAGGCACGGTGGGGAGACCCACAAGGACTGTACAAACGTCACAACGTCACAAGATCACGGCAAACATCTGTATGGTCAATACAAATGTTGTCGTGTGCGGGAATCGAACCCGCAACCGCCCGCGCTACAGCCAATCCCAATCCAGTGCTGTGACCGCTGCGCCAACCGACCGCTGCCGCCTTTTTAAATAGTTAGATTAATAGAAGTAACCATGTTAATCTAAAATCTGATCAGCAACAATTTTGAACAGGAAGCGGGTTACTTTTAAAAGTATTCAATACTTATAAATATTTTCTATTTAACCACTATTTAGATTGATATTATTTTGTTTTATTACAGTACCCAAACATAACCGGACTTATCGAAAAGCCAAAAATATTTTTAAATAGCAATGATTTCCAAAAGGACTCCTTGGAAGAAGTTTACATTACGCATATTGTGAGTCCTGATAACTTCTACATTAGAAAGGTATGTTTCAAATGTATCAAGATTGTTTTATTAGCAAACATTGTTTGTCTTTAAATACAAAGGCGTAATAAATACAATATAATTTTTGTATTGATTTTTATTTTATATTATTGGTTTTTTTTTACCGACTTCAAAAAAGGAGGAGGTTCTCAATTCGGTTGTATTTTTTTGTTATTTTATATTATATAGATACATAAAATATTAAAAAAAAAACAATACTTTAACAATGTATTTTACGTCTTATGTTAGAGTTGTAGATAAGGCCACTTAATTACTATTAATAACACTAATATTTTTTTTAATATTTTAGCGTCATCTACAAACCGATTTTGAAAAACTATGTGAAGAATTGGATCAAGAATACAGTATGAGTGTGAAAGAAGGAAGTGTTTACTTACCTGAAAAAGGTCAGTGCATTTATATATTTAGGACATACAAAAATAAATAAATCACACACTAAAAGACAAATTTACGGCGTATATTTTATTTATTAACATATATATACGCATTTTTAATTATCATAATATATCAAACATCCATTCCAGCGGCAGTGATCCCAAACGTACAATAATTATCGTACATGTACGATAATTCAAGCCTACGTACGATGTACGATCCGTACCCTAGGAAGGATCGTACGCGATTACTCGTCCTACAGAAATACTGAAACGCAACGATTTCTCCACAAATTATGAATTTGGAGACCTTTTTTTATTGTCAACTGTTTGAAATTTGATGAAATTTTACGATAATTTGAAGTAACGTCCTTTTTTGGGCGACTGAATTTTGAAAATAGTTGTTTAGTATTTGAACGATAATTTGAAGCAACGACGCCCTATTTTTTGGCCGGACTGAAATTTTCAATGTAATTTTAATTTACTTAAAAACTTCAAATTGAATTTTATTTTATTGGGTGTACGTTAATTATTCCGAAAACACGATAATTTCACCCCACTGTGTGGATCAGATGGGCAAAAATTTTACTGTCCAGCGGGGATCGAATCTGCATCTCCGGCTGACCATGTCGGTGCTCTAGCCAATTAATCTATGGAATGATGTACCCGTTGAATCGAAATTTTTGATATGATGATTTTTATATTCTTTTTTAAGCGATCGTGGCGCCGTCTTAGTGAGTCCTTTACAGCACCTTTAACTATTGGTCTAAGATCCGAGAAGGTAAATCTTCCCTCATCTGTTAATTAGATGAAACAATTTTTTATAGGCTTATTTCAATATTGTGAATTTATAAAAACAACCTCTGCCACCATAAGCCTGCTGCAAATTTTTTTTTTTTTAATCTATTCCCTCTCATGTTAATTACATGTAGTAAGCTAAAACCGTTAATATTTTACATTATATACCTGACTGTAGTAGGCAGCCATCGCTATGATTGCTACACTTACCTGCAGCCAGGTCAGTAACCTCAGTCAGAGTAACCTGGCTGCAGGTAAGTATAGCAATCATAGAGATGGGTGCCTACTATAGTCAGGTATATAATGTAAAATATTGACGGTTTTAGCTTACTACATGTAATTAACATGAGAGGGAAAAGATTTTTTAGAAGAAAAAAAATTTTTGTTTAAGTATTATTATTTGCAGCAGGCTTATGGTGGCAGAGGTTGTTTTTATAAATTCACAATATTGAAATCAGCCTATAAAAAATTGTTTCACCTAATTAACAGATGAGGGAAGATTTTGTTATATTCCGGATCTTAGACCATATTCAAAGTTTCATATTACAATGAATTCTTTGACACCATACTATTTTTAATTCGTATTATTTATTTTTGTGTTGATGACCTCGTAAGGTCATCAAAAATTGTTTTTTTTTCTGATTTTTTTTTCTTTTAATTAGTTAATATTTATATAATTTGATGGTAATATTGTCCTACAAATTGCGTGGTACGTTATCCCGGTCCTATGGTCACTGCTGCTCTATCTCCTGCTAACTCTATTATCTACCACAATCGAGAGTTTTCGAAGAGGAACTTTTTGTTTGTCTCATCAAAATGAAGCTACTCCCGGAAAATTAGCTTGTTACTAATCAGGTGAAAAATATGTACTATACCCTGTTTTTTTTTTCGGTACGGACTAAATGGGCATGACGACAGTATCAAAAAATCGTCAATTTAATAACTTTAGGGGAACACTCATATTAAAAAAATTCAAAATACTTTTTTAGTTTTATTTAAAATAATAAGATTATCGTGATTTTCAATAAAATAAAACATTAAAATACTGCAATCGGCCATTTTGATTAAAACACGAATTACAGCTCACGACGTCACGCTATAATACGCGTTCCACATAACGCTTACAACGCTATCGACCACGACCGCTGAAAACCACTCAGTAGTCTAGTAGACAAGTTGAAAATGGTTGAAAAATAGCCTGTAATTTATAGGCGTGAGCGTTCAAAAAGATAATAAACGATTGGACGGTGTATAGACCACTGAGCGGTTTTCAGCTGTCGTGGTCGATGGCGTTGTGGGCACTTGTGGGTCCTAGGTGGAACGAACTACTATACCGTGACGTCAGAGCCGACGCCATGACACCTGCAGCCGTTTTGTATCACTCGTTGAAAACATATTAGAAAAATAGTTTTAAACTTCCTTAAACTTAAGTTTATTACCGAAATATAGGTATTTTCGTAAATAGTGAATGTGTACCCACATTACGGAATAGGTTTTCTAAATCTTTCGTCATGCCCATTGACACATGCAAATGCCAATTTTCGAAATAATGATACCAGCTTTATATTAATAGTGTTGTATACCGATTTTATGAATACGATACCGGTTTTATGAATCGTAACTTTTTACTTTTACCACATAATTTTATTATTATTTGACAATAGAACGTTTAAAATGAACGAGGCGCGAAGTCTTTTTGAGAAAGGGCTTCGTCTAGTGACTCCCTAGCGCTGGAAAGATTGTATTAAACATGTAATGGGAGTTGAGGACAAAATGTGTACTCTAGGCCATATTGTCGACGACATTACAGACAGATTTATTATTGAAGTAGGTGACGACTTTGACGATTCGGCACATTCAGGTACGGAGTCATTGCCTGAATCTGATTATTAGTTTTTTAACATTAATTTTAATTTGGACATTGCTGAATACCTTAATCATGAAAAGGAATGGGATTAAATATAGCACGACCAGGCTATGTCTATGACCCGCCTTGTAAATAGTTAGATGCACGATTGGCTGCCTCGTGTTTGTCCTGATCATTTCATGGTCTACTATTGCGTTTTTACCTTGTATATGATTTAAAAAATTTAAAAGAGTACCGAGTCTTTTTCCTCTGTCTTTTTTTTTCTCTCGGCCTACACTAGGGACATTATGTTATTTATTGTAATATTTAATAAAGCCGAGGATAAAATAGGTAGGTAATGTCTACCGAGACATTAGAAATTTTGAGTAATTTAATATTTTAACATTTTGTCTAACTTAAGGTTGCTTATAACACTGGGTACATTATCTAAGTTTGTAATGTACCTAATGTTAAAATATAAAAAAAATATTTTTATTTTATTGTTTGATATTTTGCTACCTTAACTTTCTTTTAGTAGGTATGTATTGTTTAGTTTTTTTTTTTTTTTGTAAATGACATTTTTTTTAATGTTGTATCACCTTAAGGCGAAATAAATGTTTTCATTTCATTTCAATTTGCATATGATTACTAAGATTAACAAATACTTAAGAAAATAAGTGTTTTTCATTTATCATAAATCTATACATTAGCCTTACAGGTACATTATATAATGTACTACCTATATAGGTATGCCTATAGGTACATTATGGTTGTCGCCACACTCTAAAATTTTAAAGACAAAGATTTTTGTAATTATTACTGAAAAACGATACTAGATTGTAAATTACGTAAAGTTACGGTAGTGTCACATCACTATTAATGATTCGCAAAAAACCAGCAACACAGCTTATGTCAATTTAGTCCGTACCGAAAAAAAACAAGGTATAGGGATCCCTACCTATAACCCATGTAGAAGAAGGATCAGACCTTACAAGATAAAATTAAGCTTGAAAGATTACAGAGATAATAACCGGGACCGACGGCTTAACGTGCTCTCAGAGGCATGATGGGGAGACTAAATGCGCCATTTTAATTAACTTGCCATATGTAATAGCGTAGTACATTTTTTTTTCAGTAATGTCAGTTGAAAATAGGATTACGTAATAATTTTGAGTGCATCATCATTTCAGCCTATTGCAGTCCACTGCTGGACATAGGCCTCCACAAGTTCGCGCCAATAATGGCGTGAACTCATGTTTTTTACCCATAGTCACCACGCTGGGCAGGCGGGTTGGTGACCGCAGGGCTGGCTTTGACGCACCGAAGACGCTGCTGCCCGTCTTCGGCCTGTGTACTTCAAAGCCAGCATGGATGGTTATCCCGCCATCGGTCGGCTTTTTAAGTTCCAAGGTGGTAGTGAAACTATGTTATCCCTTAGTCGCCTCTTACGACACCCACGGGAAGAGAGGGGGAGGCTAAATTCTATGCCGTAGCCACACAGCAAGATTTTTGAGTGCATGATTGAGAAAAAAAGTTATATTTTATTTAAAACTAGCTGACCCGGCGAACTTCGTACCGCCTAACAGTCGATTGGTAGATATTAAAGTTTTCAAATTGACTTTTAAGTATTATTACGAATCTTTTGTATGGGAATATATAAAAGTGTTGTTTTTAGACTTTTCAGGCAATTTTTCAAATTTTTCTCCGTAAGAACCATCCTCGTACTTCAAGGAATATTATAAAAAAATAATTAACGAAATCGGTTCAGCTGCTCTCGAGATTTGCGCTTAGCAACACATTCAGCGATTCATTTTTATATATGTATATAGAGATGGACTCAGTTGTGATTAAATTTTAGTTTGTAATTTACAAAAGAGTTATTCAGGATTACAATAAATTAATAAAAAACTTCGAAAAATAAAGTATTAGAGTCGCAGTACTTGAAAGTTCATCATTACAGGTGTCAGTTTTATTCGTTCTTTTTTTTGGCTTATAACATGAAAAGTACATACATGACTAAGATTTTTTTTTAATATTTTTCTGGTAACTGTGATTACTTACCCTACCTAAAGTTTTCGGCTTGACGTTGATTTGTTGAGTCCAAGGGCGGGGCCATTGGCCTGGGCGGAGCAGCCCGAGCATACCTACTAGCGATGTGAACACAATTGTGTTTGCAACAAAAATTTATTATTATTGATTTTTAATAACACACTCTCACGTGTGTTAACAAAGATACCAACCACCTAAAAGAGATCAGCCAAAATATATTTGGGATATCCTTTACTCAATTATTTTATGGGATAAAAAAGTTCAGCTGATAATTTTCAATATTATTATTTTTTGTTAATCGAATCGGTTTTTTTCCCGGTCGCATTCTTTTTATATACAGGGTGTATTTGGAACGCATTGAAAAACGAAGAGGTATGATAGTGTTGGCTTAACCTGACATGATACAAGTGAAAAAAAAAGCGAAAAGAAATTATTATTATTTTTCCTGTTTTCATCATTTTTTTGGTATAGTCCGGTTTGGGAAAAATAATGAAACAGAAATTTGAAGATAATGCTTTAAAATAATCGTGTTTGGAACAAACTGTCAATGTAATGCAAACCGTTCATACGCGCCATCAGCTGACAGAGGTCAACGGCACGAGGCAAACGTACTCGCCGCCGCGCGCACGTTTATTTTTCGTTCCGCCGCCTCCCGCGACCCGCGCGGCTCGCGGTCAACGACTACTCGTCACAATGTGTATGATACATTGCTGCCTCACATAATACATAAGTCCTAAAATGTTCTTAAAAAAACGTTTCTGGGATAAATGGTTATATGCATTATATAGTATATAAATAGTATATTACGTGGTTTAAATCTTACAAAGCGTTCCAAATACACCCAGTATATGTAATTAGGTCGGCAAACAAGCGTACGGCTCACCTGATGGTGAGCAGGAGCTCTGGTCGCCTTACTCACCAACAGGAACACAGTACTGCTTGAAAACAGTATTATTTAGCTGTGTCTTCGGATAATAGCTCGACCTTACGGTAGAGCTATTATCCGTCGGGCTGCTATATATTTTGAGCAGAAAATTTTCTGCTGTGCCTGTGCCCTACCTCAGTGATTCTTTAATACACACTCTACTTTTTAACCGACTTCAGAAAAGGAGGAGGTTACTCAATTCGACCGTTTATGAATATATTTTATGTGTGTTCGGGGATAACTTCTTCGTTTATGAACCGATTTTGATAATTCTTTTTTTGTTGGAAAGGAGATATCCCAAGGATGTTACCATTATAAGGAAACCAGGATCTGATGATGGAATCCCAGAGAAATCGAGGGGAACTTTTGAATATCGTAGTGCATCGCTAGCAAACACAATTATGCTTTTTTTACTTTCATTTATGGGGCAACAAACTTTATTGCCAAGCGAACACGAATTTATGTTGTATCAAGACAAGAGAGTAGTGAAACAGCGATGTCGCTCTCGCAGACCTAGCGGTGGCAGCTCACGTGGATCTACCGCGCGTGCGCTGGGCGCGCGCCGTGCTGCTGGAGCTGCCGGGGCGCGGCCGCGTGCGCGCGCTGCTGCCCGACCTGGGCGCCGTCGTGCTGCTGCACTGGTCCGCGCTGCGCCACCTGCGCGCGCGCTTCACCGAGCTGTGCGCGCTCGTGAGTACACTCCACCGCCGCACACACACGCACACACCTCCACTCACAGCGACCTGGGCGCCGTCGTGCTGCTGCACTGGTCCGCGCTGCGCCACCTGCGCGCGCGCTTCACCGAGCTGTGCGCGCTCGTGAGTACACTCCACCGCCGCACACACACGCACACACCTCCACTCACAGCGACCTGGGCGCCGTCGTGCTGCTGCACTGGTCCGCGCTGCGCCACCTGCGCGCGCGCTTCACCGAGCTGTGCGCGCTCGTGAGTACACTCCACCGCCGCACACACACGCACACACCTCCACTCACAGCGACCTGGGCGCCGTCGTGCTGCTGCACTGGTCCGCGCTGCGCCACCTGCGCGCGCGCTTCACCGAGCTGTGCGCGCTCGTGAGTACACTCCACCGCCGCACACACACGCACACACCTCCACTCACAGCGACCTGGGCGCCGTCGTGCTGCTGCACTGGTCCGCGCTGCGCCACCTGCGCGCGCGCTTCACCGAGCTGTGCGCGCTCGTGAGTACACTCCACCGCCGCACACACACGCACACACCTCCACTCACAGCGACCTGGGCGCCGTCGTGCTGCTGCACTGGTCCGCGCTGCGCCACCTGCGCGCGCGCTTCACCGAGCTGTGCGCGCTCGTGAGTACACTCCACCGCCGCACACACACGCACACACCTCCACTCACAGCGACCTGGGCGCCGTCGTGCTGCTGCACTGGTCCGCGCTGCGCCACCTGCGCGCGCGCTTCACCGAGCTGTGCGCGCTCGTGAGTACACTCCACCGCCGCACACACACGCACACACCTCCACTCACAGCGACCTGGGCGCCGTCGTGCTGCTGCACTGGTCCGCGCTGCGCCACCTGCGCGCGCGCTTCACCGAGCTGTGCGCGCTCGTGAGTACACTCCACCGCCGCACACACACGCACACACCTCCACTCACAGCGACCTGGGCGCCGTCGTGCTGCTGCACTGGTCCGCGCTGCGCCACCTGCGTGCGCGCTTCACCGAGCTGTGCGCGCTCGTGAGTACACTCCACCGCCGCACACACACGCACACACCTCCACTCACAGCGACCTGGGCGCCGTCGTGCTGCTGCACTGGTCCGCGCTGCGCCACCTGCGTGCGCGCTTCACCGAGCTGTGCGCGCTCGTGAGTACACTCCACCGCCGCACACACACGCACACACCTCCACTCACAGCGACCTGGGCGCCGTCGTGCTGCTGCACTGGTCCGCGCTGCGCCACCTGCGTGCGCGCTTCACCGAGCTGTGCGCGCTCGTGAGTACACTCCACCGCCGCACACACACGCACACACCTCCACTCACAGCGACCTGGGCGCCGTCGTGCTGCTGCACTGGTCCGCGCTGCGCCACCTGCGTGCGCGCTTCACCGAGCTGTGCGCGCTCGTGAGTACACTCCACCGCCGCACACACACGCACACACCTCCACTCACAGCGACCTGGGCGCCGTCGTGCTGCTGCACTGGTCCGCGCTGCGCCACCTGCGCGCGCGCTTCACCGAGCTGTGCGCGCTCGTGAGTACACTCCACCGCCGCACACACACGCACACACCTCCACTCACAGCGACCTGGGCGCCGTCGTGCTGCTGCACTGGTCCGCGCTGCGCCACCTGCGTGCGCGCTTCACCGAGCTGTGCGCGCTCGTGAGTACACTCCACCGCCGCACACACACGCACACACCTCCACTCACAGCGACCTGGGCGCCGTCGTGCTGCTGCACTGGTCCGCGCTGCGCCACCTGCGCGCGCGCTTCACCGAGCTGTGCGCGCTCGTGAGTACACTCCACCGCCGCACACACACGCACACACCTCCACTCACAGCGACCTGGGCGCCGTCGTGCTGCTGCACTGGTCCGCGCTGCGCCACCTGCGCGCGCGCTTCACCGAGCTGTGCGCGCTCGTGAGTACACTCCACCGCCGCACACACACGCACACACCTCCACTCACAGCGACCTGGGCGCCGTCGTGCTGCTGCACTGGTCCGCGCTGCGCCACCTGCGCGCGCGCTTCACCGAGCTGTGCGCGCTCGTGAGTACACTCCACCGCCGCACACACACGCACACACCTCCACTCACAGCGACCTGGGCGCCGTCGTGCTGCTGCACTGGTCCGCGCTGCGCCACCTGCGCGCGCGCTTCACCGAGCTGTGCGCGCTCGTGAGTACACTCCACCGCCGCACACACACGCACACACGAACTCACCTCCCCTCAACATGTTCAATTACTCACCCTCTCCTCGTTTATTACTTTATACGTATTATATTTTAAAATTTTCATTTTTTTTATTGATTAATGTATTTTATTAATTAAACTTCCTTAGATAGCCATCTAGTACTTTTACATAGTTATGTTATAATGCATCATTTGGACCACATTTCTAACAACGATATTACAGTACCCGGCCATAAATAACGCACATCGACCTTTGGAAAGAGACAAACGGCTAATTTCAATTTCGTAGAGAGTTGTCTCACGACGACACATATTACCTATGTGACGTATCGTACTGTTAGTATTTCGTATGTTAGATCGAATAGTATAAGATCCCAGTGACTCCAGACCTCTCTTATTTTTGAAGGACAACTTAATTAAATACAATAAAGTAGTATTATTGTATACAATAAACGTATTATATCAGCTGCTATTGTACGTAAAAATAGTATTAACAAGCTATTTTACATTACTAATATTATTAATAGAATATTGTAACGCACACGACAACATTTGTATTGGCCATACAGATGTTTGCCGTGGTCTGGGTGTTTGTGCAGTCCTTGTGGGTTACCCCACCGTGCCTCGGAGAGCACGTTAAGCCGTCGGTCCCGGTTGTTATCATGTACACCTGATAGCGATCGTTACTCATAGTAGGAAATATATCCGCCAACCCGCATTGGAGCAGCGTGGTGGATTAAGCTCCGATCCTTCTTCTACATGGAGAAGAGGCCTATGCCCAACAGTGGGATATTACAGGCTGTATCGTGATCGTGATCGTATCGTGTAAAAAATATGAGATTCATACTGCCAGACACCTGTCGGCAGCATTTATTGCCTAACACTAATTAGAATATATTTTATAATCTGGTTCTGGAGTCATGGACTATAATTATTATATTGGCGCAATGAAGTCTAAATTAGCCAGTTGTCTCTTTCCAAAAGTCGATGTGCATTATTTTTGGCTCAGTTTTTGCTACGAAAATATATTTCATTATAATTATTGTAATTTCATTATAGGCAACGGAATGTCACTTAGCCGGAGTCACACCTCTCAATAAAAAATGGTGTCTGGGTTCAGTCGCTTTACTGAAAAAATACGAAGACCGTGTTTTAGAACTACACGTAGAAGAAAGTAAGAACAGAAACTCGCTTGGAGTTACGCTATATGACAAATCAGATGAAGAAAACGTAGTCTGTATCAATAAAGAAATGATTAGGCATAAATTTGCCATCACATTTGGGTAATATTTTTTTTATCTAAACAAGTTAACTCATCATATTTTTGTTTAATTTAAAAAATTGTACTTTAAATTATATTATAATACTTACAGGTTGTTTATGTTTAACAAAAACACAGAAAAGGATGAATTGGTTTTTACGAATAAACCGTTATACGAGAAGAAACCTAAAAAGAATATAGCAGATGTCACATATGACAAAAAACAAACTGCAACAATGATAAAAAAACAAACTAAATTAAAGGATGAAGAATTAGACGCAAAGGATAAAGGGCCATTAAGATTAGAAGTAAAAATACTAAATTACCAATCACCTTCGCTTATTTACGTTTCGTTCATTCACCAGCAAAAGATATTTACGGATCTTTTCGAAGACATTCAAAAATATTACACTAAAAATAAAACTCAAGGCAAAACAGACTGGAAGATTAATGATCGATGTTGCACAATATGTAACCAGTCGCAGACATGGCGCCGAGCAGCCATTTTGGAAATTAATGGCGATAACGCTAAGGTGTTTTACTCCGACTTTGCTTGTGTAGAAGCTGTACCAATCTTAAAACTGCGAGAAATGCCGAAAGAATTTGTCTCGATAGGAGATGCTGCAGTAATGTGTCACCTCTATGGAGTAATCCCGGCCGTCGGGGAGGAGTGGCCCTCACTAACAAAAGAATTTTTAAAAGAATTGCTCGATGCTTACAATAGAATTTTCTTGACGAAAGTTGGTAACTTTAAAGGGAAAAGTATGCCAGTTGAGTTATGGGTTTACCATACCGTTCAAGGTGGTGCACTCGAAGCTAATACTTCCGAGTGGAGGTGTTTAAATAAAAAGATCATCGATCAAGGTTTAGGCGTGCCCGATAAGAGCCATGAGGTAGGGCATCAAATACTTAATTTTGGTACAAATTTTTAGTATAACAATATTTATTATATCTTTCTTTTATAGATAAGTGACAATGATCAAGATGCAAAAAATTCTGGACAAGACACGCTAACTTTCCTAAATATGTCAGGAACCGTGCAAGACTGGCTTCAAATAGAACCAATCCCTTTGAAGCCTCTTAAAATAATTCCTGATTCAGAGAGCAACTCTTCGACTCCTGTTGATATGGATTTAAACACTGAAACTGATAAACACAATCCAAACACAGTTTTTATATCCGATTGGCTACCTCCTGAACCATTATCTTGTAAAGAAATTACTGCTATGCCGACGTAAGTTATTTGAACATAAGTACATAAGTACATTTCTTTGTTACATGTCGTAGTTGAAGTTCAGTCATTAACGTAAATTGAAATCAAAATTATCTAATTTTTATGATGGTGAAAAATATATATACTTTTAATTCTGACTGTCTGATATTGACCTCTGTTATTAAGTCATAATGTGATTAAATGATGACAACATTTGTAAATACACAGGTTCGCATTACCCGAAATAGAATTTGCCAAGTCGTTGATAACTTGCTTGAAAAAAACTTTTATGCTAGTAAAATAAAACTGATTTAGAAAAATAATATATTGCACAATTTATTATTTCATATTTGTTTTACAGATACATTGACAATGACGGCGCGATTTATTTACATGACATATCACAGCAGGATACCTTGGAATTAATCCGTAAAGCTCTGGATGTTCGTTTTAAGCATCCAGATCCAAAAGCTAAGTATGTTAAATGGAGCGTGGGCGAACCCTGTATCGCTCTATACTTTTTAGACAATCGTTTTTACAGGGGAAAAGTATTAGAAGTTTACAATGACACTTCTAGTTGTTTGATACACTACGTTGATTACGGAAATGAAGAGATATGCAGTTTTGAAAATTTAAGAAAAAGTATAGTTTTATACCAAATACCAATACAGGCGCACAAATGCATCCTAAGTCACATTCGACCTATTGGAAAACAATGGGACAGACAAACTTTAGATTACATACATAAATTAATAGTCGAGAAACAATGTTACGTTGAAGTCAGGGGAGAGCCTGTAGGCGATCTTATTCCTATAAAGCTTACATTCGACCAACTGTGTATAAATGATCACCTTGTCGAATTCGAAATGGCGGTATTCACTGATGGATCTAAGGCTGTCGTTCCAAAATATGCAGCAAAAGAAAAGGAAACGCAAAAACTAGAGCTTAGTTTGGAATCTGATTCAGGACCAGATTACATAATCGAGTGTGAAGATGCTTCAGATCAAAGTAGTGATTCACAAAATGATTTTCACGTGAAATCTTTCAAAGGTAAAGATTGGAATTTGATCATGGCCGAAGACGATATAAATACAATGGGTGGTACTTTTATATCATATTCACCATTTACGGAAACGGAATTTAACTGCAACATTACAGTTCTTAATGAATCAAAAATGTTAGAGTTGAGCGTAATACACGATGATGAAATCAATAAACTATACGATGCTATGTTTGAAGAGTTACAAATTGAAAGTAATAATATGAATGCTCTTAATGGAATATTTGAAAATAAAGCTTGCTTAGCTTTGTTCCCCGATGATCTAAAGTGGTATAGAGCACTCATTTTACAATATAGTGAAGCCAAAAATTGTATCAAAGTAAAATATATTGACTATGGTAACGTAGAAGTTGTATCTCTTACAGATGTAAAAGAAATCAGTGAAAAATATACAAGGCTACCGCCAGCAACGATTACTGTTACTTTACATGGTGTTAAACCTAATCCTAATTTAGAAAATGAAGTATTATTTAAGAATTACGCAGATACATTCCTTGATAAACAACCTTTTCATGCCAAAGTGATTGATTCTACCAGTAAAATACCAAGTGTGGAACTTAGAGATGACAGTGGAAACTTAGTTTACGAAAAACTTATTGAAGAAAATGTACTTTTACTATGTGATTAAATGATTTTCGTTCTTTGATTATTATTCTTATCTTTAACATCATAAGTTTGTTCTCTTAAGCTAAAATATAGTTTGTATCTTTTTATCGATTGTTATTTTTTAGTCAATACTAAATAAAAATTTGTTCCATAATAATCTTTTATTTTAGTAATAACAATAATGTAACTTAATGTTAGGTGGTTACATATTCTTAAGATTCTACATATTTTATTCAAGATGATTGAAATAGAGTAAAAAATCTAAAAAAATTCAAGTTATGATGGTCTTTTAGGACAAATAGCTACTATACCCTGTTTTTTTTCGGTACGGACTAAATTGACACATGCAAATGTCAATTTTCGAAATAATGATACCAGCTTTTTTGTAATAGTGTTGTATACCGATTTTATGAATACAATACCGGTTTTATGAATCGTAACTTTTTACTTTTACCACATAATTTTATTATTATTTGACAATAGACGAATCTTTTAAAAATCATGGTAACTATGGAGCATCACAGACAAAAAAAAAATATTTATTAATATTTAATAAAGCCGAGGATAAAATAGATAGGTAATGTCTACTGAGACAGAAATTTTGAGTAATTTAATATTTTAACATTTTGACTAACTTAACCAATTATATTAAGTATTATATTATATTAAGGTTGCTTATAACACTAGGTACATTACCTAAGTTTTCAATGTACCGAATGTTAAGATAAAAAAATATATATTTTTATTTTATTTTATTGTTTGAGTATTTGATGTTTTGCTACCTTAACTTTCTTTTATTATTGTTTAGTTTTTTTTTTTTTTGTAAATGACATTTTTTTACTTTCGTTAAGTGTGTGTATCACCTTAAGGCGAAATAAATGTTTTCATTTCATTAAATTTTAAATTGTATGTGATTACTAAGATTATAGGTAGGGATCCCTAGTACATTTTTTTAACCTGATCAGTATCAAGCTAATTTTCCGTGAGTAGCTTCATTTTGATGAGACGAACAAAAAGTTTCTCTTCGAAAACTCTCGATTGTGGTAGATAATAGAGTTAGCAGGAGGTAGAGCAGCAGTGGGCGTAGGACCGGGATAACGTACCACGCAATTTGTAGGACAATGTTACCATTAAATTAAATAAATATTAACTAAATAAAAGAAAAAAAAATCAGAAAAAAAAATCAATTTTTGATGTTTGATTTTTGATTACCATCAAAAATTATTATTAACCAGCTGATTTTTTTTTCTTTTAGTTAGGTAATATTTATATAATTTGATGGTAATATTGTCCTACAAATTGCGTGGTACGTTATACCGGTCCTACGCTCACTGCTGCTCTATCTCCCGCTAACTCTATTATCTACCACAATCGAGAGTTTTCGAAGAGGAACTTTTTGTTCGTCTCATCAAAATGAAGCTACTCACGGAAAATTAGCTTGATACTGATCAGGTTAAAAAAATGTACTAGGGATCCCTACCTTAATAAATACTTTAAAAAATAAGTGTTTTTCATTTATCATAAATCTATACATTAGCCATACAGGTACATATATTATATAGGTATGCCTATAGGTACATTACGGTTGTCGCCACATTCTAAAATTTTAAAGACAAAGATTTTTGTAATTATTACTAAAAAACGATACTAGATTGTAAATTACGTAAAGTTACGGTAGTGGCACATCACTATTAATGATTAGCAAAAAACTAGCAACACAGCTTATGTCAATTTAGTCCGTACCGAAAAAAAACGGAGTATAAGCGCAGTGGAGTGCCCAGTCCAGTCCAGTGCCCATAGCAATCTTCTTTGGCAATATCAATGCAGTACAACCGTATTCTGTAAACAATAAACCATAATTATCTATATCTCTATATATATAAAAATGAGTCGCTGAATTTGTTGCTAAGCGCAAATCTCGAGATCAGCTGAACCGATTCCACTAATTCTTTTTTTATAATATTCCTTGAAGTACGAGGATGGTTGTTACGGTGAGAAACATTAAAAAAATTGCCTGAAAAGTCTAAAAACAACACTTTTCTATATTCCCATACAAAAGCTTCGTAATAATACTTAATTAAAAGGCAATTTGAACTTTAATACCATACAATAAAGTTTAAGTGTTAGTGGAGGAGTTCCGGGAAGGATAACTAATAAAAAAAAATTAAAGAATCAACTGTTAGGTGAAACGAAGTTTGCCGGGTCAGCTAGTATAAAAATGAATCGCTGAATGTAAGCGCGTATGCTAAGCGCAAATCTCGAGAGCGGCTGAAGCGATTTCGCTAATTCTTCTTTTATAATATTCCTTGAAGAGGCCGGCTAGTATTATATGAGCATTTTCAAAAAAATGTCCCACCCTTGGTTTTTGGCTGTCCCTTGACTTGTTTCTAGACTAACTTAAAATTAGGCTTCAATGTAATTATATTAATGTATAGATATGCTGAAACATATATTTTATTTTACTTTAAGCCTTGCTAAACATCTTATTCTGATTCATACAATGAAATAAAGGCATTTTAAACTTAAAATGTATAAGTTTTTAACGTGTCCGACCCTTATGTTTGTACAATTTAAGTAAGTTGATTTTCTGAAATATATTCATATGGTTAGCTACTATATAATTTTTTTACGATAACATTGGGCTTGACTATTTTTCTTTCATATTATTAAAAAAAAAATACACCGATATTAATATTTTATCTATTTAAATATCATTTAAATCCCTGCTGGAAAAATCTCATAGAATATCATACCCAGATAGCATGTAAACTTGGGGCAAGTTTGATATTCTTTGATTTTAAATTGCTGCGTCAAATATGACGAGGCAAGCTTGTGACAATATTGCTGCAATATTGTTAAGTTAAATGTGAAGTTTCAAGTTTGCGACAATATTGCTGGAATATTGTTATGACAAAGATGATGTTTCAAGTTTGTGACAATATTGCTGGAATATTGTTATGACAAAGATGATGTTTCAAGTTTCAATCTAGAGAATCCTGAATCGCGCTATCAATGTTTTTAAGCTCACTTAGTATATATACAGTTATCAGGAGAGTCTAGTAGGGCATTGAGATATTATTACTAACGTATAGAGAAGCTATACCAAACAAAAAACGTGTCACATCTTGACGGCAAGAGCGCGCCGGTGGGCGTGGCGAGAGCTCGGTCGCCTCAATCGGTGCTGCAGCGCTACATAGCGACTGTTGTCTAAACAAATTATTAAAACATGCAGCGCTTAGCTGCTTAGAGATGCTATTTTTCACAATGACAAATGACGCAAAATGGCGTCCCTAAACATTTTGCTTAAATTAAGATTTAAAATTATTATATAGTTACTTACCGATGGAAAGTTACCCCTTTGCACTTCGACGTATTGGTTGAGTTATTACTACAATATCGCAGCACACACGAGGGCATATTTAAAGAGACTTTACACGATTTCGTTTTAAAATATTACGACCAAATGCGACTGCGTCGCTCTAAAATTCGCAAGCGACTGAGTGAGGTGCGGCCGGCCGACCGCAGTTGAACGGAACATAGTAGTGTTCGGCGATGTCTTCTCTATACGTTAGTAATAATATCTCAATGTAGTAGGGAGTACGTTTCTACACAGTGGAGCTGATATCGTTGCGGAGGGCTGTTCTAAATTGCGCACGTGCATCAATCACTGATAATAATAACTACTAGTAATAATAAATAATAGAAAGTACTTATAAGCGATAAACGCTTTTTTTATCAAGTTTGAATTTCCTTTGAAAAAACAAACTTCATGCAAGTTTGTCACCGTGAAACTAGCAAGTTTGATTTAAACTTGCTGCAAGTTTATAAAGTTGCCATGGCAAACTTGAAGCAAACCTTCATTTTTGATGTATCAAACTTGTTGCAAGTCTGAAACAAGTTTATTTTGTTATCTATATAGGAAAAACAAAATATTCTATGAGATTTTATGAGTTACTTGTATTCCTATGAGCCTGAAAAAAATTTGATCATAAACATTCTATGATATTTTATGAGTATTTCACCAACTCATAGATTCTCATAAAAATGTTACTTCTTGTCGCTATGAGATTTTATGAGTAATTTCAACATTAGACGAACAATGAGTAATACTTATGAGATTTTATGAGAATTTCGAGATTAACATTTCTATGAGATTTTATGAGGAAAATTGAAAGAAAAGTAGCTCATAAGAAGTTATAGACAATTTATAAAGAAGTTATGAGCAGTATTGCATTGATATTCTTATGAGTTTCTATGAGTAATTTCGACGACAAATACACATATAAAATACCATAGAATATCTATATTTTATGAGAATTTCGAGATTAACATTTCTATGCGATTTTATGAGGAAAATTGAAAGAACAGTAGCTCATAAGAAGTTATAGAGAACTTATGACGTAGTTATGAACAGTATTGCAATTGAAATTCCTATGAGTATTTATGAGTATTTCCCCGGTCCAATACACATATAAAATACCATAGAATATCTATATTTTATGAGAATTTCGAGATTAACATTTCTATGCGATTTTATGAGGAAAATATCCATATAAAATCCCACAAAATATCATTATTAACCGACTTCAAAAAAGGAGGAGGCTACTCAATTCGACCGTATATACATATACTTTTTTATCCGACTTCAAATGAGGAGGTTACTCAATTCGACCGTATATAATATATTTTTATTTTTTTATTTTTTATGTATGTTCGGGGATAACTTCGTCGTTTATGAACCGATTTTGATTATTCTTTTTTTTTTTTGTTGGAAAGGAGATATCCCAATTTTATATACAATCAATATACAATGCATCCTAAAATAAATCTTATTTTGTAAATAAATATGGCGTAATGGGTAACCATAGACTACTATAGTGCTGTAATATATGTTGATAAATGTCGATGTCGGTAAATTATTTAGAGATAGCTTGACATGATAATTTCGTGATTTTTGTATTTTAATGTTTTAAATAATCTGATGAAGTTGACGATATTACAAAAGTGAGTTATTTCATATAGAGTGGCTAATGAAAGAAGGCACACTAAAATATTTTTTTATTTGTCATGTTCGTTTCAAATTAGATTTCTGAAAGTACTTTTCGGTATTTGAGGTTTCTCTGTGTTTTGATAAATTTTACCCTTGAGTTGTGACAGCCTTTTCATGCATCGCCATTTCGTTCGTGTTGCAAATAATATCTACAGTCCGGCCGCTCAAAGAATGCGTTTCTGACACCTGTCAAATCGTCATGACTAATGATGTACAATAAATAACATTAACATTAATAATATTTAGTAACGTTATTTATTGCATTCATTATGCATATTTATTCATTTTAATTTATATGTTGTTATTGTTTATAGGAATTATATATCAATATATTCAATAAATATTCAGAATGTAAATAAATTTTTAATGACTGATTCATTAAATTGAATCGTAATTTCTGAATTAACGAAGGGAAAAAAGTTTTATTCATTGGAAAATGTATATTATGAAATACATTATTTTAAGCATTAAACAATGAAGACTATGTCATACCGGGTGTATTTGGAACGCTTGAAAAGATTTAAACCTAATAATATACTATTCATATATATATTTAAATATATAAAAGAAAGTCGTGAAATCGTGCTACAGTAGAATCAATAATTCAGTAGACTAAAATACTGCTAGCAGTTGACAGTTGACAGTGAGACTGCTGACAGTTGCTAATGTCACTTTGTAAAAAATCGTTGTGTTTGTGTTTATTGTTAAGTTTTGTTTTGTGTTTTGTTATTCTGTTTTGTTTGTACTGTTTTGTTATCAATACGAAAGATATGGATGGTCCAAGTAATAAACACAAACACAAATATTATTTTACAAAGTGACATTAGCAACTGTCATTTTAGTCTACTGAATTATTGATTCTACTTTAGTTACACTATTTATAACTCAAGATCGGCTGAACCGATTTGGCTGAAAATTGGTAGGGAGGTAGCTTAGAACCAGGAAACGGACATAGGATACTTTTATTTTTTTGTATCAAATTTTGTAAGCATCTGTAATTTGGTCCAACTTGGGAGATGGGGTAGTTTTTATCTCAATTAGATCCTGTAGGTAGCGCTGCTATCGTTATGTAACTCCGAAACTACTGAACCAATTTGTATCGAATTTTGTAAGCATCTGTAATTTGGTCCAACTTGGGAGACAGGGTAGTTTTTATCTCAATTGGACCCGGTAGGTGGCGCTGCTATCGGTATGTAAGCAATCAAATTTGGTAGCTGTTTTTTCCGGCAGGACAACGGGCGCCGAGTCCACTAGTACTATATAATACATATAACCATTTATCTCAGAAACATTTTTTAATAACATTTTAGTAAGTACTTATGTATTTTGCGAACTCTCGTTGACCGCGAGAGGCGCGACTAGTGCGTGCGAGAGTACGTTGACCTCGCGCCGGTCAGCTGATGGCGCGCATGAACTTGTGGTATTCAATGACATTGCCGATTTTTTCAAAACACGACTATTCTGAAGCATATATTCAAATTTCTGTTTCATTATTTTTCCCAAACCGGATTATACCAAAAAAAGTTTTGAAGAGGCAAGAAAAAATTTCTTTTCGCTTTTTTTTTTACTTGTATCATGTCATGTCATGCCAACGCTATCATACCTCTTCGTTTTTTCAAGCGTTCCAAATACACCCGCTATAGTATATCATTTTTTACCAGAAATATAAAGTAGTAAGTAATTTTATTTTCAATGTTTTTTTTTAATTCATCTGACTGATATTATGACACTAGTTTTTTTAGTTTTGTTTGAGCGTACCTTTATTATATCATTAACTTTATTAAATACTAAGTACATTATGTATTATAAAATATATAACAATCGAATGCTGTTCGTTAGTCTCGCTAAAACTCGAGAATGGCTGGGCCGATTTGGATAATTTTGATCTTGAAATGTTTGTGGAAATTCAGGGAAGGTTTAAACGGTGAGAAACATAAATAATATGTAACGGAAAATACTAAAAACGACGATTTAATTTTCCAATACAAAATGTTCCTAGCGGGGAAATTTGATGTCTTTTATCAAAAACTTTTTTAAATAATTAACGCCCAACGAAGTGGGCACGGGTCGGCTAGTATATTATAAAACTAGATTCTGCGCGCGACTTCGTCGGTGTGGACTCCGCTCCTATTGGTCTTAGCGTGATACCACATAGCCTCTAGCCTTCCTCGATAAATGGGCTATCTAACACTGAAAGAATTTTTCAAATCGGCCCAGTAGTTCCAGAGATTACCGCGTTCAAACCAACAAACAAACCAACAAACAAACAAACAAACAACCAAACAAACTCTTCAGCTTTATATATTAGTATATATTATAAAACTAGCTTCTGCGCGCGACTTAGTCGGCGTGGAATCCGCTCCTATTGGTCTTAGCGTGATGACACATAGCCTATAGCCTTCCTCGATAAACGGGCTATCTAACACTGAAAGAATTTTTCAAATCGGCCCAGTAGTTCCAGAGATTAACGCGTTCAAACAAACAAACAAACAAACAAACAACCAAACAAACAAACAAACTCTTCAGCTTTATATATTAGTATAGATTAGTATAGATTATAACGTTTTATTTTATATTATACAGACAGATTATTATAATTATTAAGATTAAAAAAACATTCGATTACAATTGCCTCGTCATTTTGTCACATCACTACAAAAACAAATAGTTGACATAACCATAATGACACAACCGTCAACCACAGGACACAACCTTGAAGCAGTTAGCAGCGCCGTTTGACGTGGTTTGACTTTTAAAAGCTATTGTTTTTATATTTGTTAATTAAGTAATTGTAATAATTTTAGCCCAAAATTGGTACATTTATTGTAAGTTGGCATAATTATTCGAATTTTAATGTTATCGCTCGTTAATAAGGTAAGGTGGTAACGTTATAAAGGTGTAATAACTAATTATAAATTATTTTTAGTTTAAGTATAATAATTTTAGTCCTATTCATCAGTTTTCAGAAGTAATGAGAATGTATAACGATTCTATGATATTGAGTACCTATGTAGGTAAAAAAGTTAATAAAATTTTAACTTTATAACCTATAAGAACTATTTACTTAGTAGGTAGCATTCAAAATATTTTTTGTCATGGTTTTATTTATGTTTATTTACATAATTATCAAATTAAGAAACAATATGTACAAATTCACAATTATAAGTATCAAAAGAAAACCACTAAGGTTTGTACAATACACATGTAAGGTTTGAACATTTTACATGGTATGTAAAATGGTAAAATTAGTATTTAAAAAATAAAACAATCACAGTTACATTTTCATTTGGTACATCAATTTTTATACAATGTATTTTAATAATATTTATTTTTTCTGTGTTGTCAAAAGATAAAAAAATTTAAGTTTTTGTTTAATATTATTGCTTTTGATACATTCAACCAAATGTGATGGTAGTATATTTATTAAGGGACTATGTAAGTCATTGTTCTCTCACCATACACGTTGTTGGCAAGAGCTGTGTTTAAGTGGTTTCTCGCTACAACCCGTGTAAATGTAGGGTGTTGAACACGTTGCCTAAACTTACTACTCCAGAAATTTTCTTTTAGAACAGTATACTCAAACTTTTTATGTACTGGTATAATACTTTGCAATGATTAAAAAGTGCAATTTTGTCATTATGAAATTCAGTCCTAATATTTGATGAAACAATGTTTTTTAATATCTTAATTGTAATTTGTATATTTTGTTTAGGTAACTTTTGTAGGTACGACCACAACTACTGAGGCCATATTGGATATACGAATCTGCCAGAGCATAATAAAGTAACAATCTAATTTTTAAAGGGATTCTTTTTTTTTAAATCATTATGTTAACTAAAAATTTTCTTAATTTGGCACATACTCGATCTAGTTGTGATCTCCATGAAAAGTTGTTGTCTATTACCAGACCTAAGTAAATCTGTGAATTAACAACTTCAATAGCTGAGCAAGCACAGTTATTTTTATCTTTGACATGTAAACTGTTGTGGTTGTGAGCAATCAATTTTGTTGTGAGAGTGTCGCTGATGTGATGATTTTATAATTAAAAGTTTACTTTTGTTTGTATTAATTAAAATTCCTACATCATGGCACCACTGTATCAATATGTTGAAGTGCTTCTGAGGAATATTATATATTAGTATTCGTTATATATTATTTTTCATTTACTAATATTTAAATTACCTTATATATTCTCTTAAAAAGAAAAATTGAAAACTTTTGCTGTTGTCATTTTCCATACAGCTTAGACACATATTAATTTTTTTTTTACAGCTTTAGATTTATTTATGTAAACAACAAATTTAAAATTGGTTCTGTCAAAATTAAAAATGAAAAAGCTATTCTTTAGCATAAAAATTGTACCCTACATTTTAAAATTACTTATTTATTTATTGTTCAAACATATAAATTAATTAAAAAAGTCAGTGCTAAATCGCTTTTATATAAACAATTTAATTTGCAATAACAAATGTTGAGATCAATAATTGAGATAAAAACTACCCTATCTCCCAAGTTGGACCAAATTACAGATGCTTACAAAATTTTATAAAAATTGATTTAGTAGTTTCAGAGTTTATCGCTAACATACATCGTGACACGATATTTATACAAGGTAACTTTTTCATCAATATCCACTTTTTAACATCGTTCATCTGGATTGAAAATTAATAGCTCATCAATACAACATCATTTCTAAATCTCCGATTGATTCTTTACGATTTTTTTTCCACATTAATCGCTTGAGCCTGTGTTGCCCTACTGCTGGGTATAGACTTCTTTCCCCATGTTGGATAAGGATCAGAGCTGCTCTCCGAGGCACGGTGGGGAGACCCACAAGGACTGCACAAAGGATCAGAGCTGCTCTCCGAGGCACGGTGGGGAGACCCACAAGGACTGCACAAACACCCTGCCACGGCAAACATTTGTATGGCCAATACAAATGTTGGATAGCCTACAACACATGAGGCATCGATTTTTGGGGTTGGGGAACTGTCGAACTGTACCACTTCCACCCCCAGCACTGCACATATATATATATAGAAATCCGAAAAAATAACCAAAACCGAGTCTATCTATGCTCAGTTCTGGGGCTGGGAGTGGTACCAGAGGGTAACCCACCCACCCCCTCCCAAAACCTCATAAATCGATGCCCAGTGCTGGGGGTGGAAGTGGTACCAGAGGGTAACCCACCCACCCCCTATCCTCCCCCAAAACCCCATAATTAGATGCCCAGTGCTGGGGGTGGGAGTGCTACCCTTTCCCCTCCCAAAACCACCATAAATCGATGCCCAGTGCTGGAGATGGGAGTGGTACCCCTTCCCCCTCCCAAAACCCCAAAAATCTTGCCCAGTGCTGGGGTGGGAGTGGTACCCCTTCCACCTCCCAAAACCCCAGAAATCTATGTCCAGTGCTGGGGTTGGGAGTGGTACCAGAGGGTAACCCACCCACCTCCCTCCTTTCCTCCCCCAAAATCCCATAATTAGATGCCCAGTGGCGGGAGTCCCCTTCCCCTCTCCTCCCAAAACTCCATAAATCGATGCCGTGCTGGGGGTGGGAGTGGTACCCCTTCCCCCTCCCAAAACCCCAAAAATATACACCCAGTTCTGATGTTGGGAGTGGTACCAGAGGGTAAAGCATCCACCCACCCCTCCTCCCCTCCCCCAAAACCCCATAAATCGATGCCCCATGTCCTATAGACTTACCCAAATGTTTGTCATGTGCGGGGATCGAACCCACAACCGCCAGCGCAACAGCCACAAACCAGTGCTATAACCGTTGCGCCAACGCGTCGTCCACGTTAAAACTCATAAAGTCTCATAAAATTTTTTAATCTAAACATGAGCTCATAGATTCTCATAACTTTTACATTACATCCATTATGCTCATAAGATTGTAGATTTTTTACGTAAAAAGTTATGAGTTTCTATGAGACACTGAAGATGCTCATAAGAACTTAGAATCAAATGAATTGTGACCGCTATGAGTTTCTATGAGTAATTTCGACGACAAATACACATATAAAATCTCATAGAATATTTTCGTATTATTTTTTTATGAGATCCTATGAGATTTTTCCAGCAGGGATAAAACATAAAAATTTGAAGTCTGCTGACATGTCAATTTTGTGTCGGCCAAAACCCTATTTCATAATATCTTAAATATTATTTTGCAACCGCAAGATTGTTAAAAAAGAAACCAGCAGCCTTAGTAACTAGAAAGTTTACTGCAGTGTAACGCGTCGGGCTTGTCGATTCATGTTTTGTGTGTTCATCGACGACGGTTAGATTTTTTCAGTCAGGTAAGTGACATGATATTTCTTGCACTAGTGATACTTCTAAATATATAATTATTATTAGAAAATGATAGACAATATTAAGGTGACCAATCGGTAGTTAAAATATTTGATTCGATTGTTTTATTTCTAATCAAAATTATTGTTTTACTGGATTAACGATGAAAATGTGACGTCAGCTTGTGACGAACAAGTCTCGTCACATATACTTTGACTACCAATAGTCACAAAATTGACTCCAAAAGCTGAGACTACATATTGTTTTCTAATGTTTAAACGCGAATTTTACTTATTGAAATGAAACAACTTTTTCGGATTTTATCGCGGTTTATTAAGTTTTTTTAATTCCCGACGTTTTTTGAATATTTTGTCTGTCAGCTGTGTGACTGTCCCACTTAAAGTGCATTAAAAATGCGTGTTTTTTATTGTAAATGTTAGAAAATAGTCAATTATTTGCATTTTAATCTCATAGAAACAAATTTCTGCACCGCGTGATAAATAATAGGAACGGGAATATTTGCCACTTTACGAAATATCTGAAAAGATAGGGTTGCGAATGCATCAAACGTCACAAAATTGCTCAGCAGAGACATTTTTTGTAAAATATTGCCTCAATGTTCAGTGTGCAAATTGTATTTTATGTAAGATTTCAAATTATCTTTAATTTAAATGAAAAATAATACTACGTAGTTGAACAATTATTTCAGAAAAATAGATTTTAAAGTAGTCACACAGTTGACAATATTTTGTCATAAGTCACCTTTGTTGTAATTTATTCAATAGTATTTAATTATTTTCGTGAAACAAATTAAAATTTAGGTAGTATTTTCATTCAATTACACAATGAAACAATAATTTGGCTAATAAACTATGTTTTTCCAAAAACCATGTTTTTTCACAAGGAGGGACTTTTTTTTGAAAATGCTCATATAAAAGACTAGTGACCCGCCCCGGCTTCGCACGGGTGCAAAGCTGATAATAAATACTATCTACAACAAAAGATACGTGACAAACCTCTAAAACTATCAATGTTTCTCTAACATATTATACATATCAACCTTCCTCTTGAATCACTCTACCTATTAAAAAAAACTGCATCAAAATCCGTTGGATAGTTTTAAAGATCTAAGCATACATACAGACAGACAGACGGGAAGCGACCTTGTTTTATAATATGTAGTGAAAATCGTGTAATCGTATTAGTTACACTATTTATAACTCAAGAACGGCTGAACCGATTTGGCTGAAAATTGGTAGGGAGGTAGCTTAGAACCAGGAAATGGACATAGGATACTTTTTATCTCAATTTGACCCGCTAGGTGGCCCTGCTATTATCGGTATGTAACTCCGAAACTACTGAACCAATTTGTATCAAATTTTGTAAGCTTCTGTAATTTAGTCCTACTTGGGAGATAGGGTAGTTTTTATCTCAATTTTACCAGGTAGGTGGCGCTACTATCGGTATGTAACTCCGAAACTACTGAACCAATTTGTATCAAATTTTATAACTATTGTATCTCATTATAAGTGAGTGTATTGTTTTTTATGACAATTAAATTCTTCTTTAAACCTCATGTTGAGATATGCTTTTTCGACAGTGCCACTCAATTATTAACCTATTCATAAGTTTCTCATGTGTCTGTAATTTTTTATTTGTTTGAACGCGTTAAACTCAGGAACTGCTGGTTCGATTTCAAAAATTCTTTTAGTGATAGATAGCCCATTTATCGAGGAAGGCTATAGGCTATATATCATCCAATCAGACCAATAGAAGCGGAGCACCAATGAAGAATGTTTCAAAATCAGGGTATTTTTTCTTTTTGAGAGCTTCCGCTGCATGCGCTGCGACGCGGATTCCTATTCCACGCGGACGAAGTCGCGAGCAGAAGCTAGTTTGTTATATGTTCTTCTATAAGTTTAATCGAGGTTTTACTTATTTTATAAATTAACCATTATTGGGTGAAAAAATGCTATTGTTTAATTTATATAATTATGTGCTAATTTAAGTTATAATTGTGCTTATTTATTTTAATTTATATATGTTTATTTTGATTACTTTTATGTTGATTACTAAACAAAAAATACAAAATAAGGATTAGTAAATATACACTATGAATATATGTGCACATTTATCTTTTAACCTTTTGCTGCAATGATTTCCATATATTTGTTATTTTCAAAGAGAAATTCATACAAATTAATAAGTGTCTTGGTCTTTATAAAGTCTTAGGAAACGTATGTTATAGCTTTTAAGTAATTAATCCATATATATGTTACGCTCAAAGATCGAAAACGCTCATTGAGCGGAAAAATAGCTCACAACGGTTACAAGTCCGTCGTGATATGGTTAACACAATGAATGCTCAGAACGCGTCATGGCTTTTCTTCATTGCCACAACGCGTTGAGATCGAATAGCATGTAAGCCACGACACGAATTTCGCTATTTGGTCTTTCTTTGATTGCCACAACGCGTCGTGCGCGTTTTCATTAGAGCCATAACACGAATTTCGCTATGTGGATGTTTTACTGTGACCACATCGCGTTGTGAGCTATTTTTCCGCTCAATGAGCGTTTTCGATCTTTGAGCGTAACATATCGCGGGCTTCAAGCCAGAGGGGCGTATAAACAAAATGCGTTTTTTTTTATTACGTCAATCATTTCTAAGTTTATCGATACATCACCTCCGTTTTTTTTCTTACCACTACCACTACCACTACAGCCTATCACAGTCCACTGTTGGACATAGGCCTCCACAAGTTCGCGCCCAACATTACGACGCGAACTCATGTGTTTTGCCCATAGTCACCACGCTGGGCAGGCGGGTTGGTGACCGCAGGGCTGGCTTTGTCGCACCGAAGACGCTGCTGCCCATCTTTGGCCTGTGTATTTCAAAGCCAGCATGGATGGTTATCCCGCCATCCGTCGGCTTTTTAAGTTCCAGGGTGGTAGTGGAACTGTGTTATCCCTTAGTCGCCTCTTACGACACCCACGGGAAGAGAGGGGGTGGCTACATTCTTTAGTGCCGTAACCACACAGCACATTTTTTTCTTAACTGTAGGTAAATTATTTTAGAAAATATTAATAAAATACTTTCAGGCGTATAACTGAAGTCAGATATTATTTTCATGCCAGAAAGTCGTACCGCGTTATTGTTTATACGCCCCTCTGGCTTGAAGCCCGCGATATATAAAAGAGATATCCACCCATCGACTCATCACGATATCTCTGGAACCATAAGGCGTAGGGACTTGAAATTTGGTAGGAATATTCCTTTCGCCGAGTAGAGGTCAGCTAAGAACGGATTTTACGAAATTCCACCACAAGAGGGGGTTGCGGGGTTTAATAACATATATGGCAAAACAACGTTTGCGGGGCCAGCTAGTTAATAATAAATATTTCGATTAAGCGCTCCAGAGGTAAAAATTGTTACATCCTACTATTTATTGTATCTCATTATAAGTGAGCGTTATGTTTTTTATGACTATTATATTCTTCTTTAAACCTCATGTTGAGATATGCTTTTTCGACAGTGCCACTCAATTATTAACCTATTCATAAGTTTCTCATGTGTCTGTAATTTTTTATTTGTTGCACTCTACCACTTAAAAAAAATTACGATAGCCATTGCTTATTCCGTAGGATGGAAATATAACTGAGACGAGAGATCTATAAAAAATTTGGGAGAAGATAAGCGAAGCTTCGCTTAGACTAATGAACATTAGTTTCGAAAAAGACGGAATAACGTGCACTATAGGTAATTCTGTAATCTGCACCTTTATTGAGGTCATTATTTAATACATTTAATCTATGAAAACAAAGTGTTCGATTCCACCACTATAATATGTACATTTACCTTACGTAGGGTAAGGTTGCTCAAGTCGTACCCCTTAAGGAAATAATGTTGTAATATTTAACGCCGTTCAAATAAAACAAAATCTTTTACATGAATAGAATCTTTATTTAGTTAGCTTTTAATAAACATTCATAGAAACTTAAAAATCACTTATCGACATAGGTATTTCAACGATTTTCACAAATGTACCTTCGGTACGATTAAGGCACCTATTCGCCTATTTCGTACCACCTATAGCGTAAGTCGTACTTAGAATAAGACTTTAGTGAAGTCATTATAAACAATATAGAAAAATACTTAAGTAATAACAAGAGATCACATTAAAATAAAAAAAAGTTACAAACAATTTAGTCTTAATGTCTAAAATCAACTTAAAATGTCTTTCTTTGGTTAATAGTCACAAAATCAGTCGTAGTGACCTACAAACTAAAATAAACATAAAAAAAAATTATAACTTCTCAAACATACAAAGTTAAGCTAAGGCAATTATTGTATTTGAACACAGATATCAAAATATATTTTTTTATTTTACTTTCGACGGCAGCGCATAGGTCATGTATCCAACCTTTACATTTTAGACACTGAATCATATTTTCTTGACGATCTTCCTTACATACTTAGTTGACATAGCCACGATTCTTTTCTTTTTATTTTTTTATTCTTCTTAGTCGTTCCGTCAGTCTTCCCTCTCTTTGTGGGTTTATTTTCTGTTTTCATTTTTTAAATATTAAATACAGGCTTCTTCCTTTTTTTTTTATATTTTCCTTGGTTTCTATTTCATTTTTGTGGGGACTAAAAGTTAATTCCATTGCTGGTTTAGTACCTTTATTAATTTTTTAAATAAATGTTGTTATGCAAGGAACAGGAGATAATATGTTTAAGTGAGACTTTATTTAATATATAATAATATATTATATATTAAATATAATATATTATCTAATATAGTACCTAAGTCGTACCGGTACGAGTAAAGAATTCCGCACCGGTACCACTTAAGCAGTGAGGTATTCTAAGTTTCAAAACAAAATTACTGTTATAACCTAAAAAAAATCTAGTGTTTGAGTGTGCCTAAACGACTGCCAGATAATCATTAAAAATAAATTTGAACAAAAAAAGAAGTTGTAAATTACATTCCTTTTATAAAAAACTTACGAATGAGCTAAAAATTTAAGTGAAAACTGATGAAAAACTTACTTTTTGATTATTATTTTTGCTCCGCAAGACGACCGGCTGTCCGATTGTTTTCAGATGCTTGCTCGACTATTTAGTTCAGATCCACGTCACTTGATGACACTTTTTATACGCAAAAGCTGGGATATCATTGGGGTACGACTTAGGCGGTAGTACGACTTGAGCAACCTTACCCTACGTGTAGGTACGTTTCTTTTTAGTCATTATTATTAATTTTGATATTGACTCTAAACCAATAATCAATGTTTCTAGTAATTACATTAATGTGATTCTATAACTAGGTTAAAATTAAGTTCTAAAAATTTTACACATTTAATCAAATCCTAATACTTAAAATTAAAGCTGTGTGGCTACGGCAGTAAAGAATATAGCCACCCCCCTCTCTTCCCGTGGGTTTTGTAAGAGGCGACTAAGGGATAACACAGTTCCACTACCACCTTGGAAAATATAAAGCCGACCGATGTCGGGATAACCATCCAACTGCTGGCTTTGAAATACACAGGCCGAAGATGGGCAGCAGCGTTTTCGGTGCGATAAAGCCAGCCCTGCGGTCACCAACCCGCCTGCCCAGTGTGGTGACTATGGCAACACACATGAATTCACGGCATTTTTAGCGCGAACTTGTGGAGACCTATGTCCAGCATTGGGCTGCAATAGGCTCAAATGAGTGAGTGAGTGA
Source organism: Melitaea athalia (assembly GCA_905220545.2). Taxonomy (NCBI): domain Eukaryota; kingdom Metazoa; phylum Arthropoda; class Insecta; order Lepidoptera; family Nymphalidae; genus Melitaea; species Melitaea athalia. The sequence continues at coordinate 12,531,706 of HG992185.1, read as the reverse complement.
GTAATAAAATTATTTAAAAAAAAAACAAGTACAAATTGCTCGTGTAATTTTAGCTGTAAATTGCATCAGAATATAATTTTTTTCAAGTTATGATGATCTTTTAGGACAAATAGCTACTAAGCGCAGTGGAGCTCCAGTGCCCATAGCAATCTTCATTGGCAATATCAATGCTGTACAACCGTATTCTGTAAACAATAAACCATAATTATTATAGTCTTGGTTAAAGGTCATCTATTATTCTACCTTATATAAAACTTAACCTATTACAACCATTGCATATTGTTATTACATAAGGAATCTTACCAGGCACAGGTAAATCTAACTTCACGTTTTCAACCATAAACAAGTCAGCTTGAGCAAAGGCTTTATGTACGGGAAAATCGGTAGTAGAACCTTTGTCTACTGATGCCGTGTCTACACCAACTCCTACTATATTTTTATATGATGATGTTATCCATTGCGCCACTTCTCCACTCATACCTGAAAAAATAGAATTTTAGTCTTACCTAAAAACTAAAACTTAAATATAAGTAGATGAATAGAGTAAATAAGCTTGTGAAGTGACGATACACTGCTTTAGAACGACAACAAACAAGTTTGTCTCCCTTTCACGCGGTCTACCTCAGTAAGATGTGCCGCTAGGCTAGAAAATTGATAAAATATTTTATGCTACACTATACTTATACACTACTTTTATCTTAAGGAAGCCCAAGCGTGGATTTATGATGTGACTCCGGCGCATCAGTTTAATATGAGGGGACAATCTTTTTACCCTGTTAGATACTTTTACCCAGTCTTGATCCCTCAATATAGTGGTGAGCGTTCAGAGCAGTCGGTCAGATTAGTAAAAAAAATTATCTACAAAACAAGTGGGCCCGTCAGATTTAAACAAAATAAGTTCATTACATGCAGAAAACAAAATTACTTTAATAATCTGACGATTTGAACGTGACGTAAAAAATTAAACGAGTCACAAAATTGCAAAAAAATATATTTTTACCTCGAAATATTCGAGCGTAGTTGATTTTTTTTTTTTTTGGAAAATTACTTAAAAATTATAGAATTAATATACCTATTCTGCCGATTTCCATAAGCCGAAGTATCTAAAATTATCAATAGAGTGTAATACGTACAATTACCGAATATTATGTATGTATTTCCCGCTCCACGTCTCTCTTTAAATTGAAAACATTAGATCTAAAAAATCTTCATTCCTTCCAACATGTATCGATAACGAGGTCATCAAAAATTATTACTAACCAGCTGCATTTTTTTTTCTTCTTTTAGTTACTTAATATTTATATAATTTTTTTAATAGTAATATTGTCCTACAAATTGCTCTCGTGCGTTGGTGCGGAAGAAATGGTATGGAGCTCAACATCAAGAAATGTAATCACATTAAGTTCACGAGAAAATTGTTTCCTATCTCATCGGTCTACTTTATTAATGATGTGAGACTAGAAGAAATTAATGTAGTGAAAGATTTGGGAGTATTTTTGGATAGCAAAATGACTTTTGTGCCGCATATTGATGTCATGGTTGGAAAAGCTTCCAAACTGTTAGGTTTTGTCATCAGAAACGTCAGGGCATTTAAGCGCTCATCAACCAAAATAGCTCTCTATAATAGTATTGTAAGATCAGTTCTCGAATATGGTAGCGTGGTATGGCGTCCACATTATGCTTGTCACATATTACGCATAGAACGGATTCAAAAGCGGCTGGTTCGACATTTAGTTTACAACCATTACAGAGACAAGAAGTCACTCTCGAATAACAGTTTCTTAGAGTTACTGAAAATGCAGAGTTTAAGCAGCCGACGAGACTTACTTGATCTCTGTTTCTTCTACAAAATCATGAGAAATTATCTAAGATGCCCAGCGCTTTTGGAAAGTTTAAGAATTCATGTTTAGAATCCCTCTTCGGATGCCTCTCAAGCCGATTGAGCCACTCTTTCGTCCATTTCGAAGAACAGTTTTGGGTGCAAACTCGCCAATTTCACGAATTTGTATGCTCTATAATAGGTGTGGGGGATCGATTGACGTACACAGCATGTCCCTAACAGGATTTAAAACAGCAATTGCCCATAGGCTGAATCAGTAGTAATTATTATTATTTATTTATTTTTGTTTTCTAATGTTTACGCGAATTTCACGCATTGTAGTGGGGCAGATTTTCCGGATTTCGTCACGGTCTATTGGTTTTTTTTTTGGATGCCCGATGTTATCATGGGGTCTGGAGGGGTTGTTTCAATGTAATTAGTCTTTTTTTTTTAAATTATTAGTCTTATGGTGTTTAGCTCATAATTTAGTTTGTAAGAAATTTTGTTATAATTATATAAATAATATAAAAAGCTTGTGGTGTATACCTGTAACTGATTGTACAATTAGCGCAAATAAATTAAATATGATACTGTAGATGTAAGTAACATTGTAACAATCGTTGGTGTACCAAATAAATAAATAAATAAATAAATAAATTGCGTGGTACGTTGCTACCCCTTTTACCTACCACCATCGAGTTTTCGTACAGAAAATTGTTGGGCGTCTCATCAAAATGACTCCCGGAAAATTAGCTTGATAGTAGTCAAGTGCAAATAAAAATCGGCCAAATGCGAGTCAGCGAGTACGTTGATTTTAATATCGAGCAAAAAGCGGCACAAAAAGTCACTTTTGTTGTATGAACCCCCTAAATATTTTTTTATTTTAATGTTATTATTTATTATTAAAGTAAATATACAATTAAGTATTTTGTGAATATTTCAAGTGCCTACGTTTTACTATTTATTGATATCGAGCAAAAATAGGCAATAAATCGCGCTTGTTGTATGGGAATTTTTTTTTATTTTTTTTTTGTTTTTAGTATTTGTTGTTATAGCGGCAACAGAAATACATAATTTGTGAAAATTTCAACTGTCTAGCTATCGCCGTTCTTGAGATACAGCCTGGTGACAGACGAACGGACGGACGAAGTCTTAGTAATAGGGTTCCGTTTTTCCCTTTGGTTACAGAACCCTAAAAAACTGATTAACAAATGAATTGGGAAAAAAACAAATTTAACAAAATATAGCCAATTAATAATCACAAAACCGCTGAATAGCGCCCATCTATTGAGTACACGCAGAAACAGTCTTCGCAGAACTAGTCCTTTGAAACAAACCCAATATCACGCGATTCTTATGTCACTAGTCTATACCTAAGTATTTTTTATATTACAACTTGAAAACAATTTACATGAATATTGTTTACTGTTCTCAATTAATTATTAATTGAAAATACAAAAAAAACTAATTGAAAAAAACAAAAGCCAACGTCACACTGTGTTCCCACTTTCCCAGACGGTCACCCATCCAAGTACTGACCGCGTTGCCGTGTTGCCACGTTAGCGGTCGCTCAAATTTTACCCCTCTTGCGCCTAAAGAAGTATCATTTCAAAAATTTAAAATTGTTTTCACATAAATAACACGTGGTTCAATAAGTCCCGAGACTAAGTACTAAAAAAAGGTCTTTTTTATAAAATTAATTTTTATTCATCAACATAGTCTCCTCCAAGAGCGATACAGTCCCTCCAACGCTTTTAGATAACTTTTCTATCCCATGTGTGTAGAACGATTTGTCTTTGGCTTCAAAATAAGCCTCCGTTGCTGCGATAACTTCACTATTTGAGTCAAATTTCTTACCCTTGAAGCATTTTTTTGAGGTCTGCAAACAGCCAGTAATCGCTGGGGGCCAAGTCTGGCGAATGGGGGCTGAGGAAGCAACTCGAAGCCCAATTCGTTAATTTTGGCCATCGTTCTCACGGACTTGTACACAAGGCGCATTGTCCTGGTGAAACACCACTTTCTTTTTGTTCATGTGAGGCCGTTTATCCGCAATTTCGTACTTCAATCGCTCCAATAAGCACATGTAATAGTCACTATTTATATTTTGCCCCTTTTCAAGGTAGTCGATGAAAAGTATTCCATGCGCATCCCAAAATATAGACGCCATAACCTTACCGGCCGATTTCTGAGTCTTTGGACGCTTCGGGCGGCTTTCACCAGCCGCTCTCCACTCCGCTGCCTGCCGATTGGATTCCGGAGTGAAATGGTATATTATCCAGGTTTCATCCATTGTTACATACCGACGTAAAAAATCCTTTTTATTATGATTCATCAGCGCCAAACATCGCTCTGAATCATTGATACGTTGTTCCTTTTGATCAGTTGTAAGCAAACGCGGCACCCACTTAGAAAAAAGCTTTTTCATGGCCAATTTTTATGTAAAATAGTGAAAACACTACCAGCTGAAATCTTCACTATCTCGGCTATCTCTCGCACTTTTACCTTCCGATCTTCCAATACGATTTTGAGGACTTGGTTAATATTTTGTTGAGTCACCGCTTCATTTGGACGACCTGAGCGTTCCCCATCATTGGTGTCCATGCGACCGCGTTTGAAGTCGGCATACCACCGACACATGGTTGCTTTAGAGGGAGCTGATCCTGCATAACATTTTATAAGCCATTGCTGTGCTTCAACAGTATTTTTTCCCATTAAAAAACAATGTTTTATCAACACGCGAAACTCGTTTTTTTTCCATTGTATCGAAATTACAACCGTAGCGTCACTTAAATGTTTCAAAATCAATAATTTTATTGTTCCATTTTTAAAAATTTGACACATATTCTTGTATTGATAGCCAGTACTTTTTAAAAATCAAAACAGTTTTTAATATATGCGCCATTTCCAGGTTAGTCTCGGGACTTATTGAACGACCTAGTACGTGAAGTGAACAAATTGAAGAGATCATTTTATTTTGTATTTTAAAACATAGGCACTCGTCGCATCCGTCTGTCTGTTTGTCTCTGCCTCTGCAGTCGCGTACTCGAAAAGTACGTCGGAAGAGATTTTCATGTGGTTTGCACCAATTTGGTGAATCTCGAAGGTTTGGTTACATAATTTGTGAAGATTTTTTGTTGTAGTTTGTACGGCCCGCCTGATGATATCTATCAGTAACCGTAGACAATCAGACTCGTTAAGTACCTATTCATTAAGCATGTATTAAGATTACCTTGGTATGAATATTATTTTCAAGGTAATCTTAATACCTTGAAACAGTTCTAAGTAGGCTACGAATGTATATGTATTTTTAATAATAGATAATTATGTTTGCTCACTAGCCGAACCCTTACCGACTAGAATTTTCATCAAAACGTAATACATCATAGGTAGGTAGTCGAATAAGTCGACGCCGCGTTGGCGCAGCGGTCACAGCATTGGATTGCGATTGGCTGTTGCGCGGGCGGTTGTGGGTTCGATCCCCGCACACGACAACATTTGTATTGGTCATACAGATGTTTGCCGTGGTCTGGGTGTTTGTGCAGTCCTTGTGGGTCTCCCCACCGTGCCTCGGAGAGCACGTTAAGCCGTCGGTCCCGGTTGTTACCATGTTCACCTGATAGCGATCGTTACTCATAGTAGAGAATATATCTGCCAACCCGCATTGGAGCAGCGTGGTGGATTAAGCTCCGATCCTTCTCCTACATGGGGAAGAGGCCTATGCCCAACAGTGGGATATTACAGGCTGAATCGTGATCGTGATCGTGAGTCGAATAAATATTCAATTAAATACACATTATGAGGGATAACTCAACAAAAAGTGCTTGTTAGATCTAAGCTCGTGCTATCTAGATCTAGTTAAGTCAAATTTAAATGGGACCGCCAGTATTCGATTAAAAAAAGAATAATCAAATTCGATACACCCAGTAAAAAGTTATGAAGTAAGACACAAAAAATACAGTTGAAATGAGAAACAGAATATTTTATTCTTAATTGAAAAAATTACGGTTTGAAATGATTAATATGACAATACCTCAGTACGAACTACGAATATCACTAACATAGATTTTTTTGTATACTAAACTTACCAAAAGCCACCATCGTCAAAGCCACCAATTTTTTTTGTGAACTTAAAGTCTTGTGAATCCGACCAGTATACTGTATTTTTATCAAATGGATAAGTCAAATCAATAAATTCATAATCTCCATTTAGTAAAACATCATTGGAATTCGCATTAATAGTAATAATAAAGAACCCACTTATATAAGCAAACACGTCAGTTAAGTAAGCCATGTTGTTTGGGACTGTACTGTCATTGAGCTATACGTTAGTAATAATAGCTCAATGTCTACTGTAGCTGTTATTTATTTCTAATACACAATATTGAACTAAAGCAGGGTGCTTATGTTTGAGTTTGAGTATTATTATCAGGTCTATTAAAATGAGCGATTTGCAAACGCCTCGATAAATCGACTAAATTGTAAAAAAAAACTAATTGAAAAAAAAGCAAAAAGCCAACGTCACGAGGTGTTCCCAGGCGATCACCCATCCAAGTAGGTACTGACCGCGCACGACGTTGCTTAACTTCAGTGATCGGACGAGAACCGGTGTATTCAACGTGGTACCTATATGACGTTTAAAATCTTGACGCGTGACGCTTTGCTGTTGCCTCAAATTTTACCCCTCATGCGCCTAAAGAAATTTCACTTCAAAAAGACAATTGATCGATGGAAATTACCATTGCAGGGTTAGGAATATAGAGGTATAGGTATAATACTTGTATTAGGTAGGCTCGCTTTGCTGAGCGTCAAAGATATTTACTGCTCAGATTAATAAAGATTTACTGTATATACAAATTATCTTGTGTTATTTTTATTAAGCATATTTAGTCTTTAAGGCAAAGCCCTTTATTTTATACAAATACTATACCTTGTTGTATATCAAAATGTAAGTAAATTTCGTTATTTCGCCACTGACTTTCTTCTTCTTGTGACTTTGTTCAGTGGTAATTTTTATTTTCTCGGTGAAAACGGTAAATTAGTACAGAAATAAAGTTAAGCTTACGTCACAATCAGAATAACATTGCAAATTGTATCTATAAACAGTTGGATAATAGTTTCCAAATTTATCGACTACTACAGTTAATGACAACACGTTGGCGCAGCTGTTACTGCACTGGTTTGTGGCTGTTGCGCTGGCGGTTGCGGGTTCGATCCCCGCACATTATCATCACCGACAAACATTTGTATTGGCTATACAGATGTTTGCCGTGGTCTGGATCTTTGAGCAGTCCTTGTGGGTCTCCCCACTGTACCTCGGAGAGCACGTTAAGCCGTCGCACAGTGGGAGGAAACGATCAAAACTACGTTCGAGGCAGTAAATCTAATCCAAATGAAATAAAAAAAATTTAAATACTCGTAATTATGTCTGCTTTCTTGTGTAGCACTGCGGAAATTCACTTTTTAGGGGTAGAAACCACCTGACACCACCTGACAGACTGTTTTCAGCAAAATATATTTTGTAATTAGTACAATTTTCTAGGATGTATAAAGCAAATCAATTCTAAACATTTTTGGTCTTGTATTAAGTATAGAACAGAAATTATGTCCTTAGATTTACAGTCAGGCGAACAAACAATCGCTACCATTTTCAATAACTTTGCCGTTCTAAGTTTGAGTCAAACATGTGATATTAAAAATTATAACTCCGATAGGTACAATCATTATATTTGTAATATATATTTGGTATTCATAAGACAATTAAATAAACAATTAGTTATGAATCGTAAATATTTACCTACCTACTTAAAATCTATACTAATATATAAAGCTGAAGAGTTTGTTTGTTTGGTTGTTTGTTTGTTTGTTTGAACGCGGTAATCTCTGGAACTACTGGGCCGATTTGAAAAATTCTTTCAGTGTTAGATAGCCCATTTATCGAGGAAGGCTATGTATCAACACGCTAGGACCAATAGGAGCGGAGTCCACGCCGACGAAGTCGCGCGCAGAAGCTAGTGTTTAATAAATATATGTGACAAAATATAAAATAAACAATTGTATTATCTTTTATACTGTGTGATATCTTGGAACGCCCTATTTAAGTATGTATGTAAGTAGTATAATGTTTGAATTTATCATAGCAGGGTCAGAAGTTTAGCTACTTACAAGTAGTTGACTTTTGACACTAGGCCCGCGGAGAATTAACACACGTTAATGTTCATATTATGCGTCCAAACAACATACATAAGGTACTCGTAAAATAAATTTTCGTACAATAATGATCTTGACGATGAAGTAACTTTTTCCACAAATGCCAATTTTCCACTAAAAGTTTATTTTGAACGAGTTCAAAACATGAGGAGGTTCTCGATTCGACTGTATTTATGTTAACTCATATCTTTTTACTGGGTGTAGGTATCGATTTTGATGGTTCTTCTTTGTACCTAATCAAAACCTGGTGCTTGTCACGTGGTCCCATTTAAATTTTACTGAGATCTGATTAGTAGGTATTTTTAGTTAAACGGTGTCCCAGAAGTAAAGAGACTTTATTCAAAATCAAACTGGCAACGCCGTTTTCAAATAAAAAGTAATGGTTGTCATGGTAACCACGGATAACATAATATCATCTGTCAAAATAGGTGACTTTTAAAATTATTTTGCAATTGTTTAAAATGAAGCGAGCTGAACAAGAATTGTTTTCAAAGAGGGTTTTCAAAAAGATCCCGGGAAGACCACGAACAGTATCTACATCTAGAAATATAAACCAAGTAAATAAAAAGGTTTTTGAACATGTACCTTCAACATCGGTGAGAGTTGCGGCGGATAAATTATAAATTTCTAAGTCCAGTGTGTCTGGAAATGGAATAAAATGTAATGATGTAGGATTGAAAGCTTTTGTAAAATTAGCCGCTCCCAAATATGTCAAAAACCAGGAGTCGCGTGCCAAGCGGGGGTGCCGTAAAGTTTACGAAAAAACTTTAAAGAAAATTCTTGTAATTGATGATGAGACATACGTACCGGTTGACCCGAGCGATGTTCCTGGAAAACAATATTTCCACGCAACCAATCGTGACGTTGTTGATTACAATGAAAAAATCGTACTAAAGGCTAAGTTTTTTAAAAAGTAACTTGTATGGCAGGCTATGGATGAAAATTGTATTGTTTCTGAACCTTATTATCGTACAGGGTCTATGAACTCCCAGATTTACCTTAGAGAGTGCATTATCAAACGTTTAATACCTTTCATAGCTAGATAAACATTATCAGAGAGAAGATGTTTTATTTTGGCCGGATTTGGCTTCATGCCATTACGAGTTTAAAGTTACTCACTATCTACAGACTGCAGGTGTTGAGTTCATTATTCATAACTAGACAAAATAATGATCCGAATGTTCGTCAAGCTCGAGGTATTGAAATGTTTTGGGCCCTGTGCAAAAAAGAGTATAAAACGTACACAAACATACCACAAACGTTGACATCTTTCAAACACCGATGGACGAGACTGGCTAAAAGGGTAGCAGCTACTTCTGGAAAAGCTGTCATGAAGTATGCTGCAACGAATATGAGAAAAATTGGATACAAAGGCATTGCTGGAGCAAATTTGATATAGATTTAAAACATAGTTAGATTAGGTAATAGGTATATAGGTTTTGGTAATATACCACCACTTCAGCCTATCACAGTCCACTGTTGGACATAGGCCTCCACAAGTTCGCGTCACCACGCTGGGCAGAAGGGGGTTGGTGACCACAGGGCTGGCTTTGTCGCACCGAAGACGCTGCTGCCCGTCTTCGGCCTGTGTATTTCAAAGCCAGCATGGATGGTTATCCCGCCATCCGTCGGCTTTTTAAGTTCCAAGTTGGTAGTGGAACTGTGTTATCCCTTAGTTGCCTCTTACGACACCCACGGGAAGAGAGGGGGTGGCTATATTCTTTAGTGCCGTAACCACACAGCACATTAATTCTTAATAATATTTTATTGTGCTTATTTACTAAATAAGACTAAAAAAAATGAGTGCGTACAAAGTACCTACCCACACATGTCAGAAGTAAAACTTCTTTGGCAAACTAATTGAAAAAGTAGGCGGTAACATGATTAAAAAAGTAATTAAAAAAACAAAAGCCAACGTCACGCGGTTTTCCCAGGCGGTCACCCATCCAAGTACTGACCGCGCCCGACGTTGCTTAACTTCTGTAGAACTAATTTGGGTACACAAACTTCGATTACAAGAATGTGTAATGAGTATAACGTAGTATGCGGTGCCATCACCGACATCGACATTTTTCACGACACATTTAACTGTTACAGGACTAAAATATTGCAACATTATGACATTATAACTTGAATTAATATTTTATCTCAGGCTTAATCAGTCCAATTAGTATTCCGAATTTATTATTGTTTTTTTTATTATTATTATTTTTATGATTGTTTATTCTATTATTTTAATTGTCTTGTATTTCTTTGAATTTGTTCATTTATATTTAATTAATTTAAAAAAAAATTACTGTTTTTACTTATATTTATTGTTTATTCATAATATAGGTAAATATTATCTGACTTGCTTTAACATGGGAACGCTGTGTCACCTACAAAGGTGCACACATCAGAATTAATTTGAATTCTCTATTAGAAAATGTTATCATGTGTGTACTGCTGGTGTCCTATTTAAATAAAATAAAATAAAATAAAATAAAAATAAACTTCGGTGATCGAGGAGAACTGGTATATTCAACGTGCTATAAACCAGGCGGTCACACATCCCAGTGCTTGACGCGTTGCCGCGTCACCTTTCGCTCAAATTTTACCCCTCATGCGCTTAAGGGGGGGAGGTAGGGTTTTAAAATATTTTTTATGCATTTATTTTTTATTTTCTTAACTGAATACATAAACCAAGAATATTGAGAAAAATTGACGAAGTTACGAGTATTTTCATACCGGCGGATTGTTATATCTACCCGACCCGAGCGCCTTATTGTTGTAAACACACGTAGGGTAAGGTCGGCAACACTGACTCGGATTTTTTCGGGTGTTAAAATGACGAAGAAAAACTTAAAGTAACGAGCTGAAATTGACACACAACATACTTTAGTTATTAATCTTTCTCCTTGCAATATCACTTTTCCAATAAAGACAATATTAAAGTGGTCAGATTATGTTTTTCACAAAATGGGAAATGAGCCACTCTGTACCGCGAGCTGTACCGGTACTGGTCTACTGTGACTCGGCCCTATAGTACACAGTGACTCTAACAGTACACGGTGGCTCGGTAATATAATATTCTAGTAAAATTATTATTTATATTCAGTTTTGTGCATTTATTTTAGTCAAAATCTAATACTCACCAACTTCTTAAGCCCAATATTCATCAGCATCAGTTACATTAAAGTTATAATATCAAATCACTTAAAATCAACCTTAACACTTGATATCAATGTCTTTTTAAGATAGTTTCTTTGTTTTTTTAGATCTAAAATCTTTAAAATAGTTAAATTTTTACTCATAGTCATATACTTACCAAGCAAGTAACATACTAGACATCATAATGTCGTTTAGCAGCAAAAAATAAAAAAGTACAATCAAGTTCAAAAGTTTTCATTCATAGTATCTAGCCTAGGTTTCAAAGTGGTTTTTACTAATTAGGAAAAGTGTATTATTTTTTGAAAGACTAATGCTAATAATCAGCAGAAAACATAGAGATATAACTAGTTATGAATTCAAACAATCAAAACAACATTCTCCAATAGAAGCACCATTCTCCAAAGGTACACAGTGACTCATGAGTCACTGTGTACCTTTTAAATTTGAGCCACTGAACAAGTCGTCACCATTATGAATTCAATGGCTCAGAAATATCATCTAGTTTGCCTTAAGGTAAACAAATCTATGCTACTGTCTAGAATATTAACGTCACTTTCCATCAAAATAATAAGATCGATCAATCTTTAAAATATATTAATGAATAAAAACTAATGAAATTTACCTTGGAAAGTCATTTTTCATCCACGAAAACACACTAATACATATTTCACTTCCGAGCAGCGTTAAAGATGACGAAAAACTGGTTTATACCTACATGTTTGCGTGTCTAACGCTACCGATTAGTGTAACACAACTTGGGTTGTCTGGAAGAAATGGCTAAATAGCCATAAGTCCGCCCATTGTACTTCACAGTCTGTAAATGATATTTGTAGTTGTGATGTACAATAAAGTATAAATAAATAATAAATAAATAATAACAGACAGATTGATATTACTGTTCTGTATAGGAAATATAGCTGGCGTGAGTTAGTGTACCCGACTGAGCCACCGTTACCGACCCTACCCTACAGTGCTTTTCCCAAGTATGTTTTGGATGTCATCAAGACTATCTAGGAAGATCTGAGCAAAGATCCTGGAGTGATGTGTCATTTTGAGGTTTCAGTGTGAGGTAAGCCGATGGCTTATGAACCTATTAATCATATTATACCACATTTTTGTGTTCAAAACTTTAAAGCGTTTTCCCCACAACTCATGTTTTCAAAGTCGGTGCCCATCATATCTTCAAAATTACTGCACCGATCCTTTTGAAATTTTTAACGCTATTTCTGTAGGTACATAATTTACGAGGTTATTGTGGAGAGTTTTTTTTTCGAATTTGTTAATAACTTTTATTTTACAATAACGAATTAGCAGATTTTTTCGTGAAAAATCGTGATTTCCCCTTCAGTGTTCCAAAAAAGTGAAAAATTGAAATTTTGGAAAACCCTCCAAGCGTTGATTTCAGATGATCCAGCACAAAGCTATGAGGGGCACCGCAATACTACTTTTTTCCGAGACTCGTCCGAAAAATTACCTCCATTGCTGTATTTTTTCATATTTCTTTGTGAACACCTTAATGATGAAAAGGCATGGGTTTGAATAAAGCTTGACCAGGCTATGTCTATGACCCGCCTTGTAAATTAAATAGTTACAAATATTGTGAGCAGGTGGCATGTGGTGGTCTCGGCATGCACGATTGGCTGTCTCGTGTTTGTCCTGATCATTTCATGGTCCACTACTGCGTTTTTATCTTGTATCTGACTTTAAATTTTTAAAAAGAGTACCGAGACTTTTTTTTCCGCCGGTTTTTTTTCTCTCGGCCTACTCTAGGGACATTATGTTATTTATTGTAATCTATACTAATATTATAAAGAGGTAAAGTTTATAACTTTGTTTGAATATTCGGGGTAATCTTCGCAAATACTGATCCGATCATGAAAATTCTTTCGCTAACAGAAAGCTACACTATTCAGGAGTGACAAGATAAAAGGAAAAAGATAAAAATTATCAAAATTTTCGACCCAGCAGGATTTGAACCTGCGCCCTCTGACGTGCCGTGTCAACAATTCAATCTAATCAAGCAATATTATTTGCATTAGAAATTAATTGGTGATTTTAAAACATTTATATTTATCTGATTTGCTGAAAATAGTGAGTGTATTGGAACATATCAAATTTCACCGTACCCTTCTTATGTGAAATGGATTATAACGCCCAACGAAGTGGGCACGGGTCGGCTAGTATTTAATAAAGCCGAGGATAAAGTAGGTTGGTAATGTCTACCGAGACATTAGTAATTTAATATTTTGAGTAAGTTAAGGTTGCTTATTATCACACTGGGTATATTACGTAAGTTTAATGTACCTAATGTTAAGATATAAATTTTTATTTTTATTTTTTATTTTATTGTTTGATTTTTTGCTGCCTTAACTTTCTGTTATTATTTTTTTTTTGTAAATGATTTTTTTACTTTCGTTAAGTGCGTATATATCACCTTATGACGAAATAAATGTTTTGATTTTGATTTTTTTTTATTTTGAACATTTTCTAGAATATTCTTCAAATGTCATACTTTGATATAGTTACCTACCGATAAATTTAATAAAGACATTTCAACTGTGTCGACACAAAAATATCACAAAAACATGCCTTTTTTGTACGAATTAACCCTACCCCCCTTAAGAGTGTGCATAATGCAAAATTACCATCTTCTATTTGTTTTGACATGAAAAGTTCCAGACCAAATCTTAAAATAAAAATATATGACAAACTACGTGATATTTGCAAGGGTTGACCCATATCAAAAACATAAAATATGGAAATTTCCTCGATAAAATATAATCACGAAGTAACCTCTAATTTTTATATTTTTTCTATTTATACTCGATATGGTTATGACCATTAAGACAAAAATTTGATAATTAATTACATTTAAATATGAGTAAAGGCTATGCCAAGGCATTTAATGTAATTACTTTTAGTTTCGGAATTATATACAAAATAACTTATTTTTCGTTTTTTACATTCGTAATGCGCTCAAAACTCTATCGTCTATCGCACTCTGACACGAGGCTTTGTGTATATTTTGTTTCATCGGGCGCGCGGGTGAAATCTGATTTTTTGCTCGCCTTATGCACGCTCTTAAAGAAGTTTCACTTCAAAAATGAATAAAAGCTTTTTATTTTTAATAAATGTCAAATAAATATCAGTCATCATCATCATCAGTTCAGCCTATTGCAGTCCACTGCTGGACATAGGCCTCCCCAAGCTCGCGACAGACATCCCGGTTTTCCGCAATCCTCATCCAGCCTACACCGGCAATCTTACGAAGATCGTCGGTCCAACGGGCCGGAGGACGTCCCACACTGCGTTTGCCAAGACGCGGTCTCCACTCCAGGACACGTCTGCTCCAACGGCCATCGGTCCTGCGACACAGATGACCAGCCCACTGCCACTTCAACTTGCTAATTCTGTGGGCTATGTCGGTAATTACTTTCGTTCTCTCGCGGATAGTCTCGTTTCTAACTCTATCTTTGAGAGAAACCCCAAGCATAGCCCGTTCCAGTGCGCGTTGAGCGACTTTGAACTTGTGGATCAGTCCCTTCGTCACTGTCCACGTCTCGGCTCCGTATGTCAACACAGGCAGGACGTATTGCTCGAAAACTTTTGTCTTTAAGGATTGCGGAATCTTCGAAGTGAAGATTCGACGAAGCCTGCCAAACGCCGCCCAGCCCAACCGAATCCTCCTATCGGCTTCCTTCTCGAAGTTGTTTCGGCCCAGTTGAATGGTGTGGCCAAGGTAGACATAATCCTGAACAACCTCGAGAAGGATACCGTCAACCGATACCGGTCTCGGTATGACTTGGTTGTTAAACATAACTTTCGTCTTGTCCAAGTTCATACCGAGACCGACTCGTCGGGAGGACTCGTTTAGGCCGGTCAGCATTTGGCCTAGCTCATCCAACGTCTCCGCAAAGATGACGATATCGTCGGCAAAACGAAGGTGAGAGATGTATTCGCCATTGACGTTGATGCCTCGTTCCCCCCAATCCAAGGTCTTAAAGACATCCTCCAGCGCAGTGGTAAACAGTTTCGGTGATATTACATCTCCCTGTCTTACACCACGCCGGAGGAAAATTGGTCTTGTTCTCTGCTCTTGGATACGAACGGTCATCGTCGCCGCGTCGTACATACATCTCATTACCTCGATATATCGCCAGTCGAAATGACATCTCTGCAGAGAGTCCAGGACAGCCCAGGTCTCGACAGAGTCGAAGGCTTTCTCGTAGTCCACAAATGCCATACACAGCGGCTGATTATACTCTTCTGTCTTTTGAATAATCTGTCAGTATGGATGTGGCCTACGGTGCTGTAGCCATTTCGAAACCCAGCAGCTTGCTCCGGTGGTTGGAATTCGTCGAGTCTTCTGGCGAGACGAGTCGTAACAACCCTCGAGAACAGCTTATAGACGTGGCTCAGAAGTGAGATCGGTCTGTAATTCTTTAACAGAGACTTATCGCCTCTCTTAAAGAACAGTACCACCACACTCCTGGACCACGCCTCCGGCGTGGTACCTCGCTGGAAGTATGACTGATTTTGACAGAACCCAATTTTAGCTTGTAATCTAGTCCTCCGATCCTTTTCCTACATGGGAAAAGAGGCCTACGCCCAGCAGTGGGATATTATTTATTTATTTATACTTTATTGTACACCACAACTACATTTTAAACATTAAACACATCTAAAGACATTTACAGACTGTGAAGTACAATGGGCGGACTTATGGCTATTTAGCCATTTCTTCCAGACAACCCAATTAAAAAAGGATAAATTTAATACGATCGTATCGTAAAGACATTTACAGACTGTGAAGTACAATGGGCGGACTTATGGCTATTTAGCCATTTCTTCCAGACAACCCAATTAAAAAAGGATAAATTTAATAAATGCTCGAAACAGGGTATAAGTTGTAGGTGGTGCAGTTATATGATAAACTTATATGCTATAACATACATATACTACTACTTATACAGAATCTTTGAGGTGAGAAATATACGAGTATATATACAGAATATAGGTAGGGATCCCTAGTACATTTTTTTAACCTGATCAGTATCAAGCTGATTTTCCGTGAGTAGCTTCATTTTGATGAGACGAACAAAAAGTTCCTCTTCGAAAACTCTCGATTGTGGTAGATAATAGAGTTAGCAGGAGGTAGAGCAGCAGTGAGCGTAGGACCGGGATAACGTACCACGCAATTTGTAGGACAATGTTACTATTAAATTATATAAATATTAACTAAATAAAAGAAAAAAAATCAAAAAAAATAATCAATTTTTTATGACCTTACGAGGTCATCAAGTTGATGACCTCGTAAGGTCGTCAAAAATTATTACTAACCAGCATCCTCGATAAATGGGCTATCTAACACTGAAAGAATTTTTCAAATCGGCCCAGTAGAACCAGAGATTACCGCGTTCAAACAAACAAACAAACAAACAAACTCTTCAGCTTTATATATTAGTATAGATTTTTCTTTAGTACCCACAACAAATGGTTATATGACAATTTACAGTAAAAAAAAAATAAGAAAATAATAGGTTATTTATTACGTAAAAACTAGACGCTGCCGCGTTACCGGTCGCTCAAATTTTACCCCTCATGCACCTAAAGAAGTTTCACTTCAAAAATATCGATTTTTTTTCAATACATCAAACTCCGATATTGATATATTTAAAAATATCGATATATCGAGAATCTGATATTTTAAATAATTGTGTTTGCTAGCAAACGAAAAAAAACCGTCTTCAATTACATCGACAAGTTTAGTAATACAATGGAAGTAGATGAAAAAAATTAACAAACGCACTAGTCGTCACTACGATTTTCGAAAGTTCTCCTCGATTTCCCTGGGATTCCATCATCAGATCCTGGTTTCCTTATAACGGTACCACCCTGGGGATATCACCTTTCCAACAAAAAAAAATTATTAAAATCGGTTAATAAACGACGAAGTTATGCCCGAACATACATTAAAAAAATATATATACGGTCGAATTGAGTAACCTCCTTTTTTGAAATCGGTTAAAAACGGTGTGTTTGAGAGCGCGCTCGCGGCGAGAGCGCGGCGAGTCGCTGCGAGAGCGCGGCGAGTCGCGACGCTAGCGCGGCGATACGCCGGCGATACACTCGCTTATTGCCACTCGTCCACACTCGTCGCATCGCCGGCGATACGCTCGCTCGTGGAGACGGCTCCATAGAGAGTGTATAGAAATAGGTGGCACGGCGATACTATCGCCGGCCATACGCTCGCTCGTGGAGACAGCCCCTTAGTGTGAGTGGAAGGAATTTGTCATCACATGGCAATAACTATATGATTTTTTTATAGTTGGCCTTCGAAGGAGCATGGCCTTCCATGGTACACCCACTATAGATGGCACGTGTTATCTCTCATGGCTGATTTACACGGAGTCAGTGACTGCCGGCAGTTTCCTACGGAGTCAGTGCTGACCTGTCACTGCCATCGTGTAAATTGTTTTCACGACAGTACAGCACTGTCGCGTCAGTACTGACTTCTAAATTCCCGCTCCATATTTTTCGGCGTCAGTCCGCTACCCCCACCACCCACGCTAGCGCAACTATCACCGTGTAAATGCCGAAGTCAGTCGCTGCCGCGTCAGTGTAGGGTGACCACGCTACATCATAACAAAATAATATAAAATAAAAATTATTTTTTTTAAAATTATATAAAATAAAAATTATTTTTTTTAAAAAAAAGTAAATAGTCAAATAAAAATTTAAAAAATGTTCCATATCTGCAATGACCCGAATATAAAATGATTTATATCATTTTAAAAAGATAGAAAAGTTTTAGTATCATGGCACAATCCATCAAACTATTTACCATAGTTTTATTTTTCCGTAGATCTTACTCGGTATATTCAAATGTTTTTTTTTTTACAGTATGCTTAAAACTTGTTATACTATTGAAAACAGTCAATAAGGTGTGTAAATCAAATGAAAAAAAAAATAGCTACATTGCCATATTTAAAAAAATAACTAAAAGATGGAAAATAATAAGTTGTAATAGCTATGCATTCCAATTCAACAAAACAAAAACCTTTTAATTAAAATTAATTTATATCTACAAATAAAAATAACCAAAAAAAAGTTTTATTCTACATCTCATAATACTTTTTGTGCATAAATATTAATTTTATACCTCTATTATTAACTCAGACTTTTTGCTGTTTTCGAGAATTCATTTGTCCGCACTGACTTTACAGACGTGTGTACACCATAAGACTACTGACGTTACTACTGCCATCGTGTAAATTGTACGAGTCAGTTTTCGGCGCCAGCACCATAGGCCAGCACTCGTGAGCACTGCCGGCAGTCACTGACTCCGTGTAAATCAGCCATAAGTCCAGTCTCACACTGGTAACTCAGCTCTTAAAATTATCAATCTGTTCATTCATTCATTCATTCGGGTTAGTGGCTTCCAACAGTGCCAACATAGTGCCAAACTAGCACAGATGATTTCGCCAATATTATCAATCTGTATTCTGAACTCTGCGGTGTCGAAGTCAATGTCAATTATGCTATTCTCCATCTATTCTCCATGAGTCCATCATTACTTCATTAGCAGTGTGACCGCTTACAGTAGATTGACTACTGAAACAGTAGATTTTCGTTGCAAAATTGGTAGTGCAGTAGATTATCAGCATTTTTTGAAAAAGTAGCAGATTTCAGTAGAATATCCTGGATATATTTTAAAGTTTAGTAAATATTTTTCTCATAACACGGCAACATCGAAAATGTATATCTATGGAAAATGTAAACAAATTACCTCTGACAGCTGTCAGTGATTCGTTTAACTCTGTTGGCACCATTGCGAATCACGTCGAACAGGGAATTTACCCCATCTTATTATTATTATTCTTTCATTTTCTTGAAAGCACAGAGCATAGTAAAACTTACCTTGAAAATTTGATTACCAACGCTAATGATCAACAAATAATTGATGAGGAGTATCGTCAGCTAAAATTAGATAGTAGCGTTCAAAATTTGTTGGCGTCATCCAGTCATTCAACTGTTTCGGTTGACACTGACAAATTTTGGTCAAATGTACATAGATTGATAAACATTAACAATAGATTGAAATTTGATAATCTTTGTAGATTTGCAAAAGCGATGATTTGTTTGCCGGTATCAAACGCCTCTTGTGAGCGTATATTTTCACAAGTAAATTTGGCGAAAACAGAGCAGCGCAATAGGTTTTTATTTTTTAAGCACTCATGTATCATCACTTTTACATGTAAAACAAGGTTTGATTGACAACGGCGGTAATTGTACGAATTTCCAACCAGAAAATAATATGGTTAAATTAATTAAAAAATCGAAACATGACCTTGATGACTAATTAATTTGTACTAAATTAATTAGTCATCATTGTCATGTGTATATATTGTTATTGTCATGTGTTATAACGTAGGTATGTATCTAATTACTTATTAATAAAACCTGATTATATTTAACTTGTGTTTCATTTCTGTCTCATCAAAAATTATTAATTTAAGTGAATTTAAATCACAAACTACTTCAGTATAATTTCAGTAGTTTTTTCATGGTTTTTTCCAAAACGTTAGTAGATTTCAGTAGAAAAGTAAATTACATCTAATCAACATCAGTAGTTTAGCGGTTTTCGAAAACGGTCATACAGCATACTGTTCATTATGGGCCCCGTAAACGATTAAACTTGTTTGATC
The DNA here is from genome assembly GCA_905220545.2 of Melitaea athalia. Lineage (NCBI taxonomy): Eukaryota > Metazoa > Arthropoda > Insecta > Lepidoptera > Nymphalidae > Melitaea > Melitaea athalia. The sequence continues at coordinate 12,511,822 of HG992185.1, read as the reverse complement.
AAACTTCATGTTTTCATATAAAAAACATACCAAAAAAGCCCGCAGCCCCACACACGATCAAATAATTTGACAAACACGTTTGTCAAACAGAAATTTAATATGAAGTTTGATCAAATATTTGATCGTCTACGGGGCCCTTTAGTCAATAACAGTGTTGCCAACGTAGGCGATTTTTCGCCATTTAGGCCACTCAATATGGAAATCGGCGACAAAAATATCCAAAAGGCGACTGGTCGCCTTTTAGGCTACTTAGTTGAATAAACAAATTACAACACTAATGAGCATAAATATAACCAAAAAAAAAGTTATACCCCACGCATATTCTTAATCTAAATAGTGTGAGAAAATCAAGAGAAAACGATAAACACACCCTTCGTTAGCTTCGGGCCTCAGAGAATACCCCGTAATTATTTATATTTATTGTTTTTATATCCCATACTAAAAGAAGTATAGCTTGTCTAAGCTGAAATGACGCGCCCTACTACCGCATTTACGCAACGAGAAAAAATATGAACGAAATACACACAAAAATGCGATTGTTATTGGTCATTCAATTGCCAGTTACACACAAACGTAATAGCATGCATCGTTCGAATTTTTGTCCAACTAGTCATAAATTTTACTGTCTGAACATGCGAGAGAGCCGACGTTATGTTTCACACATACATACGTTCAATGATTTACATGCAAAAAAGTTTATTTCTACCAATAAAGCCCAAGAAGTCAAACAGCGATGCACAAATTTTTACGTGCAAGCGCACTAAGCAGTGAAGGAATTAGTTGACAGGCTGCCATTCAATGTGTTGGATAATTGAAGTTTTGTCAGAAATGTTGACGGCAAAATTATTATGCATTCTTTGATATTGTTGGCAACAGATGACGCAGTATCAAAGTACTCGTATATAAATAAAAAATTTAAAATGCTGTGCTTTATTTTAGTTTTAGCGTTTGGGCTACTTTTTACCTCAGCTCCATTTCGGCTACTTGGCTACTCAAGCCCTAAAAATGGCGATATTAGGTCCTGAGTTGTTGGCAACACTGGTCAATAAGTCAATAACTCAAATCTCAATTCTCAATGCCGGAATGCTCAATGTCAATACCATGAATACAATTTACAATGTGTTAATGTGTTTATAATTTTATATTTGTATGTTGAGGGTTTACTGTATTTTTTCCAAATTCCAATTGCAAATTGGTCCCTTTTAAGGGCTCAATCAGTTCCTAACTTTCTTTTGAAGCCTAGTTAAATACTATTATTAATATTAACTAGCAGTACTTACGCGAGTTAGCTTATTAAACGTGTTAATGATATAATAACACCCACAAACCAAACAATTATAAATTATTGTTTGTTTTGATCATTATGTTTATTATTTAGTCATCTTATAGACTAAAAAGACTGGGCTACAAATAATTTTAGTTAGTTTGTTTAGTTTTGTTTGTTTCAATGAAAAGAACTCGAAACGATGCAGTTAAGGCTGCTGTTACTTCCTACTTAGAAAGGCGAAATTATCCAGTAAGTTTTAACACGTTCACTGTCCAATGACTCCAAAGGAGTCACATTTGTACCAAACTCATAGGTCCATGACTCTAGTTGGAGTCATAATCTATAAGTAAATTTAATGTTTTTTATTTGACTGGACGTATGAATAAGAGGAAAAAATTTCTCATGGACGTATGGTTAGATAACAAAGCTACCGAAAATTTAAAAGAGCCGCCGTAAAATGTTTGCCAGTTTCCCATATATGAAGAGGGTAAAATAAAACTAATTTTTTTGGAGGCAATGTTGTTTATTTATTTAAATCAATGTAATGTATTATAACATGGACGGCAGAGTACTATTTTACACTTGGGGCACCACGTTATCACTTTAGAAGCCTTTGTACCAGCAAGTTTTGAAGATTGTCCCTCTGAAATGAGCTTATTGTAGCAGCCTTTGCATCGTTTTTTATTCGTTTTACGACCTGGTTCCTTGGTCATTTTCTCGAATGTGTGTTTCTTTTCAGGTAATGACTGCGGGCGTCCAACATATGTTTGGTTTTCGTCTCTTACCTGTAGCAGATTTTTTATTATTATTTCATGTGCCGATAACATGCCAAGCTTCTTTTGTCCCGAGTTCCTTTGCAGTTCATTGAAAATAAGGCACGAGTTTACCACCGCAATTGACAGCAAGTCTACGGCAATTTTTTTGTACCAAGTTATCGATTTTCTTGTAGGACTATTATAGCTACTCAACTGATCCGACACATCGATACCTTTTTTCCCTCTATTATTACTCTAAAACCATTTCAGGTTTGAGTACTGGTCTTCGCCTGCTACTCATTTTCATTTCTTTTCCATGGCATGTAGAAATAAGAAGTAAAACGTCACGTTTATCGTGCCATTTTAGCACAGTAATATTGCCTTTCTGCATAGCTGCAATCTCCCCTTTCTTCAATTTACTTCCAGTAACTTGTTGCGGAAGGCCTCTTCGCATTTTATTCACTGTACCTAACAAATCAGTACGACGGGTCTTCAAAAAATTGGCTAGAGGTACACTGGTGTAAAAATTATCAGTTATTATCAACGTACCTTCATCTAGCAGGTTTTCAGCAAGGCGTGCGACTATACTTCCCGATAAATCCAAATCGTAGACTCTTTGGCTTATACCGCAATAGATTTCATACTCCCATACAAAACCATCAATTGTACATAGTTTGTAAATTTTAACGCCATATTTGTGAGCTTTAGATGGTATGTATTGCCGAAAGCAAAGGCGTCCGCGAAAGTGCACCATTGATTCATATAAAAATATATATGATTGACTACTATTTTTAGTTAACACGTCCATGACTCCATAGAGAGTCACACAATTTTTAGTTCACACGTTCATGACTCCTTAGGGAGTCCTATTTTTTTTTACAGTATTTTCCTGAAAAAAAAAATTTTTTAGGCCGTATTAGTATAAATGTAATCTCTTATAATGATTATTGTCAAGTTAGGGCAAAATTGTAGGTGGACGTACGAATACATTTTATAACTTTGTACTAGGACAGGGAACGTGTTAATAGTTATTACTTGGAGTAACTTGTGTCGTTAGCTTAACTATATAAATAAAATAATTTTCAGGATATTGATTTCTTCAATAACAATTCTTCAAGTCGTAGTGCTGAAGAAATGGCAGTGTCAACTATCATACAATGTGAAGCCAGTCGAGCTAATTCTATTTTGTTTTCATGTATAAACAATGACCCTGCACACTATGATGTTCAATACACAAGGTACTGTCAAATATTTTTATTTCCTAGATTATATTATATAATTTTAAAACAAAAATAAAACAATATGTCTTTATATTTCTGATTTTACAGGCTTGTTAATTTCATAAAGGATATAAAGTCTGAGACTGTGAAAAATGAGTTACTAGGCTTACTGACTCCACTTTTGTGCCACTTGTATCTAGAAATGTTGCGTGGTGGACATGGAGGGGCAGCTCAAATGTTCTTAAAAAGGCAGTCTGCGACACTTCCACAAAAAGACTTATCTTATCATCAGCCTATAGATGGAAACTTGCCATCTGCTCTCTATCGTCCAAACAGTCTGGAACAGTTGTTCAATTCATTACAAAATGGAACTATCGACAATGAAACACCAGAGAAAGATTATATGAACCAATTACTAGATGATATTGGAACAGTTTATACATTACAAGAAATTGAATCTCGCCCTACTATTGCAGCCTTTAGGTATGTTTCCTTTTAATTTTTTTAGGCATTTATTTTGGCGTTTTTAATAATGGGTTTAATTTTGATTGTTTCCAGGTCTTGTAAATATGATATTTATTTATCACAAGATGCTTTAAATATCCTAAAGGCATATTTAGCTAAACATGGCCATGTTTTACTAATTCAAGTTTTTCAAACTTGGTTTCATATAGACATAAATAATGAAAATAAGAAAAATCCAGTAAGTTTTATAATTTGGATCAAGTAGTGTTATAAATATATAATATTTTTGTTGTAACATATTTGTATAAATTATTTTTACAGGAAGATGATGAAGAACAAACAGAAAGTGAAAGAAATATACCGAAAACAAATTGTAGTGAAAAAGTAAATGATATTAATGGTAATATAGTTATAATCAAAATAATATTTATTATATACCTTCATAAAACTAAACAGTAAATTGCATTAATGAAAGAAATTAATAAGGCCAGTTATGCCTAAGTGAGCTAAATTTAACAATGAAACCAAAAATTTATGGCTTACTTTTTAAAATATTGTTTTAAGAAAGTTTTCGCTATACGTACCGGCATGGATCTTAAGCACTGACCTTCAACTTATGGAGAAATGTGTTTAAGGTCTCTTTGATAGTAAAAAGTGAAGCACAGGAGCAGGGTAAACATGGTCGTACAATGATTGGTCAATCACACTTGTCACTTGATTTGTTTGTTTGCCTTGCTACATATGTGTTACAATTCGAGTATTAATAAGTGGCTTACTTAATTAATACTCGAATTATTGTATTCTCTTTATGATGCCACTTATGTCGAAATAGCCATTACCAGTACTTCTAGTATACTTAATTTCATGATTATTGTGAAGTGTCACAATATGCTCAAAGTCCCTGCCGGTAACTATACCTTCTAACTTTCAATCTTAATATTCAGAACCATTGATGTACGTAGTTACAAAAAAGACTTAAACTTTTTTTTTATGTTACTACATATGTTGGCAAACAAGCGTACGGCTCACCTGATGGTAAGATCGTAGCCTATAGACGCCTGCAACACCAGAAGCATCGCAAACGCGTTGCCGACCCTATCCCCAATCCCCCCAGCAGCTCTGGTCACCTTACTCACCAACAGGAACACAATACTGCTTGAAAACAGTATTATTTAGCTGTGGTCTTCTGTAAGGTCGAGGTACTACCCCAGTCGGGCTGCTCCATATTTTGAGCAGGAAATTTCCTGCTGTGCCCTACCTCAGTTAAAAGTTACCTTTAGTCTTTAAATCAAGTTTATCAATATTCCAAATTGTATTAGTTGAATATAACGAAATGACTACCTATAGATATATTCTCCAAATGCAATGGCCATACAGAGTATCAGTCTGTTGACAAAGACTTGAGAGAATTACAAGATGCAATCAAAGGTGTAAGAGAAACTACTGCACCTCTCAAACTGTATAAAATAGCTGCTCCAGATACACAGTAAGTAACATTTATTTCTTTATATTTGTAAACGAACAGTACAATGACACATAAATAATAAAGAGATAACACATTAAGCTATATAATTTCCACAAATATTTAGATCCACTAATAGAAATATTATTTTATTAAAAGATCTACTTTTACATAATTTCTCCTATAATTTCCTACTTTACTTCTATGAGCCAATAAGGTAATGTTTTATATCAGTTTAAATAAAAAAATCTGTTTGAATGTTAAGCTTGGTAATTTTACTTATCTAGTAATGATGAAAAATAATGTTATAGCAATATAAATTATGTTACATAGAAAAATAAATAAATAAACATGCTGCCAAAACTACAATTATCAGTGACTGATTAAAAGTAAAAAACCTTTTTAAAAAACAAGCTTTTATTTGAATGCACTAAAACGAAAAAAATAAATTTTAACTTTAAAACTTTTACTATCTACTTATAAAGTCTTTACACATAATCTATATGATATAAAAACTTGTCGCGAGATTGCTTGTAAACAAGTAAATTAAATAAATTGATATGATTGATTTTAACTATTAAAATTTTCAAACTGAGTAATTACGAGTACTCATATTTCACGACAAGCTTTTATATCATATAGATTATGTGTAATGACTTTATAAGTAGATAGTAAAAGTTTTAAAGTAAAAATTTATTTTTTCCATTTTAGCGCATTCAAATAAAAGCTTGTTTTTTAAAAAGGTTTCTTACTTTTAATTTATTTATATACTTATGTCACTGTGTTTGTTGTAACACAATCTTTGTCTATGATATTATGTATAACTGATATTATTTACATAATAAATAATGACAAAAATGTTATAATATTATATTTATTCCATTCTATATTTGCATCACTACATTTCAGCCTAGTATGTGCAAAAACTGATCAATACTGTAATGTGTTATGTGGAGGATTTGATAACTCAGAAGTAAGACTGTGGCATCTCGGACAAAACAATGTAAAGAAAAGGATTAACCGAAATATATCTGAGATTGAATTGGCTTGCTGCATTCCACCCGAACCTGAAACACAGTTGGATACAACTTTGTATGTAACTTCTTTAGAAATATATGTTAATTTCATAGTTAGAAAAGAAAGGAGTTCAGAAAAACATCACGAAATATCAAAAGGGAAGGGATCTAATTTTCGTTTCAATGCACAAAATTAACACCCTGCAAACTTGACGCCTCCTCCTCTAGAGAATCACGATGCTTAAGTTACCAAAATTTAATTATAATATATCTGTATTTAAAGATAAAATTCTGAAAATTTCTATTTACTTAACACAAATATACATGTGATTTTTGGGTATGTTGGAGTCAAAAAATTTACAAAAAAATAACCACATGAATAATGGAAATAAATTATTATATTATCGTAATTTTTATTTCAGCCAAATAGGTACAGGAATACCATTGAGAGGTCACTCTGGTCCCATACAAGCTGTCAGTATTCTCTCTAAAGAAGAAGTTGTACTTTCAGCATCACATGACAGTAGCATGAGAGCTTGGAGATTATCAGATTACTCCTGTGCCTCTATTTATAGGTATATATTTTTTCTATCATAAATTTGTATGTTTGTGAAGATGTGTAGATGGTTTTTGTTACATGTATTTGGTACGTAAAAAGCTGAAAATCTAGAATAATACATGGACTGTTTTTAATCTTAAATTCTCTTACTAGATACACTTTAGCTTCGTCCATTAGTCTTTAAGTACCTACGAGAATGTGCTCAGTGGTCCAGATGACTTCACAGTTCACCCACCAATGCATGGTGGGTCATACTCTGTATAATACCGCTATCTAAAATAAAATATAAATTGTCCTGTGTAAGATTTTAACACAAAAATATTCTAAAAAATACGATGATATTTTTTTCAACAACAGGTTGCAATTACATAAAAATCACCCTTTTTAGGGTTCCGTACCCATAATGGTAAACCACGGTACGACCGTCTGTCACCAGGCTTTATCTCAAGAACGGCGATAGCTAGACAGTTGAAATTTTCACAAATTATGTATTTCTGTTGCCGCTATAACAACAAATACTAAAAACAAAATAAAATAAATATTTTTTTCAAAACGCGACTTATTGCCTATTTTTGCTCGATATTAATGAATGGTAACAGGTAGGCACTTGAAATATTCACAAAATACTTAATTTTATATTTACTTGAATAATAAATAATAAAATTAAAATTAAAAAAATATTTAGGGGGCTCATACAACAAAAGTGACTTTTTGCCGCTTTTTGCCCCAAATTAAAATAAATGTACCTACTGTTGTTTACCTAGCCAATCCCTTCGTGCGCGAGCTCGACTTGCACTTGGCTGATTTTTTTAAAAAATATATCTTGTTTTCATTTCAGAGGTCATAATTATCCAATCTGGTGTATGGATGTGTCAAAAAATGGTCTGTTTATAGTAACTGGATCTCATGACAAAACGGCAAAATTATGGTCACTGGATCGAACATTTACTGTCAGAGTATTTGTCGGACATACGTCTGATGTAACGGTAAGCTTTGATTATTATAAACATACAACTAAATCTTATTAACTTTTAGGTTTTGAGCTGTTAATCTTGAACTTTATCAAGTTGTTACATATGAAATTGGTCCTTAAACATTTAAGAATTTCCTCATGTGTGGGAAACACAAAAAAAAAAAAAAAAAAAATAATACGAATTAAAAATGGCATGGTGTCGTATCTTGTCAAAGAATTCGTTGTAATATGAAACTTTGAAGAGTTGGTAATTACTCCAAAGAGATTTACCACGCCTTCGGCGTGATACGCCGCTGCTTGGACTAAGGCTTTTAGGACAGGTTGTCCTAAGCTAAAGGCGCACTTAAAGAGCTCAGTGGTAATCCCGTCATCCCTCGGGGCTCTCCTGTTTTTAACTGCCCAAGCGCCGTACTAATCGCATCGACTTCGATATCCGGAATCTTCGGAAAAATTACGCAAAATATTGAAAGAAAGAAAGAAAGAAAGAAAAATATTTTATTGTTCACAATATAAAACTTAAAACAAAACAAATGTAGTTTTACAGAGATTGCGAACAATAGAGGTAGCCACTCAGCATTTGCCACACCATTGCGACAATGGTGAGACGCTGATTTTCAGTGACTCCTCATAGTCACTCGTTTGGAGCGACAACAGCACTTAACTAAATTACAATTTTAATAATTATATTTTTAAAAATTATAAATATTTATGTTTTTCAAATATATACAATATAGGTACTCGTAGAACTCAATTAATAGTTATGTGTTGGTATTAAGTTAAGTTAGTTAAGCAAAATATTGCATATGGCTTTTCGGTGTTCCGAGTTTCAGGCTTGTGTACACTCAACGAGTACACCGATCCATAAAATTTCTCGATCTCGGCTCTGACAGCGTAAGCAAACGATTCTGTCATCCGCTGTTTTAAGATTCGCAAGAAAGCTTCTTCACAGTTGTCTTTAGGAAACTTTCGATCCCCTAGTATGCTCTACAAGAGTTGTAATTATTACTCGTATTTGAACAATGGAGGTCTCTGGGTACAATTCTCCGTATCTTCTTGGGAGGCGTTGTGTCCTAGTGATACTACTTGTATTTGAGCTGTATAGGCATGTCTCACCTCCACCTCATCAGATCCAAGATTTAAGGAGAAAGTTTGGACTTCTTCACAGATTGCGTCTGCGCAAAGTGCCTACGATCCAGGGTACCCACTGTTTTCCCCACGTTTTAGTCCCCTCGTTCATCTTGCTAGTAGAATTCAGCGAATCTATTTTACCATTCAATTTTGAACTCCTCGGAGCTTTATTGTTCTTGGGACAACGTTAGTTAAACGGTAGATTTCATTAAGCGGATTTTCGCCAGTGTTTAACCTATTAGCCGCTCAAACATCTCTCTTATCCACCATGGTAAATTCTACCTAGGTACACTCAGGTCATTTTATTCATCATACCTCTCATACATGTCCGGCGATAGTTTCTTTTTTTTTTTTTTTTTTTTTCGTTAATTTACGGGGCGACAAATCTTCAAAAGACACCACTGGGCAGTGTCTCCATATACACGGTAATTACCGTAGATGCACCGTAATGTGGTCTTAATCTACCGTCAAGGTATTAAGGTATTACCGTGACCGTGTCGTACATCACCGTATCCACATACGAATACATCACCGTATCCATGTACGAGTACACTGCGTAAAACGAATCTTGGTCAACTTAACATAATTATTTTGTAACAGCAACACTGTTCTTGGTCCCTGGGATTATCTGAAATTATTTTTTGATATATTTTCTTCTACTCACCTACAATACAAAGTGCATTTACTACTACTAACGATATTATGTTGCTTAGAATGAATAAATCAATTTACGAAAAATATATTGTTTTCCTAGGAAAGTCAGATTCCGAATGATACATAGTAAATTATTATGTTAAAATAATTCATTTTTTATCTTTTGTTGTTAATTATTAAAAAAGCAAATATATTTTGAATTATGCTGTGTGGCTACGGCAAAGAATTTAGCCTCCCCCTCTCTTCCCGTGGGTGTCGTAAGAGGCGACTAAGGGATAACACAGTTCCACTACCACCTTGGAACTTAAAAGCCGACCGATGGCGGGATATCCATCCAACTGCTGGCTTTGAAATACACAGGCCGAAGACGGGCAGCAGCGTCTTCGGTGCGACAAAGCCAGTCCTGCGGTCACCAACCCGCCTGCCCAGCGTGGTGACTATGGGCAAAACACATGAGTTCACGTCATTTTTGGCGCGAACTTGTGTAGGCCTATGTCCAGCAGTGGACTGCGATAGGCTGAAGTGATGAGTGATGATGTGATTTTGAATTCATATCGTTGTTATTTTCCTTTCAAAAATTACACGGTAATTTACACGGTAAACTTTTAGTCGATCCACCGTAATAATGGCTCAAAACACCGTATTTTTACCCTTGCAACACGGTAATTCTTAATTTACATATGGAGACACTGCCACTGGGTATAAGATTTTTTTTTCGTTAATTTACGGGGCGGCAAATCTTCAAAAGACACCACTGGGTGTAAGATTTGATGGTTTAATTTAATGCGTCTCGCTTGTATGTTTTATTCGATGTAGTATAATTATGTGATCTAACAGAAACTTTTAAATAATTCTTGATTGGTGGTTGCATATAGCATATATATTCTTTATTGCACTAAGTAATTACAACAACACATTATAATAAAGGAAGTAGGCAAGGGCGAACTTATCTCTAAAAGAGATCTCTTCCAGTCAACCCATAGATCTCTTCCAGTCAACCCATATACCTACTATAAGATAGGCGGAGCAAGGTGTGTAGGAAACAGTGGAGTACCAGTATCATTCACCAACCAGCAGTACCATTCTATCGCAAGTGCCTTGCCTCTGTAGTAGGCAGACAGCCAGCGGAATTTTAGGCAAACTGGACCCTACAAAATAATTGAATAATGTATTTTGTATGTAGTGCGTGAAGTTCCACCCGAACGAGGCGTACCTGGCGACGGGCGGCGCGGACCGCAGCGTGCGGCTGTGGAGCGTGTGCGACGCGCGGCTCGTGCGCGTGCTGCTCGGGCACCGCGCCGCCGTGCGCGCGCTCGCCTTCGCGCCCGCCGGCACGCACCTCGCCAGCGCCGGTTAGCGACTCTGGATATACTAAATATATATATAAGCGTATATACAAACTAATCATGTTACAAATTATGAATTTGAAATAATTTTTATCCCAATTATAGTATTACTAGGTCAGTAGCGTAATATACTTAGGGGTAACCCCCTATTTTTTTGTTAACCCAGGGAAAATTCCATGGATACCAATGGCCCAGAGCAGCCGTGGGTTATGTCCGACTCGTACGGATCAAAACCCTGGGGTGTGTTGCTTTCGACACGCCTGGTTGATGAAATCACTGGGTCGGTTATACTTTCGCGATCCCGCTAGCGGTTGCCCTAAAGGCACGTCGCGATTAGTAACTCCTGTAGGCTCCCTCGAAAACAAAGGTCGGCTCCCTTCTCAGAACCGTGCAATGAGGACGATACATGGTGATGTATTAATCAATCTATCGCTCGCTGGTTAGATGTTACGGCCAGGTAGGCCTTGCGTTGCCGCCCGCGCCTTCCGTGACATATCGGGTGCGAGTTTGGGTCTTGTTCTCATTCCCGTACTGCCGCTTCTTTCTGCAGCATTATGGTTTTGCAGAAGGAGGAAACTGCATCCCATTTTTCTTCACTGTCGACCATGGCCCTAATTAAAGTCAACAACGAGTGGTCCGGTCCAATAACTGCCGATAAGGCGGCGCGCTCCTAGCTCCATGCTGAACAGTCCTCGTGCGTGTCTCCGCCGTGTCCTCGGCGCGGACGTCGCAGTGATGACAGTCCGATGTCGGCTCCCGCCCCAGCACTCGACACGAACTCGAAGCAGCCGTGCCCGGTCAAAATCTGTGCCGAGTGGAACGACACCGCGCCGTGTCTCCTTTCAACCCAGCCATGCAGACAGGGCCGAATCGCCGTCACCAGCTCCCAACTCGCCTCTGGATTCTCCAGGCTGGCCGACCACTTCCGGAACAGGTCGTCGCGAGGACACCCTGCGGTACGCTCGTGCAGGTCACAGAGCGACAGCAAACTGCGGCCGTCGCAGCAATGGCACATTTCTGGCTCACAGTGCGTCCGCCCTAATCGGTGCACCATAGAGCGCCATCGAACGGGGGTACACCCCTAGGTATACGCTACTGACTTAACGGTCTTCTAGAAGACTTTGTTACGTTTTGTTTTTAATATTATTTAGAATGGCCAAAACTAATCATAATTATGATGATGTTTAAGTCACAGATTAGTAAATAGTACTACGTAACCAAGTGTTAATTATTATAGCTAAAATAATATTTTTCTAACTAAAATCCTAGTTATTATTTAGTCTAATAATTAGCCAACGTTAGATAGAGTTCCCGATGCTTCGAATGTTGAAATGTTTAATTTATTTTGTTCTGGCCCCTAAACTTGTGTTGTCAGAAGCGGTAATTTCATTCAGATTAAAGTTTAACAAAATGTACAAAACCCCTAATGACATTTACTAATTTTACATATCTGATTTAAATTATCAGGAGACGATAAGAAGATAAAAGTATGGGATTTGGCTGCATGTAATTGTGTACATGAATACAGAGGACACCACGGAAAAGTCATATCCTTAGATTGGTCTGCAGTCGCAAAACCCAGCTTATGTAACAGAGTTTCAGTAGATCCAAATTACCCAAATACAGAAAATTTTACACTGTGTTCAGCTGGTATGGATGGAATTGTCAAAGTTATGTGGGACGCTAATATGAAAAATAAGTAAGTATAGTTTATAAATACAGATACAGTTTCTGTACTAATATAATGAAGCAGAAGAATTATGATCTTTTGTGTGTACATACAAATATCGGTAAACCTACCGATCCAGACTTTTTCTTAAAGTCTGGGTAGGCTTTAAGATATCTTGGTAGGCATATATCTATATATATGTTATCGGAAATGTATGAAATCTAGGAATTGTATACAAATCCTAGGAAATTTATATAATTCCGAAGCTATTTAGCAAATGTATAAAATATTGTTTCAAAAACTTTATAATACATAAATATCCTAGGAAATGTGCACAATTCCTAGGAATTGTATATAATTCCAATATCGTATTAGTAAATGTATAAAAATAATGTTTTATGTAATAAAACACGTTGTTAAAATGAGAATAATAATTTTTATTATAGCACTTGTTGAGACAACAACGTTCAGGTAACAGTCATATCGTAAAATATAATAATCTTCATATTATCTTACTAATTAAATCTTCGAAAATCAAGTATCTAGGAACTTTTAAAATGTATTTATCACAAAATCGACTTACATATATTATTCTTATAAACTCAAACTTTCGTTTGGTAAGTAATCAGTCTGTTATATCTCAAATATTACAGTCTGTAATATCTCAAATATTTACATTTCCGATTCATATTTAGACAATGTATAGATTTCCTAGGAAATGTGTCTAATATAATTTATTTTATTTTATTTAAACTTTATTACACAACTCAGAAAAAAATAAAAAAAAACAACATAAACAACACTTCGAGATATCAGGTTGCGCAAAAGGCGGACTTAAGGCCGTACAGCCTTATCTACCAGTCAACCTTAAGGCGTAAAGATAGTAAAAAGTAAGTGTTAAGGTAGGACTATACAACAGTATAAACAAAATAAGTAAACATACGCATAAAAGTACAGAGATATACCTATATATACATATATCCATACTACAAACAAGATATAAAAAAAATACGTCCATACAAAAGTAAACACACGAAGAAATGTCATAAATAAAATAAATATCTACACATTACACACACGGTCGTCTGTTCCTAAAGTAAGCAACTTAATGCTTGTGTTATAGGTAATAGCCGACTGGTCTAGCTACATATTTTTTTTTTCGATAAACATACTTATAAATAATACATATATAAATATATAAATAAATATGTATATTACACCCAGACTCTGGGTGGGAATCGAACCCACAACCCCCGGAGCAGAAAGTAGGGTCACCACAAACTGCGCCAACGGGCTAGTCTAATATAGTAATATAATAATAGTCATGACATGAAATTATATTTAATGTAAGCCTAAAGATAGTAAAGGGCTATTGACAAAGTTTGTTTAAGTACTACTTTTTAACCTGGGTTTTAAAGGAAAGTTGAGAAGGAGAGTTCTTGATGTTTAGCGGTAACTCATTCTACAGTCTGATGACATTAACTGTAAAAGAATTAGACATAAAACCAGATTTATGAGAAGGTATGCTTAGAGTAAGGTTATGAGAAGAACTGAGATCCCTAGAATGAGTGTTAGAAAGAAAATTAAATATTTACACATACAAATATTTTACACATTTCCGTGCGATTTTAGGAATTACATACTATTCCTAGGAATTGTATACAATGACGGATTACATACATTTCCGGTAACATATACAGGATGGTCCAAACGGTGACCTCCAAAAAATTTTTTTGTATTGCTGACATCTGGGGGTATTCGAAAATACCTTATCCCTTTCAGACCTGAGATTTTTTTTAACTTATATCAATGTAATTTTTATGATTTTTGTAGTATCTGGTAATGTGAGTAATGAGAAAATAGTAAAAAAAATCTGTTTTTAACCAGAGTTCTTAAAGGTACATATCACGATCGTGAGCTCTGGGTCTTACTTCTACCTGCGCACGATCGTGAGTTCCCAATTAAATGTTATATATTTAATGATTAACGAGTTAAATTGAATTTATTTGCGTATGTTCACTTAAGTTATAGTAATTGGGGAGGTTTTAAGCATTAAGATACATAAATAAGCGTATGTTTGATGGGGTAAATAAAACCAAAAATTTATTAGAAAGATTATATTTATGTTTAAGTTTTTAAATCACAGTCAAGTTAATATCACACATAATGCCTTTCTGGCAAATTAAAAATAAAATAAATCTAACATTATTCTTAAAATTAAAAAAAAAAAATAGGCTGGTAATTTAAAGTCTTTCATTCAAAAACATATCTTAAAAATTCTTTAACAAACAAAAATGGTTCTTAGTCTTATTTAGTGTGATAAAGGTAAAAGCAGTCTTTGTCACGACTAATGCATAAATAAACGTTACACTTGCGACATCTAATTTTAGACCGTGAAGAGCAACTCTCGAAACGACATTTACGTGGAGCTTTTATGTCATCAAAAGCAGGCAAATGGTCGTAGCCATCGTATCTTTTCCCAACCGAAGGATTGTTTGCTGGTTTGTATCGACTGGACATATTATTTTGGTTCTCAACAAGTGGAGACGATTCAAGCCGGTCTTTATCAGGAGTATTAATAAGCGTTTCACCTATTTCAAATCTAAATGTCAGTAGATCCTGAATGCGGTGTTTTGGAATACCCTTAGCTAAGGAATCGCATCTGTATAGTCGCCAAGCGTTTACTACAACTAAGTCCATGAAGTGAAGTATAACTTTCAAAGTCCACTTACGTGTTTTCATAAATGTTCTATAGTATTCCATAGACTGGTCTAAAACATCTGCACCACCCATAAATGCATTATAGGACGTCACTATCTTTGGAGCATCAACATCAACATAACAATTTTGCTTCTTTTCGTATCGTTTAACAATTTCTATTGCCGTACCACCAGTGCAGTTTGAAGCTGTAAGTACAGCTTTGCTGTCCTTCCATTTAACCAAAACTATGTCTTTAGATACTCTTTGCTCAATATCTCCTCTCTTCATCTTTTTATCGTCTTTAAAGCTCAGTTTTTGACGTTGCGGATTACGATTGGCCATGATTGTACCGGTTCCATGATATCCGAGTTTCATTAGTTCGTCCAACAAAGGGATGGTCGTAAAATATCTATCAAAAAAGACACAGCTTCCACGAGGTATACTCTGGATGAATCGTAGCACAACTGCAGGTCCGAGTCCAATAGGGTGCGTAAGTGCGGGATTTTTGCCATAATATATTTCGAAATCAACCATGAGCCCTTCACTAGTGGTGGCTTGTTTTTAACCAATTGTCTGAGGTGACACTTCCCTGTGAAGGGAATCATTTGTTCATCTACTGAATACCGTCCAGGCGTTCTTAAAATTTTTTGCAGCCGTTTTTGACCGCATTAATTACTGGTTGCACTTTCCATGGAGGATTAACTGAGTCTTGAATGGGTGGAGAATCGGTTTCCACAACGTGTAAATTATTTCGCAACGTCATATAAGTCGGTCTATTGTCATTGCACACGTTATCATTTCAATGTTAATTTTTTGTCTCCAATACATAGCTATTCTAGGATAAGATAAAATTCCCATCATAAGGTGAATACCATATAGTATTTTCATTTCCCGTTTAGTAGTTTTTAATATATCACCAGTTTTTCTCATGTGATACATATTTGCGGAACATACATGGGGTATTTTCGAATACCCCCAGATGTCAGCAACCCAAAAAAATTTTTGGACGTACAATCGTGTTAATTACACTATTTAAAACTCAAGAACGGCTGAACCGATTTGGCTGAAAATTGGTGGGGAGCACCAGGAGACGGACATAGGATTTTTGGAGTTTTTATCTCAATTGGGCCCGGTAGGTGGCGCTTCTATCGGTATGTAACTCCGAAACTACTGAACCAATTTGTATCAAATTTTGTAACTGCTATAATTTGGTCCAATTGGTTGTGTATATATAATATATAATTTGTATCAAATTTTGTAAGCATCTGTAATTTGGTCCAACTTGGGAGATAGTGTAGTTTTATCTCAATTGGACCCGGTAGGTGGCGCTGCTACCGGTATGTAAGCAATCAAATTTGGTAACTTTTTTCCGGGCAGGACAACGTCTGCCGGGTCCACTAGTATATTATATATATCACACTAAAAATAATTCAGAAGTTCTGGTTTTGTAGGTTGATTATAATACTGTCTGGTCTGTGTGTTGTCCTTTTACCCTCTGTGTCAGTTCAGTTCACTCCATGACCTTTTCTAAATGTATTTAACATTCTCCTAATTAGTTTCTTAATGTTTCAGGCAAGCATCGAGCCAAGATATTACCACATCTACCTACAATACTAAATGTTCACATTTAGTCGATGTGCAAGTACAACCTGATTGGATATTAGCAATAGGAAGTAAGAGATAATTTTACAAAGAATAAAAATTAAATTTGTGATAAATGTTTTTTTTATTTTAAACTAGCTGACCTGGAGAACTTTGTACCGCCTAACAGTCGATTCTTTAATTTTTAATTATTTTTTTAATACTTATCCTTCCTGGAACCCCTCCAATAACACTTAAACTTTATGGTATGGTAAGCTCACTTTACGAATCTTTTGTATGGGAATATAGAAAAGTATTGTTTTTAGACTTTTTCAGACAATTTTTAAAAAATTTATCTTTGTAAGAACCATCCTCGTACTTCAATGAACATTATAAAAAAAGAATTAGAGCGAAATCGGTTCAGCTGCTCTGGAGATTCGCAACACATTCAGCGATTCATTTTTATTTATATAAGACTAGCTGATCCCGCAAACGTTGTTTTGCCATAAAGTTATTAACCCCCTCTTGTGGGTGGAATATCGTAAAATCCGTTCTTAGCTGACCTCTACTTGGCGAAAGGAATATTCCTACCAAATTTCATGTCTCTACGCCTTATGATTCCAGAGATATCGTGATGAGTCAATATATAGGTGGAAATCTCTTTTATATGTATAGATTTAACCTTTAAACCTACCACGTAAATTATTACTATTAAATAATATAGAAATATTAATCTAATTACCACTACCACCACCACTACAGCCTATCACAGTCCACTGTTGGACATAGGCCTCCACAAGTTCGCGCCCGATATTATGACGCGAACTCATGTGGTTTGCCCATAGTCACCACGCTGGGCAGGCGGGTTGGTGACCGCAGGGCTGGCTTTGTCGCACCGAAGACGCTGCTGCCCATCTTTGGCCTGTGTATTTCAAAGCCAGCATGGATGGTTATCCCGCCATCCGTCGGCTTTTTAAGTTCCAAGGTGGTAGTGAAACTGTGTTATCCCTTAGTCGCCTCTTACGACACCCACGGGAAGAGAGGGGTGGCTACATTCTTTAGTGCCGTAGCCACACAGCACAGTAATCTAATTAGTTTACTATAATTTATATATGGGTATAAAGTATGTATAGTCCGTTCAACGAGAAGAGAGAAAAATTGTAAACAAACTAAAAATGAGAATAATTTACCTATGCAGGGTTTTGTAACCTTTTTTACTTACACAAATTTTTAAAATGTAATAATATTTATATTTTGATAATTACTTAATTAAATTTAATTAATTAAATATAATTAATTATGTAGGTATATAAAATTTTATGTAACTTCTTAAATCATAATTATCAAAATATAAATTTATTTTACACTAGCTGCTGTGCCCGCGACTTCGTCCGCGTGGAATTAAACAAAAAAGTTATTGTTCAGTTCGCAGACTTGTAACAAAAAAAAAACTAAAATAAAAGTAGCCTTAGTTACGCCTTATTACATCAGCTATCTGCCAGTGAAAGTCCCGTCAAAATCGGTCCAGCCGTTTCAGAAATTAGCTGGAACAAACAGACAGACAGACAAAAATTGTAAAAAATTATATTTTGGTATATGTACCGTGTATACATCCATATGCATTTAGTAAAAATCTTTTATTTTAATATTAAAAGCAGACACTCCAATTTTATTTATTAGTATAGATTTAAACCAGTAACAGATAACAATAGAGTGGCCCCTCAATTCCAGGACACATCCCTTATCATCTCTAGCAGTATTGGTATCCTTGGTGTCGACATATCCAGCGACGTCCAGTTCCGATGTCACCTGGAAGACAAGGTCAAGCTGGCATCCAAAAAACTCGGTGTGCTCAATAGAGCGAAGCGGTACTTCACGCCGGGGCAAAGACTGCTTTTATATAAATCGCAAGTCCGCCCCCACATGGAGTACTGCTCTCACCTCTGGGCGGGAGCACCGGCATACCAGCTTGGTCCTCTCGACTCGGTTCAAAAGAGAGCTGTGAGAATTGTCGACGATCCAATACTGACGAGCGATATTGAGCCCTTAAGTCTAAGAAGAGATCTTGCATCCCTATGCGTGCTCTATCGTTTGTACAATGGGTTGTGTTCCGAAGAATTGTTCGAGATGATGCCCACGGCCACTTTTTACCATCGCACCGCTCGCCATCGACAGGGAATTCATGCTCACACATTGCAGCCTAAATGGTCCCGTACAGTTCGGTTTCAGAGGAACTTCCTCCCACGGACCATTCGGCTGTGGAATGAACTCCCTGCCGAGGTTTTCCCACAATGCTACAGTATGGGGTCCTTCAAGAGGGGAGTAAATAGGTTTTTGAAGGGTCGGCAACGCGCATGTGATGCCCCTGGTGTTGCAGGCGTCCATAGGCTACGGTAGCCGCTTACCATCAGGCGGGCCGTATGCTTGATTGCTACCGTCGTGGTATAAAAAAAAAAAAAAAAAAAAAACAATAATTAACAAAAATAATAACAGGAAATAACCGAGAACACGGAATGAAATTAATTCGATATTAATACAATAATTATCTTATAACTACATCTTATGACTAACGACTGCTTTAGTCAATGTGGGACCAAAGAGTAACTCTTCCACATTTTAGGCTTCAAAGGAAAACTTCAATCGACGTCAAATATTGACGTCAATGCTTGCTTGCCATTGCTGAGGTTGTTCAACGTGGAGTCTATGTAGGTCGTAGGTGCCGTGTACAATGTATTGCAAACATGCTGATGCAGCGGTCTATTACTGTGGTGGGTTATGTGTAACATCTCCCCCCGAAGAACAGCGAGTATCGATAGACTTGTTCGAGATAGCCGCTGCATGCTAGGCATCCAGGATCAACTCTTATTTGGCTGGGGTTGATAGTGTGTGGAGCTGGAACTGCATAAACGATTTCAGGGTTGGTAGTTTTCCGTGACGACTGGATACTTTCCTTGTGCGTAGCCGGCGGTAGAGTAGAGTATGAGGTACATGGGTATAGTCGTGTGATATATGACTGGGTCGGTGACGTCATCTAGATGTATGGGCGAATGCGTCGCTATCTCGTTGCTCAGGGCGTGAAGTTTTTGTAGATTCGGAGAATTCAATATGAGCTTCGTATGACTTTGATGTCTTGACTTGTTCTATAGGGGCATCTCGATGATCCTTATGACATGTCCTTTGATGTGATTGTTGGAGTTGGAGATAGTGAAGGCGGGTGTTCTCAGGAAGCAATTTAGTGGGATGACTGCCAAGTAGCTGCCGTGTAGGGTCTGGTATTTTTCTTGACCGCAGGATATATTCAACTTAGTTGGGACGGGAAAGCTCAGGGTGTAGTGCTTGTCGTCCCGGGCTTCTCCATTGATTCTCGTAGAAGATTGACTGTATAGTTAAGTGACAAGATTCCTTCAAAATCTGGTTAATTATTAGCTCGTGGATACAATCTGAATTAGTACGAATCTGATGATTGAGTTTCATTTCACAGAGATACCAGCTGCCTGTGCCAGCTGCTATGTCTCGGGCATTCGGCCTGTATGTACACGAATAAATTCTCATTGGTTGCAATGAAAGGAGAGGATGGGATGAGAGAGTCCTATGCTTATCTATCGAAAGAACGTTTGTGTAGGTACTAAAGGATATTTATTTATTTATTAATCATTTACTGGTGCATGCTTGATGCATATTTAAATTGTTGCCGAATTCCTTTAATTTAATTTTATATAACTTTAATATCATTTAATTTAATATACTATTTTATTATTTAGTTTATCAAAATCAGACTACTCTGTAAAAAGTTATGCGTGGTCATACCTTACAATCAGTGAGTGAACAAACAATCATCCCCTGTTTTCCTACCCTTAGGGTTAGAGTTTTATTTTCAAATTTATATGGGACCAACTTCGGGGTATACTCTTTCCAATAAAAAAAGAATTATCAAAATCGGACTACTCTGTAAAAAGTAATGCATAGTCATACATTAAAAAAATATACGCAACGAATTGATAACCTCCTCCGTTTTTTCATCGGTTAAAAAAGAAGAAATAATAAGTAGATTGTTAGAAAAAATATTTTTTATTCATAGTAGTTTCAAAAACATACTCAAGAGGCAAAATCAACAAGTTCATGATTGTTATTAAAAATATTATTGAAATTTTTTTTACTTTTTTGTGAAAAAATGTGCGAGCGTAGGTTGTTTTCCTTTTTGCGGTGGAGATATTTTCTTCTTGGTTGATGCAGTACTTTTCTTCTCTTTAGGTGATATTTCCTGCTTTTCTGATTTTATTTCTTTTATAATTTCTTTAAATTTTACATCTTCTTCATTCTCAGAACAACTTTCATATACCTCTTCTTTCTTTGTTAATATGTATCCATCCTCATCAGTATATGTTTTATCTACAATTTTTCTTCTTTTTTTAGGATTTACGATACCTGAAGTAATTTTAATACTATTAACGGATGGTGTGGGAGGGATTTCATCATCAGATTCATTTTTAATCTCTTGTTTCTCTGATTTGTCAGCAAAGGGATCATTTTCCTCATCACTGTCACTGTCAGAAACCTTTAGTACCCTTTTTCTTTTTTTATCAACCTTTGAGGTTTTCTTTATTTGGTTAAGAACTTTATTATTATTCTTCTTACTTTCATTTGTAACCTCTTTTTCTGGTTCTTGACTTGGGATTTCCGAGTCCATTTCCATCTTTTCTTGTTTAATTGCAATACGCTTGCTTTCTTTTAGGACAATGTTTGTTTCTTTCTCAGGTTCTTTCGAAGCTTTTTTTTTATTTGTATTTGATTTATTAAAAAATCCTACAATTCCTTTTTGAGTTTTATTATTATGACTGTTACTTTTATTATTACTTTGTTTGTTATTACTAGTTTCTTTCCTATGAGAAACAGATTCTGATTTTATATTTATTTTTAGTTTATCATTGACTTCTCCATTAGTCTTCTCTTCTAGTAGTTTATTTTTTACTTCATTTGTTATATTCTTGGATTCAGACTTTATTTTCTTTTGTGGAATAACTGAGTCTTTATTTTCAATTGTTGTTGCTTGTTGACTGTTGCTCTTTAAGCTTCCAATCTCTTCAGATGTGTGTTTATTACACTCAGTATTTTTAATCAATCCTGCACATAGGTGATAGTCATCAAATTTATTTAATAAAAGATATGCAACATGATCTGTCTTTATAGAACCTTTGCTTACACTGTATACATGTTCATAAAGTATTGTTTTAAACGTTGTTTTAAGATTTTTTAATTCTTCTTCAGTACACACAGTTGTTCGCGCCTTGTTCTCATCTGTGATACCCGATATTATATAATTAACATTTAGCTTTACATCTGGACATTGCTCAGAAATTTGCTTCACTATTACGTGCAACAATTTTTTACCAGTATTAATATGAACACAAAGATCTTTACTCAATGATACGTATGTCACTATTTTTTCTTCATCTAATAGCATCTCTTTTACCGTATCTAAACTTGTTTTAAAAGATTCCTCCGATTCCATATTGTATTTTTAAAACGAGTTTTAAAATATTATTTTAAATGTCAAAACCTTAAAACTTATTTTAGTCTTGATTATCACCTTTTATAACTTTAGATTGAAACAAAGAGATTAATTATAAATTATAATACAATATTAATATTAGAGGCGTAAAGCGATCTTTTTTACAAGATAGAGAAAAAGACAAAAGCAAGACAAAAGTCAAAATAAATTAATAAACTGTCACCGGAATAGACAGATAAATAATAGTAAAATTCATCAATGGAACTGAGTGAGTTTTCCAATATCAGCACTAAAGCGCATTATGCGGTATAATGCTCAATGCTCAACGTTGAAAGTTCCAAAGCTACAGCAACGCTTCAAACAACGAGCACTCTCAAAAGTAGGGCTTCCGTGTGCGTGCTTGCAATGGATACCAACTCAGTGGTGGCTCAGTGGTTTAGTATTGTGCGCCACTGAGTCGCATTATGCTCTGTAATTGGAAAACGCACTCAAAGAGCAACACGGAGGGGAGTAGCCATAGCGTATTTTACCGATACAAAATTGTCTGTCATTTTTTGCGGGGGGAAATCTGTACTACGCAGTACGCACACTTTCTCAAATTCACACAAAAAAAATCGTCTGTCACTACGAAACGCAAACATACCAAATTAAAAATACACTTACATTTTCACACACACATAGATGAATTTTGTGTCATAACAGTATAATAAGATGCCGCAACTACACTAACAAGTTGCTTACAGCCATGGTTGTAACGAGTGTCGATACGCATTATCGATAAATTCAAGTACTCGGTTAGGGAAATTAGGTTTTTAAAGTGATACACTTGGGTAAGATATGATTATTTATGATTATAAAAATTGACTTTATTTATTGAAGTGAAACTTCTTCAGACGCATGAAGGGTAAAATTTGAGCGACCGGTAACGCGACAGCCTCATGGCGTCCAGTACTTGGATTGGTGACCGCCTGGAAACACCACATGACGATGGCTTTTTTTTAATTAGTTGTTTTTAATTAGTGTTAATACCCAAAACCTTGTCCAACACAACCAGGAGCAAAAAAAAATTAAATAATTGTAAGTAGCAGCGTTAACGTTTAGTTTTTTTATTAATTAGTTGGCCAAAGAAGTTTCACTTCTGACATGTGTACTTTGTACGCACGCAATTTTTTTATGTTTTACAATAATTATCATTTCAAAAATACAGTGTGGCGATGGCGTTAGAGTTGGTTTGGTATCCTCGACTAATTTCGTTCTATTGTTCACCAACACTTGAAAGTCAGAGGTATTGAAATTAATGTTTGGAGCAAATGACACTATTTCTTGTGGGCATCCAGGTTAATCTGTTATTACAAAAAAAAAATCCATCTATCCCTTAAATTTGGAACTTTAAGAAACCTGCTAAAATTAATATAAAACATTATGGTCGAAGTTCAAACTAAGTAATTCTAGTAAAGTGTGTTAATACTCGAAAGTATTGTTTTATATTTAATTTAATGCAATTTTATTATAAAACTATGTATCTATATTCTATACTAATATATAAAGCTGAAGAGTTTGTTTGTTTGGTTGTTTGTTTGTTTGTTTGTTTGAACGTGGTAATCTCTGGAACTACTGGGCCGATTTGAAAAATTCTTTCAGTGGTAGATAGCCCATTTATCGAGGAAGGCTATAGGCTATGTGTTATCACGCTAAGACCAATAGGAGCGGGGTCTACGCCGACGAAGTCGCGCGCAGAAGCTAGTATTGAAATAAAGTTCACAATATAATATTTTAAATAAATCAAAATCTCAAAAATGTCTCCTTCTTTGCCTTTGCCATTTCTATCGATAACTATCTACAAACAAACCGGTAACAACGCTATCACCCGGCGACAACAACTTCTCGGAAACAGACTCGGATCAGTCGCTCGACCGATCCGCATATTGTATGAGGCGAGCGGCCTGTGTTGGTAAACAAATCCAAAACACCACGACCGATAATATTTGAAATTTTTAAGTTTAAAAAAGGTTTAAAAGTAGTATTAAGTAATAATGTGATTAAAAAATACTTTCATATGAAAGGTAACGGCATCTATTTGTCAATTTGACTTGGCAGAGCACTTTTTGTAGCAAAAAATAGAACAATTCGGCATTTTTTGAACAACGTTGATTCAATAG
Organism: Melitaea athalia; assembly: GCA_905220545.2. Classification (NCBI taxonomy): domain Eukaryota; kingdom Metazoa; phylum Arthropoda; class Insecta; order Lepidoptera; family Nymphalidae; genus Melitaea; species Melitaea athalia. The sequence continues at coordinate 12,487,359 of HG992185.1, read as the reverse complement.
CGCAACTAGATTCAGCAGTGGCGGCCTTAGGGGGTGGCGAACGGGGCAATCGCCCGGGGCCTCGCTCTTGCAGGGGCCTCGCGCAACACCCAAGCAAATTTAAAAAAATAGATTTTTAAATGTATTTTATTGATTAAAATTATTATAACATATTTGAGGAATTCGATGACACAAGATCGGCTTTCAGTCCTTGCTATTCTTTCAATCGAAAATGACGTAGTTCATTCGTTAGATTATTGTGCTGTAAAGATTTTAGTCTTATGGTCGATTTACATCAGACGAGCGAATGCTCATTCTATCCCCACTATAACAAATTCTTATCAAATTCTTTTAGTGTAAACAGGCGTAGAGCATTCTTTCGTTGTTATTTATATGAATACAAGTGTTCGAAGATCAAGAAAGAATGCTCTTGTTCTAGCTCTAGCTCTTTGTTCGTTTGGTCTAAATCCACCCTTAGGATGCATCAAAAAATTAAAAAATATTCTTCTTGTTTAAAAATTTACTTTTATTAAAATTTCCAACGGGAATTAAGTATTTATAGTTTTCAGAATTCACAATAATTTTTTTTTAATTTATAAAATATTCAATACCTTAAATAAATTAACCAATGTGTCGTACTCGCTTTTGACGCCGCGCGCGCAACCTAAAAATGTCAAGTGGAGTGCCATTTACAGCATTAAATTAAAATTATAAATAATGGAGATAGAGTTCCAGGAGTAGGAAGTTTTTATTGAAAATATCCTCCTCTTTCAGTATCTTTTTTTGAAATTTCTTAAATATTAATAGTTTATGAAATATTGGAAAAAAATGAAATACCATTTTTTTTACTATTTTTAAATGTTTATAATTTTTGCAATTTTTTATGTGCTAATACACGCTTTTAGAACATTTTTATAGGCGTCATTCCGAATCAAATGAGCTATCACACATAATTTTAAGAACAGTATCTCTATTTTCGACCATTTTCAACTTATCAACTAGACTAGAAGGACAAAGGGCCTCGCAAAAGACTTATCGCCCGGAGCCTCGCAATGGGTAAGGCCGCCTCTGAGATTCAATCTAATGAGCAGTGCGGTTACAACTAGTTTTATTGTACGCATAGGACCGTGTGGACTTATACTTTGACAGACGGGAACGCCTGTGTATGGCTACTCCCCTCCGTGTTGCTCTTTGATGGAACCAGTGGCGTGCATAAAGTTTTTAGACAGGGTAGGCAGTCAAAAAAAAATTGCGTGCGCACAAAGTACACATGTCAGAAGTGAAACTTCTTTGGCAAACTAATTTAAAAAAAACGAATTGAAAAACAAAAATACAATTAAAAATCACCAAACTGCTGATAGCGCCATCTATACCAAACGAAACAAAACTCGATTCTACACTAGATGTCACTTTATATTACAACCAGAAAATAATTTACATGAATATTATTTACTGTTCTTAATTAATTATTAATTGAATAATTACCTTTATTTAGTAAAAAAGTTACTCGTCATGTTCTCTGAAAGGTAGTTCTTATTTACCCAAAAAACTCACTATATCAATTAGCCGTCGAAATGTTTCGATTCCAAATGTCCGATCTATATTATGGCGTTCAATGTATCATTTGAATGCTTGTTTCGATGCGGTTTTTGCCAAAAGTATGTAATTTTATAGAAAATGCTAGATGTTTTTCGGACTGATCATGTTTTTTTTACAAAATTAGTGAAATTGTGCAAATCTACGTACCCATTACAATTCCAAACTGATTTAGAAGTTTCGAATAACAAGCAAAAAAAAAAAACACTTTCATTAAACACACATCTCCGTTACATATTTCACAAATAAACTTATCTATCACTAATATATTGATATTTTCACTAATTACATAAAAAAACAACGCACAAATGAAAAATTCAAAGCGAATACTGACTACTGAAACTGAATAGTGAATTGTCATAATATTACACTGTGCCACTTGATTGGACGGCGGCAGCGATTGCGTAATCGATTACGCGACCGTGTCAAAAATCATAATTATTGGTACAAAATGGGTACAAACGAGACAATTTGATTTGACAGGTTATTCTTTAGGCAGTGCCTCTACCATTGGTTAACCGACCAATGTTAAAAACACAATACTTTGTTCGAATTCCATATGACGCGTGACTTTATAAAATTGTAGGATTATAATTATGTCATTCTGAAATTACTAAGATTTGTATGGGGAGTTTAACTTCGAGTTAGGCTAGTAGTTCATAAAAGGCCCGGCGCGCTGATATCGCATACATATTATAATTTATACGACGGCGTGTTTTTTAAAATTGAAGGAGATTTAAATTGAATTATGGTTTATGTCTTTTTCAAAAATATTTAATGTTCATGTTTTATATATCATTTTTAGTAAGATGCCAGGGTAGGCAGTGCCTTTCTGCCTATATGTGATGCACGCTACTGGATGGAACTTAATTCATAAAATGGACTATATTTCACAAACCAATACATACTATCTTAAATTACAAATTATACTGTCTCTTTCATACATTGTACGAGCGTAATAATTTTGTTACATATCTTATACTATTAAACGAGCAATTCTTGTATATATCTACTAGCTGCTGCCCGCGACGTCGTCTGCGTGCGTTCACTGCTCGTTCCCCGTAGGTGATAGCGTGATAATATGTAGCCTATGTTCTGACCCGACTTCTTAATAATATTCGTGCCAAATTTGAAGTAAATCCATGCAGTACTTTTTGAGTTTATCCCGGACATACATTTGAAGAAATAAAGGTTCACTGCTCTTTCCCCGTAGGTCAAAGCGTGATAATATATAGCCTATGTTCTGACCCGACTTCTTAACAATATTCGTGCCAAATTTGAAGTAAATCCATGCAGTACTTTCTGAGTTTATCCCGGACATACATACAGACAAACAGACAAACAGACAAACAGACAAACAGACAAAAATTCTAAAAACTATATTTTTGGCTTCGGTATCGATTGTAGATCACACCCCAAGTATTCTTTAAAAAAAATATTCAATGTACAGTTTTGACTTTTCTACCATTTTATTATATGTATAGATATATAGAATCTGAATCTCGGAATCTGCTCCAACGATTTTCGTGAAATTCAGTATACAGAGGATTTCGGGGGCGAAAAATTGATCTAGCTAGGATTCATTTTTAGAAAATTTAGTTTTATCCCTGTTTTTAGGCAATGAAAAAAATGGCTAAAATATCGTTAGAATAGGAAAGTAATTTTCGCAATCTGTCATAAAGGTTATAATAGCTGAGGTGAGAAATCGGACGGCTTCAACCGAGAAGACCAAGGTTCAAATCCACGCCTGCAAGCGACAATTTTTTTTTTAATTTTTTTTCTAATTGCACTCGTTATTTTTTATTTAAATAAAAATAAAATGTATAATACAGAGAAAAAAAAAAAACAAAACAAAAAAATACTAAAAAATACCGACTACCGAGCTAGGCTCGGTCACCCAGGTACTAAAGTTAACGATAGCAATTAACGGTAACGGTATAGATAAGTGACGTTAAATTACCGGTAAAAAATATAACAGTAAAATCGCTCCAAAAAAATGTTACTTAATACATATATCGTTACTCCATAAATAACGTTGTCTGCCGAGACAAGTTAACGTTACCGAATTTTTAAACGGTATTCCAATCCCTGGTACCAACTATATAATTATATATACTAGGTACTAGAGGTGTTCGTTATATTAGATAGCGGATAAAATCACCTATTATTTTTAAATCATTTTATCACCTGTTATTTTTTTAAGTTAAGGTCTCGTATGAGGTTTTAAGTAAGGTTTGAAAGAATATTTTTATTTTTACTACTTTACCTCAAATGTACACAGAGCCAAATTGTACTATAAGGTCACAAAATTCCTTTTAATGTCCAGAACATCGTATAATAATTATGTTAGTCCCATGTCAAATCATATTCTATGTCACGATGCGTATAATATCTTAGCTTAGTCCCATGTCAAATTGTATTCTATTGTAACTGAATAAGAACTATTTTCCTTTCAATGTCTTTTGAAATAAATTTTAAAAATATTTTAGTTCGTATTATTATTTTTTACTTTTTACTACACGTTAAACTTATTTTTTTCATATTATTTCGTTTTGTTTAACGGTTAAATTTTCAGTATGGACAACGCGTTTGTTCTCGTATGATGTTCGTCATTTTCGTGAGTTTATTTACGAATTTTACGATTGCGGTGTTGCGTTTTGAGAAAGTGTAAATATAACTAATAATTATAATTAAGTTGTTTATATAATTAAGTATAGTTCTTTATATAATTAAGTATAGTTGTTTAGTGAGTAGAGTAAAATGCCACGAAAAGGACAAATGTGGAATTATTTTACTGTGGTGGATGAAATTGCAAAAAAAGCGTAATGTAAATATTGTAAAAATATACTTTCATTTAAAACTACTATAACGAATTTAAAAAAACATATGAAACAAAAGCATTTAATTATATATGAAGAAATAAGTAGAGAAAATAACAGGAATGAAAATAGCGGTAAGTTTATTTTATCTTGTATCTGTAAACGAGTTACGTAATTCTTGTAGGTATTTATTGAAGTGAAATTTCTTTAGAATCGTTATGATTTCAAACCGGATGCAACGGCAAAAAGACAGGGAAGGACGAGCCGCGCTGCAAGCCGCTAATTTTATATTAGTTTTTTTTAATTAGTTTGCCATAGAAGTTTCACTTCTATCGTGTTTGAATCGCACACACACCTTTTTTTTGTTATACTTTGGATATCTCAGAAACGGCTGTAACCGTTTTGATGAAATTTTGTATACAGATAGTCTTTCATTTTAAGTATCCTATATGTAATATGCATTTGATCTCACAAATAATAAGAGTTGACCTAAAGGTTGTAATTACCAGGTCAAAAAATCCCAAAAAAAAATTTGATCTCACAAGGGTTTCACAGTTGGTAAAAAAAAAAAAAATATTATCACGCAAAAAATAATAAGTGATTTAAAAGTAGCGTAACGTTATACCGTAATATCAAAATGTAGCCGTTACGCCCATCTCTACTAGGTACCGTCCGTGAGTTTGTGACAGTTGTATTGCTTAAAAAAAGTCAAAGTCATCGAATGAGAATCGATTCCAATCGACTCGAGACAGGTTCAAGTCGATTCCAAAAAGTCGATTATTTTTATGAAAAGATCGATTCTTGACTAAAGTCAGAGTAGACTTTGCCATCCCTAGGGCCGACTAGGGCGGAGGCAGGGATGTCAGACGTACCATTATAATTATACACGTACCATTATTTAGCATTATTTAGTGTCACGTACCATGTACCATGACGATTAGTCATGGTACATGGGGGCCGTTCAAGTATTACGTAACGCAATTAGGGGGGAGGGGGGGTCTCGTTAAACGTTACGATGCGTTACAGGGGGGGGGGGGGTCTCGAACAACGCGTTACGTTTTTTATTTAAATAAAAAAAACTAGTGTACTAAAATCTCCCAAATTGGCAACCCTTTTCGTTTATATCACTTTTTGTATATTTATATTTATACTTACCACAAACGCGATTTTTTTAAGCAACTTTTCGGTAGTTTTCGCAACAAAGTTGTGACATTCGGGTAAAAATGGTCAGTTGGGGTGTTACGTAACGTTTATGGGCTGGGGGGGGGGGGGGGGACAGGAAAACGTTACGGCGCGTTACATGGGGGGAGGGGGGGTCAAAAATCTTCAAAATTTGCGTTACGTAATACTTGAACGACCCCATGGTACGTGATATACTTACGTACGTACAGCAATTAATTAGAATATCGAAAAAAGAAAGGTTTGTTTTCTAGTAACGGTACAAGAAATTGATATATATTTTTTTTCACTAATTATAGGCTGCGATTTTCGACAAAATTTACACATTATTGTTGGCGTACCATGTTTTTTTTGCCAATACCATTTTTTTAGCTAGTTCGGTACAATGATTTCTAAGTGGCGGCGTTGCCAACCGTACGGCTTAAATCGTATTTATACGATCTTTTTGGCTCTTGTACGATGTACGATCGAGTAATCGAAATCATACGCAAAATATACGATCTTTTCACATCTTACACCCATCATCATTACGAAGGAAAAATATATGAGAATTAAATTAAATTCGATCTATTAATCGATTGAAATGATCACTTTTGAAATTATTTATGTACGATTTGAAAATTTCAATTACTAGCCACGAATTATAAATATAACTCGCATCATGTTAAAAGAACGCTGAAAGGAACTGGCGGGAGTATGTTTGTGCATAGGTAGCCTCGCGCACGAAAGTACTAGATCTATTGTTTTATTTTTGAATTAGCCTTTCGCTCGCGGCTTCGTATAATGGTTATTGGTAGGTACATTAAAAATATAGATAGAATATCGTTAAATAGAATTAAAAACATGTTGATTCAGTGGAAAATGTTTAATCTAATTACAAAAAAATAAAAAGTAATGTCGTGAAACTCCTTCCATTAAGTCGTCGTGGGTGTCGTTCATACGTTATTTTAAATTTATAACTGTATTATTATCAGCCTCTCTCTTCATAAAACAATATACTTTATAAATAATTTTTCGACGTCGAACTGTCCAACCAATGGCACACCGGCAAGCGTGTGGCGAGTGATACACCCGCCCCTCCCCTACCTCATACCATCGGTTAGATCGATAAATCGTTTCTGCGCAGGTTGAAGACTAGCGTTATTTTTACATGACGCGAATCGCGAACTATACGTTACTATAGAAATGGGTTATTGTTAGTGCTGGAAGAAACTAAAAGTACTGAAACTGTCAAATTGTACATACATAATCGGAAAAGAAACGATTTCAATATAAACTAAACTCGAGAATTGTTCAAATTGTTGGCATTAGAGGAGAGAACAACTTTTATTCGTATACAAATTACAAATCGAGATTTTAAATAGTCCAGTCAAATTACGAAATAAAAAAACATAAAATACCGCAGTTTGGGGATTAAAATAAAGGGTCGATAGTCGGTGTATTTAACCCCTCAAATTAGAATTTATGCTTAGAATACACCCTCCCCTATCCACCCTTCATAATCCCCAAACTGTGGTATTTTATGTTTTTTTAACCCATTTTCAGCCGTAATTTGTAATCTATATCTAAGGAAATGACACCTAATAAGGTTTCATCTGAGTTTGAGAATATACCTATGTAATAACTTTACTCATATCTAAAAATATAAAAATTCTTAATATTAAATGTTGATTAATGTTCCTTAAATGATAAATATTGAATCAAAATTATAATATCATTCCGTTTTAAACTTATTTACGTTGTTTTATTGAAATTTCATTACGTACGATTTTTTTCCTTGAAATATAGGCAAAATATATACGATCTTTTCTAGGATATGGTAATAAAGTTGGCAGCACTGCTAAGTGGGTGGCCGTCAGTGCAGCGTTCGGAACCGTACGATAATTATCGTACACATACGATAATTTTGTGCCTACGTACGATGTACGATAGCATATTATTATCGTACGCAGATTGTACGATAATTTCTATCATGATGCAAAATTTGAGAATTTATTATTATTATTTCACTCATGCGTTAATAGTCTAAATCGCAGTAGCATGATTTTATTTTGTCCAATAAAATCTTGGGAAAATACCGGGAAATACAAGTTCTCTATTCCTATTGGTCCTTACGATCCGCTCTACTAAGTTTCACCACTGCCGATACTGTAACTTTATCCAGCGCCTGCTGTACACGCTTTCTTATTGGTTAGTATAGCATCTACCAATGCGAACAAGAGAATATAAGTTCGATATTTCGATTATGTTCACACTTCATATGTATCGTATATTTTGTGTAGAAAAGTTGGCAGTTATTTCGTTATATTATTATGATTATATGTCTGTTTTCGCTCTGACAAACGGAATTATTCAAATTAAGTGAAGAAAGAAGTAATTTTCTAGAGCAGCAAAATTTTGATTACACACTCGGAGTGATTGTTATCATTGGCAAGTAGGTATATTTATCAAATACATTTTTTCAGTGGCTGTATATTTTCTGTAACTTACTAACCTATTAATTATTTTTTATCTGTGCAATGAAGAATGAGTCCTACATGCAAAGCAGCGTTCGCAACCATACGATAATTATTATCGTACCTACATCTATACTAATATTATAAAGAGGTAAAGTTTTTAACTTTGTTTGTTTGTAGGGGGTAACCTTCGCAAATACTGATCCGATCATGAAAATTCTTTCACTAACAGAAAACTACACGATTCAGGAGTGACATAGACTTATATCTTATTATTATTGAACTTTTTGTTAAATAATAATAAGATATAGTGGCAAGTGGGCACGGATCGGCTAGTGTACGATATTTTCATGCCTACGTATGATAGTACCTTAGTATAGTAGGCGCATTGTACGATAATTCTGTTTGTGTACGATAATTTTTATCCATAATATACTTGCCATATACGATAATTTTACGGCTCTGGTAAGCAGGGCTTGTTACCGGTACCAATTACCTTTATAAAATACCGGTAAATAGCGTTAATTTTATCCGATACCTGTTTTACCGGTAAAAGTTTTAAAGGTAATTCGGTACCGGAAACGATTATTAACGGTAATTTTTAACGGTAAATAGAATTTTAACGATACTGGTACCGGTACCTCTGACGTCACGATTAACGATATTTTTATCGGTACCTCTACGACGTTGCCGCTCCGTGCAAAGAAAAAATGTTCAACTCGAAACTGCGCGGGGGGGCTGATAAGAGCGGCAACAGCGCGTGACATTAGATTATAACGCTGTGAGATCAAAAATAAAGAAAAGTAGGTAATATTCTATTAGCGTAATAATTTCGGTACCTATAAAGGTAACAGTAGCAATTAACGGTACCTGTATGGATAGGTACCGGTAAAAATAACGTTAAACGAGTTTTTACCGGTAAAACATTTAACGGTAAAATGGCTCCAAAGTACCGGTATTTAAAGTACCGGTACTCCATAAATAACGATACGTCTGCCGAGACAAAGTACCGGTACCGAATTTTTACCGGTATTCCAAGCCCTACTGGTAAGGCTGGTACGATAACTGCGTCAGTTCAGGTTGGGAACACTGCGTCAGTGTCGTCACATCCCTGGGCAGTGGGCACTGGGCAGAGGGCGGAGCTAAAGAGATGACGAGATTGTAAACTAAAACTAAAATATTTTTAGATGAAAATGAAAAGTTTAACTATTGAATAAATGTTTACTACTGTATATTGTTGATTGTTATCCTAAAAGAAGTGTTTTTCTGTATAAAGTTTCACTTAAAAGCGTCGTTGTATGGTGTTATACACTCACAAAGTTACAGGTGAGTTAATCACTTCAAACGGTCCAGTCTATTTTTGTTTCATTACATCATTTAATCATAAAAATTAAAAAGTGATCTCCGTTGTTTTATTTACAGTATAATTTTCAAACAATCGTTTTGTTATCGTCTGAAACGAAAGAAGTTTTAATTGTGTTATTACGAATTAGAGGTGACAATGCCAGGGTAAGATTTATATGGGATTGGTCCAAGATCATGGATCATAAGCTTCCTACATATGCTAACGTAAAGGTCACGTTGCCTCATCACCTAAAACTTATTATTAGTTTTGACGATTCATTGAAAACATTAATCTAAAGGTTTATTAACTGGTTAACCTCACACCCTATTATCATGATACTTCTGTGACTTTAACATATAAAAATATAAATACGTCCTAATCGTAACGTTCTTTATAACAGTATAATCTACAGAACTTGAAAAATCATTTGTGTCAAGTGTTTTTAACTTCATATTAGAGATGCGCCGAAAGTTCGGCCGAATATTCGTATTCGGTACATTCGGCATATTTTCTAACATTCGTATTCGGCCGAATATTCGGTTGATTTGCCGAATAATTACCGAATAATTAAATAGTAAGGTTACTAAATACCTAAGTGTGGTTTATTACGAAAGTTGTACATAGTTTTTTGGTAAATGAAAGAAACATTCCTTTTTATTACAAGCTTTTATTTAACTTGCAATGTATGTATGTATGTTTGTTATTTGTTCGGGTGAAATCTTGCAACTCAATTTTGAAGCAGATATCTTGAACCAATTGAGCTGAAATTTTGTATACAAGTTCAATATGGATGAAAATGCATTGTTAACTTTGTGTAGTCATTCTAAATCCAACATGGCGGCATGCCCAAGAGTGCGGACTAGTTATTTTTAGTGCACTACTACAATATGGGTATCAAATGAAAGGAAAAAATAAGTCAAAAATGAGTCAAAAATAAATTAACAGTAAAAAACCTTTTTAAAAAAACCAGCTTTTATTTGAATGCACTAAAACGAAAAAAATAAATTTTTACTTTAAAACTTTTAGTATCTACTTATAAAGTCATTACATAATTTATAATTATGATATAAAGGCTTGTAGCGAGATTTACTTGTCTAGATAAACAAGTAAATTAAATGACTTGATGACTGATGTGATTGATTTTAACTATTAAAATTTTCAAAATACGAGTTCTCATATCTCGCGATGCCGTCTGAGGCTCTTGCAGAGCGTCGTACCGACATATACAAACCTGTTTGCCGCGCAAAATTGAACCGAATGATTCGGCCGAACATTCGGTTCGGTACATTTTGGACCGAATATTCGGCCGAACATTCGTATTCGGTTAAACCTACATTCGGCACATCTCTACTTCATATGCATTGCAAATACTAATAATTTCACACACTAGATGCTATAAATGTAAAACACATACAATAATAATTTTCAGTGTTTAAAAATTTGTTAATTATAATTACAAACCACTGCTGATGACCTAATATGATAATTTTTCCTTATGAATTCTTATAAAACTATGTGTTAATATTTTTTCCTCATTTCAATTATAGTCTTATTTTACCATTTTACAGGATATTGTTATAATAATTCATAATACTTAGTAGTTACTAAACCTGTATAGTCATCATACATAGACTAAACTTAAAAATCTTACGCTTTTTTGATGTAAGTAACGGACATTTTTTACCGGCTAGGGTCCCCTCCGCAATGCCCCATGAGGAACTGTTCCAAGTTCCAGGTACAATTTGCTTTATTAAATTTCATAATGGGGACAGAACTGTAACGGAATCATTTATTAAAAATTGTGATTTTTTCTATGTGTTTATGTGTGGGCTCAAGCCGATATTCTAATAAAACCAATACATTCAGGTAAAAATTGAAAGGAAATCCAATAAATTTTACCAAACTCCATCCGACCGTAAATTCATTGAATAACATCCAAATATGCGTGAAGGATCGTTTGGTACACAACGTAATACTAGGACATTAAGATTTAAGACCTAACTCAAATAAAAAATATAGTACAACTAGCTTCTGCCTGTGACTTCGTCCGCGTGGAATAGTTACTATGGGCTAACGCTACTTTAACCCGCGACTTTGTTTACGTAGAAGTTGCGAAACTTTATTTGTTTTTAGTTTATTTTGGAATAAAATTCTTTTTTTTTTCAGAATTGGAACAATGTCCTTAGATAATATGTTTTGTACCCGCTGTGGGGATGGTTTTGAACCAAATGAAAAAATTGTCAACTCCAATGGTGAACTTTGGCATACAGGTTGCTTTGTGTAAGTGCTTATATAAGTATATTGATCACTACCAATTTTGTAATATTTTGATGTCATTAATTATAATACTATAATAATAACAGTTTTGACTAAATTAGGAATAATTATTATGGAGTTTGAACTGTATCTATGCAGCTAAAGTAATCTGATAATCATAGGCTAGGACCACACTGCGAGCCTAACGCGGTGGCGGCGGCGGGCGCGAAATATCGAACATATGAAACGCGTCTTTTCGTCCATACTGCAGTGGCTAAAGTGGAAGCCTACGCGACGGGACTGAGCGATACAACGAGCGTAGTTTTCAAACATTCCTATCCGCGCATTCTGTCCAGACTACGAGCCTAGTCAGCAAGCGATCTAATGCGCGGGTGGCAGGGGTATCAAACCATTTCGGTCTTGTCGCTATATATGTATTTGATTTCTGTAGTTTATACCTTTTTTTTACGTGGAAAATTAAAATTAGAATTAAAATTCTGTCTCCTAAATTGAGACAATTCGTTCAACATTACTTCCGGACTCTTTGTATCTATACTTCGTGGTCAATAATTTCAAATTTTCTTGGACTGTCAAAAAGAAAATAATCAAATAGACGAGTATAAGTTGTAATGTTATTGCTTGTGGTAAAATAGCAGTATACACTATACAAATTTTGTAGGGTATAATCTCAATTCTTCATATAAATTTAAAAAATTCACCACTTATATCTGTTTTTATTTATTTCGTACACTTTCTATCTCTAGATTGGACTGTCTAGTAAAAATAATAAATCCTCGTCCATAGTTTGCAACCCCTGATATACGTCAAATCGCTACATGAACTCGCGCGTCACTGTGGCCACCATACGCCTCCGCGCCCGCCACGGCGCATTCAGTGTGGACGCACACATAATAATTTATTGAAATTAATATACATTTAATATAAAATAAGTTAGTATACTTGCATACATATATCTTTTTTGTTTTTATTCCATTTTTATTGCTCATAGGCAATCATCGGCTGGTTGCCCATGAGCACATGTGGTGTTGGCTCATCTTAGCAGGGTCTTGTGCAAGAAATTCAGCCCTTTCATGTGTTACAGTCAATCAGGTTGACTGGCCGTGAAATATGTCCCGTCGCTTATTCAGACGGCGATTACTTTCGGGTATCGTCAGTTGACTCTGGCAGTTTATTTGGGTGTTTCTGAAGTCTTGTTTTGTACCTAAGACTATAAAAGCCACTTCTTTCGTTTTATAGTTGGATTGTCAAGCAGTTCATGAATTTCTGAAGATTTAAGGAACCATGGCGCGTTCGAAATTTATCATAGTATGCCATTTTGTACTTTTTGTACTTTTGTAGTACAATTAAATTAGAGGCACTCCTGGCACCCTACAGTTGTATGCCGTAGGTCCAAATTGGCTTCAGCAGTTTTGTAGATGAGCAATTTCTTGTCAATACTTAACTTCGAGTTTCGACCTACAGGCCAATTCAAGTTCCAAGCCGCTATCTTGAAAGGTAGTTTTACTAGCTTTGAAATCTGCGTGGTTATGAGATTCAAGTCTGATTAAAGTGCTCATTTGTTGAAGGATAAGATCAAACTTTTTTGCTTGTTTAACTAGTAAATCTTCCATTAGTCTGTAAGAGGTTTGGAGCGAGGATAGGTCTTCTTCATAATTATTTATTTTTGACTGTCACCGTCACATATGTTTGTTGCTGGTTGTTAGCTGGCTTTGGCCTAGATGTTTCCTGTGTCAAAAGGGGCTGGTTAATTATTGTTTTCTCATCTGACAATCAGAGAAGATAGACCAACTCTTACAACAAATGAATACACTGCTTGGTCTCCTTACTGCCATCATCCCCAAGTTAGTCAAGTAAGCAATGGCGTCGCTTAGGGTTGCAACTTGGAACATTAATGGTTTATCATCTAGTATTAATGAACTTGAAGCTTTAATAATCTCCAACAAACTAGACGTGGTGTTGATCTCAGAATCCCATGCCACTAGCAGAAGTTCTTACCGCCTCAAAGGATTTAAAATCTACCATTCCTGTCATCCTGATGGCGGCGCTAATGCAGGGTCTGCACTTGTGATCAAATCAAGTTTGAAACATTGTCTTCTTGAAGCCTACTCAACTAATTACTTACAGGCTACCAGTGTACGACTGGAAGATAGAGCTGGACCCATTACTTTCTCAGCGGTTTATTGTCCGCCCAAATATAAAATAACAGACATGTTCTCAGACTACTTTGCGACTCTGGGCAACAGATTTATATCGGGTGGAGATTGGAATGCGAAACACACCTTTTGGGGCTCAAGACTATCCACCACAAGGGGTAGATACCTAAAACAATGTATAGATAGACATAATTATCATCCATTATCTACCGGTGAGCCCACATACTGGCCTACTGATCCAAAAAAGGTGCCAGACCTGCTGGACTTCTTCGTGACCAAGGGATTCGGCTACCTTTCTACGTAGAGTCATGCCTGGATGGTTCCTCGGATCACTCTCCAGTGTTACTAACTGTGGCCACAAACATGAGTCGTGAAGGACCTATAGTACTACACAATCGGAAGACAGACTGGGACGAATTCGAATCCCGCTGAAGACAGCTGCGGATATTGACGAGGCCTGTAAATACATCACAAACACCATTCAGGTAGCAGCATGGAAAAATACACCGTCAACAAACATTAATACAAATCAGACAATAAATCACCCTAAAGAAATCAGAGTCAAAATAGCTGAGAAGCGGCGCCTGAGGCGGGTTTGGCAGCAGTCGCGGCATCAGGCAGATAAAACTTTACTTAATAAAGCAATAAAAGAATTAAAATCAGCTCTTGAGGAATATGCAATACAAACTTTATAATCTTTACAGTGGACCCCCGGTAATCCGGCCCCCGGCTAATCCGGCACCCCCTGTAATCCGACATGGTCTGTTTGAATATTTTGCTAATGCATGATTGAACGAGTTATAACTTGTACGCACTAGTACTATTGTGCTCGACGCGTAGGGTATTCATTTGTTTGTACATAATTATTTCCTAACTAGCTTCTGCGCGCGACTTCGTCGGCGCTTACTCCGCTCCTATTGGTCTTAGCGTGATGATACATAGCCTATAGCCTTCCTCGATAAATGGGCTATCTAACACTGAAAGAATTTTTCAAATCGGCCCAGTAGTTCCAGAGATTACCGCGTTCAAACAAACAAACAAACAAACAAACTCTTCAGCTTTATATATTAGTATAGATGTAAACTTATTGCATATTTTTTGTAAGTTCTATAGCATTAATGACGTTAATTTTATAATAAAGCGTAAGCTCTCTATTGAGTCGTTTAATTTACTAAATTTGACATACATAATGAAGTATGATTTGTACTTCTATATATATAACACTAGCTTCTGCGCGCGACTTCGTCGGCGTGGACTCCGCTCCTATTGGTCTTAGCGTGATGATATATAGCCTATAGCCTTCCTCGATAAATGGGCTATCTAACACCGAAAGAATTTTTCAAATCGGACCAGTAGATCCTGAGATTAGCGCGTTCAAACAAACAAACAAACAAACAAACAAACAATCAAACAAACTCTTCAGCTTTATATATTAGTAGATAAAACTTTACTTAATAAAGCAATAAAAGAATTAAAATCAGCTCTTGAGGAATATGCAATACAAACTTTATAATCTTTACAGTGGACCCCCGGTAATCCGGCCCCCGGCTAATCCGGCACCCCCTGTAATCCGACATGGTCTGTTTGAATATTTTGCTAATGCATGATTGAACGAGTTATAACTTGTACGCACTAGTACTATTGTGCTCGACGCGTAGGGTATTCATTTGTTTGTACATAATTATTTCCTAACTAGCTTCTGCGCGCGACTTCGTCGGCGCTTACTCCGCTCCTATTGGTCTTAGCGTGATGATACATAGCCTATAGCCTTCCTCGATAAATGGGCTATCTAACACTGAAAGAATTTTTCAAATCGGCCCAGTAGTTCCAGAGATTACCGCGTTCAAACAAACAAACAAACAAACAAACTCTTCAGCTTTATATATTAGTATAGATGTAAACTTATTGCATATTTTTTGTAAGTTCTATAGCATTAATGACGTTAATTTTATAATAAAGCGTAAGCTCTCTATTGAGTCGTTTAATTTACTAAATTTGACATACATAATGAAGTATGATTTGTACTTCTATATATATAACATATATAATCCTGTCATTGTACCTGTAATTTGTCGGATTACAAGGTACTCTTTTCAAAAAAATCCGGACTATAGGGGGTCTTAGGCAGTACTCTATAATCCGACAAATTCGGTAATCCGACACTGCCCTGCAAAACGTTTGTCGGATTACCGGGGGTCAACTGTATTTATAAATTCAGTTACTTCAAACTTATCTTCTCTCTATCACCTGTATGCAGACGACCTTCAAATATACACTCATTCTAAGCTGGCTGATCTACCCACAAGTATTTACCAACTGAATAATGACTTGGACCTTATTTTTAAATGGAGCAGCTCGTACGGGTTAAGCGTTAATCCTTCTAAGTCTCAAGTTATTATCGTGGGTAGCCCTAAACTAGTCAGTAGTATTGATTGGCTACTTGTACCTCCTGTACTTTTCAACAACGTTGTTTTGAATTTTAGTGATAATGTGAAAAACCTAGGAATAACTTTCGATCGACATCTCTCTTGGTCACCTCATTTAACTCAGCTTAGCCGGAAATTGTTTGCAGCCATTGGTTCACTCCGTCGACTTCAGTACTTTCTTCCCTTGCCTACCAAAATTGCGTTAGCACAACCACTACTTTTACCAATCCTTGACTATGCAGATACGTGTTTCCTGGATCTCAAAGAGGAGCAACTAAATAAGCTTAAGCGCCTTCAAAATCTGTATAAGGTTCATATTTGGTCTTCGCAAATACGACCACGTCTCCAATTTCCGCAGTAAACTCAAGTGGCTCCCAATTCGCCTTCGCAGGAATACCCACGTACTTACACTACTCTACTGTGTTCTTTTTAATCCTAATACCCCTCATTACCTTAAAGAACGGTTTACGTTTCTTTCCGACTCCCATGAACGTTCTCTTAGATCTGAATTCAATTTGCTTATGAAAACTCCTTCCCATTCTACCTCCTTCTACTCCAATTCCTTTACTGTTAATGCTGTCCGCCTGTGGAACTCTCTTCCGCTCTCAATAAGACAAGCTCAAACGCAAGCTTGCTTCAAGCAACGTCTTAAAAAGCATTATCTGTCGCTCATTAAGTCATAACTGTCGTTATTTGTAGTTTACATTATTTGTATATATTTATATGTGTATATATATATATGTATGTATGTAGGTATATGTGTATTATATATATTCTAAAATATTTACTTGTTTACATGTATGTATTTTAAGTTTATGTTATTTATTATTGATTTTTTCCTCCTTAATATGTGCACACTTCTAACCGCTGCTACTGTATCGTGTCCTGTGCTCAAAGGTTATCTGGAAGAAATCGCTCTTTATAGCGATAAGATCGCCTTTGTACATCTTGTATTGTATCTTTCTTTATATGTGTCTGTATTTCGGTGTACATTAAGAATAAATAAAAATAAGCTTAAGAAAAACCCTCGAATCCCTGTCGACATCAGCATGTGGAGAGCACTCATTGTGGAAAGCAGCTAAACACTTAAATAGGCCTCAGCAACCAAGCCACCCCATAAAATGCCAGTCATCTTGGGTACGAACCGACAAAGACAAATCCGAGGCATTTGTTCAATACCTTGTCGAAGTTTTCAAACCAAATGAGGGTAATGACCAGGATACAGATCTGGACTCCATACTCAATCAAGATATTCAACTATGTCTACCCATCAAACCAGTATCACCCAGAGAGCGTGACAGAGATTAAATCACTTAGCCACAAAAAGGCGCCGGGCTTTGACTTAATAACTCCCAAAATTCTTAAAGAGCTCCCAAAAAAATGCATCACTTTTTTGACTTGCCTGTTCAACGCTACCTACAGAATCTCTTATTTCCCAATCTTGTGGAAAGTCTCAGAGATTGTAATGATCCATAAAGATGGTAAACCGCCTCATGAGTGCTCATCATACCGACCAATAAGCCTGACCCCAACTCTTTAACTATGGGAACGGATATTTCTAAAAAGACTCAGTGTATTAATGAATGTACACGACATTGTCCCCAGGCATCAATTTGGCTTCCGTAAAGCACACTCAACTATTGAGCAGGTACACCGTGTGTACCATTGCATCAGACAATGTCTGGAGGATAAAAAATATTGCTCTGCTGCATTTCTGGATGTACAGCAGGCTTTTGACCGGGTGTGGCACAAGGGACTGCTCTGCAAAATCAAAAAGTTATTACCTCACTCAGTATTCCACATCATGGAGTCCTATCTTACTGATAGAATGTTTCAAGTCAAACAGGGGGATTCCAGATCCTCCCTGTTTCCAATTGCAGCTGGTGTTCCCCAAAGTTCGGTTCTTGGCCCAGTTTTATACAATATTTACACATCAGATCTGCCGATCTCAAACGATGTTACGGTTGCCATATACGCCGATGATATCGCATTCTTAGCTGTGGATGATAACCCTGATTCAGCAAGCATTAAGTTGCAACGACTTCTTGACTCCACCTCAGACTGGCTTAATAAATGGCGAATCAGGGCCAGCGCTCAGAAATCCAATCACATAACATTCACCCTAAGAAAAGGAAATTGTGCTCCAGTTCACTTATCAAATCATATCTTGCCGCAAACTGACTGTGTGAAATACCTCGGTTTCCACTTAGATAGACGCTTAACATGGAAAAACCACATAAAAGCAAAAAGAGACCAAGTTAACCACAAGTTCAGAAATCTGTACTGGATGCTAGGTAGAAACTCTGTTCTCTCCCTGGACAACAAACTTCTAATTTACAATTCAATCCTGAAGCCCATCTGGACTTATGGCATACAGATATGGGGAGTTGCCAGTAAGAGTAATGTAATGTGCCTGCAGAGGGTGCAGAATAATATTCTGAGAAACATCGCTAATGCCCCCTGGTTCACAAGGAACGATGAGATACATTAGTATTTGAACAACAGTGGCCTTAGAAACTGAGCGCTATAAAAACAACACATTGAACGTCTTACCTACCACCCAAATCCACTTGCCTCTGGATTACTTGAAAACGCCAACGTGGTATATAAATAAATAAAATAAAAAAGCCTTATATTTCTTACCAAAAAAAAAACAACAATAGGTAATACAAAAGTTTTATAACTTACAAGCTATGTTAGTAAGAACCCCTCGTTCTCGAAGGTAAAGGCCTCCTCTAGAGATTTCCAGGTATCCTTGTTTGTTGCTGTCTCCATCCATTTTTTGCCGGCCACTCTAATTATATCGTCCGCCCACCGCGCAGCTGGTCTACCTCTTTTTCTTGTGCCTGTTGGTCCTTTCCACGATGTTATCGTGTATGTCCATCGGTTGTCTGTCAGTCTAGCTATGTGACCAGCCCAGCGCCACTTAAGTTTTTTACAATGGTACAAAGCATCCGTAACATTAGTTTTTTTTCTTATATTTACGTGTCTAATTTTTTGAATCTTTTTAACTTTCAATAGGCTTCTTTCCATACTTCTTTGACAAGACCTGATTTTAGACTTAGTCCGATATGTAAACTTCCAGGTTTGGCTAGCGTAGGTTAATGAAGGCAGTATACAAGTATCCATAACTTTTTGCTTAACAGTAATTGGCATGTTGCTCTTCATGACTTCTTTTAAACTCCAAAACTTTTTCCAGGCATTTGTAATTCTTCTATCTACTTCGTGTTCATTTCTCTGTTTGTGGAATGAAATTTGTTTTCCTAAATATATATAGTTATCGACATACTCTAACACTATATTATCTACATATACTGGATGTCTAATGGAGTTGGTCATAATGTTCGTTTTACTACGATTCATTTCTAAGCCCACCTGTAGACTTGCGGCGTGTAAGTCGTTTATCATTGACTGTAGCTCGGTTGTATTCTCTGACAGTAACACAATGTCGTCGGCGAATCTCAAGTGACTAATATATCTATTATTTATATTTATGCCGACATTCTTCCAATTTAATTGTCCAATAACTTGTTGTAATACCGCTATGAATATTGTTGGGGATATGACATCTCCCTGCCTTACTCCTCTTCTAATAGGTATAGAAGGGCCGAGTGTTTCGAGTCTAATTCTGCTGTTACACTTTTGATATAAATTTTGTAAAACTTTCAGATATGTTGAATCAATATTTTGACTTTGTAGAGACTGCCATATTGAGTGATGATATAGAGAGTCAAAAGCTTTTCGATAGTCGATAAATGCTAAGTAAAGCGGCCTACGGAATTCTTGATATTTATCTATGAGCGATTCAATAGAGTGGATGTGGTCGACAGTAGAACCGGCCTGCTCTATGGTTTGGTACGTTTCAATTGTGCTTCTGATTCTCTTTTCTAGAATCGATGAAAATAATTTATATATAGAAGACAATAGACTTATTGGTCGATAGTTATTAATATCATTTGGGTCACCTTTTTTATATAGTAGGATAATATCTGACTCTGTCCATTGCTTTGGTGTAGTGGCTGATTTTAGCACCAAGTTGAAAAGCTGTGTTAGAGGTCCCGCTAAACAGGGAGCTCCTACTTTGAGAGCTTCGTTGGTTATTCCATCAGGTCCTGGGCTTTTTTCATTCTTTAATTTGGAGATGCTCTTAATTATTTCAGCTTCGTCTATGTCTTGTATGGTTGTAGACGTTTCCCTTTGCATAGTGAAGGCCTGCTTTTGGTTTTCACACTTGTAAAGATTTTTGTAGTAGTCAGTTGCTACTTGGAGTATTTCATTTCTGTTGCTAGTTGTTTTATTTGACGTTTTTAGGCCTTCTATCCAAGTTTTATGTGATCTCAATTCTTTGTAAGCTCTTTTTATGCTGCCAAAATTAAGTACACAATTTTCAATAGTTTTCTTGCGATGGGAGGTGTAGTCATAATGAATAAATTTACTTATAAGTTTGTAAAGGGCTTTAAGCTCATTTTTCATGCTTCTTGTCTTTGGTTTAATTTTTTGGAGCTGTTGCCGTCTTAATATTAATTTTCTGGTATTATCAGACAATATATTTTTTGTTTTTAAAGAGCTTTTAGCTTTTTTGAGGCTAGTATCTATTGCTGAAACAATTTTATCGTTGATTTCTTGTACTGAATAGTTTTGTTCCCATGTAGTGAAATGTAAGTTCTCTTTAAGTGTTTCATTGTATATTTGTATTTCTTTTTCGCTTTTTAGGGTACTTTTTGTTTTATTTCCGTAACATTTTCTATTTTTCTTTGTGAACTGTAGGTTAAATGTCACTCTTACCAATCTATGGTCGCTAGGATAGCACAAATTCATCACTTGTACGTCATGAGCATATTTTTGAAGATTTGTTAGTATATAGTCTATTTCATTTTTTATCATGCCGTTAGGTGATACCCAAGTCCATCTTTTACTGTTTTTCTTTTTAAAAAAAGTATTTAATATTGCCAACTTATTTTCGCATGCGAATCTTATAAGTCGCTCGCCTCTACTATTCCTGCTGCCATAACCATATTTTTTTGTTATAAGATTTTCATCTTGTTTAGGTTGGCCGATTTTGGCATTAAAGTCACCCATTACTATAACATTTTTATTGGACATATGTAGTGCTTTGTTAACATTATAGTAAAATTGTTCTATTTCTTCCTCGCTCGCTGATTCTGTCGGCGCATAACATTGTATCATGCTTATTTCAATGTTGTTAATATATAATTGGAGTAAAGCTACTCGCTCTGATATTCCCTTGAAGCATATAATGTTCTTTTTATGGCATTTATTAACAATGAAACCTACTCCGTACAGGCCTGGTGTTTGTCCCATATAGTAGAAAATAAATTCTTTATATTCTTGTATACAATTACCACATCGTCTTATTTCACAGAGGCCGACAACATCGTATTTGATGTCTTTCAAGGCTTCACTTAATTCTAAAAGACGAGAGTGGGATGATAATGTTCTTACATTATATGTTGCCACATAAATTTTGTTAAGCTCGATGTTATTTGGGACAATAAATGTGTGTGTTTTCCCTAGAGGGTTGTAGTCTACATCTCCCACGGTGACCGGCCGTGTTGGGAGAGATGGAGATTGAGGGGTAGGGATTAGTTTTTTTGAGGTTCTTGGTGTTCACGACTCGTGGAGGCTTTTGGCGCGTTATTGAATTGTGACGGACGTAAAAAACTTGTTATATTCTGAGATTTATTTTTCTTCGGAATTTGTTTTCTCTGTTTTTCATCGTTTGGTGATTTTCGAATATTCTCAGTCTCAGGAGACTCAGAGAGATATCTCTTATTAGAATCACCTTTGGGTGTATAAAATATTTCTTTTTGAGATTTTAACTTCACTATTTTATCGTGACGTAGCATTACCTTTTCCCCTGATTGACGTCTTCTTTGAAGCTCTCCTTGAAGCTCTTTGCGTTTTTGTAGAACGGCTGGAGTATAGTCTTCTTTTATGTACATACCTGTATTTTCTAATGCTTTCCTATTTTTTAGGACTTGTAGCTTTTTACTTGTCGTTGTCAATGTAACTACCACTGGTCTTATTTTTTCTCTATTTTTTCCTAGCCTAACTACTGTTTCAATTTCCCAATTTTGGCATATTACATCCATTTTTTCGTTTATGACATCTAGAATTACTCTAAGTAAATCTTCATAATTTTTTTCTGATTCTGGAACTCCAAAAAAAATTATATTTCTTTTCCTCATCTGTTTATCTATAAAGTCGATAGTTTTTTGTTGAGCTTCAATTTTTTGCTCAAGTTGGTCTGTTTTTATTTGGATCTGACTGAATTTTTCGTCAATATTTTTATTTATAGCCTCCTTTATATTTTCTTCCATATCTTTCATATATTGCTTCTGTTGTGTTAGGTCTTGCTGGATATTATGTAAAACTTTCATCATTTCTTCCATGTTTGTTTTTAATATTTAGTGTATAAAAAGTGTGTAAAGATCCCTCCTGTGGTGAGCAGCAGAAGCAGGTAATATTTATTGAGTTTATTCTGCTAGTTTTGCTACCTACCACTAGATGGCGCCAGCAATATTTGTAGAAGTTTATTCTGCTAGTTTTTCAACCTGCTACTAGATGGCGCTAGCGAGATATATGGAAGAGTTTATTCTACCAGTTTTGCCACCTGCCACTAGATGGCGCTAATAAGATTTGTAGATGAGGTTATTCTGTTAGTTTTGCTACCTGCCACTTGGAAGGTACTAGTAAGATTTGTAGATGACGGTAGAAATTGTAATTAAAGTTTATGTAGTAAGTTAAAAACAGTCCCTTTCACAGTCCCAATCACACACTAATTAATCGTTTGTATTTATTTTATTATTGTTCACTGCACAATGTCCATTTAGTCACTTTACTGAAACACTTTTGGAAAAAAGTTTTATATTTTGTCCGTTATATTATGTCCTTAGGTATTTTTCAATTTAAGCACTTATTCTTTACCTTAAGATAAAATAACAATTGTACAGATAGTTCGCATCACTACACTTTGAATTAACACAATATTTTCGTTATTTTCACGCTTAAAATAATTATTACTGATTTTTAAACACAGAGTCGATATGAACCGTGGCTCAGTAGCGCCCTCCCGGCAACGTGGTAAAGAGGCTAAAAAGAAACCATGTGCTTTGAGTGAGCGAGGAGCGAGGGGGAGAGTTCCAAGTGTTTGCTGAGTACGTCCACGTCGTCTCCCCTGGACCCCGTCCTGACCCCGGTAACGCAGGTGGCAGGCGGGTGACCGAAGCTCGCGAACCATACTTGGAACAGGCGTCTATAATCCTTCTTGTGTTTACACCGCCCCTCGCAGCCCCCCGGTGCCAGTTGTACTCGTGGAGTCCCCGACTCCACTTGAGGAAGCGGCCGGCGCAGTTGCGTGGTGCACAGTCCCCGCAGGAAAGAGGACGCCATAGGATCCTGCACGTCTTTCGTGTGCAAAGACTCCTGCAGTATCCAACACATTTAAGCCCAAGCACTAGACTGCCTTGCGCCGAGGTTTTACCGGAAGCGTTTAGGGACGTGTCGAGGCTTGGAGCACCGCTCGAATCATGTCTGAGGGGGGGGAACCACCCCCTCCCTTAGAGCGTAGACCGCGAGTGCGCGGAGGGAGGTCGGGTACAGCCCGGACGGTGGTGAGGCGGGATATATTCGACAACACTGTCGAACGTGTTGCCACCCCACCAGCCCCCCGCCCCCGGATAACAATATCCGCAGCGGACAAACCGAGTGGAAGGACCCACGGCGACGCCGACGCGGACTTCGCCGCAGTTGTAGCTGAGCCTACAACCAGCGCAGAAGGAGCGAAGCGGTCGAGAAACGTAGGATCCTCCCCGGAGTCAGCCGAGGAAGAGAACAAGCGTCCATGCTTGGAATCGCCTGAGGACAGCAGCGTTGAAGTTGTTGAGGAGGTGGAGGTCGAGGCGGCAGCTGTTCATACCGCAGCGCCGGCTACCCACGTGCATCCTCCGGCTTCACCGCCGCAATCGGATGAGCAGCAGAGCAACCAACCGGGATACCCGCAGGACTCGTGGCCGAGAGACTCCACGAGCTATGCGGCGCTCCCGTCATTACCAACACCAACACCGACAGCGGGCTCTCCCGTACCATCGTATGCAGCGGCTGCAGCTGCGCCGGCTTCGCCAAAGAGTCAGACAGCAATGGACACCGCTGTAAAAGATTCGCCACGCTCGGGGCACCCGCCTATCACGGTGGAATGCCTTCCAAACTGGACCACTCACTTCCGCCAGCTGGCCAAGGAGCTAGGCCATGCCCCTAATGCACGCCCACTGGGGAAGGGCGTGCGATTTCTGCCTGGATCTGCGGAGGAGTTCCGGGTGGTGCAAAGATACCTCACCAAGGCCATGCAGAGCGATGAAAGAATCTCGTGGTTCTGCTACAGCCCAGCATCGGAATTGCCAACCAAGGTGGCCATTAGGGGGCTGCCACTTGACACGCCGGCGGAAGAGGTACTGGCGGCCCTCCAGGAACTAGGGTTCCCGGCTGAGAGGGCCAAAGGGATACCGCCCAAAAAGGGGCGTCACGGGTGCACGTTCTTTGTGCAGCTGGCGCACCTTAATAAGGATACGCTAGCGGACCTTTACAAGGTTAAAGAGCTGATGGCAATGCCGGGCCTAACAATCGAGGCCTGGCGTGGCAACAAGGCGCCTCCGCAGTGCCACAGATGCCAGGCGTTCGGACACGCCTCGGTCAATTGCCATCGCACCCAAAAGTGTGTGCGCTGCGCCGGCGAGCACCTTGCACGTGACTGCCCGCGCCCTCTAGAGGAGCAGCCAACGTGCGCCAATTGTGGGAAGGCGCATACAGCTAAGGACAGGCGTTGTGCTGTCTTCAAAAAAGAGGCAAGGAAGAGGGGCATCTCACTGGCCCCCCCACGCCCCCCAGTGCCTGAGGGCCAGAGGGGAAAAAAGACGAAAAAGACAGCACCAACACAACCAACTGTAACATCGCAACCACTAACGGAGGCGGCGGAGAGGCAGCCGCCCACGACTGCGCGTCAAGGCGTGGCAGACCTGGACCGGGTGGAGTCCCAGCCGGCTCCAAAGGCGCAGAACGCCAGCGAGGTGCCCCCGACAACACTGGCACCACCTGCGAACCCGCCGACCGTCAGGGGAAGGCCGACTAAGGACACCGGTAAAGTGGCGCCGGGACCAGGGCCATCCCAACAAAAGAAGAAGAAGAAAAAGAAGAAGAAGCGCCCCAACCGAGCAGCAAGACCAGCACGGTCGGAGCCTGCGGCCGCATCCACACCGCAGCCACGCCAACCTGCAGTGGTGGTTGGTGTAGACACCGAAAGGGGGGTGCGGACGGAAGAGCCAATTTTACGTGCCCGTGTTCCTACTGGCGGGCCAAATATTGAGGTGGCCCAAGCAATAAAATTTTTTATGGACGCACTGACCGGGATACTGCTGGCCTACACGCAAGGCCAGGACATAGTCCCGGCGATCTCAGCTGGATTGGCCTCATTATCGAAGCTAAATTCCAGCTAAGAATCATATATTGGAACCCTGGTGGCATCAGGGGACATATTCGAGAGCTTACGTTGCTCGCCCAGTCGCAGAACGCACACGTGATTCTCCTGGGTGAGACGAAGCTCTCGAACGACGTCGAGCTCCGAGTCCCCAACTACTTCGTGTACCGGCGTGACGAGGTCTCTCCCCGGGGATACCCATTTAGGGGTACGGCAGCCCTGGTGCGGAGGGACATCGTGCACGAGGAGTTGGCGCACTCACCCTTTGTTAGCATACGCACACAAGGGGTTCGAGTGCACGCAGGAGAGGACGAGGAGCTAACCCTGTATGCCGCCTACAAACCGCCTGGACTGCCCTTCTGCAGCACAGATGTCCAGACGCTGTTAACCTCGCAGGTGCCTTCACTAGTCGTGGGGGATCTGAACGCGAAGCACCCGGCGTGGGGCTCCCGCGTGATCAACCCGGCTGGGAGGTGCCTGCTCGAGGACAGTGAACGGCATGGTTACGGCGTAGTGGGCCCAGGAGCGCCTACACACGTGCCCACAGCCCATGGCCACCAACCGGATGTTCTGGACATCGTGCTGCACAAGGGATTACAATACCCGCCGGACGTCGAGGTTATTTATGATCTCGACTCCCCACATCATCCCATATTGGTCGCGCTTACCCTCCAGCGAAGCGTCGTTATTCCTAGAAGACCTAGGTCGCGGGTCGACTGGAACCGCTTTACTACGACGCTCGCGGGACTGGAGCTCACGGTCCCTGCCTCGACTGATGCCGAAGTCGAAGGGGCAGTCACAAAGATCACCGCAGCTATCAAGGCGGCCCTCAAAGACGCTACCACCACTACCCAAAGCCTGCCATCGAGTAGCAGGGACCAGCTGCCTGCCTCTCTTCGCGACAAAATACGCAAGAAGAGGCAGCTGCGTAAGCTCTGGGCGCGGTCCAGGTGCCCGAGGGTGAAGCGCGATCTAAACCGTCTTGCAGAGGAGGTATCAAGGGCGCTCGTGGCTCTCGATGAGTACGACTGGGAAGACACCATCGATCGAGCATCCGAGCGCGATACCAACTTGTACAGCCTCTGCAAGAAACTCACCGGACAAGACTTACCTGTCTACCCGCTCTTGGATAGAGCGGGTAACAGAAGATACTCCGCCAGAGATAGAGCTGAGATCCTGGCGGAGTATATGGAAGAGCAGTTCTCCCCCAACCCGCCAAATACGTCAGATGCAAATGTCGTCCGTCACCACGCGGCAGTCCACGATACAGTGGAACGGTTCCTGTCGGGCCCTATTCCGGAGCTCCAGGGAGGGGACCTCATCTCCCTGTCTGAGCTCAGGAAAGCGGTTGCCCGCCAGCCTAAGCGGAAGGCCCCAGGGCCCGACGGTATACCAACTGCCGCGTTGATGCAGCTGCCTATTGGATGCCTCGTAGCGCTCACGAAGGCATTCAACGGGATACTCCAGACCGGACACTTCCCCGAGGTGTGGAAGACCGGGAAGATCATCGTCCTACCCAAGCCGGGGAAGGACCGTCGACTCCCGGGAAGCTATCGGCCCATCACGCTACTCTCGCACATCGCCAAGCTGTTTGAGCGACTGCTGCTGCGGAGACTCGCGCCTCATCTGCCCATGCGCGAAGAGCAGTTTGGCTTCCGCAGCAGTCACTCGACGTCGCTCCAGCTGGCGAGAGTCCTTAGCCACTTGGCCAGTGAGCTTAACAACCGGCACTGCACGGTCGGGGTCTTTCTCGACATGGAGAAGGCCTTCGACCGTGTATGGCACGCCGGACTCCTGGCCAAGCTGTTGGCCACGACAACACCGCCCGCGTATGTGCGAGTGGTGGCGTCGTTCCTGGAGGGCCGTAGCTTCTTCGTCTCGGTGGACGGTGTGGATTCCCAGCCACGCCCAATCCGAGCTGGAGTACCCCAGGGCAGCTGTCTGTCGCCGCGACTTTACGCGGTGTACACGGACGACATCCCCACCCTCCGCAATCATTTGCGTGAGGGGGAGGAGGACGTGCTGTTGGCCCTGTATGCGGACGACAGCGCGTTCTTTGCATCGTCGTATCACCAGATCGTCGCCACAAACAGGATGCAGCGTCTGCTGGACTTGCTCCCGGAGTGGCTGGACAGGTGGAGGATGGCCGTCAACGTTGGGAAGACGGCCGCTCTACTTACCGGCGGCTCCAGGCCGCTGCGCCAGCTCAAACTCCGAGGTCAGGACGTAGAGTGGAAGACCTCAGTGAGGTATCTGGGGTGCCACATCGACCGGAGGCTGCGCATGGTTCCCACGGTGAACCGTGCGGTGAACCACGCAGCGGCGGCCCGGTCGAAGCTCCACTCCGTCTTCACATCCAGACTGCCCCTCAGAACCAAATTGATGGTCTACGGTGCCTACGTCCGCTCGCGCCTGACGTATGCGGCCCCGGCCTGGTACGCGCTCTGCTCGGCGACCCAGGCCAGAAGATTGCAGGTCCAGCAGAACCGTTGCCTGCGCTTGATTACAGGAGCTCCGTGGTATGTCAGAAACGACGTACTTCATCGAGACACCAGGACGCCCACCGTGGAGGAGTATGTGCGTCGCCTCGCGCGCGCTATGTTCGCTCGAGCGGACAAAGGCGCGTGCGTACACCTCCACGGGATTGCCCCGCTACATGCGAGACCGCCGGAAGGGCGTCCTCTACCTCGCGAGCTCCTGCAAGCACCACCGAGCCGACCCAGCGCGGACAGCGGTGGCGACGATCTGGATGACGTGGGGGAGGACAATTAGAGAGACCACCCGATAAGAGACACCACCCGACAGGGAACGACCTGACGATAGGACTACCGCTTGACCGACGACCCCAATGGCTACAGGCCCTGGCCCATTATAACGGGCCAAAACAATTTGACCCCGGTGGCAAAATGCCCCGGTGATGAAAGCCCGGGTAAAGAGGGTAACCTCAAGGCCCGTACCCGGTCAGGCCCTCGGGTCTGCCAGGACGATCCACTGCTGAGTGAGCGAGGCATTGGCTGCTGCTCATTTTTAATTACTATCGCACAACTCACCTGCTTATAGTCTGGCGACTGATTGCAGATTATTACCAGAAAAAAAAATTATTGGTTTAGAGTTACTACTGCAGACTTTACTACTACAGATACTTCTGCTCTTAAGGTTTGTTTGTTTGGCAGTTTTGCTGGCAAGTATTTCTCTATACACTTTAGAGCCTTTATAATTTGCCGGGTTAGCACCAAGTCACAAAGCACATAGCTCGCAGATCAGTCTTTTTTAGGATAGTCCAAAGTTTTATGAGACTCTGCACACTTTGCACAATGATATGGCTTTATGTAGTAGTTTTTGGTATGTCTATACTGCTGGCATCTCTGACATTAGACTACACACACATGACATTGTCGCCCTCACAGTTTAGAATTCATATGTATAAGCCGAGGTAGTAAAGTCTAATTTTTAGGGTCGACAGCTCTACTTACTTAATAAAAACTCAAAAAAATATCTGCAAATAATTTTGCAATTTTGTAATGAAATGTCTACTATTACATATTAATGGCTATAGCTCAATAATTTTATGATATAAAGTAGATAGTATGGTACTGTTACTTAAAGTAGTCTATTTTTTTAAGTGGTTGGCCAACACAACTCCGATACATTTTTTTTTAAATCACAGGTGCTCAAACTTAGCAGTTAAGTAACTTTCAAAAATAAAAATTATGTTTAGCGACTTCTTATTAACTACTATTCACAGTACTTGAGTTTTTTGGAACAGCATTAGTAGGAAACACTTTAAACAAAAAAAATTCGATCTAGGCCTCAAATAGCGAACGTGGTGCCCACTGCCAAATGTGAGAAAAACTGGGATTTTCAAAATTTTACAAAAAATGGCATAGACCCCGAACTGTTTTGAGATAGTTTTTTTTTTTTTTGGTTTTGTAACCCACCGCACCTCCGCACACGCACGTTCAGGATTATCCATTAATTACGGGACAGCCTATATATATATATATATATATATATATATATATATATATATATATAAAAGAAAGTCGTGTAATCGTGTTAGTTACACTATTTATAACTCAAGAACGGCTGAACCGATTTGGCTGAAATATATTAAATTTTGTATGCTTCTGTAAATTGGTCCAACTCGGGAGATAGGGTAGTTTTTATCTCAATTGGACCTGGTAGGTGGCGCTGCTATCGGTATGTAACTCCGAAACTACTGAACCAATTTGTATCAAATTTTGTAAGCATCTGTAATTTGGTCCAACTTTGGAGATAGGGTAGTTTTTTATCTCAATTGGACCCGGTAGGTGGCGCTGCTATTGGTATGTGACTCTAAAACCACTGAACTAATTTTTATCAAATTTTGTAAGTTCCTGTAATTTTGTACAACTTGGGAGATAGGGTAGTTTTTATCTCAATTGGACCCGGTAGGTGGCGCCCTATCGGCATGTAAGCAATCAAATTTGGTAGCAGTTTTCTGGGCAGGACAACGTCTGCCGGGACCGCTAGTTTTTTTTTTTTTTTTTTGAATTTTCTGCTTCATGGCAATCTGTTTTGTAACAATAAGCCACTTCTATGTCTGATTTCTCAGTATATGTTTTCCTCGAGAGCCATACTTGTGTGTGAAACTTTTCACACGACTCTCTTGATGTCAAGTGTTAAATCTTTTATGTAGGCTCGGTATGTCGCTGCTTTTTAGCCGGGCATGCTGAAGAGCGCCTACTCCGCTCAGAGCGTGAGCCAGTTTATTAACATGTACGGTCAGTTTATCCTGGTATTTCAGGCTGTTTTGTGCTATCTCCTGTCGAATCGTTTTTAGGCCTAGGTCGAGATATATATATCTGTTACTTATACAATGAGGGATGCCAAACATTGTTCTCAAAGCTTTGGTCTGGAATCTCTCCAGGATATCTATATTACTATTGCTGGCTGTTCCCCACAGCTGAATACCGTAAGTCCAAATTGGCTTTATGGTGGTCTTATACACCAGCATCTTACTGTTAGGATTCAGCTGAGATTGGCGTCCCAGCAACCAGTTCAGTGACCGCAGTTTTCCATCCAGTTGCTTGCGCTTTGTCCAAATATGTTTCTGCCATGTAAGTCTCCTGTCCAGGTGCATGCCCAAGTATTTTGCGGTGTTTTCTTGAGGGATAACTTTGGAGTTAAGCGTTACCGGAGGACATGTTTCTCTCCTAAGTGTAAATGTTACATGTACCGATTTGCTCTCATTGGCTTTTATTCTCCAAAGCTTCAGCCACGTCTCAACCTCAGTCAGGTGGTTTTGCAACTGTGATGATGCCGTTTCCGGGTTGCTATGAGCCGACAAAAGCGCCGTATCGTCAGCGTATGTCGCAGTCGTAGTGCAGTCAGTAGTTGGGATATCTGCTGTAAAAATGAGGTACAGTATAGGGCCCAAGATACTGCCCTGAGGGACACCTGATTTTAATTCGTGTACTTCTGAGAGATCATCGCCGCGCTAGTTTTTTAATAAAAATAAACGAATTAAAAAATATAAAAGTTAAGTAATTTGTTGCAGATGTGCGCAATGTTTCCGAGTATTTCCAGAAGGAGTTTTTTACGAATTTGAAGGCAGGAAATATTGCGAACGAGATTTCCAAGTGCTGTTTGCTCCTTGCTGTGGCAAATGTCGTAAGTTTTTAAGTTACTTTATTAATATAAACATCATAATCGTCATATTAGCTCACGGACGCCCACTGCTGGGCATAAGCCTCCTTTAATGTTTTCCACGACGATCGGTCCTGCGCAGCATGCATCCAGCGGCTTCCCGCTACTCTGACCAGATCGTCGGTCCACGTCGTGGGCCTGCCAACGCTGAGGTGTCCGGCATACGATCGCCACTCTAGAACTTTTCCGCCCCATCGGCCATCGGTTCTTCGAACTATGTGCCCTACTCATTGCCACTTCAGCTGTGCGATCCTTCGAGCAATGTCGGTTACCTTGGTTCTCCTACGGCTACGGATCTCCTCATTTCTGACTTAAGAGTCTTAAGAGTCTTATCACGTAGGGAAATACCGAGCATATAAACACCCAAACTTATATTACATTAAATGAAAAAATATTTTAATTTATTTATTAACTTTGCTCTATATTTCTTGTTATTTTAATTCAAAAAATTTGTATAAATATGCACTTGCTAATTTAATTTTTTTTTTCAGGTGAATTTGTGATTGGTCGTGTTATCAAGGCTATGAATTCAAATTGGCATCCAGCTTGTTTCCGATGTGAAGAGTGCAATATTGAGCTAGCAGATGCTGGCTTCATTAAGCATGCTGGCCGAGCACTTTGCCATGCTTGTAATGCCCGGATAAAGGCAGATGGCTTGCAAAATTACATATGCCATAAATGCCAGTTAGTATATTATATAATACTAGCTGACCCGTGCCCACTTCGTTGCGCATTAATTATTTTTAATTATTACTTCTAACGACGATTGATATAGTGTAAAGGGCAATTTTAATCTGCATTAAATGCCTAAGCTAAATATCATGTTCATTTGGATAAGGATTAATACTGAACTAAATATATAATAGCTTTAAAAATAATGTAATGTTTTTCAAAAAAAAATTGAACATAAAAGTTGTTATTGTAAGTCAACCGTTAGAGATAGAGATATGCTATTGCGGACTTTTTTGTAGCATTTTTATAGATTTTGAATTCGCTAGTACATTACTTATCTATATCTTTGCTAGTTTACGCGGCGTACGCGTGGAAAGCTCCCAATTGGCGAGATTTTTTGCGACCTCTTCAACATTTATCGCCGTATTTCAGCTAATTTACATAAAAGCATAATAAATTATATACCTAAACCATCCTCAAGAATCACTCTTTCTATTGTTGAAAACCGTATAAAAATCCGTTTGGTAGTTTTCGAGTTTATCGCGTTCAGACAGACAGGATGACAGAAAGACGGCCGGGGGACTTATTTTTATAATATGTACCTATAGATTTTATCATAGCACTGTGTACTGTAACAAAAAACCAATGAATAATTTTCTCTGTTAGGATAATTTAAAGATAAATTAGAAAACATTTTTAACTTTGAGACTTTTGTACTTAGCTGGTACTGGCTTTTTTAATATTTTTACTTACTTATAATTTTTAACCGACTTCCAAAAAAGGCGGTTCTCAATTCGACTGTATTTTTTTATGTGGGTTACTTAAGAACTTTTGAATGGGTGGACCGATTTCGATGATTTTTGTTTTAATCGAAAGATAGTGCGTGTCATTTGGTCCTATTTAAATTTATTTGAGATGGAACAAATACTTTTCGAGTTATATCTAATAATGCGTTTTACTTGACTATTTTTTCGTCGACCTACGTTGTATTATACCGCATAACTTTTTACTGGGTTTACCGATTTTATTATTTTTAATTTAATCGAAAGCTGATGTTTATCATCTGGTTAAGTACGTTTAAATTTCATCGAGATCTGATTACAACTTTTTGAGTAATCTTTGATAACGCGTATTTACTTGACTATTTTTTTTTGTCTACCTACGATGTATTACTTGTCGATGTAATTGAAGTCGGGTTTTTCTTTTTCGTTTGCGAGCAAACACAATTATAAAAGACCCCATTTCCTCAATATCTATGGACTATAAACATGTGTTCTATGATGGTCCACATCGTCTCCATTTACGTCTCTCATTG
The DNA here is from genome assembly GCA_905220545.2 of Melitaea athalia. Taxonomy (NCBI): domain Eukaryota; kingdom Metazoa; phylum Arthropoda; class Insecta; order Lepidoptera; family Nymphalidae; genus Melitaea; species Melitaea athalia. The sequence goes on along the minus strand of HG992185.1, from coordinate 12,453,964 downwards.
TGGTATAATTTTAATAATTCCGTTTCTAGCAAGTTTGATATTTATAACAGCTGAATATATATTTATAGAAAAATTGAATTTGCTTTGTAAATAAAAAAGTTTTGTAGTATATTACAAATAAGAGTAGAGTAATAACTCGAGATCGAATCTCTAAAGTAAGATAAGAACATTGTAACTAATGAAACAATGTTTTCTAACTATACCATTAAAATAAAAGGCATCTTTGAAACTGGGAACCGTATTATTATTCAGATTAGTTCAGATATAATTCAGATTTCTGCTAAAAAGTATTGCAATTTTGGTTACGAAAATAAAAATATATAAGAAAAGTGATAATATTGGTCTTCTTTGAACATAGTAACATTGTAATAACAATCCAGTGCTACCGCTACCGCCGCGTTGGCGCAGCGGTCACAGCACTGAATTGCGACTGGCTGTTGTGCGGGCGGTTGCGGGTTCGATCCCAGCACACGACAACATTTGTATTGGCCATACGGATGTTTGCCGTGGTTTGGGTGTTTGTGCAGTCCTTGTGGGGTCTCCCCAACGTGTCTCGGAGAGCACGTTAAGCCGTCGGTCCCGGTTGTTATCATGTACACCTGATAGCGATCGTTACTCATAGTAGGGAATATACCCGCCAACCCGCATTGGAGCAGCGTGGTGGATTAAGCTCCGATTCGTCTCCTACATGGGGAAGAGGCCTATGCCCAACAGTGGGATATTACAGGCTGAATCGTGATCGTGAACTCACCTTTTTTTACTCAAATTTCAACATCACAACAGCTTATAATATACATTAAGTTGATATACTGCATTATTGGAACTGTTCATACAATGTTTTTAAACTAAAACAATCGTATCTTAATCATTGTAACTTGAACAAAACAGCTTTCCGTTTGATGTGGTCAAGTTCATACGACAACGCAAAAATTAATGGTAAAACAATTTACTTCACTACGTATGCGGCTTTATTTAATATCACTTGGCCACTATTTAAAAAGTGACACAAACATTTTGAAACGCTCTCCTGAAAACTTAACAAAATCAGATACAATGTTCTTCATATCAGGTGTCTATATAATTTAGATTTTGTAATATATAAAATATTTTCAGTGGTGTAATAGACGGTGAGCCACTGCGTTATCGCGGGGAAGTTTGGCACGGCTACCATTTCTCTTGTGCCACTTGTGGAGTGGAACTCGACCATACTGCTCGCGAAGTTAAGAACAGACCAGGATACGCAGCTAATGATGTTGTAAGTATATTATATTTGACTTTTTAGTAGACTTATGTGTCAAATATTTTGCGAGAGGTAGGTCATAGCTCGACTGGGAAAGTACCTCAACAACAACATAACTATATACAGAATAACACTGCTCTCAAGTAGTGCTGTGTAGGTACCTGCGTTTAGTAAGGTGCCTAGAACTCCGGGAGGGTCAGGGTTAGAGTTGGCATTAGTAAGGTGACTAGGACTCCGGGAGGGTCAGGGTTAGAGTTGGCATTAGTAAGGTGACTAGGACTCCGGGAGGGTCAGGGTTAGAGTTGGCATTAGTAAGGTGACTAGGACTCCGGGAGGGTCAGGGTTAGAGTTGGCAATGTGCTGGTATTGCTTCTGGTGTTGCAGGTGTCTCTCAACTGGTTTCAAAAAATTTAACTTACTCATTTCATAGTGATTAAGAAAAAAAAATCATAGTTACTGTTAATGTTAAATCTAAATCCTCAATAACCCTAATTTTAGTTATCATTTCATTTATATGGAGTTAACCATATTATAAGTTTTTGTAATCTAATTTATTTGCACAAATAAGTCGCGTCTTAAGTATAGAAAGGTTACATAAATGTTATGTTTATATGTTTTAGAATAATCTCTTCTGCCTGCGTTGTCACGATAAAATGGGAATTCCGATATGTGGAGCTTGTCGTCGCCCCATCGAAGAGAGAATTGTTACAGCATTGGGAAAACATTGGCATGTTGAGGTAAATACTGATACTGCTATCTGTACTAATGTAACAAAACGAAACAATTAATTGTTTGTTTAAATAAGCTGATTTTAGTTTGCTTGTTAATCTACATATATACATGTTGGATCAGAAGAGGAGGAGGGCCGAACTGGTTTATTAACAATGTAATTTAACACAAGATAGTTACACAGATTAGTTGTTAAACCCTGTTAGGGTTGGAGGCCGAACAACTCAGCATACGATGGATTCACCGAGCGGGTGACTTGTCTATCGCGTGGCTGAGTGACAAACTCAGAGCAGTGCCCGAGACTTGCGACCCGGGTGTAGGTTTAGGGGAGGCCTCTCTTAAGATACGATAAGATAATAATTAATTAATAAGAATGAAATTACAACAGTAATTCGAAAATTTTTAATGTTTTATTGTAAAAATTTAAAGTAAAAGGTTTACTATAACAAAATCGCTGTATACTAAGTACATACTTTTTTTAATTGTTAAATTTCGTTAATATTTTGCAGCATTTCGTGTGTGCCAAATGTGAGAAGCCATTCCATGGTCATCGCCACTACGAGAAGAAGGGGTTGGCGTACTGTGAACAGCATTATCATCAGTTGTTTGGCAATCTTTGTTACGTTTGCAACCAAGTCATCGCTGGCGATGGTATGTATATGTGATTTACACAAATTTTAAAAATAAAATTTTTCATTAGTTTGTCAAGAATCTCTACAACTACTATATGAATAAAGTAATAGTTTGTTTGTATTATTTGCAATCAGTCCCAAGACTATGAGCAAATCTGCTATGTGGTGCTGTCATGCGGAGCTGCTTCCCATTGGAAGCATATACTCATTTGCTGCCCAAAGCTACTGACGGTCTTCTAGCTCTAGGGTGTGATGACGCTTTAATCTTCTCACATAGTGGTCAGTGGTGAGTTGGCGAGCAAGTTCGTTGGGGTGATGGATTAACCGCTCTTTATATCTAGCTGCCAATCTCCGAATTTCCTCTTTGATTGTTCTCATTTCCGAGTGTTCGTGAACTTCATCGTTGGTTCTGTACCATGGCACGTTTGCAATTGTTCTCAGTATCTTGTTCTGTTGGCGCTGGATTATATTTAGGTTTGAAACGCTTGCGCTGCCCCACAGTTGCAGACCATATGTCCAGATGGGCTTTAGTATAACTTTGTAAATAAGCAATTTGTTGTCCAATGAGAGTCTCGAGTTCCTTCCTAGCATCCAGTATAAGCTGTTTTATTTTAGTAGGAGTTCCTGCTTTTTCATTCGATGTGGTGCCTCCAGGTCAGTCTGCGATCAATGTGTAAGCCAAGATATTTTACATGGTCACTATGGGGCAGAGCACACTGTCCCAACATTACAGGTGGGCAGTCACCTTTTTTAAGAGTAAATGTCACCTGTACCGACTTTGCAGCACTAGCCTTTATTTTCCATTTTTGGAGCCATTCGTTCACTTTGTTAAGGCTCTTCTGCAAATTCTCTGATGCCAGTCTTGGATCCTTATTCCTTGCTAATATAGCAGTGTCGTCTGCAAATGTGGCGATGGTTATTCCTGGCGTTAGCGGTAGGTCTGAAGTGTACAACGTGTAGAGCATTGGGCCGAGGACAGATCCTTGTGGCACCCCAGCTTCGACCTCCTGGAACTCAGATGTGGCGTCACCCTCCCTCACACAAAATATGCGGTCCTCCAGGTAAAATTGAAATATTATGAAGTATGAGTGGGAGATATGCTGATATGATCTTGCATAGTAGGCCTTTGTGCCAGACCTTGTCAAATGCCTGTTGGATATCCAAAAACGCTGACAAGCAATATTCCCTTTGTTCTAAGGACTTCTTTATAGTGTCACATACTCTGTGGACTTGTTCTACTGTGCCATGGTGTTCTCTAAAGCCAAATTGGTGATCTCCAAGAGGTCTGGCATGATTCTGTGGAGTATTATCTTCTCTAGTACCTTGGATAGTGTAGGCAACAGACTGATTGGCTGATAAGATGTTTTTTCGGTCATTAATTTGCCGGCCTTGTAGATCATAAAGATTTCTGAGACTTTCCACGCACTCGGAAAGTACCCCACCCGTAGCACTGCATTGAAGATGGTAGTGATGGAGATGATAGCCCTCCTCGGTAGCTCCAGCAACACCTCTTTAGTTATCAGGTCGTAACCTGGTGCCTTTTTACTATCAAGGCGTTTGATGGTTTTTATGACTTCCTTGGGCGATACAGGTCTCGGTGGAAGATCCATTTGGAGATCTTGTTTAAGAATGAGATCAACATCTTCATCTGAGGAGTTATCTAGTGTTATATTCGGTTTGAAAACCCTTGTTAGATGATCCGCAAATAAGTCTGCTTTTTCCTGGTTTGTTCTTGCCCAGCCATTTTCTTTTTTTATTGGGGCTTTTGGTATGTTGGGTCTGTCACAAGAACGGGTGATTTTCCAGAGCGAGTAATTGGTGGCTTTAGTTAGTAGCAGTTAGAGACTCCAACTTTGCTTGCATTGTTAAGTCATTGGCTGTCTTTATAGCCTACTTCAATTCTACAATGGCTTTATAAGGGCGGCATTGTCTTGCGGATGACGGATGGATCTTAAGGTTTTTTTCTATGTGTTCCCTGAAGGAGGGCCAGTCAGTATGCCGGTTGCACAATATTGAGGGCCGACTTCAATTATAGTTGAGCTGATAGTTAGTAAAACTGGGGTATGATTAGATGACCCATCAGCCATTCATTTTTAAAATATACAAATTTTCTATACAAGTACAAATGTGTCGTGTTAATCGTCAAAAACGTAATAATATCGAGAAAAGATTTGATTTTCTGCTGTTATTACCGATAGGTTTAAAATGGTTGATACTTCCCAAACACCAAGTGGGGAAGTGCCTCAACCTAACAGAAGATCACAGTTTAATAACACTGCTCTCAAATAGTGTTGTGTTCCTGTGGTAATTAAGGTGGCCAAAGCTCCTGGGGAGGGAGGGAGGGGGGGTTTAGATAGTTCTAGCGTTGCAAGAGTGTAAGCTACGGTAATCGCTTATCATCACGTGGGCCGTAGCTAGTCGTATAAAAAATAATAGTACTTAGTATAAAAAAGAAACCAAAATAGCTGAGACATTTGTGTGTAGTGTTCACGGCGCTGAACAAGGCGTGGTGCGTGCACCACTTCGCGTGCGCGGTGTGCGACACGGCGCTGAGCACGCGCAGCAAGTTCTACGAGTACGACGAGCGGCCCGCCTGCCGCCGCTGCTACGAGCGCCTGCCCGCCGAGCTGCGCCGCCGCCTGCGCCGCGCGCACAACTACACGCTGCGCCGCTGAGCGCGCACCTGTATACACACGCACACATCTACACACGCACACATCTACACACACACACGCACACATCTACACACACACACGCACACATCTACACACGCACACCGTCGACCAACCCGGAATAACTACAACAAGCTGCATACACACAGCTACGCACGCGTATAAAGATACGCATGTACACACAGATACGTACGCTCATACAGATACACTACGTAAACCTCCGACTGACCGCTGAAGCAGCCGTAACAAGCTACATACAGCCTACTGAACTAAGCTAACGATAAGACTATAAACACTGCCTTATAGTGGCTCGACTGGTATTGTCTAGGTATCTCTACATGGGGAATCCTGTTACAGAATAAAACTGTAGCTTGCTTGTCTACATGAACTCTGATCAATCAGTCAAGTAGGTGTTTTCTAATAATAGTCGACTCAATTTGGTAACTAATTTGATGGTGCAAATATCATAATATTGTCTGTTATTTGTGACTATTTTATTCACCACCTTGATATGCATTATAATGTGAATTATTGACCTAATTCAGCTTCATACTAGCTACTCATAGTAATTTACCACCAATGCTACAACTCGGAAGAAAGTAAAGTTGATTGTTATTTCAAAACTTACATTTCGTTTAAACCATGTCTAATTATTATTATTATTCTACTGAGTCTTGTCTCTACATAGTTTCTATTAAGAATTAAACAATGACTGTTGTTAAAGCCGTTACAGCCACTGCTCATACTTTGAATTCTTTCTCGTTAAAAAAACATTACTCAACTCTTTTTAATTGCTAGTTATATCTATATAACAAATACAAATAAAAATACTGGTACTTTAGAAGCATACAAGAATTTTGTGTTTGCGAATTGCAACTTTTTTGAAAAACCTTATTTTGTTTGCCAGCTAAATGTTATAATATTTTATTTAAAAGCAAAAATATATAGAGTACATTCCGAAAAGTGAATAAGAACCTTATCAACTGAAGAACTCTACTGCATTTAAAAAAATATATAAAATAGCGTCATGGGACACCAGATAGGAACGAAGTTCCTTATTATAAAATATTAATTTCAAGTTCCATTCGAGGTATAAAGAGAATAATTATTTGGATATACATTTTTTATTGATTTTTTTATCAATGAAAAATAGAAATACTTTATAAAATTATCTTAACACCTTTCTTTTTTACAATGATTTATAAAAATATATAATAATTATCGAATGATATGATAATAATAGCAGACTGCAATAATAATAGTCATCGCGCAGTCTATACATTAGACACTGTATAGCCATCATACCGCTCCTTCAATACAAAAGCACCACATGTCAAAAAAGGCAAATTATACAGGAGAGGCATTTTAAAAAATAATTTAGTTTATTTTATGATTTTTGTATAAACTATGTCTTACGTAGATTTTTTTGGTATCAAAAGATGCATAATTAAATAGCCTGTTTCTCAATAAAGCAATCTTAACCATACATCGAATGGACTCTCGAAAAAATGCAGATAAGTTAGTTTTGTATATATACAATATATAGACTTTGACTTCGAGAACGTTAAAATTTTAAAACTTAAACCACCATAATAGGGGTTCGGACAAATTTTCAAAAAGCGTTTTAATTTAATCTTTATGGTTACTTATTCCCATAAAAAATAAAATTTTATTTCTTTATAGCCTTTTAGGTACTCAAAATCATGTTTTAATATTGTTTGTTTAAAAATCCCGCCAAAACGCCACGTTATGACATCTGACAGCGCGTGACGTTATCTGGCGGTAATAAACAAAGAGTATATAAAGCACAGAGAACGTTGAATATACGGATAGAATAACCCGTGCAGTCAATGCTTGCTCTTTCTTAAAGTACTCTGTGGCTTGTACCGCCAAATGACGTCACGCACTCTAGTTGGTGTTTTAGTACAGATTAACCCTTAAACCCTACCCATCCTAGGAGAAACATTATTCCTACCCAGGGGTTTCATAGACCCCAATATATAAATCATTAATACTAAATAAATTAAACACAACTTTAATGAAAATATTATTTATATAAAAAGAAAGCTTAACTAGCATTACAATAAAATATTTATTTTCTTGGGTCACACATTCCTCACATTTTGGTGCTGTATGTTCACCGCAGTGTGGTTTTCGGCACATGGCACAAAAAACCTTTGTTTTACGGTCCTTCCCCCTTGGGCAGACAGCACATCTATTTTTTTGCCATGGGAGAAGGATATGCGTCGACTAAAGGACGCTTTTTTTGTGAAATTCCTCTTAGGACGACTTGGAGATTTGTGGGCAAAGAAGGCCATGGTAATTTTTCCCTCCATGTGAAGGGTGATCAAGTCCAAGGCAAGTTGTTTTGGAAAAAGACGTCTTTTTAGTGGCCATTTTAGCAGCTCACATATGAGTTAACACGTACTATATTCATAAGTCCAAAAAAGTGCTATTGGCCATCTCTATGTCCTCCTAGATACACTATATTTGTGGCATAACTGGTCTGGAATAAAATCGACGCCAATTTTTGTCTTATTACCTATAGAAATCGACTATCTCCGGTTTTCCATTTTTTGCATCATAATCTGCTGTTGCATGCATAGTTGACAACATAAGGACTATTTTTATTTTTTTTATTTTTCCAACAATTCTTATGCAAATGGAATCGAGTGAACCAATTATCACAAGTGAGGTTACGGTTTATGCCATGACTTGTCTCGGTCAATTTCAAAGTAAAGAAATGAGCAAAGGGTACATTCGTAGGACATGAACCTTTGCCCAAATATACATAAGCATCTAACATATAGGCTGTTTTGGCATGGCAGGTCATCAAAATTTTAAGCCATACTTGCCTGGTTTGCTAGGAATGTACATTTTAAACATACATCTGCCTCTAAAACCCAATAACATTTCGTCTAATGTACAGCAATCTGAATGTCAGTATAATTTACTCGACACATTGACAACGTGATCAAAAATATCTCTTATTGGTGCTAATCTGTCATTTTCTTGTCGAGAAAAAATAGTACTTTATTCCTACCCTGGGGTCTGATAAACCCCAAAACAGCAATTATTACGTATACAGTGCACCAATGCTAACGCACTACTGATGAAAAGATGGCCGCTGGCGTCATCGAGGATTAGCTTGAGTCACGTGTTCATGCGTTTCATTTTCGCAAAAATATTTTCAGAAAATGAAACACTTGGGTTTACTGGACCCCCGGGTAGGGTTTAAGGGTTAATAATATTGTAAATAACAACATATTTTTATTTCTTCATTTAAAAATATTTAAATGAATTATATTAAGTTATTATTCGATAAATAATCGTAATTCAGTATATTTATTTTATCTAAGTACATTATAGATTTAATCTGATTACTGACCGATCCCCTATTAGAAAAAGTTGAGTTTTATTTTCAGATAACAACCTCACGAAACGTCAATTTAACAAAGAAAATGGCACATACTTAATAATAATAATACACTTTATTGTACACCAAAGACAGAAAAAATACATAGCAAACAAAGAAATTTTTAACAATATATTAGGTACAAAAGGCGGCCTTATCGCTAAAAAGCGATCTCTTCCAGGCAACCTTAGGGCAAAAGAAATGGTATAGCGTCAGCGTAGGTGTACAGGCTACAAACAATTTATAGTAAATATTCAAATAATTAAACACATACATACATACGCACATACATACATACATATATACATACATACATAGTAACACTCATACATACACATAGATACATATTATATACTTATAAATTACTTGTTTATTGTTGAGTTTCAAGAAAATGCTTCCTAACAGTCTTTTTAAAAGTTGCAAGTGTTTGTACACGTCTAATATTCAAAGGCAAGGTATTCCAAAGGCGAGAGGCTTGAACTGTAAAAGATTTATCATAGAAGGAAGAGGAGTGAGAAGGAATTGCGAGAAGGAAATTACTGTCAGAACGGAGGCAACTTATTACATAGTAAACTTGCTAAGGGAAAACAAAAAATAGTTAAATCTTATCATGAGATCATCAAGTAAGGGTAAAATTAATATTACCTATATCAGTTAATTTTATAAAAGAGTTTTATGCATCTTCGTTTTTATAGCTTCAAAGATTTGTTTTGTTTTTAACTTAAATTTATTACTCTTACCTACTAATATAGGTCTTGAATGCACAGACAAAAACTACAAAAACATTCAGACAAAACAACATAAAAACTACAATTAATGCTTTTTGATGTAAAATAAAATGTATTTATCATCATCATGTATGAAATATGTTCAAAATATGGTAGTATTGCATACAAAAATAAGGGAAAAAATATCAAATTTATAAATGCTAAATAATATATTTCGAAAATAATATAAATAAAAAATAATATATTTCCAAAATAATATATTTCGAAATATTGTACTATTGCACATAAAAATGATAAAATACTTTCGTGTATGTGATCTGCAATACGACTATATTTTTGTATGTGGCACTTTTGAATATATAAGTTCACCTGTCTTTTAGCAGTTGTTTGGAATGTGGTAGTTTTTCACAAAAAATGCGTGTGCTCATGCCGAATGACTGTTGACAACTCATAATGTGGTACTTTTGCGCGGAATTCAGTTACAGAAACGGTACAAAACAAAACTAACGTGTGTGCGTTTACGGGTGTTTTTGATCATAAAACGACGGCTGTTTTTGCAAAACATTAAAGTTTCATCGTTTAAGATGCATTTTATGCAAAAAAAACGTTTTTGATATTTTTTGAAATGTGTGACTTTTGTATTGACGGAGCGATTTACATAGGTTATAAATAAAAATCTTACGCTTTTTTAACGTTACGGATGTTTTTTCCCCTCCGCAACGCCCCATAAGGAACTTTGTTCCAAAAATAACAAGAACAATGTTGCAATATCTGTATAGTAAAATAGATATTTCTTTTTTTTTTTCAAAATAGATCATTTATTTATACAAATTTGTTTTTAAGTATAATACAATAACAAAAAACTGACGTTTAAAAATAATTAAGAGTGTAACTAATTAACTTTAATCTCATTTGATAGACTTATTTACTTAGTTGTATGCAATGTAACTGTTAATTATTATGTTAAATTAATGTATTTTCGTATTTACTAATTATTTTAGAAATTTGTATATTTTACAATTAATTAAAAAAAATCCTCTTAAATTAACAAAACTAGGCATATAAATAATATTTAGAAATGTATAAAATAACTAAAATCTGATATTTTTGGAATCTGTTATATTATTATCCTACAAAAATCAAGAATGTAAACCTAGTTTTAATTTTCTGGTATGATCAAATTAAACGTTTCAAAATGTTTTATGATAAAGTGCCTTAATACCTATAGTCTATTTACACAACAATGTATTTTGCCAGTTGCCATATAAAAATAATATAAGTGCCCCCTTAGGATAAGAAAAAGATTTTATGAATAGATAATTATGTTTAATTTTTTATTAATTTTAATTAACAATTTCTGTTTAATTAGTTGTGCTTCAATAAATAATTAAATAATACGTAATGTTTTATTTACGTCGTGATGTTATTACAATATTTCTATTGAGGGAAAATGCAAGATCATGAAACGCGAGGGAAATACATACTTAGCTATTGTAATCGTCCTTGTAACTAAGGTGACCAACTGTACTCCTTTACTGAGTTTTGTACTCTTTTTTCGCAAACCGTACTCTTTTCAAATCTTGTACTCTGAAAGTACTCGTTTGTATAATTTTATACTAATTTGTATTTCTTTTTAGAAAAAATCTAAAAAATAGTATATATATCTAAAAAAATCTAAAGAAATAATCTAAAAAATGTTTCCATTTTTTAGATTATTATATTTCAATTTTATTTATTAAATATTTAAAATTATTTTGACAGTGATTTTAATTTAGCGCGCACATAATTATGGCTGCCGTTTCCGGCACAATTGAGAGGCCGTATCACGACTGGAGAGACAGATAGTATACTACAGACCTCTTTTTCTAACAACGTCAAAATTACATTTGTGAAAAGAGATGGATATAACTTACTCACCCGTATATTCATTATTCAATTAGGCCAGTCAATAAAGCATTTAACCTCGCACTAAATTTCCGATCCAATTTTAGGTTTTTATTAGGTTAAGGGTCACTTACTGACCATAAAACATAAAATGCTGACAGATCCAGGTGGAGCTTCGATCGCAATCTTAAAGAAAAGTTTTTGGCCGATATCTCGAAAACTATCAACTTTAGGGCAAAAGTTATTCAGACCTTTTTTGTAGACAATAAAATTTCGCATCTTTTATTTTCTGTAAACTTTTTTGTAAAACTTACCGTTTAAGATTTATGGCCCATTTAATGAACCCGTTTTTCATTTGAGGCCAATAACTCTTAAAATATTGGATTAATCAATAAAATGCATAATCCTTTTTTTTAGACCACTATTTTCTACAACTTTTGTTTAAAACTCTTTTTCTAAGGTCCATACTTTTCGAGTTATAAAACGTTTAATATTTGACTACCGGCTGTAAAGTCAAAAATTTCAAGGTACGCATAGAATATAATGGCACAAATTCAACAAACTAATAAAAAAAAATATCCCGATTATTTATGTACTTAAAAATTGATAGTTCATTTCCTTGCCTGCAATAGTAATTAACTTTTTATATTTTATTTTATTATATTTCTTACAACTAAACTTCTTCGTTACACTCTTCGGGAGGAATACAAGGAAGACTGTAAAGTTCAATGATCTTTTTATCTTCATGATCAAACAGATCAATGTCAACCGACTCTTCGTTGGAGGCGAGGTTCACTGTCGGTTGATTTGTACATGATTCTGCCGTGCAATTCTCGCAAATCACAGTGCAATGCTTTCTTTAAGATTGCGATCGAGGCTCCACCTGGATCTGTCAGCATTTTATGTTTTTATGGTCAGTAAGTGACCCTTAACCTAATAAAAAACTAAAATTGAATCGGAAATTTAGTGCGACGTTGACCAAAAAAACGTCTATATTTACTAGCCTAAATGTTCTCTGTGATATCTATCTCTCCAAAATTTGTGTACGTAATCCCCAGGCTGATCTTTGATGTGCATAAATTGCATTGTGCAGTATGTACTGAGTACTGACGAGTAATTTTACGATAGTGAGCACTGAGCCACAGAGTACATTGAATATACGGCTAGTGAGTACTTATATTTTATACAATATTTTTTTCTAGTGTTGTGTTACTAAAATCACTAAAACGATCGTTATCTCGGTAGGTACGTAATTAACTAACCAACAATTGCTGTCCTGCGAAAGTTGCCGATGCTTACATTTACAGGAATACATATTTTAATAATAATACTGTAGATTTTTACATTTAGTAGTAAAACAAAGTCTGTTTAACGAATATTTATTTCATGAACATAAAATTAAAACTCACATAACACTATTTTACACTTATTAATACAATAAGTTAACGAGGTATTACCTAATTTTATCTCGTTTGAACAATAATGGGTTTAGGTCTCCAAAGAATATGCATCGATATAATTATGACGCTTTGCGCATTCGAATGTTTGAAATAATTATACAAATTAATACTACTGAGTGAAAACAAAAGTTTTCACTGAAGAAAGATTAGTTATTTAATTATCTTTCTTCATTCTTGTGTTGGTCATACGGTAAATAATGGAATCTCTGCCAGGATCCATGTCCATAATAGCGTAGACAATAGCCACTAGTGTGAATGTGAACACAACTCCAAACCACAAGATAATGTTGAAAATAGCGGCATAATCAGCGGTGTAGTTGTCATGTTCCTGAAATAAATATGTCAATAATACTATAAACAGCTATTAAATAAACAGCATACTAATTTAGTCATAACTAAGTATGACAGGCGGAGTTATGTTTATAAAATCAAAATGTCTACAATATCAAATGAATACAACTTGAATCTAATGTGTTGTCTCATACAAACTACATGTAGCTAGCTAATATGAAAAAGCTACTATGTAATTGATTAATGTAAGTTTTTAACTAACTGTTGACGAATTGCGTAAAATATTACTTCTCTCCACAGCCTATAAGACAAAAATGTTGTAAGATAATTAAGTATTGCCGACACATAAGATTATGATCATAATAACATTAAAATTAAATTTGCTTTAATAGAGTACACCAAATTTAATAAAATAGTCATCATGAATATGACTTATTCTTTGATTTTCTTGCTATATTTTAAAAAGAAAAAATCTGTAACACATGTCAAAATAGCCAGAGGAACCAATGAGAGGAACAATTAATTCTAAAAACGAATGTTGTCGTTGTTATGTCTAATTATTATTTTTCTACTCTAAACTCTAGAGTGTAATAATTTTTTTAAAATATGAAATGGCAAATTAACATTTTTTTTGTGTTGTTATTAACATTTATAACAAATTACTAGCCAGAGGTTGTAGGTTCGATTTCCGCCCCATGTTTTGGCGTAATATTAAATATATTTAGTAATTTATATTCATAACATTTGTATATTTATCAGTCAGCTGTTACCTACAATACAGCTAATAAGCTTTCCTATCTTAGGCATGGACAAACATATGTATGTATGTAAGAGGTCGTCCATTAATCATGTGAGGGTTGAATGGGAGGGAGAGGATAAAAAAGACCAAGAAAAATAACGAGGGCTGTAAAATGAGATATTTCGTCTATTTTTTTTTGAATGTGCGATTTCTAATCAAAAGAAACAGCCAACAAACACCCTGCAACCTTGATGTATGTATGAAATTTGTATCACAATGCTAATTTTTACAAAATATAATCAGATTATACTTGTATTTAAAAATAATAATCTGAAATTTTCAATATACTTTTCTCAAAAAATACACATGAATTTTGGATTAGGAGGGGGAAAGGGTAGTGTTGTTGCTAATAATATCACATGATTAATGGACAACTCCTAAGAAATATTTATTTAATATAATTTTTTTTTTTAATTACCGGTGCCTCTGCTCTGAACTCAGGTGCGGCTCTCACTGCTCTGCGGGTATGAGCGACGTCAGTTGTAACAGCAGTCACGAGTACCGAACCATCATATGCCTTTACAAATGCATCACTTAACTCTTGCAAAGCATTACCTGTAGACAGTGAAATTTATATTACAATAATTATTACAAAAAGAACAAAGTTTATAAGATAGAAAATTAAAATCATATTAATATAATAAAGCTGAAGAGTTTGTTTGTTTGAACGCGCTAATCTCAGGATCTACTGGTCCGATTTGAAAAATTCTTTCAGTGTTAGATAGCCCATTTATCGAGGAAGGCTATAGGCTATATATCATCACGCTAAGACCAATAGGAGCATAGCACCAATGAAGAATGTTTCAAAATCGGGGTTTTTTTCCTTTTGAGAGCTTCCGCTGCGTAAACAGTTAAAGTTTCGCACAAATCATGTATGACAGAATTGGTCCTATTCCACGCGGACGAAGTCGCGCGCAGAAGCTAGTTATGTATATTACTCTCAACCCTTTTATTAGGAAACATTTTACAAGAGCAAATTATTGTTATATTTATTTAGACAATTATGTACTATCAATAATACATTTTATCATTGTTGGTTTGCTTACATAGTCAACACTGGTATTGCCATAAAAATCTATATTGATACCAAATCACAAGTTAATTTGCTCTGTAGTTCATCACTCACTCATCACTTCAGCCTATCGCAGTCCACTGCTGGACATAGGCCTCCACAAGTTCGCGCCCGACACTATGACGCGAACTCATGTGTGTTGCCCATAGTCACCACGCTGGGCAGGCGGGTTGGTGACCGCATGGCTGGCTTTGTCGCACCGAAGACGCTGCTGCCCGTCTTTGGCCTGTGTATTTCAGCCATCAGTTGGATGGTTATCCAGCCATCGGTTGGTTTTTTAAGTTCCAAGGTGGTAGTGGAACTGTGTTATCCCTTAGTCGCCTCTTACGGCACCCACGGGAAGAGAGGGCGTGACTATATTCTTAACTGCCGTAACCACACAGCACACTCTAGTTACTAATATTTAAAAGAAATTGTAGTGTTGCACTAGCCATAGTTAGGGTTAAAAGTAATTAATGCACCCTACCTATATCTTTATTTAACTATAATTTTTACAAACAAATCATATTTATTTCAGCATTGATTTATTTACTTTTACTTATTTCACTTTCATATTTAAGCCTGAAAAATCATTGATACCAATGATTGAACAATAAGAAAACAGTAAATGAATACTGATTTATTAATACAGTCAAAACCGGATATAGCGACATTGAAGGGACCATATAGTTGCCGACGTTATATCCGATAGTCGTTATAAACGATACATATTCACAAGTACAGTAGTTATATGTATTAGTTTTTAGACTTTGACTTCGCGCTAGAAATATAACGTGTCAACAAACTAGGTGTTTCAAATAATAGGGGATCGGACAAATTTTCAAAAAGCGTTTTAAATTAATCTTTATGTATACATACTTATAAACATAAAAAATTTAATTTAATTAATTTACAGCCTTTTAGGTACACAAAATCCTGTTTTAATATTGTTTGTATAAAAATCCCGCAAAAACGCCACGTTATGACATCTGACAGCGCGTGACGTCATTTGTCGATGATAAACAAAGAGTATATAAAGCTGTAAGTATTACTATGCTCTGTGATATCTATCTATACTTATTATAAAAATAAGTCCCCCGGCCGCGTCTTTCTGTCCTCCTGTCTGTCTGAACGCGATAAACTCGAAAACTACGCAACGGATTTTTATACGGTTTTCAACAATAGAAAGAGTGATTCTTTAGGAAGGTTAAGGTATATAATTTATTATGTTTTAATGTAAATTAGTAGAAATACGGCGATAAATGTTGAAGAGGTCGCAAAAAATCTCGCCAACGGGGAGCTTTCCACGCGAACGCTGCGTAAACTAGCAAAGATAAAGTTGTATAATGTACTAGGGAATTCAAAATCTATAAAAATGCTACAAAAAAGTCCGCGATAGCATATCTCTATCTCTTAGGGTTGACTTACAATAACCACTTTTATGTTCAAATTTTTAATTAAAAACATTACGTTATTTTTAAAGATATTTTCTTTAGTTCAGTATTAATCCTTATCCAAATGAATATGTTATTTAGCTTAGGCATTTAATGCAGATTAAAATTGCTCTTTACACTATATTAATCAGATAAATGGTTTTTGAGATATCGTCGTTAGAAGTAAGTAGCAGCGAAACATTTAATTCTCGGCGAGCCAGCGTTGGGCGTTCTTTCCTTGAGATGCCTATAACGGCGCGGGCGAGTCCATCCCCCTCTGCCCCGCATCGCTCGACCACCTGCTCATGCTATTAGGAAATCAAATCAATATTGCATACTAGGAAATCAAAGAATATCAAAGATCATTTTATCGAACTTTTTTTTTACTTTTTTGTTAAATTCCACGCGGACGAAGTCGCGGGTACAGCTAGTAAAGTATAAAGAAGTTTTGAAGTTTTGTTTCGTGGAGTAGATTTTATTGCATTATTGATTTGTTGTTATGGAACTTTTAAAACTTTAACAAAATTAAGGAAATAACTGAGTGAACTAAGTAGATTACTATATAGATAGTAACCCGTGCAGTCAATTGCAGTCAATGCTTGCTCTTTCGTAAAGTACTCTGTGGCTTGTTCCGACAAATGACGTCACGCACTCTAGTCGATGTTTTAGTACAGATTAATAATATTGTAAATTACAACATTTTATTTCTTCATTTAAAAATATTTAAATGAATTATATTTAATTATTATTCGATAAATAATCGTAAAACAGTATATTTATTTTATCTAAGTACATTATAGATTTTAATATGATTACTGTCCGATCCCCTATTCTAAACGTATTTTTTGACTCTGCTCTTTGGTTGAGTGACAATTGCAAGTGTTTTTGTTGGTGTATTGAGTTTTGCTTGTTTTTCTAGTTTTTGTGTATATTTTTATTGTGTGTATAGTCTTATTTGTTTGTGTTTGTTGTGTACATTGTAAGCGTAAGTACACTAACTAATTAATGATGGATTCCGAACCCCCTGACCCAGGTGGTGGTTCCTTTAATTTTCCACAATCAATGGAAATAGAAGAAATGAATAATGCAAAAAGAAATATTATTGATGATAATGATAATTTAACCAAAGCCAAAAGACCCGCTATTCTTCATCAATCACCATCCGTTCAATTAAATTATGTCACGCCGGAATTTCAAAATGGAAAGAGGTTATATTCGCCTGAGGATATTGCCCCTTTTATTGTTCATGTTACCAAATCGGAAACCAGTGCTAATAGTGGAACTATTTTACGTCCCATACAATTCGGACAGTTTTTATACAAAAATAATATAAATAATATTGTGATCGACGGTATAAAGCGAATTGGGCGTAATCGCGTATCTATAGAATTTAAAACTTCACTGCAGGCCAATTCTTTTTTGGATCTTCCAATTCTTTCTAGTTCTGGTTACATTGCGTCTATTCCAAGTTACAGCGTATCTCGCATGGGCATCGTTCGTGAGGTACCAGTTGATTGGACCATGGAAGAATTAGTAAGTAATATAGAAGTTCCCTCTGGTTATGGTGGAGTTGTCAAGGCCCGGAGACTGAGTCGAAAATCAATGAATGATCAAAATGTTCCTGTTTGGATTCCGACACAGTCTGTAGTCCTGACATTTACTGGACAGAAACTCCCTTCCCATGTATATTGCTATTTTACCTCTCTGCCTGTCGAAACCTATGTGCTACCCACCATCCAATGTAACAAATGTTGTAGATTTGGACATGTTAAAGCACAGTGCAGGTCAAGACCACGATGTTACAAATGCGCTCAGATGCACGAGGGAGAAATCTGTTCAGTAGATACACCAACCTGTCTTTTTTGCTCTGGTAGTCACAACGCAAATAATACATCTTGTCCGGAGCATTCCCGACAAAAGGCCATCAAATTAGTAATGTCTCAAGAGAGTATCTCATATTTGGAAGCTTCAGCTAGATTCCCCCAAGTAAGGCGCCCATTTGCTGACACAGTTAGAACCTCTCCCAACAACAATATTTTGTTGACATCTCCCGACTCCAACCAGCCTAAAACAATTTCTTATAAAAAAACTACATTCTCACCTCGCCGTCCAATCCCCACTGCTATCCCAGGATATAACCATGAAATGCATCGAGATATTGTCAGGGAACCGACTCACAGACACCTAATGGATGTGCCTTGTCACAGAATACTTTATCTCCAAACGATAACCTTGTTGAACAACTTGCCAACATCCTCGTTAATCTTATCTCCCGGTTTAGTGACACCGGAATACCGAACAAAACTCGCACCATCCTGACTCAGCTATCTTCTTTATTGTTCAATAATGGAAACCAAGTTGATTCAGTGGAATAGCCGGAGTATCAGAAACAAAAAACAAGATATTATTCACTTAATTAATCATTACCATCCATCAATTCTAGCTGTCCAGGAAACATGGTTAATGCCGGGCTCTCGCTTCAGAGTTCCCGGTTATGCCTGTTTCCGGGATGACAGAAATGATGGCCGTGGCGGAGCTGCTATATTTGTCTCCAGGAAATGTATATATTGTCTTGTCCCTATCAATCTACATAGCGAATATGTAAATGTTGTTGCTGTCCGCTCTTCTAATATTACTTTTGTATCTGTATATATCCCTAGCCCTACTTCTTCGGCTATATCTGAATTTTCATCTCTTATTTCTTCACTTCCTGCTCCCCTTATAATATTAGGTGATTTCAATATTCACCATGTCTCATGGGGGTCATATTTTAATGACAATATGTCTCCTCTACTATTGGATCTAATTGATAGTAATAATCTGGTAATACTTAATAACGGTTCTCCTACCCGACGTGTATCCCCCCTACAGAATCCGAGGAGTGCAGTTGATCTTTCACTATGTTATAAAGTGGCAAAGGCAGATTGGTCTAAATTTGCACTAACCACAGATAATGAAGTTTGTCATATCCCGCCAATTACCAGAGACAATATTCACTCTCAATATACCAATTTTAAAAATGTGTTTTTACGTTCTGCTGATTCATCAATCCCCTTGAAATCCACCGAAAATTATAGACGGCTATCTCCTCCGTGGTGGGACGCAGAATGCACTACTATGTGTAGATTACGTAAGTCTGCTGAACGTCTATATTCGACATCCATGACTATGGAAAATTTTCTTAATTACGCAGACGCAGAATGCACTACTATGTGTAGATTACGTAAGTCTGCTGAACGTCTATATTCGACATCCATGACTATGGAAAATTTTCTTAATTACAAAAAGGTGGCACAGCTGATGCGACTAGACTTTTTGCCCAAAAAAAGAAACTTGCATGGTCACGATTTTGTGAAAGTCTGTCTCCGGATTCTCATTCCTCTTTGGTTTGGAATAATATTAGAAAATTTAGAGGGTCGTATGCTGTTTGTGATTCTCAACAGTCCAATGACACGTCTGTCTGGATAAATGCTTTCGCACAAAAGTTAGCACCTTTGTCTGCCCCAACCTTTGAGGAATGTTCTACGCATATTTCGTCGTCCCTTCAACCAACAAACGACTTCGATTCGCCATTCTCTATGGAGGAGCTTCAGTTAGTGCTACATGTTCTTCAAGACTCCTCTCCAGGCTTAGATGGGATTCCCTATTCTTTTATTTCCAAAAGCGGTCCAGCAACCCAAAGAGTATGTCTAAATTTTATGAATGCCATTTACCAATCTGAGGTTCCTCCTGAAGAATGGCGCTCTGAAATTATTTTGCCCATTTTAAAACAGGGCAAACATAGCTCTGATCCCAATGGATACCGTCCAATAGCTCTCTCGGCTACTTTAGCAAAAATTCTAGAGCACATGATTAAAAGTAGACTAGAATGGTTAATGGAGAGTAAAGGCGTTATATCTAAAACTCAGTTTGGATTTCGAAAAGGTTATAGCACGACTGACAGTTTAGGAACTTTTATAACTGACATACGCATTGCCTTTTCAAAAAATGAATCAATGGTAGGATTGTTCCTTGATATATCATCTGCATATGATAACATACTTCTTCCGGTACTCAGGCAGAAAATGCTCCAGCTGAGTGTTCCAGTGAAGATGACTAATTTTATTTTCAATTACCTTTCTTCTCGCTCTCTTATTATCTGTTCCCAAGATTCTTTTCTACCTAAGCCCTCTCCTTTATAGTATTTATACATATGACTTAGACCTATCTATTAATTGCTTTTGCAATGTCCTCCAATATGCAGATGATATAGCAATGTACATTTCTTCTAAGAATATTTCAGATTGTTCCGCTCGCCTGAACTCTGCCGTTTATTATTTAAATGATTGGCTGGATAGACACGGCCTATCCATATCAACGGAAAAAAGTACTGTGGTTGTTTTCTCGCGCTCTAGATCCACCCAGAATATTAGTATTTACAATAATCTTCAGGTTTTTCCGCAGAGGAATTGTGTTAAGTTCTTGGGGGTTTATCTTCACTCTAACATGAACGGTACTCATCACATTAACTACACCGTCCAAAAATGTGAGAAGAGTATAAACATTCTTCGCGCCCTCTCTGGGGTATGGTGGGGCTCTCACCCATATACCCAGAAACTCTTATATGTACAATTCTCTTGTTCGCAGCCGCTTAGATTACGGATCGTTCCTTCTTGAGCCATGCAGTAGAACGTATCTAAAAGCACTAGATAAAATTCAAACGAAAGCTCTTCGTGTTGTCGTAGGTGCTATGAGGTCATCACCTATAAATGCACTCCAAGTTGAGTGTGTCGACCCACCACTTCATCTTAGAAGGCAATATTTATCTGATAGGTTCGTATACACAATTTTTCAATCTTCTTCCCACCCACTTATTGACAAACTTTATTACCTGTCTCAGTTAGTTTCTTCCTCAAATTATTGGTTGCACAAAAATCTTCCATGCCTTGTGATCAGCTATCAAAAAATTGCTCGCCTACCCTGTCCCATCGTTCAATGTCGACTTAATCCTCTATTTGAGACGCCTTTTAAATCCCTTGTTTTCTCTCCGAACATAATATTAAACTTTCCAATAGATAAAGGTTCCATTCTTTCCAACTATCAGTTTCAACAAATTATTAATGAGCACTTCAGAGACTGGCTGCTTATTTTTACGGACGCTTCTAAATTGAATGAGCAAAGTTGCGTTGGTGTTGCAGTGTGGATTCCGAGGGTTAATGGCAGGGCCGCGCCGACCTCCCCCAGCGCCTGTGTGCGAAACCTATGAAGCGCCTCTCATGCCAAAAACGGCATGAACTTATGTGTTTTGCCCATAGCCACCACACTGGGCAGGCGGGTAGGTGGTTGGTTTGTCATCGGTCTGTGTATTTCAAAGCCAATGGTCCGCTATCGCTCGGCTTTTTAAGTTCCAAGGAGGTAGTGGAAGTGTGTCGCAGTCTGCGCAGACTGCCCTCAGTCGGCTCTTACGGCATCCACGGGAAGAGAGGGGGTGGCATATTCTTTTTTTCGTGCCGTAATTACATAGCAATTTTTTTTCCATTTTTTTTATTATTTGTTAATTTTGACCGAAATAAATGTTATCCAATTTTATATACTTAAATAATATTTTCCTAAATAGGTAAAACCAGTTCACTTCTGTGATCTTCGCGTTTATAGTCAAAACTCTTTGGAGTCTTACGACGTCTTAGGGGTCTGGATTTCGAAGTTTCAAATTTAGACTCGACATCAAATTTTTTAGGAATTTTCATAGCAATATCATTTACGATTTCCTCAAGCGTGGTATCTAATTTTTATCAAAAACTTCTATAATTTCGTTGAAGCATCTAAAGCAACTTGCATATGCATATTCATATCAATGGACTGCAGAATTTTGCTCACAAAATTTACTTTTGTCAATATCATATGCCATATATTTAGTGAACAAATGAATGAAAAGATGCATATTTTTTTCTGCTAGACATTTAGCGTCATATTTTGGCTTCTGATCATAATATGATTATACCATTTGATATTTCATATGAGGCATCAGAAATTCCTGGTAAAGTAAATAGCGGTATGATAGTATCTATTTTGCATGACCATCTTATTTTAGACAATGGTATTAAGGTCAGATTTATGACATATTCTTTAATAAATCCCATCTTTTGGTAGAGGACGAAAAATATTTATGTAATTTTTTTATTTTATTTTTTTATGTATTTTATGTAACTAGGTTGGCAAACAAGCGTACGGCTCACCTGATGGTAAGACCGGAGCCTATAGACCAGAAGCAAGCCTGCAACACCAGAAGCATCGCAAGCGCGTTGTGGACCCTATCCCCAATCCCCAGGAGCTCAGGTCACCTCACTCACCAACAGGAACACAATACTGCTTGAAAACAGTATTATTTAGCTGTAGTCTTCTGTAAGGTCGAGGTACGTAGGCGGGATGATAAGTAACTAGCCTCTGCTATTTAAAAAGTTACAATTAAAAAAATATATATGTCATTTTTAAATTTGTATCTCTGGACAACTGTGTTCTAAATTTGAATTTGGTGGTGTGAAAATTTTATTGATTTTTTTTCATTTGAAAATACATTTCGTCAAATGTTTTCAAAATGGATAAAATTGAACAAAGAGTGGTGATAAAGCTTCTTCATATGAAGGGCATGAAAGGGAAATATATCTATGACGAGTTAAAGAATGTTTTGGGTGAATGTGCCCTTTCCTATGACACTGTAAAATACTGGGTGGCTGAGTTTAAACGCGGTCGTACATGTGTCCAAGATGAAGCCCATCCCGAACGTCCAAAAAGCGTTACGACTTCAGAAATGGTCGTGAAAGTACATGATATGGTTTTAGCAGATCGGCGATTGAAGTTATCTGAAATAGCTGACACTACATGTATCTCAAAAGAACGGATACATCATATCCTAAGGGAGGAATTAAATATGAAAAAGTCATCGGCCCGTTGGGTGCCGCGATTGCTTACGCACGATCAAAAAAGGATTCGGGTGCAAAACTCAAAAGAATGTCTGGACCGTTTTCACAGTTATAAGGCCGATTTTTTACGTCGATTTGTAACAACAGATGAAAAATGGGTTCATCATTGCACGCCAGAATGAAAAATTCAATCAAAATAGTGGACTCAATCGGGATGCTCGGCTCCAAAAAAAGCTGGCTGTAAAGTCGGCTAGAAAAGTGATGGCTTCCGTCTTTTGGGGTGCAGATAGGATTTTGATATAGATTACCTTCCTAAAGGTCAAATAATTAAATGGAGAATACTACGCTAATCTTCTAGATAAGCTTCACCAATTTATTCAGCAAAAACGACCAGGTTTGGCGAAAAAAGAATCATCTTCCACCAAGACAACGCTAGGGTTCACACATGTGTTAAAGTTATGGCAAAAATCAACGAATTGAAGTATGATTTGCTGCCTCACCCACCTTATTCGCCTGATATAGCACCATCAGACTTCCACTTATTCCCTAAGCTCAAAACTTTTTTGGGCAGACAGAAATTTGCCACAAATGATGACGTCATAGCCGCAGTAGAGGAGCATTTTGCAGGCCTCGAAAGAAATCATTTTATGGAAGGCATTACTGCTTTAAAACGAAGATGGAATAAGTGCGTAGAGATTCACGGAGACTATGTCGAAAAATAAAATTAATTTTATCACGGAAAGTTAAGTATTTTCTTAATAGGCTAGTTACTTATCATCCCGCCCTCGTACTACCCCAGTCGGGCTGCTCCATATTTTGAGCAGGAAATTTCCTGCTGTGCCCTACCTCAGTTCAGTTTATGTAATTCTTACTAAAAAAACCCAATCGTGTGATTAATTATTGAGAGTATAGCTATGGCTAGCGCATGTTACATAGAAAGCGCGAGGATTTAGATCCAGCAATCTTTTTTCAAGAGCATTATTCTTACCGCGCATATTTGATCCATTATCATAGCCCTGTCCCCTTAAGTTGTTTATGTCAATGTCCACATTAATTTTGTCTAGTTTTTCTATTATAAAGCACGTTAATCCAGCGCCAGTTGTATCGATAATTGGACAGAAAGCTAGATCAACTTTATAATACTAATTTGCTCTACGTGTGAAACGCAGGAGGGAATTAAGTATTATTGAAAAATATTTATTGTTGAAAAAAAGAATATGATGTTGAGTTAGTGTCACAAAAATAATTTCGATGGCGGCGCCCCTATTGTCTTGGCGCCTGTGTGCGCCGCACACATCGCACACAGGGGCAGCTCGGCCCTGGGTTAATGTAATTTTGAATTTCAAGCTCCCTGCTACTTCATCTGTTTTTTCAGGAGAATCACTAGCTATCCTAGAGGCCCTTTCTTTTGTTGAATCTCATCAATTGGATAAATCCATTATTCTCTCCGATTCCAGGAGCTCTCTTGAGGCAATTGCTTCCAACCAGTTTAACTCGAGAAATAAGTTCCCAATAATATTAAAAATAAGGCAGCTACTTTTTGATTGTCATTCTAAAAATATTCAAGTAGTGCTGGCCTGGATTCCAGGCCATAATGGAATTGATGGTAATGAGAGTGCAGATGCTTATGCTAAAGAAGCTGCAACATCAGGTTCACTAAGCCAGTATAAAGTACATTGCCATGATCTTTTACCAATTGCTAGAAAGAATATAATAACTGAGTGGGATGCCATGTGGATTATATCTAGTAGGGACAAAGGCAAGCATTATGCCTCCATCCAGGTTGGAATTCCGGTTAAACCGTGGTTTTTCAAATACAGGAAAGCAATCAAAACCGTCTGCTCAACTATTTGCCGCATAGGACTTGGTCATTGTTGTTCTCCTGTATTCCTAGCAAAAATTAGAGTCCGGGACAGTTCTATCTGTGAGTGTGGTTTGGATGAAGGCACATTGGATCACATTTTCTTCTCTTGCCCAAAAAATCAGTCTTTATTCGATTATCTCCCTCCATCTATTCCCCGACCTATCGATTTTAAATCTATTCTACTGCATGTAAATACTCCTTTAGTAGATATTCTAAGTACAGTAATACCTCACTTTACGCGAAGGATGCGTTCCGATCAAATTCGCGCTAAGCGAAATACGCGTATAACGAGGTCAATGAAATAACAAGCAAAATACATTACAGATTTACTTTTATTGCCTAGAAGGTTACAAAAAAACGAAATAAATAAACTTTATTATTTTTTAAATAAATAATAAATATTTTTTTAAATTTCAAGAAATACTCATCATCTTTTTTGAGTAGAATTTTTCTTGCGCTCAAGTAATTTTTTTTTCTAAAATAGCAAGTCTCGTACGAGTAATTTTCTTCGCGCTAGTAGGCGTCCCATATTTACTAGAACTCATAATTTTATCACGATTTTTCACAATTGTACGTACAGTAGGGTCTGAGAGGCCAAACTCTAGTCCAACTTCTATAGCCTTGCCTCTGTTCTACATCTTTTTTAAAAAATTTTATCTTCATCTCCAAATTTAAACTTTTACGTTCTTTTTAACTAGCCGGCGTAGACATGTTTTTGAATAATAAATATATGTAAACTAATTATTAACTAACCAATCAATGCGTTCGCGTAAAGCGAGGTCAATTAGCGCGAATTTTGAAAACCGCGTTATAACGAAATCGCGCAAAGCGAGGTCGCGCAAACCGAGGTATTACTGTACATTTATCTTAACTAACAAAATTAAATTGTGATGTCATTTTCTAACACACTAACATTTATGTGTTTGTTTTTCTTTAGACGAATAATTGGTGTGCAGCAAACCGTACATAACCTTGTAGTATCACAAAGCTAATCTTATGAGCAGAGTCTCCAGAAGTCATTGAGCAAAAACACTCTGACTTTGGCAATTCCTATGGGAGTCCAATTATAAAAGAAGAAGAAGAAGAAGAACGTATTTTTTAATACACAGTGAGGCTAGAAACTTTTATAGTCTGATAGTCTCACTAGTCTCTCACAGCTAGTGATGTTCAAATCCGCTATAAACTATAGACGTTTTATAGACTATTAACTATATTTTTGTAGCGCGTTGTTTGATACCTATAATTATAACACGTTGTTACAAAACAACGCGTACGTAATAATAACAGATACCACGGGCATGCCCACTGTTGCCCAGGTTCATACGACTTCGCCCGAGTACCCTGACGGGCTGTGACACTGTGAGTAGTGGTGGTTAATATAACGTCCAGTGTCAAAATAAGAAAAATAAAATATGAATACTCCATCAATGCTTATCAATAAGATCTAAAATCATTGTTTTGTTTTGCTGGGACAAGAAGCGGTTGGTCATTATAGTCTATGAATATCGATAAAGTTTCGTCGTTATAAGCGATATATCGCTATATCCGATGTTGTTATAGCCGGTATATTTACTGAATACTTTACTAGAGATTCGGCCGGGACCTTACAATCTGGCCGTAATAACCGATAGGTCGTTATAAATGGTTTCGATTGTATTATTAACTTACCCAAAAGCTTTTTAGCTTCTTTAGTTTGCAGAGAATTAGGGCCATGGTAATCAGACAAGGCATGCAGAGAACGGAATCTTAAATTGTAGAAATCTACAACGTTATCTGCAGATATTACTCCGGATCTAATCTAAAATGAGATTGCAAGAAATTGCATTACAAAAATATATATGAAGCTGTCTCTTTTTTCTCAATCCTATCAAGTTATTGATTAATTTCTTTAAAAAATATAAACATTTTAACAATATTCATTGCATGTCTTAAAACATATTTGAAATATATACCTTAGCAGTCAAGGCTTTCAAAACTGCAAGTTCATAAAGAAATTGGTAATCTTCCTCAACTCCGTCATATTTCAAGTGTTGCAATGTTTGTTTAGATACTTTTGGTGGTACAATTTCTCCGAAGGCATTAGAAGCTGATAACAACTACAAACAAAAAAATATAGTTAAAATGAACATTTAAACATAATATTTTTTTCTTTTTTTTTTAATTTAATCCAAAACAAATTTATTTCACTTACATCATCCGGCTCGGAGAGTCTGATGTTAATGAGTTTGTTGCCACCGTTGGTAAATCTCTGGTTGATCCTGTGTTTGATAGCATCATAAGTGTCTGGTTCATACTCATCCACAACAAGGGGGAAGTTTTTACCCTTTAATCCAGCCTTAAAATGATTTAAAAAGATTAGTATTATGTTGAGGTAGTAAATCATGAAATACATAAAAATAGGATTCAGTTATATCACATTTTCACCCAGTGAAGATACACCATCTATGTAAACCTCGACAACTGCTTCAGGAGTGTTAAAAGGATCAGTTATTAATAATCCATTCCATTCTGAGTTCTGTAAGAGTTAATATTTTAGTCAGATTACTTCTATTGAACTAGTGGAAGTAGATGAAAACAAAAATCGATATAAAAGACAATCTCCTATTACGTTCTTAACAAATTGTAGTCATATTTTGTATAAATGAGTATACCTCTTCTACGGACAGTCCCAGAGAAGCAGAGAATATTTCCTTCAGAAGGCTTTCAAGTGTTTTACTTGATCCTGCGAATTTCAAGGATTGCGGGCTATGCAGAACACTGAATTCACCTCCAGCATTTGAACCTAAATTAAAATTTCAACATTTGAAACATTTGTATAAGAAGCGCAAGTGAATATACGGCATATTTTAAAATTACTCACCAATTATAGATATTACAAGGGTAAGCCAGAACAGAGCCATCGTAACACCCATTTTGTAAGAAAACTAGTGGCTGACTGTCATATGATCAAAGTCTTGCCACTGGAAAAATAGGTAGTGCCGTAGTGGTTATATTCTTTGATGAATATTAACAACCTCGCCTTTTGTCATAGACAAGTACAATAACATTTTTTTGGTCTAATTCTTACGTCTATGTAGGTAGCTCAACAGCTCGTATGCATTCGTAAATACCCGAGGTAAATACATATAATAAAAGTAATTGTCTACTTTTAAATTATTTAAAATAATCCTAAAATCATTGTATTAAAACACTATGCATTTCACAGCATATGTATTGCAAAAAAGCAAATTGTTTTAATTTATTAGCTAGACCCTTCTTTTTTCCAAATCATTTATTACATATTGTCATATAACATATTGTTACGTGTTAGGGTTCGAACGATTTGGAGAGAAAGACCTGCTGACTCTTTTAGAGACTTTATTCACTAGCACTAGGTCCGACACAAGCACTAGGTACAAATACTACGCACTAAATACAAGCACTAAGTACTAGGTACACTCACTTATCACTAGGTACACTTCACTAAGCACTAACAATGTCCGAGGTCGTAGCCAATGTCGTAGGTTTCCGCTGGTATCACTTCTAGTCTTCACTTCGAAGTCGCTTCGTCGTTAGCTCAAACTGAACTGACTCCGCTCGGCCTCCCCGGCCTTTTTATACCGGGCCGAGCCTACTCCCAGACAGTTCTAGAACGTTCGTGCGTGTACTCGATCCTGAGTTCATTCACCTATATGTCCTCTAGCGCCATCTAGTGTTGAGTGGATGTTTCACGTTGTCTTCGTAACAAAGTGGTTTGTACAGCACACAACGTGGTTCCTCTGCTCCCCGCTAGATGGCGCAAGCTCCTTTAATTCGTGTACTCGTAACACTACTCCCCTCTTAGAGATGCTCGTCCCGAGCATCGTTGTTACTGCCATGGTAACGCGCCAGACGGTCTATGTGTACCACTTTGAATGTCCCTCTTGATTGCTTTTGAATTCTATAAGTCACATCATTCATTCGGGTAACCACTTTGTATGGACCGTCCCACTTGGTCTGCAACTTTGGAGATTTCCCTTTCCGGCTGGTTGGGTTATGCAGCCACACCAGTGACCCTTCCTCGAAGCCGCTTGTGTTCGATTTCCGGTCGTTAATAGTCCCCTGTGTCGTAAGACTATTCCCGCTGCATGCCTGGAGGATAACAGTTTTCAGGGTTTCCACCGCGTCAGCCAGAACTCGTCTCTTAGTTCTAGCTTTCATTCGTTTCCCTTGATCCCGGGCAGGGAACGAAGCCCTTTGCTTTTTCAGCTCCTTTATTTGTTCCTCGATCCTTTTCATCCTTGCCCTCTGGGTCTCCTTCGGCGGGCAGTTGAGTTGAAAATGACCCCTCTCGCCGCACTTGTAGCACATGACTCCAGAACGTTTCTTCGTAGGAGCCTTAACCTCCTTCTGCGGGCAGTTGAGCTGAAGATGGCCCCTCTCGCCGCACTTGTAGCACATGACTCCAGAACGTTTCTTCTTAGGAGCCTTAACCTCCTTCGGTGGGCAGTTGAGCTGAAGATGGCCCCTCTCGCCGCACTTGTAGCACATGACTCCAGAACGTTTCTTCGTAGGAGCCTTAACCACCTTGACTACCTCAGAGACCTCACGGATCTCATGGGTCTGCCTTATGTCATGGCGAACAGCCTCGACCTCCAAAGCATGCGCCAATGCTTCCTTTAGCGAGGTATGGTGACGAAGCCTCACTGCAGCTCTGACTTCCAGGTCTTTGATTCCGTCGACAAATGCTTGCACAATATTTGTGTCCACCATCTTGGTGTCAGCTCCTGGGTGTGCCTTCCTAACGAGTTTTTCAATTTCCAACGCCCATTGTTGTAGTCCTTCTCCTGAGCGTTGGACTATGTCACGCAGTTGGGCACGGAACACGTGCTCCAGGTGTCGCTCCCCGTATCTGGATTCAAGTGCCTCTATCAGGTCTTGGAACCCATGTCCTGTATGTGGCAGTGCTTCCAAGACAGACAAAGCTTGCCCTCTGAGCGCAACAGTGAGCGCGGTCAGGCATTGTTCTTCCGTCCATCCGTTGGCAGTAGCAACAGTCTGGAATTGCTGACGATAGGCATTCCACGAAGTAGTGCCGTCGTATGGCGGCACTTTCACCCTTGGTCCTTGCGCAACTCCGGTAGTTCCACTAGACATCGCAACTCCCGTGGTTTCAAGGCGCGCTACTCTCTTCTGTAGTTCATCGAGGACGGTTTTCACATTTTCGACATCCAATCCTAACCCGGTAACTCGTTCTTGCACTTCGTCGAACTCTTTTCGGAGCTTACCCACCGTGTCACTAACATCTTTTATAGCCAAAAGCGCTTTTTCCTGTGATTCTTGCAACGCGCTGAACTTGCGTTCTTGTGATTCTTGCAAAGCGCTGAGCTTGCGTTCTTGTGATTCTTGCAAAGCGCTGAACTTGCGTTCTTGTGATTCTTGCATTGCCTCTTGTGATTCCTTCATTGCCTTTTGTGATTCATGCAAAGCGCTGAACTTGCGTTCCATTAATTCAATTAAACTTCCTAATTGAAGTGCCACTTGAGGGTCTGTAGTAGCTACGGTGCCGCTGGTGGGCGTGGCCTGTCCGGTGGGCGTGGCAAGGTGGGTGGAGCCAGTGGGCGGGGCTTGAGCCAAAGTGGGCGGAGCCTGAGGGGCGTGGTCAGTGGGCGGGGCCTGGTGGGCGGGGCCAGTGGGTGGAGCTTGGCCCCCAGTGGCATCCGAAGTTCGTTGTGCCCTCGTCCTGACCCCCTCCTTGGGGTTCTCTCTCGGAGTCAATGGCATCTCCAAATCTCACTTCCGACACCAGTTGTTACGTGTTAGGGTTCGAACGATTTGGAGAGAAAGACCTGCTGACTCTTTTAGAGACTTTATTCACTAGCACTAGGTCCGACACAAGCACTAGGTACAAATACTACGCACTAAATACAAGCACTAAGTACTAGGTACACTCACTTATCACTAGGTACACTTCACTAAGCACTAACAATGTCCGAGGTCGTAGCCAATGTCGTAGGTTTCCGCTGGTATCACTTCTAGTCTTCACTTCGAAGTCGCTTCGTCGTTAGCTCAAACTGAACTGACTCCGCTCGGCCTCCCCGGCCTTTTTATACCGGGCCGAGCCTACTCCCAGACAGTTCTAGAACGTTCGTGCGTGTACTCGATCCTGAGTTCATTCACCTATATGTCCTCTAGCGCCATCTAGTGTTGAGTGGATGTTTCACGTTGTCTTCGTAACAAAGTGGTTTGTACAGCACACAACGTGGTTCCTCTGCTCCCCGCTAGATGGCGCAAGCTCCTTTAATTCGTGTACTCGTAACAATATATAGCAAAAGATTTCTAACATAATATTCTAATCTATGAATTAATAATTCTTCATACAAAGCTCAAAACAATATTCTATTTATAGTACTTTTGTGTTGTAGTAACTTTGGTACAATTTGGTACATATAATTACAGTACAGTTGTCAACTTTTCATTCATGAATTTGGATCAATGACTTTCAATAGTGCCAAAATAGCATTGCTGTAATTTCAATCACAGAGTACATTGCTTTATACATTACTAAATTACTATAGAGCGCGTATTGCACAAATTGCTTAGTGCGTATCGTATGCGCTTATTAAACCATCCTAAGAATTGTTATTTTTTAATACTTTTTTAAATAAAAATAATATATTACGTTCCGATGAAATAAAATACCCTATAAAATGTATTCCCTAAAACTTTCCCGCTATTTGCAAGATATTTATTTTATTAATTTATTTTATTTATTATTTTATTATTATATTCCTAAAGCGGAAAATCCTCAAAGTTGGCAACACTGACTGTCAGAAACCATCCTTTTTTTTTTTTTTTTTATATATTTGGCATCACGCGGTTTGCGCATATGCCACTAACAAAAGTGGGGAAACGTATAATCGCGATTTAAAAAGTCATTAGTCAAATTATTGTACAAGGATCAGATAGGATTAAAGAAAGGATAAGGATTTATAATTTCAAATTATTATTTAACAGGTAAATAGATAAAGCTGTATATATATCAGGATTAGAACATGAAAGAAGAGATTTAATAGAAGTAGGAAATGGTACACGGATGGAGACCAGATGATTATAAAAGGAAAAAACGTCATTCAAAGGGCAGACAAAGAAAATATGATTAAGATCACCCACATCCCCACAAGCACACAAATCTGACTCAATTATATTAAACCTGGCTAAATGTATAGGTGTGCATACATGACCCAATCTCATTCGAATAATTGATGAAGTAACTTGTTTACCAAACCTCAGAGATGAAAACCATGGCTTACTAGGAATATTAGGTTGTAAAGACTTAAAAAATTTCCCCTTGATCCTCCCGCTAGTTTCCCAAGCTTCCTCCCAAGTTTCCTTGAGATAGAGCCTAGGCAGCGTAGTCAAATCATGGCAGTAATTAATGTAAGGATGAATGTCACCGCATACCACAGCCTCATTAGCTAGACGATCAGCTAAAACATTACCAACGATACCCACGTGTCCTGGAATCCAGGCAAACATCACGACATATCCTCTTAAAACACAATTATGTAAAGCAGTTCTAATATTAAATATTACAGGATACATGTGTTTAGATTGAAATGGATATCTTTGAATCGCCATTAACGCGCTTTTAGAATCAGATAATATAAGGGTTTTTTCTAATTTCATTAACAAAATGTATTCTAATGCTTTGAGGATACCATAACATTCCCCTGTAAAAACAGATGATTCAGGAGGAAACTTAATGTTTTGGACTATATTAAATTGTTCGTGATAAACACCAATTCCAACATGAGAAGTATGTTTCGAAGCATCAGTGTAAATGCGATGGCAATCTTGGAAATGATTGTCTATCATAGAATTAAATTCATAATTAGCACTAACGATATTGCTGTTGATACCCAAGTTTAAACAAACATTAGGTGAAATAGTCAAACTTTCAAAACTACAGGAGAACAAAGGAAGTGAAGGACAACGATAAACAGGAGATTGAATGGACATAAATTTGCGAAAACTAATTACTAAACAGGGTAAAGCCTTATGTCTCCAAAAAGCGGAGGTGTTAACTATTTCTGACAATAATTTGAGTTTATTAAAAAGTGGATGATTAGAGTTCTGTACAAAGCGGAAGAAGAATTTATCTGCTAGATTGTCTACGTAACTGTAAGGGTGGTTCACAACATTCAACTTGCAGGGCATTAATAGGTGTAGTCTTCATAGCCCCAGTAATAATTCGAAGAGCTTTAGCTTGTATGCTATTCATTTTGGTAAAACCAGAAGAACTACCGGGTTCAACAAGAAAGGTACCATAATCGAGTACACTTCTAATGATAGCATTATATATTAATTTTAAAGACAAAGGATGTGCTCCCCACCACACTCCTGAAAGACATCTTATAATATTTAGCAACCGCTCGCACTTAGCTACCACATATTCCATATGGGGAACTCCAGTGAGTCTTGAATCAAGATAAACACCTAAAAATTTAACATTATTTTTCACTGGAATTATAATATTATTATATTTAATGAGGACGGGAGGGGGTAATCGGCATCTAGAAAATAATACTATTGTGCTTTTTGATGGTGTAAGTTCCAAATTATTTTGGAAAAGCCAGTTCTTTAATTGATGAAGGGAAGAATCCAGAGTGAATTTAGCATTATCTATGGACTTATTTATATTATAAATTAGTAAATCATCTGCATACTGTAGCACCTTAACATCGTTGCCCAATGAATATTCTAAATCATATGTATAAATCTATAATCTATAATATATATAAAAGCGAAAGGTCACTCACTCATCACGAAATCTCAGAAACTATAACACCTACAAACATGAAATTTGGCAGGTACGTTCCTTATAGGAAGTAAACATCCGCTAAGAACGGGTTTTACGAAATTCCATCCCTAAGGGGGTGAAATGGGGGTTGGAAGTTTGTATGTAAGTCCAATGAAAAATACACCTACAAACTTGAAATTTGGCAGGTAGGTTCCTTATAAGGAGTGAACATCCGCTAAGAACGGGTTTTACGAAACTCCTCCCCTAAGGGGGTAAAACGGGGGTTGGAAGTTTGTATGAAAGTCCTATGTTTTTGAAGTAAGACTTAAAATTTAAAATGTGTGCTCTATAGATGGTGTTGAAGTGTACCTACTAATAATGTACTTTTAGAAATCAACCCCCTTTTGGGGTTAAAACAGGGGATGGGAGTTTGTATGAAAGTCCAGTGAAAAATAATATACATGGATTTCATTGATTCTAAAAATTCGTCTAGCTATTGTTTTTATCTTTCTTTTATTATTTCCTTTCATTAGGTATTTAGCTTTTTCGAATATAATTAAAAATTATTTGAAAATAACTAACTCCACGCGTACGAAGTCGCGGGCGGCCGCTAGTATTATATAAAATCGGACTTAGGACTGATCCCTGCGGAATACCTTTCCAGACTATTCTAGCAGGTTCATTAGAATCTCGGAGGGTAATTGAACGCTCTAATAAAATGTTTAAGATAAAATTTATTAACACAACTGGGACTTTTAATTGATTGAGTTTATGTTTTAGAATTGGGAGAGAAACATTGTCATAAGCAGAGCTAATATCTAAAAAAGCTGCCAGGACAGAATTATTATTAGAAAAAGCCAGACGTATATCTGTAGTGAATATCGCCAGACTGTCTATGGTGCTTCTGCCTCTACGAAAACCAAATTGATTTTCTGATAACAACTTATTACTTTCTATAAACCACTCTAACCAGCAATTTTCAAAACAACAGAAGAAAGTGCTATTGGTCTATATGAAGAAGGATTATCAGCAGGTTTATTGGGCTTTAATATAGGAATTATCTCCTGCTCTTTCCATTGTGGTGGAATTTTTCCAGATTCCATAACGGAGTTTAAAATATTCAAAAAATATAGAAGACATGTATCGCTCATATGAGTAAAAAAGGAATACATGATACAATCTTTCCCGGGTGTAGAATCCTTAACATTTGTTAAAACTCCTTTCAATTCAGGTAGTGTAAAGGGGGCATTAACCTCTCGTATACCGGATAGGGGTCGCAAACCGGGATACCGAATTTCGAAAA
The DNA here is from genome assembly GCA_905220545.2 of Melitaea athalia. NCBI lineage: Eukaryota > Metazoa > Arthropoda > Insecta > Lepidoptera > Nymphalidae > Melitaea > Melitaea athalia. Next base: position 12,418,803 of record HG992185.1, on the reverse strand, counting down.
TACCGGAATACCGGGCCAAATTTAGGTCTAATTAATACCGGTATTCATTTCACAAAAACCGGGATATTCGGTATTTTCGGTTTTAGTAAAATAAATAAAAAACAAATACAAATAGAAAAAGTTACGCGCCATTTCATTCAAATTACGCGCGCGCGAGTTAATTAGAATATTATTTGATGATTAGTAAACCAATTAGTGCACCATTGTCGCACCATTATTCGGAGTGTATCCCTGACTTTGAAGTAGACGAGACTAGTGCGGTGCTCGAGCAGCTTAAAAACGGGAGGGCCCCGGGGGATGACGGAGTTACAACTGAGGTACTTAAAGCCGCAGGGCGATCTGCCCTAAAACCCTTGGCGAGACTCTTTAACGCCGTCATCCACTGAGGTATCACGCCGGAGGCGTGGTCCACTAGTGTGGTGGTACAGTTCTTTAAGAGAGGCGACAAGTCTATGTTAACTAATTACAGACCGATCTCACTTCTGAGCCACGTCTATAAGCTGTTTTCGAGGGTCGTTACGAATTAACGTTAACAAAACTTACAACCACCGGAGTAGGCTGGGTTTCGAAATGGCTACAGCACCATAGACCACATCCATACTGTTCGGCAGATTATACAAAAGACAGAAGAATATAATCAGCCGCTGTGTATGGCATTTGTGGACTACGAGAAAGCCTTCGACTCTGTCGAAACCTGGGCTGTCCTGGACTCTCTGCAGAGATGTCATATCGACTGGCGATATATCGATGTAGTGAGATGTATGTACGACCCGGCGACGATGACCGTTCATATTCAAGACCAGAGAACAAGACCCATTTTCCTCCGGCATGGGGTAAGAAGGAGAGATGTAATATCACTGAAACTGTTTACCACTGCGCTGGAGGATGTCTTTACGACCTTGGATTGGGGGGAACGAGGGATCAACGTCAACGGCGAGTACATCTCTCACCTTCGTTTTGCCGACGATATCATCATCTTTGCGGAGACGTTGGATGAGCTAGGACGGATGCTGTCCGGCCTAAACGAGACCTACCGACGAGTCGGTCTCGGTATGAACTTGGAAAAAACGAAAGTTATGTTTAACAACCAAGTCATACCGAGATCGATATCGGTCGATGGTACCCTTCTCGAAGTTGTTAAGGATTGTGTTTATCTTGGCCATACAATCCAACTAGGCCGCAACAAGTTCGAGAAGGAGGCCGATAGGAGGATCCAGTTGGGCTGGGCGGCATTTGGCAGGCTTCGCCGAGTCTTCACTTCTAAGATTCCGCAATCCTTGAAAACAAAAGTCTTCGAACTATGCGTCCTGTCTGTGTTAACATACAGAGCCGAGACGTGGACACTGACGAAGAGACTGGTCCACAAGTTTAAAGTCGCTCAACGTGCAATGGAACGGGCTATGCTTGGGGTTTCTCTCAAAGATAGAATCAGAAATGAGGCTATCCACGAGAGAACGAAAGTAACTGACATAGCCCACAGAATTAGCAAGTTGAAGTGGCAGTGGGCTGGTCACTTGTGTCGCAGGACCGATGGCCGCTGGAGCAGACGTGTCCTGGAGTGGAGACCGCGTCTTGGCAAACGCAGTGTGGGACGTCCTCCGGCCCGTTGGACCGACGATCTACGTAAGATTATCGGCGTCGGCTGGATGAGGATTGCGGAAAACCGGGATGTCTGGCGCGAACTTGGGGAATGGGGAGGCCTATGTCCAGCAGTGGACTGCGATAGGCTGATGTGATGTGATGATGATGTGATTTGAACTAGGTAATCTAAGTTATTTTAATAAAGGAATAAACGGGCATTTACTATTAGTAAATTATTGCTAACTAACTAATTGATTACCAACATAATTATCAAATTATAAACCTTGTGTCAATGAATATTTTGTTTTATTTAGAAGATAAATTCATTTAGGTTAGGTACCTACTTACTATTTCTCCGCAAACTAACTTTATTACACTAAATTTGCTAATTTTAGCTTAATCCCGGAAATATCGAAAATACCGGATTATCGGTATTGGTCTGGAACCAATACCGAAAAAACCGGTTTTGCTTAAGTGATCCGGTATTGCGACCCCTAATACCGGACTTGCCCGAACCATAGAGCATATTTAGAGAAGAGGTGTCACTTCATAGTCAAGACAAGATTTCAAATTTTACTATACCCTGTAATAATGAAGCATAGTGTTGACATACTGCTATCGTACCGGATATCGATAATAGTGTGGAAAAAGGTCGATAAATTAGTCGATAAAATTATCAATATTTTTCCGCGTAGCCGCTGCTTGCTAGGTTTTTTTTTGTTAAATAAATAAAACAAACTTTTTTTTAATTATTTATATTTTAAGCTCTTCTAAATATGAATTATCCTCTGTTTAATTTATTTTAATTATTACAAATTTACTTAATCCTAGTATACCAAAATAAATAAAATTATGGCAAAAATCTTAGTACATCATAATTATATATATCAAAATCTTGTGTCACGATGTATGTTGCCAATAAACTCCAAAACTACTGAACCAATTTTTATCAAAGTTTGTAAGCATCTGTAATTTGGTAAAACTTAGGAGATAGGGTAGTTTTTATCCCAGTTGGATCCGGTAGGTGGCGCTGCTATCGGTATGTAAGTAATCAAATTTGGTAGCTGTTTTCCGGGCAGGACAACGTCTGCCGGGTCTGCTAGTAAATTTCTAAAACAACAAATGTTCACTATTTCACATTCTCAACAATTTGCAAACTTATTTATTTTAAGATACCACCTGTAGCACAAATCTACATTGACATTATACGTCTAATTTGTCTGGACAATATTTGAAATAAATTTATTTTTAATATTATACATATTTACAATGTAAGACTCCAGAATTATATATTTACAGTCAATTTTTTGGCTTTCTAATGCAAGAAATAAAAATGTAAATGTTGTTCTTAAAACTAAATTGAAAACTCAAATGAACAAGCTCAAAACAATATGGATGGATATGGATAAACTAATTTATCTTTTATTTTGGTTCTTTGTAGTCCGCAAATACATATCTTTGATTTAGCACATAGTTTCATGGACTTTTCTAAATTTTTTAAAGGAATGGAAGTATGAAAACTATTAAACATAAAAATATGCTTTACATATATTATGTCTCTTCTATGCATTATTTAATTGTAAATCCGTAATTTTACGAAAATGTTATTAGACGTAACACGGGAAATTATAATTGTTTTATGTACGTAGAACATAATACAACTACATGATTGGAATAACATGAAAACCTATGCATAACTGTTTTATATTATTTTTTGTAAAGAAATAAAATACATATCATACATAAATAACCTCTTTCTTAGAGTGACAATAAATTGCTATGCTTGACGTTTATGACGTTTCCAGCGTTTAAAATTTTTCATTTTGACGTACATTACTGCCAATTTATACAAAAATTCAAGTTTGGTGTACAAAGTATAGTAAATGAGTCTCACCAAATTGAAGCGTCAGATAAATAATGACAGGTTAGATCTAACCTCACGGGAGACAACCTATTAAGAACGTCGGAGGTAGAATTGCAATTATAACCTGTGGAATTAGTCAAACTGTCACCGATGTCATTGACAATATTGACATTATTGATAAATGTATTCTCATGGGCAATACGTAAAGAAGAAATAGGGCTATAAATTAGTTCTGGTTGAGGGACAAAGGAAGGAGCCAAAATATCCAAAAATTGATCAGACATAGTAGACGGTAAATTGGGGGATGAATTCTTGAAAGCCGATCTGAAACGTTTAATATTTTGCCAAACAAAAGATGGTTTAACTTCAGGTGAGATGGTTTCACAGAAACGTTTCCATCCTTCCCATTTCTTTCTTTTGAATAGTTTTTTAGTGGCAATAATAGCATTATTTAATATTTCAAAATTTTCTTCTGAACTTAATAAATTATAATTTAATTCCGCTTCCTTCCTTTTTTTAACAGCCCGGGAACACTCACTGTCCCACCAGGGAGGCAATGGAATATTATTTGTGGAAGGCTTCTTTGATGGAAAAACTTCGTTAGCAGTCTCAATAATAGCATGTGCAAAAGCTTCAGCACTCAGATACTCATCACCTTGGCTTAAGATGGAAAAAGTTGAGATCTTATTATCTAGGGTAGCTTTGTATAAATCCCAGTCTGCGCTAGCCAACTGATATTTAATTCGGAAAGAAGTTTTAGTTTTATTGAAATTTTTAAAAGGTAAATTTATTAAAATGGGGAAGTGATCACTGCCATAAGTGGAGTTTAAGGTTTGCCAAATCAATGATGAGGCTAAACTAGGTGAAGAAATGGAAAGATCAGGAGCACTTTTACCTTCATTAATATTGGTTCTTCGTGTAGGAGTGCAGTTATTTAAAATACAAAGATTAAGTGAATCTACAATGTCCAACACTTCATGTCCATAGTTATTGTTATTTGAACTACCCCATGACTGGTGTTGAGCATTAAAGTCACCTAAAACAAGTATAGGTTTGGGAAGAGATTCTAAAATATTTTTAACTTCTTTTAAAATTTGAAAAGAAGGATGAGGAATATATATAGAGACAAAGCAAATGTTATTTACAATGATAGCAATGATTGAAAAATTTTTATCATGAGAAGAAATATTTACATGAGAAAAGGGAAAAGGATGTTTTACTAAAATTGCAACACCACCATAGCCATCAGATCTATCTTCTCTAATACAAGAATAGCCTTGGATTTTAAAAATCGATTCAGGTTTTAGCCAAGTTTCTTGAAGACATACTATGGTGGGATGATACTTATTAATAATATGGGTAAGATCACTTTTCTTACTATTTATACTACGACAATTCCACTGAATTGCCTTGGAGTAATTGTCCATTATGACTAATATAATTATTTATAATTTCCATTATTGGTTGGGCTACGTTGGACGGTTGATTTTGATTTAAAATATTTAATAAAGTAATTATAAGTTCAACAATAGATTGTTTAGATGAATCATTTGTTTTATTGTTAAGCGCACAACCATTTTTAGGGGAAGGCAAATCAAATTCATTTATGATAGCATTATGAGCCTTGACATCGTATCCTTTGTTTGATGTTAAATGTTGACGAGGTTTTAAAAATACAGTCTTCTTATAGGAAACATTTTGAGAATCTTTATTATTATTTATATGAGTTTTGTTGATGAAGGAGGTTGAAGGAGTGTTTAGGGAAGTTGCTACAACATCAGAATATGATTTGGTTATTGTAGGGAAGGTTTTGGATGCCTCTGCATAAGAAATACTATTTTTAGCCATATGTTCTTTGATATTTTTTTGCCTTAAAAATTCTTTACATATTTTATTTGTTGCATAGTGGGCGCCGTGACAAATACAGCAAAATGCCTCATCTTCTGATGTACAGCTGCTTCCAGAATGACCGTCCTTGCCACATTTAAAGCAGCGAGGAGTTGATCTACACATATCTTTGACATGTCCATATCGACAACATTTGAAACATTGTATAGTAGGGTAAATATATAAGTCTACAGGAAAAGAATTAAAACATATGAAAATTCTTTTAGGAAGAATTTGGCCATCGAAAGTCAGAACAACTGTTTCAGTATCAATAAAACTGGCTTTATTATCAGTAAAAATTTTCTTTTTTAATCGCCTTACTTTTAGAACACTACCACAACCTGGTGGAACAGAAACATTCTGTATCACCTCTTCTGCAGACCATTCTTTTGGAATCCCTCTTACAATACCCATTCTAGATATATTAAAGGATGGAATGAAGGCTTTGAATCTGTTACTCGAAAGCTTAGTATCGTTGGTAAAGTTATTAGCATCAGAAAAATTAGTAAATGTAAGAGAGAGCCTATTTCTACCAATTCTCTTCAAACTTCCATTTAAAATATTTTTAAACTCATTATTTTTAAGGAAACGACCAAATGAGACGGGGTGAAGTGTAACGTTTTCATCTGGAGACAATTGTTGTTTTTGTACATGAACTACATATGGTCCAATATCTGAGGCCTGGTAAAGACGAGTTGTAATAATTGGGGCTTTAGAAGCAGGAATATCATCTTGACCATTAGTGGTCATTGTGATAGGAACAGAAATATCACAATTGTTGTCATCATTTATACAAGAACAGTCGGTATCTTTATTTGTCTTGCCTTGACGCCGTCGTTTTTTATTGCAATGTTTACAAATTCTTATTAAAGCATTTGTGCGTTTTCTAAGCGGCTTTGTTTTATTTACAGTACTAACATTATTAACAGAACTAACATCCGTGTCCATAGAAGATTCACAATGCAATTGATTATTATCTATAGTAATATAATGCGATACCTGTGGCACTGTGCCCCCAGGATCGGGGGGTTCGTCCCCCATGGCGAAAACAAAATGAATTAAAAACTTACCCTACGAAGAAAATACACTAACTACAAATTTAAACTAAAAAGAACTAAAATAACAACTATTTACATTAATTTAAACCTATCTGAATAATAAAAGTTATTTTTAAAAATTAAATTCCAAAAAAAACACTCCCACTCGTTTGACGTTTCCCGCGCTTTTTTTAGAAGAAAGTAAGAAACCATCCTTGCTTCTGAATTCAGAACACTAACTAATGCGCTTATTACACCTTCCTAAGTTCAGAAGTTCTAAATTCAGTAGAAAGGTGTAATAAGCGCAGTAGGCAGATGAGCTATAGATACTACGTCGATGTGTATATGACAAATAGAGATGGGCATAAATTATGTGACGAACGGCAACGAGCTATCGATAAGTCTTGTAAATAGATATGTTTGTTAAGTACATTTTATGTTCAATAATTATGTTATTTTCTATACTATTAAATGAGAAACGTATCTATAAATAAGTAATTGTACATAGGTATATTTGGTTGTTTTTTATTAATGTCAGAATCAGAAAAATATTTATTTTAACACAAACTACAACACATATAATATACAAAAAACACATAATCAAACATTTTTATTCCAAAGTGGTTTGCCAAATGAATAAAATGTGGCTATTTCATTTGAATATTTCTTGTTTTAATTTTACTTCAGAAATTATGCTAAATAAAATGTCTGAAATTTAATATACTTTCGTATTAAAATATATATTTTATTTTATTATAAATACAAAAGTATAATAACTTTCGCATTAAAAATGTTAGAAAACATATCGTACAAAACAGTATACTACGAAATTATTTATAATAATAATTGATAAATTGATTATAAGATTTTAAGTATTAAAGTTACATTAATATGTTGTACTTGTAACTATGTAATTCTTCTAAGTTCTAGCAAACATTATATCGACTACATCGCGCTCCCGCCGCATGATTTTAGTGATGACCATCACTAAAATCATGCGGCGGGAGCGCGGTGAGGGGGCGAGTCTGTGCGTGCCCGCCCCCCGCGACTCCATTATTTGTTTTCATAAAAATAAGTATAAAAATCGACTTGACGATGATATGTGATAGTGAAATTCAATTTTGTACGTTTCCTAGTATCGTTTTTGCAAGATCAAACTGCACATTTAACAATTTTTATACGTAAATATGAAAAAATCTCTAGATAAATGCACCTTGCTAGCACTCAACTACGACTACAAGCGCTCGCGGCGGGAACGAAATATTGTTCTCACCTGTGCCTACTGTTCCCACTTCGTTGGGCGCGCTCTATACTAATGTATACTCTAAGGTACATTGTAATAGTATATAATTTATTGTAGTCCGTTCATCATAACTTGACGCGTGAGTAATTGGTAGCACTGTTTCCTCAGTCGCCATCTTACTTTTTACATGCGGGGGCGAGATCTAAAAAAAAAAAAACCAGTTGAGTTAGTTTGGAGTGTAATGAAGAGACTGTTTGCAGAGGAAAATGTGGGCCAGAGGGATGATCAAGTGGAATCACTTATAAAGGAATCATTTGGCTCAATAAACAATGAGATTTGGAAAAATGAGTGCTCACATGTTATAAAAATTGAAGATGACTACATGGTCAAAGATAAATTGTAGATTAAGGAAGTGATCGCTTTTTATTGGGTTGGCAGTGACAGTGAAGAAAGTGATAGTGACAGTGTACATTCAAGTAACATTGAAGAAGATAATATCTTCTTAATGTGTGGTGTAAGGTGTAAAGGAATCATATTATGATTCCTTTACACCTTATTGATTATAACTATTAAAGTGATTATTTTTTAACCTATTTTGTTTAATTTATCCTGAATGTTCCTAATGACGTATTAATAACTTCAGAGATTCTCACAGATCTACACGATATTCTTTTTGGATTTTAATGAATTACTTCAAAATTTTAAGTAGAGATTAAACTAATAAAATTTTTAAACTTGTCCCTACATTTCGGGAACGCTTTTCGTACAAAAACATGCAACACTGAAAATTTCAGTTCTGCCATGGTTCTGCCCACGTTCTGCCAATCGGCTTACATATACGCGTCAAGTTATGCGCTTATTACACCTTCCTAAGTTTAGAAGTTCTGAATTTAGAGTTCTGAATTTTTTGTAATCGCATTCAGTTAGTTAGTGTTCTGAATTCAGAAGCACGGATCGTTTCTGACAGTCAGTGTTGCCAACTTTGGGGATTTTCCGCTAAATTTAGGAATATAATAATAAATAAATAAAATAAATTAATAAAATAAATATCTTGCAAATAGCGGGAAAGTTTTAGGGAATACATTTTTATAGGTTTATAGGCTTAAAGAATTTATTCTCATAAAAAGATTACATTAAATCCACTTACATGAGAACAATACATAATATGATATAAGTACTTAATTAAAACAACAGTCACCGCATTTTAACAAAAGTTGATTACAATTAGTAGGTAAAGATGCACATACACATAAATACACATACACATATATACATACATTTGACATTATTATTCGGAGTAGTTTACAATTATGTAATTGCGTAATTGGGACTTGAACATGATAAGGGATTCTAGATTTTTTATATCTGATGGTAGTTTATTATAGAAATTTGCTCCCTCAAAGGTTATACTTTTTTTTCCCAATTTGATACGAGTTTTTGGCAACACGAGCAAGCTTGGCCGTCGTAAACTGCGATTGGAAACTTGTGATTTTTTGATGAAAGATATATTAGTGTGGATGGTTTTACTTATAATCTTCTTAATTAAAATGCAAGTATTGTACATGTAAAGTTGCCGGATGTTCATTATTTTTGTCTCCATGAAGATTTTATGACTTGGTGTTATATATGGGTAGCAGAAAAATGTTTTTATTACTTTATTTTGAGCTCTTTGTAGTTCTTGTAGTCTTGTTTTGGCAGCACTTCCCCATATTTCTATAAGATATAATAGATGAGACTTAACCAGGGAATTGTAGATATTAAAGCGTAGTTTTCTAGGTATACATTGATTTACATTGTGAAGTGAACCCGCAAGTGATGATAGTTTGTTTTTTATGTATTCTATTTGCTTATTCCAAGTTAAATAATTATCCATCCTGAGGCCCCGGTATTTCTCGCAAGTTTTTTGTTTAAGTGGGGTGTCATTAATTGTTAAAGTATCGTGTATTGGTATTTTTTTGTTTTTAGTCCTAAAGATAACGTAGCATGTTTTAGATATATTTATAGTTAATAAATTGTACTGGAACCATTCGAACAACATATTGAGATCTTCTTGAGCTTGTGAGATAATTTTATTTATGTTATTGTCAAAGTAAAAGAGACAAGTGTCATCCGCGTACAAAGTAACATGACCATGAAGATTTAATTTAGCTATATTATTTATATAGATAAGAAATAGCAGTGGTCCTAATATGGACCCTTGTGGTACGCCATGGGTAATGATTTCAGTGTTGCTTTGGGTGTTTCCAATTTTGACTATTTGTGCTCTATTTGTTAGGTATGACCGAAACATTTTAAGGGCATTACCTTTAATACCAATACACTGTAGCTTATGTAACAGCAAACTGTGGCTGACGGTATCGAAGGCCTTTTTTAGATCAATAAAAACGCCCAAAACCAGTTTTCCTTTATCTAAGTTATCTTTTATTTTGGTTGTCAGATCGAGTATTGCTGCAGTAGTGTTACTTTTGGATCGAAAGCCATACTGGCGTTCAGAAAAAAAGTTAAAGGAGTCTAGGTAATTTGTTAAGTGGTTATAAATTATTTTTTCTAATATCTTCGATAATACTGGTAGTACAGATATCGGGCGGTAATTACCTGGGTCGGTTGGAGGTCCAGATTTATAAATTGGTGTCACCTTTGCAACTTTCAACGCATCAGGGAATTCGCCGTCAGTCATGAGCCTATTAAAGCAAAGTGTCAATGTCTCCGAAATCAGATCTTGCAAGCATTTTATCACTTTTATACTAATTCTATCTATGCCGCTACTAGAATTAGCATCGAGATTTTGAATGATTTTCTTTATTTCATTTACATTACATGGAGTTAAACTAACTACCTAATTGATAATTCGATAGATACGTCCGACTTCGTCGCTCTTGCGCTTATTACACCTTCCTAAATGTAGTCACTGAATTCGGAAAGCCAGTTAGGACACTAGTTAGAAGCTTCTGATCACACCTTCCTAATTTCAGTTGCTAAATCAGTCAGTTACGAGAGAGCGACGAAGTCGGACGTATCTATCGAATTATCAATTAGGTAGTAGTAGTAGTATATTGAACATGTTCTTTTAAAAATTGATAATTTAGGAATTGTTATTTTTTATTACTTTTTTTTAATAAAAATAATATATTACGTTCCGATGAATTAAAAATTTCCAATAAATACCCTATAAAAATGTATTCCCTAAAACATTCCCGCTATTTGCAAGATATTTATTTTATTGATTTATTTTATTAATTTATTTATTGTTATGTTCCTAAATTTAGCGGAAAATCCCCAAAGTTGGCAACACTGACTGTCAGAAACCATCCGTGCTTCTGAATTCAGAACACTAACTTACTGAATGCGATTACACCTTCCTAAGTTTAGAAGTTCTGAATTTAGAACTTCTGAACTTAGGAAGGTGTAATAAGCGTATCTCTCGTAACTGACTGATTTAGCAACTGAAATTAGGAAGGTGTGATCAGAAGCTTCTAACTAGCGTCCTAACTGGCGTTCTGAATTCAGTGACTATATTTAGGATGGTGTAATAAGCGCATTACGATGAACGGACAATATTTCAATCCATAATTCCATATTTCAATCTATGTTTGAAATGTTGACATTGACACTGACAGAATACTTGTAGTTGTAGAATACCCATGGACTTAAAATACCCAAGAATACCTACCTAGTACACAAAACATAATACAAGACTTACAAGAGTACTTCAAGGTCTTCAAGTGTCAACTTGTCAAGTCTTCAACACTTTCAGTTTCAACTTTCAACAGTTCATGAGTTCAACTTCAACTTCAGTTTGCATTTGCAGTACAGTAGCCGATTTTGTGCAATAGAAAATTCGGAAGTCTATTAGCAAGTGCTCAATTAAATTAAGTTTTAAATTTTAATACTGAAGTCTGAATTACAAGTGAAATATTTATTTATATTTTTGTGATTCGAGTTTAATTAAACGTGTATCTGTAATTTAACTACCATCACACGAATTCTTTGTTTTAACAAAATCTTAATCAATATTATGTATCATAGGTAGAGTAAGTCGTATCGTAAAGGTTTTAATTGGGATAAGTGTATAAATCGTAAAGTAGGAAATCAATAAAATGTCTCATAGAACTTCCTGCTTTCAACTAAATGACTTATTTCCTAGAGAAATAGATATTGAAGTATGTTTAAAGACCCTAAAAATATTTCAAAAGTTGGAAGGGGACGTAAATTGTGTTGTATGGGATGCTTCTCTAGTACTCGCCAAATTTCTCGAAACAATGTGTCAGTGTAAGCCTGACTTTTTGAGTGGGATAAGAGTTTTAGAATTAGGATCTGGATTAGGCGTCGTTGGGCTTACAGCAGCTACATTGGGGTTAGCATTATTAGTTACTATTTTATAATGTGAAGTTTGTGTTATTAGTCTAGTCTTACAATACTGTTTTTAGGGCCCAAGTCACACTTACAGACTTACCTGAAGCACTGCCCTTGCTGCGTCTGAACATATCAGAAAATAAACAGAAAATTGTTAGTATGGGAGGATATGCTATAGCAGAATCTTTAATATGGGGTGACAAAAATTCTGAAATTCATAAACAAGAATTCGATATGATTGTTTTAGCTGATTGTGTTTATTATGAAGATGTAATAATAACATTAAAATTTATTATCATTTGCTTCTAATTTTCCTGTTTTGTTTTTTATTAATATTAGAGCTAAATTAATTTTATTAACTAATTTAGCTATTGGTTTTGCTATGGGCTTGTAGAATTAACATTTAGTAATAAATATAACATAGGTATTTTATTTCTTAATAATTTTTCAGGCTATTAGTCCTCTTATAGAAACCTTACAATGCTTAAATAATACAGTCAAAAAGAAACCAACAATATATCTAACTCAAGAAATAAGGGATTCAGAAATCCAAAAGAAGTTATGGAATGTATTTTATGAGAAGCTTAGTGAGTCTTTCTACATTGAAAAGATCCCCGAGGAACAACAACACGTCAACTACAGAAGCTCAGACATACTTCTATTAAAAATTATAAAAAAATGATATTTATACAGTTATGATTTGTGGTAACCTGTCTGTATAAGCACAAATGATGTACAAAGGAAAATATTAGAAGACATAAATAAGAACATGTTAACCCTTAAATAAACATTTAAAAATACTTAAAATAGAAGTTGATCTTTGAAATATGATGTTAGTGAAATCGTGGTATTCTTATAAGATTAAATTATAAATTTGTAATCAAAAATCTTTATGCGTAGACATAATTATAATATTAATCGGATATAGTAAAGCAAAGGAATGTAATTCCTCATTAATATTGACGTGTTACGACTATATGCTTTCAAAAAGAATCACGATGCGCCTTTAATTTCAATAGGAAAAAATTATTACAATAATTTATGACAAGATGGCCTAAATAAAATAAAGTATCAGTCAATCAAATCTTTTATTGTATTAATTTATGATGCAAACACAAATACTACGAGATGCGCGATTCTTTCCACGTTTATAATTACTGATTTACTGCTCAATTCCCATGAGTGTAATCTTTTGTAGCCAAAAGCCATTACCTCTGGCTGGCTAAGGCTGTTTTACGCCTAGGCAACAATATGCGGCATTGTGGCATGCTATACTGCATTTCACCTAAGGGGCTGTCTCCACGAGCGAGCGTATCGCCGGCGATAGTATCGTCGTGCCACCTATTTCTATACACTCTATGGAGCTGTCTCAGACAGCAATCTGTATGGAAATGTCTCCGCGAGCGAACGTAGAGAGCCTGGAGACAGCCCTGAGCCCCTAAGCAGTGTTGCCAACTCGAATTTTATCGAGTAGGTAGATACAATTTCAAAAGTTGGTAGTTTCCAACTATCTTCAATTCGAAAAGTAGGTAGATCTACCAACTATAATTTCGAGTTTTAAATACGATTCTAGTACCCTAAGATATGATACCATTAATTCATTTTTTTTTTCGCAAAAAAGTAATCATTATACAATCATTTCTATTATAGTAAAAAAGGAATAATAACTAAAAAATTGTCAATATCAATTAAAAAATCGAAGCATATTATGGACTGAAGAAATTAATGTAATAATTATTATAATTTACTTGACTATGAGGGCCGGAAACTGAAATGCGATTTTCTATTTTAAAAAAATGTAAGAAAAAAAATTGTTTAATTTTTTAAGTGAAATTTCTTTAGGCCCATGATGTGGAGTAAAATTTGAGCGGCCGCTAACGCGGCAACGCGCACCACTTGGATGGGTGACCGCCTGGGAACACCGCGTGACGTTGGCTTTTTGTTTTTTGTTTTTTTTTTGTTTTTTCAATTAATAATTAATTAAGAACAGTAAATAATATTCATGTGAATTGTTTTCAGGTTGTGATATAAAAAATACTTGTTTTAATCTGTTTTGACATCTCAAACCCGGAATACAAATAATTTTTTTTAAATTAAAGTATAAACTGCGGCTTTGATCACTTTTAGAATATTATTAAAAATCTAGTTTCAATTAATAAAGAATATTTAAATATATGAATATTGTCTGAACACGTCAAAGCACGTACCGGGGCACGGCTTCATAGAAAAATGGGCATTGTCCAAATCAACCAAAAAGAACAGCAAGACTTTAACTTGAAATCTTGCTTGAAAAGTTGAAATATATTACATCGATATATTCCTAGTGACGAGTGCGCGAACGAATACGCTGTTTAAATTTCTAGTATATATAACATAATATTAAAAATTTTCAAAAACTTGAAAAGTTGGTAGATTTTTCTCGTGAGGTGGTAGATTTGAGCGAGACACGGAAAGTTGGTAGATCTACCGAAAAGTCGGTAGAGTTGGCAACGCTGCCCCTAAGATTAGAGACTTGGGTTATTGGGTAACTCATGAGTGAATGATATACATAAATGAAACATATCTTTTCAAGTGAGCTAGTCTCTCATCAGCTCACTTGCGTTTCAAATATATCTCCAGCTCACTAGGTTTACGATTCATTTTCGAGATACTGACGTAATGGACTTAATACCTAGGTATTAAGTCCATGACTGACGTACTGAGAGTAAACGAGACCGGACGATGGCGCTTATCATGCGAATGAGAGAGACAGCTGTAACTCTGTTACTGAGCGAGAGTAAACGAGATCGGACGATAACGCTTATCATACGAAAGAGAGATAGCTATAGCTCTCTGTCACAACCACCGTTTCAAGATTAGATATGTACAAAGACATGCCCTACCTCTACCTGTAGGATAAAAATTCTGAGTATAAAAATAAATCGTTACGCCACGACAGGTACAAAGTAGGTACTGTTCGAAATTATTGCTATATAATTATGTTGATTGTGCAATGAGGATCCGTAACGTTTTTAGTTGAGGATGCAGCTTTATAGAACTAAGAAATCCTTAACATGCAGTGCAAAAATTTTTGTTCTACGACAAAAATTGACGAAGTTATGATCAAATTACTAGCGGAGTTTACTAACCGGCCGGTGCGGTAGGCTGTGACGTCACTGAGACGTTCCATGCCATTTAGCCCATAGCAGCGACAAGCTGTGATGGTGTTTTCATTAAAACTATCTATCCTACAAAAAATTTGTAAGAACATAATTTGTAGCAAATTGCTTTGCCTACAAATATGTTCATATAACTTTTGCCGAAATTTAAAAATTAAAGAAGTTATAAGCAAAAAAGTGAGAAAATTTCTATTAAAGATTTTCTTTTTTGCTCTATAACTTTTTTTTATACATTTCACAAAAAAATACCCCTGACCAGTCTTGTAGATGGTTTTTTGAGGAACATTTTTCTCTACAATTTTTTGAATTTCATTAATTTAAAACGCTGTTATAGCGCTCCAAAGTTGACCGGGTTCGTCAATGCTCATGAGAATCCGGTCAAAACGAAATGTTTAACTTAGTTTTATGATCCGGAGTGAGTTTTATGAGTCGGAGTGATGCCACACGCATCCCGCATCTACACTGATCCCGCTTACATGACGACGCGTTGGCGCAGCGGTCACAGCACTAGCTGTTGCGCTAGCAGTCGCGGGTTCGATCCGCGCACATGACAAAAATTTGTATTGGCCATACAGATGTATGTCATGGCCTAGGCGTTTGTGGTTGTGTATTGTGTGTTTCCGGACCCCCGACACAGGAGAAAATCCTACTGGGGGCCGTTGAGTGTGAAACGTTTATTATTTATTATTATTATTACTGACGTAGCGGCAGGAACGGCATAATGTTTATAACTTAATATCTTCGTAAGTAATGGTCCGATTTGGATAATTCAAAAAGAAATATCTTTCTTATATCATAGAGAATAACGTGGATACTAGTTTTATTGAATTTGCTATAATTTTATTGATCCTCATTATACATATGTGTAGAAGAGTACTTTTGAGTCTCAACCAGTTTCGGAAATACTAATGTTTTCCAAAAATGCGTTGACAGAAGTCAACATCAGGTGTACATGATAGCAACCGGGATCGAGAGCTTAACGTGTTCTCCGAGTCAGTCCAGGATTTTTTTAGGCAGCCCATTTTTAATATATTGTAAGGTTGGGAATATGAGATATGGAAACGACTTAATCCATTCGAATCTGATTTTTTACTACTCCTCGTATAAGACATTATATATACAATTTATAAGAGAACTTAATCTTCTTCGAATGTATCTACTTAGGTAATCAAATATCTCATAAATCATATTTTTAACGTGGTATTCCCAGTAGGCCTACCCCACAGACAGCTTATGCCAATGAATAAGTAAAGTTGTAGGCAGGGATTTAACAAAAAAAAATTTAAGAATATATTTACAATAAAAAAAGGATCATAAAACTAAGTTAAGCATTTCGTTTTGACCGGATTCTCATGAGCATTGACGAACCCGGTCTACTTTGGAGCGCTGTAACAGCGTTTGAAATGAATGAAAATCAAAAAATTGTATAGAAAAATTTTCCTCAAAAAACCATCTCCAAGATTGGTCTGAGGTATTTTTTTTGTGAAATGTATAAAAAAAAGTTATAGAGCAATAAAGAAAATTTCTATGAAAATTTGCTCACTTTTTTGTTTATAACTTCTTTAATTTTTAAATTTCGGAAAAGTTATATGAACATATTTGTAGGCAAAGCAATTTGCTACAAATTATGTCCTTACAAATTTTTTGTAGGACACGTAGTTTATAAGAAAACACCATCGCATCTTGTCGCTGCTAAGGGCTAACTGGCATGGAACGTCCGAGTGACGTCACACGCATCCTGCGTACACTGACGTAGCGGCAGGAACGCCATGATGTTTATAACTTAATATCTTCGTAAGTAATGGTCCGATTTGGATAATTCAAAAAGAAATATCATTCTTATGTCATAGAGAATAACGTGGATACTAGTTCTATTGAATTTGCTAGAACTTTACTGATCCTCAAGCTTTGCATCGGTTTTCATAACGGTCAACACGTAGGTATCAAGTAGGTATATACTTCGTTATGATGAATAAAAGAAAGATAAAATATCTTTCTGAAAAGGTCTGAGAATGGGCCAACATCTGTTTTCATACCCATAAGTTATGGGGGGGGGGTATTAAAGGGATTATTAGCATATATGACAAAACAACGTTTGCGGGATCAGCTAGTAATTTTATTCATATAGTACATAAATAATGTACATAAGATAGTTATAAAATTGGCTGTTTGAATATATTACGTTTTTTAAGCTTTTGTAGGTTTTCAATTGATATACCCAAATTGTGGGAACACTGTCTTAAGTGTTGTCATGCCGATGCAATGTTCCCGTATACTTACTGTACTCTGTGATGCAATGCCGATTTTTTGCAGCTTTGAAATCTTTTGAAATAGTTATGTGCGCTATATAGCACAGATAGTTATACAACTATCTACTCGCTGCGATAACGATAGCTGGTTATTTAGCGAAGCAAAACGATCTATTTTCCACAACGTGAACAACGACCGCTGTCTCCGTTTTGTCGCTACCAGTCGCTGCGACAACGAAGTAAAACTATCTATTTTATTTTCCACAACGTGAACAACGACCGCTGTCTCCGTTTTGTCGCTACCAGTCGCTGCGACAACGAAGCAAAACTATCTATTTTCCACAACGTGAACAACGTCCGCTGTGTCCGTTTTGTAAATTTATACACTCTATTCGTTGCGACAACGATAGTTAATTATTTAGCGAAGCAAAACTATCTGTTTTCCACAACGTCCGCTATCTCTGTTTGGTGCTATTTAGAAATATCGATATTTATTAATTATTACTAACAACAACAAATCTTGGTAACGTCTAAGTTTTATTTTTTGTTTTATATTGTTTCGTAATATTTCTTCGTTTGCTTGTAATTGTAGCTAGAATTTACTTTTTAATTGTTAATGTTTAATTTTTTAAACAAATGTATATTTCCTTTAGTTTTAGCGAAATCTGATTGTGTTAAATTAATTTGTGAGCACAGTTTTGGTTTATGTTTTATGTTTGTAAAAATTTAATTTTGTTTATTTTAACTGTTTGTGTTCCTTAACTATAAAATAAATAAATTCTTTTTTGGACGATATATCGATAGTTCGATATTGAAATGTAGATAGATATCGACAATTCGACACTCGATATTTTCAAGTAAAACTTCTTTACGTATGCTTAACTTGGGAAGTAAGCTGGTGAGTGCATAACGAGAGCGTTACGAAAAGTGTGATCGGGCGAGGCAAAAAAAGTTTCGTAATACTTCAGTCAGTACAGTACAGTACTACTGTAATTTATACTCTAGTCTAAAAAAAAAATGTTTTTTTAAGTAACTTTTTATTTTTGAAGTGAAACTTTTTTAGGCGCATGAGGAGCAAATTTTAAGTACGCCTGTATAAAAATTTAAATATTTTTATAAATATAATTTAATCATTACCACAAGACTGTAAAAGTACGAAAGGAAGTTCTTTGTAAACAACGTTTTGTAACGTCAAATGACATCAATCAATTATAGCCTTTGTATCAATACGAATAAGAGCCATATTTGATTGACCATATGGAAATAGATAGTTTTCAAAATAGTTTTTACAACGTTGTTCGCGGGCTCATAGCGGTTACGTTTCGTTATTTGGAAAAGTCATAAGTTCATAACGACACATCACTACTTTGAAAGTACGCTGTACGGGTGCCATTGTCGGCGTTGCGTCACAGACTGAGTTAGGATTCGAATGTTGTGCAGTGTAAACAGAACGCTCTATTTCTAGTGCCCTAACCTAGTGCACTAGATGTAGTGTAGTGTAATTGCGCCTTTAAATAGATAAAAGATTATAACAGGGATGTCAGACGTACCATTATTTAGAGCAATTAAGAGTCAATTAAGAGTCATGGTACATGGTACGTGATATACATACGTACGTACAGCAATTTATTATAATATCAAAAAAGGAAAGGTTTGTTTTCTATTAAAAGTACATGAAATTGAAATAGAATTTTTTTTTACTAATTATAGGCTGTGATTTGCGATACAGTTTATATATTATCATATAATTATCAGTGTTGGCGTACCATGTTTTTGTTGCCAGTACCATTTTTTTAGCTAGTTCGGTACAATGATTTCTGAGTGGCAGTCTGACATCCCTGGATTTAGCCTTGCGAAAAATGTGTCACTGAAATGAAAAGATCATGGACATAAATGTGTCTTTTCATTACTTTGAACTATATCCATCTTTTAGTTCAGTAGTTCAGTATAGTTCAGTTGCTTTGTAGATCGGTTTTCTTTCACTAGTTTATCAAGAGATATGAAAGGTTGTTAAAAGAAGAGTTCAATGAATCATCTTATCGCAAACTTAAATTAGTTCGACGAGTTGAGACATGAGCTCGTATCGAATAGTTAAAGTAATTGAAGTTAGTATGTATATCTGTTCGGAGAAATTGTTCGAAAAATTTTTACAACATTCGACACATATCTATACAAATAAATAAAATTGCAGTCTGTTTGTAATATTAAAATAAACGCATTTTACTAAATGCATATGGATCTATACACGGTACATAAACCAAAATAACATTTTTTACAATTTTTGTCTGTCTGTCTGTTTGTTTCAGCTAATATCTGAAACGGCTGGACCTATTTTGACTGGACTTTCACTGGCATATAGCTGATGTAATAATGTGTAACTTAGGCTACTTTTATTTTAGAATATTTTTTTATAGCTGCAAACTGAACAATAACTTTTTTGTTAAATTCCACGCGGACGAAGTTGCGGACACAGCAGCTAGTTTTATTAAACACAGATTAGTATATATGTAGCTAGCTATTAAACTCGAACAAACGTATTGTCAACTGTATTACTGTACATTCATACATTGCCATTTTTCTTGACAGTTGACAGACAGAAGCAATGTACACTGTACGTGCAAATTGTTAGAGGACCCGACGGATACATACCGAGCGAAAGTTTGAGTGAAAGAAATAGAACATTATTATGGTACGTACAACAGAGCGTGACAGCAAATTATCAATCGGCACTGCTCGTGTCTCGTTCGTTTCACGAACGAGGCAGTTCGCGGCCGATGATTGGTGAACTAAACAACTGAACTATAGATGTGCCAACTCGGAAAAAACAAAACTCGAGTTAACCCGAGTTAAAATTCACGTAACTCGGGTTGAACTCGAGTTACGTAACTCGAGTTAACTAGATGAAACAGAGTAAATGATTTTTTAAATTTTTTCCTTAGCTTCGCAATAATAATTTAAAAAAAATTGCGTGTGTACAAAGTACAAATGTCAGAAGTGAAACTTCTTTGGCAAATTAATTAAAAAAAAACTAATTAAAAATAATAATTAAAAAAACGAATTTAAAATACAAAAAAAAACTAATTGAAAAAAAAACGTCACGGGGTGTTCCCAGGCGGTCACCCATCCAACTACTGAACGTCATGACGCCGCCACGTCACCGGTAACTCAAATTTTACCCCTCATGCGCCTAAAGAAGTTTCAGTTCAAAAATTGGAACGGACAAATGATATTTTTATCTGTTTCAATTCTTTAATTTTTAAACGGTTTTATTTAGCAGTTTAGCTTGACTTGAGACTTGTTTGGGTCAGATTTGGTAATTGGAATTTCACCCCCTTCCTGATGACAGATTGATCTGATATTTGGTACACACACTCTTAATCTTAATGACAATACAACATATTATATTCCTTATGATTGCAAATCCAAGATGGCCGTTAATACAAAATGGCGGATCACATATTACTTTACAACAACCTCAATGTGGGCATCAAATGAAAGAGCTTGATTGGTAGAATAGAGTTCACTATGAAAATCTAAGATGGCCACCGCCACAAAATGGAGCATTACATATTTTCCACGAATACTTCAATATGGGTATCAAATGAAGGGGCTTGATTGGTAGAATAGAGCTCACTGTGAAAAGTCCAAGATAGCTGCCGCCACAAATTGGTGGATTACATATTTTCCACAAAAACCTCAATGTGGGAATCTAATAAAAGGGCTTCATTAGTAGAATACAGTTTATTAGACAATGTAGATTTATTTGTTACCTACTAATCTAAAAACTACTCAACAAACCTAAAAACTGGAAAATAAACTAAACAAAAAAATATTTTATGTTAAACGGTTTTATTACAATAAAAATGATGTAGTTAGATTATCTACTAAAAGCTAAAAAATAATTCGGTAAGTTCTAGCTACCAGATCGCACTAATCTTCTTATCAATCTGGAGTATTGATCAGACAAAATAATATAAAATCATCATCACTCACTGGCGGTACAAATATATCCCAAACCAAATTACCAAAGATTTCCTTTTAGGATCCGGCATTTTGTCAAAAACATAACACTCAAAATTTAAAAGTAAATCTTAACTTGTTTGTTATGAATGAATATTAATATTACAGTCTCAAATGATCGGCAAACTTCGCTCCATGTCGGTTTCATTCGGTTTTCGAAC
The DNA here is from genome assembly GCA_905220545.2 of Melitaea athalia. NCBI lineage: Eukaryota > Metazoa > Arthropoda > Insecta > Lepidoptera > Nymphalidae > Melitaea > Melitaea athalia. The sequence goes on along the minus strand of HG992185.1, from coordinate 12,397,250 downwards.
TCGAGTCGGAGAGAATTCAACTCGAGTTGATTCGAGTTAAGCTCAACTCGAGTTAACTCGAGTTAGTAACTCGAGTTGACCATCACTAAACTGAACTAAAGAGATTTGAATTGTAACTGAAGTACAGAATGAAGGACACAAAGTAACTGAATCCTAGAACTGAAGTATTTCATTTGAAGGTAGTCTATGTTTGAAGGATTCATTCGTGAACGACACACGACTACCTGGAGTCCTGGAACTGGATTATAATCTGTGAATTCTTTGAAATCTGTGATTATAAAAACTTCGTTGATAGTTTGGAGATAGTTTGCAATAGTTTGTAATTTTGTATTTTACAACTGAAAGCCATTCAACCCAAGAATTAATTAACAGTTTGTATTTTTGTAATATTATATTTATTTTTTGGTGTTAATATGTCTACCAGTACCGAAGTAGTAACATCTGTTGGAAATTCTTGGATAATATGCCGGTCAAAAACATATGCTGGTCGTATTTATTACTTCAACACAATGACTGGAGAAGCGGCATGGAATTTAAGCGAAACTGAGGTAATTTTAAACTTTAACGAGTAAAATAAATAGCAATATTTCTAGTTACTAAGCTATCTTGTAAGTAATTGGACGTAGTTAAACGAAAAGGATCCAAACCACAATATGGTCGAAAATGAGTTATGTATACCAAAACCCTCTTTGTTGTTGAAACTTATCACAAAAATAATCCACGTAAAATTCAACACAACGTGATGTTCTCTGCATGTGTTACCAACCCACATGTATGGGAGGTCATATTATTATTTTTACTTAATTCGCTCCAAGCTACTTAGATCATTATTGAGAAATTATATTAATTACGAAAATAATACGAATCATTTAAAACTGAAACAATCCAAACAACTTGGGTAGTTGTTATTCTATAATATAATTAAACGAAAACTATTCATGTGACATGGATTGTTTTCTTTTTATTATTTAAAGCGGTTGAGGAAAACATTGATAAGTTAATAATGATCCATCTGGGTTGGATTTAGAATCGTTTGGCACGAATTTAAGGGGGTGACGGGGTGGAGGGGGGAGGGGAGGTCCCCCCCAACCACCCCGTACCACTCGCGATACAAGGTAATGCGCCGTTCTTGAAAAAATAGAAAAAAGAAATCTTACACACCTAACCTCCAAATTCGACAGTTTATCGTCATAATTTCTATCTGTGACATCTCCAGCACTGTGGAAGCCTTTTGCTGATGCGTTTAAACACTGGTTCAATAATTGTAGAGAGGCTGTGGTAATTTACCAAATAGATAAATATACGATGGAAAGTCCGGGGAAGACGGTCCAAATAGATGAAAGCAAATTCGGGTATCGAAAATATAACAAAGGTATAATCTAATTATAACTACTCTTTAGATTAAGACCCGCGTCGGTCTAATTTTGAATTTAGATAGGTTAGGGTTCTTTTTTTTTTTGTTTTAGTAACAAAATCATGCCGATAAACAGTTTAATTTTGAATTTAGATAGGTTAGGGTTATTTTTTTTTTTGTTTTCGTAACAAAATCATGCCGATAAACAGTCTAATTTTGAATTTAGATAGGTTAGGGTTATTTTTTTTTGTTTCTGTGACAAAAATATGCCGGTAAACAGTCTAATATTGAAATTAGATAGGTTAGGGTTATTTTTTTTTATTTTTGTAACAAAATCATGCCAATAAAGTCTAATTTTGAATTTAGATAGGTTAGGGTTACTTCTACTTCTTATTTCTAGCACGGGCTATTACGGCAGCTCGACGTCTAACGCGCCTATTCTGCCTGGGTGGCCGGCTGAGGACACTACTCCTGCCAGCCCAGCTCCTTCAGGAAGCCTAGCAGACCCTTGACGTTGCCGACGACTTCCTGGAGCGACCTCGTATTCCCGAGGTGTCGTGCCCTGTAGTTCGCCACACCCACGCAATCCAGCAGAATGTGTGCAGCCGTTTCTTCCGCCTCCATGCACGCTCTACATAGAGGGCTGTCTGTAACACCCATATTATACAGATGTTTATTAAACAAGGCATGTCCAGTGAGAGCCCCTATATATAGTAGTCGGAGCTGAGTTCTCCCATAACCGCGGAGTTTGCGGGATAGTCTGGGGTCGATCCTCGGGAGAACTTCTCTTGTCTGCCTGCAGGTACCTAGGTTTGTCCAATATTTTTGGTGCATTACCTTGGTGTTGTGTCGCAGCCGGTCGCGCAGCCAACCGAAAGGCAGGGGTAGAATCGGTTCAGGTCCATAGACCTTCAGCTCCGATCCCTCCCTCGCCAGTCTATCGGCCGCGTCGTTACCTCTCGATCCACTGTGACCCTTTATCCATCGAAGGGTGACGGTGTTTGTTTCGCTTACCTTCGTCAGAGCTCGATGGCATTCATATATTAGCCCTGATGTCATAACACTGCTCTGCAGGGCTTGCAGGACCGATTTGCTATCAGACAGTATACGGATTGGAAAGCCCTTTACCTCTCTGGAGCTAATCGCCGCTGTTGCCATTATGATTCCCATACATTCCGCCTGGAAGATGGTATTATGCATGCCCAATGGCGATGAGATGTTGATGTTCAGGTCTTCTGAATGAACCCCCGAACCTGTGCCTGTTGCTGTCTTCGACCCGTCTGTGAAGATTCTTAACTCTTTAAGGTTAAGGCCCTCCACTGGGTCTTCTTGTAAGTGTATCCTGTATTTTTTGTCGAATACGTACTGTTTGGGTATCCTGTCGGTGACCGCTTCGATGAGCGGTTCCCTGCTTACCAGTTCTCCCAGTATTTCTGTATGTGTTACCTTTACATTCCTCCATAGGTTTAGCTTCCTGAGTCTCACCGCAGCCGCCCCCGCCTCCTGCTGTATGAACAGGTGCAGCGGCGGCAAGTTCAGTAGGGCTTCCAGGGCCGCAGTCGGAGTAGTCCTCATGCAGCCCGTAGTCGCCATACAAGCCAGCCTTTGTAGTCGTTGCAACTTTGCCTCCACGGTGATAAGTTTGGTTCTCGGCCACCAAACCACTGCACCGTAGGTAACATAGGTTAGGGTTATTTTTTTTGTTTTTGTGACAAAAATATGCCGGTAAACAGTCTAATATTGAAATTAGATAGGTTAGGGTTATTTTTTTTTGTTTCTGTTACAAAAATATGCCGGTAAACAGTCTAATATTGAAATTAGATAGGTTAGGGTTATTTTTTTTTGTTTCTATGACAAAAATATGACGGTAAACAGTCTAATATTGAAATTAGATAGGTTAGGGTTATTTTTTTTGTTTCTGTAACAAAAATATGCCGGTAAACAGTCTAATATTGAAATTAGATAGGTCAGGGTTATCTTTTTTGTTTCTGTGACAAAAATATGTCGGTAAACAGTCTACGGGTCTTAATCTAAGACTTAACATAATTATTATTGACAAAACAATCAAAACATGATGTCTCCAATAAAAAATTTCATTATATTTAATTCCGTTTCAGGTCGGCAGGTAAGATTTCTTTTTTCTATTTTTTCAAGAACGGAGCATTACCTTGTATCGCGAGTGGTACGGAGGAGTTAGGGGGGACCGCCCCTCCCCTCTCCACCCCTTAAATTCGTGCCAAACGATTCTAAATTTCAACCATCCGTCTTACATGGATCATTATCGCTGAATTCAATAGCTTTATTAAAATAAAAATGACTGGAGCTAAATACTAAATCCGTGTATCGTGAATCTTTTTTTTTTTGTAGTTCAGTGTGACTAGATTTCAATATTACAAGCTTTTATTTAACTTGCAATGTATGTATGTATGTATGTATGTATGTAACTTTAATGAATGTTTGTTCGGGTGAAATCTTGCAACTCAATTTTGAAGCAGATATCTTCAACCAATTGAGCTGAAATTTTGTATACAGGTTCAATTTGGATGACAATGCATGGTTTGTATGTATGCATGTATGTATGTATGTTTGTTCGGGTGAAATCTTGCAACTCAATTTTGAAGCAACCAATTGAGCTGAAATTTTGTAGACAGGTTCAATTTGGATGACAATGCATGGTTTGTATATATGCATGTATGTATGTATGTTTGTTCGGGTGAAATCTTGCAACTCAATTTTGAAGCAACCAATTGAGCTGAAATTTTGTATGCAGGTTCAATTTGGATGACAATGCATGGTTTGTATGTATGCATGTATGTATGTATGTTTGTTCGGGTGAAATCTTGCAACTCAATTTTGAAGCAACCAATTGAGCTGAAATTTTGTATGCAGGTTCAATTTGGATGACAATGCATGGTTTGTATGTATGCATGTATGTATGTATGTTTGTTCGGGTGAAATCTTGCAACTCAATTTTGAAGCAACCAATTGAGCTTAAATTTTTTATGCAGGTTCAATTTGGATGACAATGCATGGTTAACTTTGTGACGTCATTCTAAATCCAATATGGCAGCATATCCAAGAGTGCGGACTAGTTATTTTTAGCGCACTTCTACAATATGGGTATCAAATGAAAGGGCTTGCTAAGAATAATTCGAATAAAGTGACGTGATAACCGACTAAAAAGTCAAAAATAAATTAAATGTAAAAAACCTTTTTAAAAAACAAGCTTTTATTTGAATGCACTAAAACGAAAAAAATAAATTTTTACTTTAAAACTTTTACTATCTACTTATAAAGTCATTACACATAATCTATATGATAGAAAAGCTTGTCGCGAGATATGAGTACTCGTATTTCCTTATTTTGAAAATTTTAATAGTTAAAATCAATTACATCAATTTATTTAATTTACTTGTTTACAAGCAAATCTCGCGACAAGCTTTTTTACATTTAATTTATTTAATTGGAAATAATGAAACAAGGTTCTTTAAGCCTATTTCATTAATAATACTTACATAATATAAGAGTGGATACAGAAGAATATAATATTATTAGCTCGTTTTTTGTATAATAAATAGCTAGTTTGCAAAAGTTCATAATAATTATATCAGTCAGTACATGCGCTGTTGTCGATATCAACCTACCCTCACTCATTCTATTACTCGAGTAATTCTGTCGTGTATAAAACGACCGGCGCAATCGTGGCTAAGGCAGTCTTGGCGCAATCGTGGCTAAGGCAGTCTTGGCTCTGGCTTGGCACGGTGCACTTGTTGTATCCTGCTAGTAGCTTAACCTCGACTCTTTCAATAATTAATTTGTGCAAATGAAATAATTATTGTTACATTTTATATTACGATGTATAATTTGGCTAGGTAGGGCGAACAACTCAAGCAGTGAAAGTGAGCGTTGATACGCATCTCAAAGGGGGGCTCCCTAAACCTACACCTAGGTCACAAGTCCTGGGCACTGCTCTGAGTTTGTACCTCTGCCACATGATGGACCCAACACCCGCTCGGTGAATCCATGAATTGCTGAGTAGTTCGTCTCTCCCCTGTTAACTAATCTGTGTAACTATCTTGTGTTACCTTACATTGTAATTAAGCAGTCTGACCCCTCCTCCTTCCTACATCAGAAGCGGGATAGGATCCACTGCCACTTTCAAAATGAATCTAATTCAGCTAGTTACATTGAACAACAAATGTCTCTCTTCGCTTTCGGTATGGCCGTATGGAAGCCATTTTTCAGAAAATAGCTGAAGGCATAGGGCCGCCTCCTGCCTGACAATGCATCTTTTTCTATAGGCTAGCTTATATTAGTTTTAGATATAGTAATTTGTAGTATTGTAGTAGCTATAGGGATCGATATCCGGGCTAGCATGCTATAGGGATGAATGTCCGGTCTAGCACAATCCGGGCCAGTCGAAAGCGAAACTGAAGGGATGATGTTGCTGCAGGGTCTGTTGACCGGTCCAGCTTACTCTGAAGTGTTAATATAAACCGGACCAGATATTAAGATGTTGGATAGATTTTTGTCAGGATTCTTCTTCTTCCTCGTTCCCTCAATGATGAGGATCGCGACCACGAATGCTATGTCTGATTTTGCTGCAATCAAGACTTCTGAGGCACCAAGTTTCGTCAGGTTACACAGTTACAGGTTTCGTTTTGTCAGGATAGTCGAGCGATATTTTGTTTGCTTACAGATACCTAAGATTGTGCTAGAGACTCGTTCGAGGACAAATTTGCGTCAGTATAGCCGTGGTGGTACCTACGCTGTTGTCGATATTGACCTACCCTCACTCATTCTATTATTCGACCGGTGCAACCACGGCTAAGGTAGTCTTAGTTCTGGTTATAGGAATAGGGTTGAATATCGACCCAACAAAAGTTAAAGTAAAGTAAGTAAAGTTAGTAATTATGGTAGTCGTGATTGAAGATTATAGATATTATATTACACTATACGAAGTTTTATTTCCTAAAATATACATATCTGTATCTGTCATAATAATTCTTTAAAATATTTCATATTTTTGTTATCTATACTAATATAATAAAGCTGAAGAGTTTGTTTGTTTGATTGTTTGTTTGTTTGTTTGTTTGTTTGAACGCGCTAATCTCAGGATCTACTGGTCCGATTTGATAAATTCTTTCAGTGTTAGATAGCCCATTTATCGAGGAAGGCTATAGGCTATATATCATCACGCTAAGACCAATAGGAGCGGAGTCCTCGCCGACGAAGTCGCGCGCAGAAGCTAGTATTTAATAAGGTTGGATCCTTATAGCTAAATATGTTTATCACACTGAGCTTTTGAAATAGCAATTTAACGAAAAGGATCCATCGTGATGTTTTGCCAATATCTCGAAAAATACCTATATCATGATTTCGGACTATACATTAATAAAATTAAAATTTATATGTATAAGTTTCAGTTAAAACCTATCTCAGAAAGTTAAAAAGGATAGGTAAAGACGAAATATGATCTGAACTTAAAAACTTGATTATCTCAAAACTAACTCTGTGTGGGGTGGATCCATTTCGCTTCACGATCATGATTCAGCCTGTAATATCCCACTGTTGGGCATAGGCCTCTTCTCTTCCCCATGTAGGAGAAGGATCGGAGCTTAATCCACCACGCTGCTCCAATGCAGGTTGGCATATATATTCCCTACTATGAGTAACGATCGCTATCAGGTGTACATGATAACAACCGGGACCGACGGCTTAACGTGCTCTCCGAGGCACGGTGGGAAGACCCACAAGGACTGCACAAACACCCAGACCACGACAAACATCTGTATGGCCAATACAAATGTTGTCGTGTGCGGGAATCGAACCCGCAACCGCCCGCGCAACAGCCAATCGAAATCCAGTGCTGTGACCGCTGCGCCAACGCGGCGGCCATTTCGCTTAATTACGTCCGATTGTAGACTGTAGTTAATGTCAAGGTGAGCATCAACTAGTATATTTTATTAAAAGTTTTATTTTTACAGATTGAAAAAGCGAAGAATAGAACGTCAATAATTGCGAATCAAACAGGTTTTCAATTAGATAATTGTCCTGAACCCAAAGACTCACCACAAGATCTATCAAATCAGATACCGTCACATTCTAATAAACAAAAAACACCTTCTCCAAAAATTTTGCCTTCTAAAGTGTATAACAAACAAATTATTAATAATCAGTTTCCAAGACCTAGTTTCCCTTATACAGCTCCTTTTAATTCCTTAAATCCTATAAATCCCATGCAATATTCTATGGTTGTTAATCCAACTGTCAACCCTAGTATATGGAACTTCAATCCACAACCTATATTTGTGACTCCCAATGTAATAAATCAACAACCAGTAATTAATTCCACCTATAATAATAATAATGACTATGTGCCAGTAACAAATACTTCTGTTTCTTTGTCAAGCCGTTTTAAAAATTTTAATGAAAATCAAACAAGGAATCGAGTAAACAAAGGAAATTCATTTAGAGGCAGAAAAAATAATTTTAGGAATAGATTCACTAATGCAAGAAATCTGACGGATTTGAGGCATCTTTTATCATCAAAAAAGAGAAAACCAAACAATAATCTTAATGGTAAAGTTATATTGTGTAATTAAATTGTTAGCTAGGTACTTTTATACTCAATTTATATTTATATGTTTCATGTTTTATTTTAGCTGAAGATTTCCAACACGAAAAATCTGATGTGAAATCAAGTCATAATATACAAAGTAAAGATGAAAGGACAACTTTTCACCAACTTATTTCTTGTGATGATGTTGATGATGACGTTTGGATTGAGGTAAGAAACTTTTTACTTTAAAAATTGTATGAAATAGATTTAGATATAGTATATTTGCGGAAACATTGAGATAGTGTTCATTATTAGATATTTATTCAATAAAGTTAATTATTATTACAATACTCAGACTTCCTAAAGCAGACAATGAAAAACTTGTATTGAGAAAAACAATTTTCATGTTCATTTATATTACACCTTTTTAAAATGTGATTCTTTCAGGAAAACCAAAACAGAAATCAAAGTTCTAAAGATTCAATAGATATATCGCCGTTAAAAAAGTTCCTTCAAATGGAAAATAACTGTGGTATCTGGTATATTGTTCTGGACTCAAATGTGCTTCTTAACAATATTACTTTTCTTGAAATTTTGCTAAATTCAGGTAAGAATTGACTTGAAGAATTTGACTTCAAAACACTTATAGTTCGTTCGTGTTAAGAATGCAGTGAGTCGTCATTGTAGCCCCGCCCCCTAACCAATCAAATCTTTTCAAATTACAAGATCAAGTTCACAGTGACCAGTTGAATGCATACTGCATAGTTTCGAACGCGACGGTTGTGTCTTGTAATTTTATGTTAACTGATTTATATTTTAATTTCGCTGGATATAGATCCTGCAAAACCAGCACAACAATCCTCCTCATCTTCAGATTGTGTCTGATATATTTCACCAAGGTATAGAGGGCGTCCTCGGTGCTACGCTGGGGCATGAAGCCAAACTGGCGAGTACTGAGCTTGGGCACAAGATGGTACTGTAACCTGGCGACAAGCATCTTCTCCAAGATCTTCCCCAAGATCTTCCCAAGCACCGGAAGGAGCCCGATTGGACGATACCACTTTGGTGTCGTGTATGTGGCCTTCCCCGGCTTGCGCAGGAAAATCAACGTAGCCTCCTTCCAGGGCCTAGGAAAATATCGGAGTTCGACTTTCGAGGCACTTGTTGAAGACGCACAAGAAGAGGTCCAGGTCCAATTGGATCGCGTCCGCACCTGGGGCCTTCATCGGGTCAAAGAACCGACTAGCCAACTTCAACTCTGTATGAGTGAAGGGAAGGTCACTTTGGCCCGAAGAAGTCTCGATGTCGGCCCGCTCGGCCAGGACCCACACCCGGCGGTGCTCCTCGGAGTCCTCCGGGTAGGAGGTCTCAGCCAAGAGGCGGACCGAGCCTCTGGATTTTTGTGGTTTTTGGAGGATGGGGAGGGCTATAGGACACTGGGCATAGATTTATGTATTATGTGAGTGGTACCAGACGGTAACACCCCCCCAAACCCTAAAAATCTATGCCCAGTTCTAGGGTTGGGAATAGTACCAGAGGGTAAAACTCCCCATTCCCCTCAAAACCCCATAAATCGATGTCCCATGTTCTATAGGCTATCCGAAAAATCTTTGTATTTCATTTCCAAAGTTATGTTTCATATAGCCGATCTATCAGAACCTGGCTATTATTAGCACTGAAATTTTTGTTTAAGGTACTTCAGTGATGTATATTTAACATATCTCCTGGTCCCATCATGGTCTACACCACTACTCTGGAATTTTTATGGTGTACTCAGAAAATTATACATAAAAACATATATAAATTTGAAAAAAAATTAAAATCACCAACACAAAAAATTTTCAAAAACGATTCTTGAGTTTTACTAAATAAATATTTTGTACACTAAAGCCTCTTTAAAATGAGCTATTTCTCAGCTCTCTAGTCTCTAGCACTAATACAACCAAAGTTATTGCAGATTTTATATTTTAGTACACTTTAAAAAACGCGGATTTTGTGATTTTTAACCGACTTCAAAAAAGGAGGAGGTTTATCAATTCGACCGTATATATCTCTTCTCTATATATAATTATATAAAAATCGGCCAAGTGCGAGTCGGACTCGCGCACGAAGGGTTCCGTACCATTGACTAGGTACCTACATTGATTTTAATATCGAGCAAAAAGCGGCTAAAAATCACGTACGTCAGTATGAGAGCAAAAATAGGCAAAAATGACGTTTTTTGTATGGGAGCCCCCCTTAAATATTAATTTTATTTTAATTTTATTATTTATTATTAAAGTAAAAATACAACTGAGTATTTTGTGAATATTTTAAGTGCCTACCTGTTGCCATTATTGATATCGAGCAAAAAAGGGCAAGAAAATCGCATTTGTTGTATGGCAGCCCCCCTTTAAATATTTATTTTATTTTGTTTTTAGTATTTTTGTCGTTATAGCGGAAACAGAAATACATAATTTGTGAAAATTTCAACTGTCTAGCTATAGCCGTTCTTGAGATACAACCTAGTGACAGACGGACGGACGGACGGACAGCGAAGTCTTAGTAATAGGGTCCCGTTTTTACCCTTTGGGTACGGAACCCTAAAAATGAATCGCTGAATGTGTTGCTAAGCGCAAATCTCGAGAGCGGCTGAACCGATTTCGCTAATTCTTTTTTTATAATATTCCTTGAAGTACGAGGATGGTTCTTACGGAGAGAAAAATTTAAAAAATTCCCTGAAAAAATCTAAAAACAACACTTTTCTATATTCCCATACAAAAGATTCGTAATAATACTTAAAAGTCAATTTGAACTTTAATACCATACCATAAAGTTTAATGTTCCGTACCCAAAGAGTAAAAACGGGACCCTATTACTAAGACTTCGCTGTCCGTCCGTCCGTCCGTCCGTCCGTCTGTCACCAGGCTGTATCTCAAGAACGGCGATAGCTAGACAGTTGAAATTTTCACAAATTATGTATTTCTGTTGCCGCTATAACAACAAATACCAAAAACAAAGTAAAATAAATATTTAACGCGAGGCGATTTAATTCCAACGCCATCTATCCAGAAACTAAGAAAACGTCGTCGATAGACTAATATAATAGCTTTCCAATAGCGGCATGGATCGATAGATAGATGGCGTATTTGACTAGTTTATTTCCACTTTTAACCGACTTCCAAAAAAGGAGGAGGTTCTTAATTCGGCTGTATGTTTTTTTTTATGTATGTTAGCTCAGAACTTTTGACTGGGTGGACCGATTTCGATCGATTTTGTTTTATATGAAAGGTTTTGCGTGTCATGTGGTCCCATTTAAATTTAATTGAGATCTGACAAGTACTTTTAGAGTTATATCTAAAGGCCTATGCAAACCACGTTTTTTAAGCGCGCCGTCGACGCGCGTTTCTAAAACGCGCGTCGACTGTGCGTCTGTATCGATACACACGCGCGTTTGCATCGGTTTTGTATCGCGACACACGCGCGTTTGCATGGCGTCTGACTCGCGTATGTATCGCGTTTGTATCGATAAAAACGCGCATCGACGGCGCGTTTAAAAAACGTGGTTTGCATAGGCCCTAATAGTGCCTATTTACTTGACTACTTTTTCGTCGACCTCCGTTGTATTATACCGCATAACTTTATATTCGGTGTACCGATTTTGATGATTCTTACTTTAATCGAAAGCTAATACTTGTCAGGTAGCCCTGTTTAAATTAGATGGAGATCTGATTACAACTTTTTGAGTAATCTTTAATAGCGCGTATTTACTTGACTATTTTTTCGTCTTATTACGTTGTATTACTTGTCGATGTAATTGAAGTCGGTTTTTTTCGTTTGCGAGCAAACACAATTATTATATGGTATAAATCTTTTTCTTATTTATTAAGTATTTTGTTTAAGAACAATAAAATATAGCCTTTAGTTTAGTCAATGGTGCGGAACCCTTAGTGCGCGAGTCCGACTCGCACTTGGCCGATTTTTATTGGTTGGTTTGACATGGAATGACCCGATTGCGGTTTTCTTCAGTACCTTTCAACTTTTATCCAGTCTGTATACGAGTTAAAAAATTATGTTTGGGATCTTTTTAATAGTATTGTTCCCGAAACTATGTATGGGTTTCAGTTCTTGAAGATCTCAAAATCCAGGGTATATTTTATGTTGATACACATGATCCATGAGTTAAGTCATTACTGTGATTAAATAAAGAATTAATGATCCACATTTCAATGCCATGGACGATAGTAAGAAATAAGTTACATAGAGAAGTCTGGTGTTTTAGATAACCAATGCCGCTTAATGGTACCTCAAGCTGTTATGAATAAAATAGAAATGGCCACTAAGTCTAGTCTCCGAACTCAAGCTTACGGTGCTGCGTATTTTATTTTACAACAAGTTGATGCAAATATAGCAGTAATAGGTAAGTAATCAATGTATTTATTTCAAAGGTAATCATTTCTAATCTCATTTTATATATAAAAGAAACCCTAAAAGATAATGAAATAAAAATTCACCCTTGCCTTATATAATTATACTAGTGACCCGCTCCGGCTTCGCACGGGTGCAATGCTGATACTAAATAATAAATATAAAATAAATATTTGCAATCTAAGGGCGCCTTCAAATTTGTCGCGCGGCGGCAGCGCGGCCGCAGCGCTGCTGCCGCGCGACTTTGTAAATCTATGTAAATAACAACGCGCGGTTGCAGCGCGACAGCAGCGCGGCGGCAGCGCGGCAACCGCGCGTTGTTATTTACATAGATTTACAAAGTCGCGCGCACAGAAATAGTAGTCGCGCGGCAGCAGCGCTGCAACCGCGCGTTGTTATTTACATAGATTTACAAAGTCGCGCGGCAGCAGCGCTGCGGCCGCGCTGCCGCCGACTTACGAACTTAGCGCAAAAATTAATGTGTTTATTTACGACATCACATTAGAAAACTCTAAAACTAACAGTGTTCCTCTACTATATTATGCATGTATTATACATAGTACCTGGGTGACCGAGCCTAGCTCGGTATTTTCATTTTTATTTTATTAATTTTTTTATTTTGTTTTTTTTTTTTCTCGGTATTTTTATATTTTATTTTTATTTAAATAAAACATCACGAGTGAAATATAAAATTATCTCGACCAATCTCGTGTGTCTCGACCGTCTGATTTCCCACTTTAGCTATTAGAACTTTAATAACAATTGCGAAATTAACCTTCCTATTCTAACGATATTTTAGGCATTTTTTCATTGCCTAAAAACTGGAATAAAACGACATTTTCTAAAAATGAATCCTAGCTAGATCAATTTTTCGCACCCGAATTCTCCTGTACATACTAAATTTCACGAAAATCGTTGGAGCCGATTCCGAGATTCAGACTCTATATATATACAAGAATTGCTCGTTTAATAGTATAAGATAAACCTTCCTCTGGAATCACTCTATTTACTAAAGAAAACCGCATCAAAATCCGTTGCGTAGTTTTAAAGATCTAAGCATACATAGGGACAGACAGATAGCGGGAAGAGACTTTGTTTTATAATATGTAGTGATAATGATGTATGTAGTGATTACCATAAGATAAATTGTCATTAAATAATATTTATCTTCTTATTGATGGTAAATAGCTTAGTGACGGTTGATCAAGTTCCAATGAGAACGAAGTAGGTATAGAATTTATCAATGGAACTGCATAATGGATGCCATTGTTTTTAACCTGTTCTTTACATATCGCTTTATTTTTTAGGTAAAGAAAATAAACAAGAAAGTAATGATGATAGATCCGCTATATTGAATTGTTGTACAATATTAACAGATCAAGGTTACCCGGTGGTGAGTTATTTTAATATTAAAAACTTTTATTTACCTATAATATCATAAATTTCATACATAATGTTTAATAATAATCAGTAGATTATATTATGTGTAGTAAAAATAGATTATAGTAGGTAATGCTAGCAACATTTTTTGTATATTTTTAAGTTACTAAGTTTTAATATTCCTTTTAAGGTGCTTTTAACTGATGATATAGAGTTTCATAATTTAGAAGATAATACACAATTTCACATACTTACAGTCAAACAAATTAAAAATATATTGAGTAAGACTGTGTCGAATGTCCCTGAAAGTAATAGTCTTGAAGACCTAACATTAAGTCTAAGTCGAAGTATATTAATTACCGTACCCAATGATGTAAGCAAACCTAGTTTAAATCACGTTAAAGAAAATATATGCAAAGATGATACAGTTTATGCTACCGAAACAAATTCTGAAGCAAACAAACCTAAAGATAGTGCATCTGATACTATAGTCGAAACAAATGAAATGCTGAAAAATAAAGAAAGTGTAGGTGTTCAAACAAATATAATAAATTTATTACAAAATACCAATGATAAAATAATAGGTATAACTTCATCATCGAATAATGATGAAAAAATGTTGTGTAAAAATACAAGACCAACTTTGAACCGAACATTGTCCTATGGTCTTAACACAAAACCAGATACTGATAAACAAAAATTCAGGAGGCATAAACTTAGAACGAAATCAATTTCGAATTTGAATACTGTTAATGACACTGAACAAACGAAAATTGATAATATTAACGACACTGAACAAACGAAAACTGTTAATATTAATGACACTGAAGAAACGAATAGTGATAATATTAATGACAACGAACAAACGAAAAGTAATAATATTAATGACACTGAACAAACGAAAAGTGATAATATTAATGACACTGAACAAACGAAAAGTGATAATATTAATGACACCGAACAAACGAAAAGTGATAATATTAGTGAAGAAAGCCATCTGTTTAAAAATGATGATTTAGCACCTGATGTATCAAACGATTCACCTCACAAAAACTGCAATAGTGATAGAGATTTCTTAGTACAAAAGAGTTTTGATGACAACTCTATAATTGAAAAGACATCTACAGGAAAATCAAATACAAGTAACAATGTTAAAACGGATACTACCCAAATTGTAGAAAATAAAACAAACAATTTAGTTAAAGTGAAATGTTTACCCAAAAATACTGAAATTGAAGATAAAAACGTAATGTTCGAAGTGACAAGTAGTGATATGGAAGACTGTTTAAGTAGAAAATGCGATGAGTTCATTTCACGATTTGTCCAAATAATAGAAGAAGCTAGTGCTCAAGTATTACAACAGGATCCACCGTTTATACTAGATACTATGCCTCCACCGTGGACAATATATGAAGCGACAGAATGCATAAAAAGAAAATTTTATAACGACAATGACATAGTTGATGCGGCGAACAAATTGTTAAATGTTTTATTCGAAATAGGTGGTTTGAGAGGTACGAATAGAAAATAAATAGAGCATTAAAAAATCTTTCCTTTTTTTAATATTTTGTATTTTTTTAGGTAAAATTAAAATTGACATTAGTCCACAAAAGTATATGGAAATGTACAGTTTCGGTGTTTATTTAATAGATGCACTACAGGTTAATATTTTTTTTTAAAACTAACACAATATTATAGTTACAAAAACCACAGAAATAGTATAATTTAATTTCTTAACAGGGCCTGTTAAATAATAGTGAGGATCTTCAGATTGCCGCAGAATCTCTCTCTAAACTGTTAAGTGATATAGAGAATACAAATGTAAATTCCGATAGTCGCTTTGAAGATTCATATGCCGATATACTTCTTGAAACTGAAAACAACGTAACTCAAGAGAAATCAAGCAATGGTATGTGGAAAAAAATTAATAGTAAATTTTTTATTTTAATAACTCTTGACTGGACCGTTGGCGCAGTTACCAGTGACCCTGTTTTTAGCTCCGAATTTAGTTTTTGAGTCTAGCTACAACTTTGGGTATAGAGTTTATATAATTATGCATTTATTAAAAAAATATGAAAGTGTATTTTTGTCTGCTGTCATCTAAACTATAGAAGTTTTGGTGTGGTAACATTTATAAATGAGAATCTTTAGGGTATTGTGTTAAAAATCAATATTTTTCTTCTATTTATACTTACTGATGATTTTCTACAGATGTTTAATTGTTAAAGCCCCTAAGGGCTTAAAGTTCTAAAACTTTTTTCCGTTTCCAATAAAACATTATATAACTCATCTCACTTGATTTAAAAATTATCTTAAGAACCATAATAAGTCACTATATCTATACTAATATTATAAAGAGGTAAAGTTTTTTATTTTTGCTGTGTGGTTACGGCAGTAAAAGTCTAGCCACCCCCTCTCTTCCCGTGGGTGTCGTAAGACGCGACTAAGGTAAGCTTCGGAGCTTACCACTAAAAATTGATCTAGTATTTTTCTAGGATTTTTTAAACATATTTAAAGATTTAGACATATTTGCGATATCTCTATTAGTTTTACCGCACTCTAACGCAGATGTATGTGTTATGTTTAACAACCAAGTCATACCGAGACCGATATCGGTCTATGGTACACTTCTCGAAGTTGTTTAGGATTATGTTACCTAGGCCATACAATCCAACGAGGCCGCAACAACTTCGAGAAGGAGGCCGATAGAAGGATCCGGTTGGGTTGGGCGGCATTAGGCAGGCTTCGCCGAGTCTTCACTTCGAAAATTCCGTAATGCTTAAAGACAAAAGTATTCGAGCAATACGTCCGGCCTGTGTTAACATACGGCACCGAGACGTGGACACTTACGAAGGGACTGGTCCACAAGTTTAAAGTCGCTCAACGTGCGATGGAACGGGCTATGCTTGGGGTTTCTGTCAAAGATAAGTAACCGAATAGGCCACAGAATTAGCAAGTTGAAGTGGCAGTGGGCTGGTCACTTGTGTCGCAGGACCGATGGCCGTTCGAGCAGACGTGTCCTGGAGTGGAGACCGCGTCTTGGTAAACGCAGTGTGGGACGTCCTCCGGCCCGTTGGACCGACAATCTACGTAGGATTGCCGGCGTAGGCTGGATAAGGATTGCGGAAAACCGGGATGTCTGGCGCGAACTCAGGGAGGCCTATGTCCAGCAGTGGACTGCAATAGGCTGAAGAGTAAAGTTTATAACTTTGTTTGTTTGTAAGGGGTAATCTTCGAAAATACTGATCCGATCAAAAAAAAATCTTTTACTAACAGAAAGCTACACTATTCAGGAGTGACATAGGTTATATTTTATTGTAATTGAACATAAAATTCAGTGAAAATAATAGTAGGTGTTATGAATCGCGCCATCTCTTGACGAACTGTACCAACCAAGCATCGATGTAAAATAGCAGCGGACGGCGCGCCCAAACAGCGACGGTGTTCACGACGTTCACCAGAGTACCGTAAAATGGGGTGGAATAGGACAAATCCGAACTTCTTAAACAAAATTAAAGCATTTTTTGCGGATATATTGCTGTATGGTGATCGAAATGATTGAGTCTTTATGGTGTCTTGGTCATAAAATATAAAACTATGCCATTAGCATTTTAATTTATGAAAAAAACGTTAAAATATATGCATTCCCTATTCACCCGAAAATTGGGGTTAATAGGGACGAAAATAGGGTCAATAGAGAAATTCACCAGGGCTGGCACTTGTGTAATATATAACAATTTCTAGCTACCTATTTATTTTGTTTTATCTAATTAATTAATGTACTAAGCAAACCACTAACTCTTGCATTTTAGTATGATACTAGTAAATGTAAATGATTAGTAATGCAATACCTAAAAATATTGTCGCTGAAATAAAATGCACTTATGTCTTCCATGTTTTATTTTTATTGAATCGAACTTTTTGTAAATTATTATTGAAGTATTTAAACATTTCAAAATTAACAAACTTATAATATATCAATTTATTATAAAATAGCTTTAAAATAATCGTTTAACTGCTCAGTGACAACCCTACATAGCTGTACCTATTCATACATAAGTCGTCCCTATTGATCTCAGTTTCATCCCGTTTAACCCCGCTTTTGTTCAAAATTCGTTATTATTCTGTACGCGTTAATTTAAAAAACTTGAAACATATCAAATTACTGTAAAAGTCAAGAAATATACACTAAGTTCAACTCATCTTTGCGCGCGGCGCTATGTGTAGGTAAACCTTGTATATATACA
Source organism: Melitaea athalia (assembly GCA_905220545.2). Classification (NCBI taxonomy): domain Eukaryota; kingdom Metazoa; phylum Arthropoda; class Insecta; order Lepidoptera; family Nymphalidae; genus Melitaea; species Melitaea athalia. The sequence continues at coordinate 12,379,300 of HG992185.1, read as the reverse complement.
GTGACTTTAGTGGGTACAGTGAAGTGAAAAATATAAATAAAGTTATTAAAAAAAAATTAAAATAAAAAACTATATCTCGGTGACGAATAGTATACATACATACATAAACTCACGCCTGTATCCCGGAGGGGTAGGCAGAGACAAGATTGCCACGATCCTGACAAACCTAAGCGAAAACGCTTCATCAACATTCATTAGTCGTTGCATACACGCACGCCGGAAAAGAGAAATTGAGGGGAACCGCCCCCGGCGTGGAATTATCAAACTTCATCATTTTATTTTTTTACCTCAAAATTATATGGAAAATATTATAGTAGGTACGTAAAAAAGTATTCTGACATTAATTCTACAGTATACCAGCATTAAAAATGTATAGTAGGTATCAAAGTTTTACAATATAAATACAGTATTTATTATCTCTTTCCGAAAGTACACGAAACACTATAAGCAGTGACTAAAAAAAACATATACAGCAGTTTACAGCACGTGCTATATCAGTCGTCGCGGGGACAGTAATGGGGGTGTGTAGGAAGGGTGTAGGCATGTCCGGCTTCGATGTATACGCACTACATAGTAGAACTAGTGGATAGTTTTTGAATTATGCTAGTTTTTAAATACCGCGCGGAATTATCAACCGCGCGGTATTCCCCAACTCCCCTAATTTGGACCTGCACTGCAAATTGGATCGCTTATACTAGCTGCAATATAACTATGTTTTCCTTTTTTAGAAATTCGAACACCTTGGCAGTAGTTTCTCGAGTCTAAAACAATCATAATACGTTCACTTTAAAAATAATATAGTTTTTAAAGTAAGTTACTAATGTAGGTATACATTATTTAATCATAATAAATATTAATAATATTATCGAAATTAGCACATTGAAAATATTTACCTGACTCTTTAAAAAAAAATCCGTGAAGAACTAGACATTTTCTTTAACGACTGTACCGGTGGAAAAATGACCAATAAGAAGACGTGTTTTTTGAAATTTCGAATGACGGCGGTCGCGTCACTGCTACACAAATTAAGGCTCAGCGCGCACTAGTGACTTTTGTCACCGTGACAATAAATTCTTTAAACAAAAGTCACTAGTGCGCGCAAAGTGTTATAATTACAAGCGCACGCACACATAGAGCCCCGCGCAAAGATGACTTGAACTGACTATACATATAATATGGACCAAAAAATGTAAAATATGGAAAAAATATGGAGTATAAAATAAAAATAACTTTCATATTAAACATTGTTTACTGTGAAAAGTTACTGCAGTAACAGTTACATTAAAAAAATTATAAAAAGATTAGCGATATGTTCAGGTAATTACAAAAAAAAAGTTTATTCATCTTCCACTAAATCTGCCTTATTAAATTGATTGCAGTACCTACACAATCACACGCTTTTTTGAATTATCGTAATTAAAACTGTCGATTAGGTCTAAATATAGCCTTATATTGGCTGTAAGATCTTTCCACGTCACAATAAAGGCAAATAAGTAAGGTAGGGCACAGCAGGAAATATCCTGCTCAAAAACTGGAGCCGCCCGACTGGGGAAGTACCTCAAACATGCAGCAGATCACTGCTAAAAAATGCTGCTTTCAACCAGTGTTGTGTTCCTGTGGTGAATAAGGTGACCAGAGCTCCTGGGGGGATTGGGAGTATGGTCGGCAACGCGCTTTCAATGCATCTGGTGTTGAAGCTACGGTATCGCTTATATCGCACGTACAGTAATCGCTTACCATCAGGTGAGCCGTATGCTTTTTTGACCTACTTAAATATAAAAAAAACATGATATAATGGGAGCGTACTTAAAGACGCCTAGTTCCGTAATTGGGTAAGGCACGTCTGCAGTACCTTCAAAACTCAGTACGCACTTAACTTTATTATTTGTTTTTAGTGTAACGAAGCCTTTATTTATGTCTGTCGTTATGATACTAAGTCGACAAACAAGCGTACGGCTCACCTGATGGTAAGTGACTACCGTAGCCTATAGACGCCTGCAACACCAGAAGCGTCGCAAGCGCGTTGCCAACCCTATCCCCAATCCCCCCCAGGAGCTCTGCTCTCACCAACAGGAACACAATACTGCTTGAAAACAGTATTATTTAGCTGTGGTCTTCTGTAAAGTCGAGGTACTACCCCAGTCGGGCTGCTCCATATTTTGAGCAGGAAATTTCCTGCTGTGCCCTACGCCCTACCTCAGTTATATAGTTGTAGTGTTAGTAGAATATTAGTTTTTGTTTAGCTATTTCAGCAACACCGCCTTCTGCTTCAGAAACTTTTTTTTTCTATTTCTTTAATAATCTTCATGTTTTCATTTGATTCATTTGATCGGCGGCGCGGGGGCAGATAATGTGGAATAAATGAAGTTAAGAGTATTAAAAATCAAATTACGACGAATAATACGCGAGAGAAATGAAACCCGCGCGTCCGTGTGGTGGCGAGAATGCAAATACGTAAAATTATATCAATTTTTGTGAACTAATTCATGTTCTATGATATAAAAATCGAAAATATGGATGATTGTGATATTTTTTTGTAAAATATGGACTTACCCATGAAATATATCAAAATATGGAAAAATATGGAAAATAAAAATTAGTTTTTCCGAGTCTATATGTAATAATCAATGTATAAAAGACATTCAAAACCGAAAATCGTGTTAATTAAAAATATGTATCTATACTAATATATAAAGCTGAAGAGTTTGATTGTTTGTTTGTTTGTTTGAACGCGGTAATCTCTGGTTCTACTGGGCCGATTTGAAAAATTCTTTCAGTGTTAGATAGCCCATTTATCGAGGAAGGCTATAGGCTATGTATCATCACGCTAAGACCAATAGGAGCGCAGTCCACGCCGACGAAGTCGCGCGCAGAAGCTAGTTTACATATAAATCCGAGCCCTAGTCATATATTTTTCATTTATATTATATTGAAATTTGTTTAACACTTGACCGCTGCTACTCTTTCGTGTCCTATGTCGAAAGTTTGTCTGAAATGAATCGTTATTTAAACAGAAATATAATTTTCGTACATTACTACTATTATCATCAACTCTATAGTTATAAAAACACTAGCTTCTGCGCGCGACTTCGTCGGCGTGGACTCCGCTCCTATTGGTCTTAACGTGATGATACATAGCCTATAGCCTTCCTCGATAAATGGGCTATCTAACACTGAAAGAATTTTTCAAATCGGCCCAGTAGAACCAGAGATTACCGCGTTCAAACAAACAAACAAACTCTTCAGCTTTATATATTAGTATAGATATAGAATACTAAAATCTAATTTATCTTTTGTAATAATGATTGTTGTAATTTTGTTATACATTGGTTATTAAGAAGATTATTATTTTTTTTTACTAAAGAGTTTAACATGACATGTAAGAAATGCAATATTGTATTTATTAATTATTATTGGAGATTGGAAATAAAGGCTATATTATTATTATTATTTATTTATTTATTTATTGTATTAGGCGTTAGTCAGTTTGGTTGGGGTCACTTTGGAGAAATTTTCTTACTAATCTGCATGTATTTAGAATTGCTGCTTTTTGTAATAACCAGTAAGTGCTCGCTGGTAATTTTAATGTATGTAGAGACGCATGTAGTTGCTTAGGTATTACTCCTGTTGTAGACGGTACTATTGGGACTATTGTTACTTTTTGTAGATGCCAAATTCGGGTTATTTCATTTTTTAATTCGGTATACTTGGATAGTTTTTCAGCTATTGTTGATTGTAAGTTATGTGTGTTAGGTACTGCTATATCAATAAGGAAACCAGTCTTGCTTATTTTGTCGATTAGTGTAATATCAGGTCTATTATAATTATTATTTTAATGTATAATTTTGTTTTGTAGAACAGGCAATAACAGAGCTAGTGAACCCTGTAGAAGATAAAACGGCTACTCAAAGTGAATATAAAATCGTGACTTTTACAAACAAAACTCCAGACAAGAAAGCAAAAACTGAAAGTAACATTAGCCCTCATGGAAGCTATAAATTAAGATCGCAGAGAAAAAAATTGTTACAGGTATTTAATAGCTCTTCTTATAAGCCTTTACGAATTTTTAAACAAATTGACTATAACTTATATAGTCTGGCTAACGAAAGATGATACTGAAAAAACGCGACATGTTTAAAAAAACCACACCCTGGCAACTTTAAAGACGCGTCATCTTGGTTTTTTTTGTTGTTTTTTTTAATGTTGCCATACTCTGATTCCGATTCTTCCCATCTCTGTTCAAATCAACGAAATTTGTCAATCTTTATAACAAGATTTATATTGCCGAGTATTTATTTTGTCCTAAATTCTAATTGTGTTTTCAGACGTAGTCATTGGATTAGTTACGGTTTTGCATTGGTTGTAATATTATGTATAGTACCTGGGTGACCGAGCCCAGCTCGGTATTTTCATTTTTTTTTGTTTTTTTTTTCTCGGTATTTTTATATTTTAATTTTATTTAAATAATAAATCACGAGTGAAATTAAAAAAAAAAGAGATAAAACTAATCTGGAGACTGAGATTCGAACCCGGGTCAACACGATTTGACACCCGTCGATTTCCTAATTACGCTGTTACAGCTACGTTAACAGTTGTGAAATTAAGCTTCGTATTCTAATGATATTTTTTCATTGCCTAAAAACAGGGATAAAACGACATTTTTTTTAAATGAATCCTAGCTAGATCAATTTTTTGCCCCCGAAATCCCCTGTATACTGAATTTCACGAAAATCGTTGGAGCCGATCCCGAGATTCAGATTATATATATATATATATATATATATATATATATATATATATATATATATATACAAGAATTGCTCGTTTAATAGTATAAGATTTAAATCTTAGTAGTTTTCCGCTAGTTATTTCTCAATTAAAGAGGTAATATACCCGATGGTGGGAACCCTAGTGTTGTCATTTAAAAAGTATGCAAAAAAATCGAGTATCATCTTTCGTTAGCCAGACCATACCGCGTGATATATATTCGTACAACCTGTCGAATAATGACGTATGTGTTTCAGTAGAAGCATCTGTATGATTTTTGGTCTAAGATCTGAGATAGCTAAATATTCCCTCATCTGTTAATTAGATGAAACAACTTTTTATAGGCTGATTTCAATATTGTGAATTTATAAAAACAACCTCTGCCACCATAAGCCTGCTGCAATTTTTTTTTCTTTTCTCTTTTCCCTCTCATGTTAATTACATGTAGTAAAACCGTTAATATTTTATATTATATACCTCAGGTTTAAGAACTTTATTTCTTATAAGAATAATACATTTCACTTTCATAAGAAACAATTAAAGTTTAAACATAAAAAGCGGCAGTTACGTACAATCAAAAAATGTACAAAAAATATTGGAGGTAGTAACAAAAGTTTGTTTACAAATAAATAATATGCTTAAAGGTTCCTCAGACTATGCGAAACTGGATGTGGCATGTGTGTAGTTGTGTACTGTGTACTTTATAGATATATTAACTTTGTATATATTATTATTGTGTAATTATTTACATGTAGTGATTATTAACAGTTATTTATGTTTGAGATTGTTGTTGACAAATTAATATTGATACTTCACCACCTCCCACATTAGTCCTGTTATTGTAAAAATGTGTCACCACCAACCCTAAATCTTTTGGCTTCGTCATCACTTTTTAACCACGTTTCAGTCAAGATTATCAAATGGAGGGGATGGGGATTTTCAAATGATTTCACAATACATAGAAGCTCATCAAATTTACCTGACATTTACAATGCTTCTTACATTAGCTCATTAGCATACAAAAATCTTAGAGACTTTTTATTTCTTTTATTGATTTTGACACTTTTGTTTGTAATTTTATTGTTTTTATCCAGTCTAATATTGTTATTTTCGTTTATAGCATTTAGTTTTTTGTAGATTTAGAAGTTTTTGGTTGCGAGATAATGATTTTTGGTTTACCATTAAAATATTTTATAATCAAATTTTTTTTCTCCATTTTCCGATCTAGTCTTAATCTCTTCAGTTAACTTTTTAAGAAATACTCGCTGCTGTAGTGTTTGGTCTGAATATACCTTAATACTGTGACTTTGTATTTTATTTCTATTTCGAAGAATATTTTTGCAAACTTCTGCAGACGTCTTTTATAACACGTTTTTTTCTGGATCATACTTCTCAAGTCGTAAAGTAATATGTGGTGCTGAGCAATCAGGATTAATTTGATTAAGTATTTTCATGACTTCATTCTTATCTATCTCATTTCGCTCTTCCTTCTTAGATAATTCTGGTTCTGAAATCCCTATGAAAATAAGATTTTTCATTCTTTTTTCTCTTTCACTTATTTCCTTCATTATTTCTTCCATTGAGCTAGTAACAGGCGAGTAAATAGCAGGATCCATTTTAAGAAGTCTTCTTAATTCAGATTCTACGGTAACGAGTTTATTTTCTGTTACAACACACTTATCTCGCAGTGTAGCCATGTCAGATTTAATTTCGATTTGTTCTTTGACAACGTTTTGTATAGTAGACTTAATGTTACTTATCTGCTCATTAAGAGCAGCCATATCTGTGGATATCTTATCCATAAGTTCCTTTTGATTATTGCCAAAAGAAGTTAGCATTGACATTACTTGTGACATCTGATTTTTAATTTCGCTTACTTCTTCCTTAATTAGTTGTTATGGCGAAAAGTAACATTTCGAACATCCGATGCCTCAGAAGACGCCACTAGGGTAGATAGGTTTGGTTGCGAATCACTCATACCTCTTCCAGTAGACATTTTGATCTATGATGTTTACTTAGACGCCAGCAGTAAATACACGCTCAGCGGGTATGTCGATCAAAAACAAGTCGTTTTAACTTAACACCAAGATTCAAGCCACTTGAGCACTTTTAGCGTGGTATAAAAGGTTGAAATTAAGTTGATAGTAACTACAAATGTTTAGAAATTATTTGCAACACGTCTGCTCGGTACGCTGCCCAATCGAGAATCCTATATACCTGACTGTAGTAGGCACCCATCTCTATGATTGCTATACTTACCTGCAGCCAGGTTACTGCTGACTGAGGTTACTGACCTGGCTGCAGGTAAGTGTAGCAATCATAGAGATGGGTGCCTACTACAGTCAGGTATATTATGTAAAATATTAACGGTTTTAGCTTATTACATGTAATTAACACGAGAGCGAAAAGATAAAAAAATATATATTTGCAGAAGGCTTATGGTGGCAGAGGTTGTTTTTATAAATTCACAATATTGAAATCAGCCTATAAAAAATTGTTTCATCTAATCAACAGATGAGGGAATATTTTGTTATATCCCAGATCTTAGATCATTTAAATTTGGAAATGGTCCATCTTTGATAATTAGCTGTTATATTAAAACTCGTTTACCATCTTTTCAGGAAAAGGTAGAAGTTTCAGACAAAATGAAAGTCATACAAAATATAAACCCCGAATCTTCCTTTTTTATGAGTCTTCATCTGAAAAGAAACGAAATTACTAATAGTGATCTTGATGTTAATAAACCGATTGACGGTGATGTTAACGTTGAAGATCGAGACAATTTTGAAACAGTAAATACAGAAAACGTTTGCGAAAGTGTTAGTAAAACAAATGAAAATGTAGATACATATAATTCGGAACAAGAAAATAATGTCGCTAATGAACCAAGTGTTAGTAAAACAAATGAAAATGTAGATACATATAATTCGGAACAAGAAAATAATGTCGCTAATGAACCAAGTGTTAGTAAAACAAATGAAAATGTAAATACATATAATTCGGAACAAGAAAATAATGTTGCTAATGAACCAAAAGTTATAAGAAATTTCACGCTATGTCCAGAAATTGAAAATAAATTAAAGGAAAAAAAAATTGCCTATGATAGCTGGATATGTAAAAACTCTGCTTACCGAAATGAAATGGTATCTGAAGAGACTGAAGAGTTCGACTATGAATCAATGGAAAACGAATATTACGGTTGCGATTATGAAATGTATGATGACGCTGAAGATATACCAGAGTTTAATTCTTCCGATAGATGTACTGAAAACGAAGAAAGTGCAGAGTTTAATTCTTCCGATAGATGTACTGAAAACGCAGAAAGTGTAATCAGTGCAGAGAAAACGTATATACATTTTAAAGATATTATTGGAAAAATAGAACATAATATAAGGGAAACTTTTTCATCGGTTCACAGATTTTGGTAAATAATTTTTTTAAAATAATTTTCTCACACCTGACGACAAAGTCTTTTTCTGAAGTCAGTTATTTATTTTGTTACAGTGAAAGGTGTTACACGACTCTGCGTTCAAATGAAAGAAATAGTAAGAAGCAAGAAATGCAACACATAGCAGAAGACACTTATCTACATTTAAGTAATTTGTGTGATGCTTTAAACAGGTAATTATACCTTAGTATTTAGGTTTGTTGAGGTATATATTATTTTAGTTTTGTATTAAAATTTGTCCATTTTATGTAGCATTTTAAGCAGAGAATCAAGTGATTCAGCATATAGAATACAGGAACTGTTGAAGTTAGAAGAATTGGGAGAAATAATTTTTGAAGATGGTGATTTAGAAGGTTACAGGTATATTAATTTTTTAATAATTTAATAATACATACAAACCTTAGAGTTTAAAATAAATTGTCACCAAATTAAATTTTGACACTATGAGACAAAATAATAATAAATTCATATTTATATGTTACTAGATTAATTCGATATGTTAGCTACGTTTTGATACAAACTTAATTACTGCTTCTTTTGTTATGGTTTTGTTGCGCTAAATAGTTAAGGGAAGGATTAGTTAAGTTAGAAGAAAGGTAAGGGCTATTCCAATGATATCCAATAGTAGTTTCTAGTTACAATAATAGTAAGCTCTTTTAGTTTCGAGTTACTGACATACATCATTTTTATTCTGTAGAAAAGGGCTATCCGTTATATTTATAAAATGGGATGTAAGGAGTCTCTGAGAGAGAAGTTTAAAGAGATCAACATCCTGACCTTTGCATCGCAGTATATTTATGAAAATATAATGTACATACGGAAGAATAGGCATTTGTTTGTTAGTCGTAGTGATCGAAATGCCTCAAATGATGTAAAGCTCAGGAACGACCACAAATTAATTTTTCCTAAATGCCGGCTCAAAAAGAAAAGTAGTTCCTTTATAGGAATGTCTATCTTAATATATAATAAGATTCCGGCTGCGCTTCAATCTCTGCCTTTACTGAAGTTTAAAAAAATTATAAAGCGAGCATTATGCAATAAGGCCTATTATACAATTAATGAATACCTTAATGATGAAAAGGCATGGGATTGAATAAAGCTCGACCAGGCTATGTCTATGACCCGCCTTGTATATTAGATAGTTACAAACATTGTGAGCAGGTGGCATGGGATGGTCTCGGCACGCACGATTGGCTGTCTCGTGTTTGTCCTGATCATTTCATGGTCCACTACTGCGTTTTTATCTTGTATCTCTCTTTGAATTTTTTAAAAGAGTACCGAGAGTTTTTTTTTTCCGCCGGCTTTTTTTCTCTCGGCCTACACTAATAGGGACGTTACTTATTGTAATATTTAATAAAGCCGAGGATAAAGTAGATAGGTAATGTCTACCGAGACATTAGTAATTTAATATTTTGACTAAGTTAAGGTTGCTTATAACTAGGGACCGGATTATATGCATTTGCATATTTGCATATGCATTTGCTTATTTAAGCCATTCTCAGCGGTAATAGTATATTTTACCTAAGATCTAGTTATGATGCATATTATCGGTACATTTGCATTTGCATATTTGCAATTTTGCATATGCATTTGCTTATTTAAGCCATTCTCAGCGGTAATAGCATATTTTACCTAAGATCTAGTTATGATGCATATTATCGGTACATTTACAATATTACATAGCCGTGATTTGCACTCATTTTTCCTACACACCTGAAAGTATTAAAAAGCTTGAAACTTGCGGTCTGGCATTGACTGAATCTATCCAAACAACGCCAAATTAACTCTACGTTACCAATAACATTGCCGCATAAACTTTAAAAAAAAACTTTGAAAACATATTGAACAATAACCCAGATTTTGAAATTTTGTGTCTAATTGATAGTTTCGTTAATGAGACGGCAGAATTTTTGCCAGAAACTATAAGTACTAACATAGCACGGCACCCAAGTTAAAATTCTACCCATAGTTACCTCAGTCGATGTGGAGCGAACTTTTTCCACTTACAAAAATATTCTAAATGAGCGAAGACACAATCTCACCACTGAAATTTTGAAAAAAAATACTTGATTGTTTACGTTCACAAAATTTTTTAATAATTTTAATGTCATGTTACGATACTTATTTTCGCCTATCAAAAAGTAATTTACTCATTGTATGCTGATTTTGAAATAAAAAAAATTGAAAATTTACTTTTTTGGGAGGGGGTTCATAAAATTTATCATTCAATTTCGCATATTCTGCCTATTTCCGTGCATATTTCAAGCATTTTTCATGCATATTTGCATGCATATAACAAGCTTTTTATGTTGCATATAATCCGGTCTCTACTTATAACACTGGGCACATTACGTAAGTTTGTAATGTACCTAATGTTAAGATATACATTTTATTTTTTATTTTATTGTTTGATTGTTTGCTGCCTTAACTTTCTATTGCATTGTGTAGTTTTTTTTTGTAAATGATTTATTTTTTTTATTTTTTTATTTTGACTTTCGTTAAGTGTGTGTACAATACCACCTTATGACGAAATAAATATTTTTGATTTTGATTTTTGATTTTTACATAGTCATCATCACTACACTTGATCAAAGGTTTTTGATTATATTGTTTTGACTGCCAAATATAAGTGTAGCTCGTTAATATGTGCTTATCATAACAACCAGAACAATTGCCTTTACGTGGTAGTAATTTAGGAAGACCCACAAGGACTAACATTCAGACATACATGTTAATGACAACGTAAGTCAAGCGAAAATGAAACCCGCAACCATGTAAGACACCTTTAACGGATCTAACATCATTACTATACAATAACATCGTCAAGACAAGAACTGCGAATCGCAATGGAAAATTTTTAATTAAATTCGATGTTTCAAAAGGGTTACATACGCTATTGAAAAATTCCGATAGAATCCCATCAAAAGCGACAAAAGCCATTAACAAACCAATATATATTTATCGGTTTCTAAAGCCAAAGCCAGCCCTGCGGTCACCAACCCGCCTGCCCAGCGTGGTGACTTTGGGCAACACACATGAGTTCACGTCATTTTTGGCGCAAACTTGTGGAGGCCTATGTCCAGCAGTGGACTGCGATAGGCTGAAATGATGGTGATGTTGACATCCGCCGTGATTAGCTATTGGTACTTTGGTAACATATAAATGTGAATAATACAAATTGCGAGAAATTTATATTGCAAATATTATTTGTTTGCAAATTATGACTAAATGTATTTATTGCTAATAATTTGTTTTAGGACTTTCGTCACCAAATGCATTGAACAAGGAAACATCTTAAAGGATTCCGTTCAACTAGTGATTGAAGCTAGTAGGGAATAACCAAACGTTTTCTCAATATAATAACTATATTGTTCTATTTTATCAAATTTGCATGAACTAAAATTTTATTGTTTGCTAAACAAAAGGAAAAAAACGATACGTTACGCAATGCATTATACTGTTTGTTGTTTTTAATTTAAATGATAAGCCTTCTTTATCTGTTCCATGTTTAAAATATTTTATAACGTGTTTTTACATAATGACAAAAACCGTAAATAATAAACGTGTACATATATATTTTTAATTAGTCTTTTATTAACGAAACATTAAAAAATCCTTAACTTTTACGTATTTGGACATAATTATATTAAACGGTAAGTGATTAAGAGTATTTTATTAATTATGGCACAATAAGTGCGTAACCATCATTATTCATGTTAATAATATTAATATTTACAATACCAATGGAAGATAAGACAATGACTAAATTAAATATTTAACGAAAGCCTCTTCCGTCCACCATAGCTTGAGCACAGTACTTCGGGAATTGTATGAGTGATAATAAAAAGTCTGTGAGGCCCTGAAACAAAATTAAAAAGATTATTGATAAATTTAGACTAATCCATGAGTTTTGTGTAAAAAGTTTAGAGTTACCTAATTTGTTATGTTACATATACACAAGAATAGCTATAAATCGTAGAAGACAAATAAATATAGCCACGGCGTTAAATGATGTAAAACATAAAATTTGTAATACATAATTATTAGGAAGTCGTTTAACTTACATAGCCAGATATTCATTAGTTTTTAGTGCACGTGATAATTTTTGAGATAATTATGATATTATATAAATAATTCAACTTCCTACTATATTATTAAGTATAATGACAAGTTCACAGGCATAGTAGTCGCCCGCGTATTTGTCTCATATATAATAATATGTTTGTTATTTAAATAATATAATTACAGAATGCAAGGGTTACTTTTAGTAGTTTCAAAAAACTGTTTTCTCATTTAATAATTTGGTATACCTACTGGAAAAAAACTGAAATTCGAGGTACCGTCTCATTGTTGCCCAATTTGTCGAAATTAACACACCCCAAATGCGCAAAATGACCGTTGAAATTAACATTTAGCGCTATCTGTTGCTATCAGGAGTTGAGCTACTATTCATTCGTAAGTGAATAATAGTAGAAGATATTTACAGATATTTCACGAAAGCGACAATCATCTTGACAAGAATACCACTACCACAAGACAGGACAAACACTACACACACACTACAGCCTATCACAGTCCACTGTTGGACATAGGCCTCCACAAGTTCGCGCCCGAAATTATGACGCGAACTCATGTGTTTTGCCCATAGTCACCACGCTGGGTAGGCGGGTTGGTGACCGCAGGGCTGGCTTTGTCGGACCGAAGACGCTGCTGCCCGTCTTTGGAGACAGGACAAAGTAACTAAGAATTTAGGTTATTATGTCATTGCCCAGAGGATCTAAATTGAAATGATTTCCTCTTGAGGAAATGCCCGGGTGTAGAGACAGTCTGAAATCCGGTACCCTGATTGACTTTGGTTCATCAGGAAGAGACCTAACATTTTTTTATCACTTACATATAAATAAATAGTCTTTGGTGTAATAATAAATATTAATATTGCATCAAAATATATGCTATATTATATTAATAGGTAATTCAATTAATTATTATAGGTATATTATTTTTTTGTGCATCTATCATGATACTTGTGACTGGCACATATTTCTTTAAAGGATCAGTTTAAACACATTTATTGTAATCTTTTAATTACTATTGTTACAAATTTTTAAGACGCTTGAGTTATACGAGTTTAAATGACTATCAAGTGAAGTCGCATTAATTCTCTCTGTAATTATTCTAATTAAAATGACGCAACTTGTAACGTGACGTTATATCTAGCGTGTCGAGTACTGAATGTATTTGGCACACCTCAACCACCTCAACCGCATTGAATATCACTTCTCTGCTTCGTGTATTTTATTACTAAGCTATGTAAGTATGTAACGAATACCTACCGATAATGCTTCGATGCAAACTGTTAACGGGAGCAGTATAATGTAGAAGCCAGCGGCAAAAGCAGCGAGCCACAGTGAGAGGAATATAAAGATTATTAACCATATAATCGAGTAAATTATATTCACCATTATCTGTAAAAATATAAATACATTATTAAAGCAGATAAGTAACTGTTTCACTATCGTTTGTATAACTCTCGTCGTTACTCGATCGTTAAACTGTAATGTTATAAATATAGTATAAAACAAGCATTCTTGAACATATTCGTTTATTTTTGTAATACAACTCGTATTGTTTCATTCGTGTGCCTTGTGATTTAAAGTATAAAACTAACATGTTATTCTTAAATATTTGTTAAACATAAAATACCTAAATATTAAAACTAAAACGTGCTGATTTTTTTATATCTTTATCATGAATTGTAGGAAAAATGTTATTTAAAACGTCCAATTATTTTCAATTAATAAGTAACAAGTAATAATGACGCCGCGTTGGCGCAGCGGTCACGGCACTGGTTTGTAGCTGTTGCGCGGGCGGTCGCGGTTTCGATCCCCGCACACGACAACATTTGTATTGGCCATACAGATGTTTGCCGTGGTCTGGGTGTTTGTGCAGTCCTTGTGGGTCTCCATACCGTTCCTCAGAGAGCACGTTAAGCCGTCGGTCGCGGTTGTTGTCATACGTACACCTGATAGCGATCGTTACTCACAGTATGGAATATATCCGCCAACCCGCATTGGAGCAGCGTGGTGGATTAAGCTCTGATCCATCTCCGACATGGGGAAAGAGGCCTATGCCCAACAGTGGGATATTACAGGCTCAAGCGTATGTAATAATTAATAGCCAGATTAATTTTAAAATCGTTCCATGTGAAAGCGCTTCTAACGTTTCTTTTTTGGGCGAAGGAATGTGAAGTTTCTTCTTATATAGCTCTAACATAGCTCTAACAAATTTTATATTCAAACAGGTAACGTGACACAATAACTCGTCCAGTTTGTTTACGTGCGAGTTGTGTGAATTGATGCGTCCTATCTGCCTATCTACTTTAAAACCTGTTTACTAGCTGTAACTAAAATGAATGCGTACGATTTTCGGTTCACGAAACAAGATCGAATAAACAGCGGAACAATTTACTATAAAACTAATAGAATTTATTTGCAAAATGTATACATCACATTACATACCTTGTTTTTATTATGAAAATTTATTAATTTATTGAATTTATAATTGTTGACATAGAAATATGTCACTAAATGTCATTTTAAATGTTTTAATCAATAATTCCATTTGGCTATGTAATACATAATGTGAAAAACTAAATGTATGTGATTAATCAAAGCTATATATAATTATATATATATCTATATATATTTAACCTACTTTTAAAGTAAATTCAAAGGTTAATGCCAACGGTATTTTAATAATGATATCATATTATTAACCTAACTGTTTCAAAGAATACATCATGATATACCTAATAGTGTGCTTCTGATTAAAAATATCGCTTTTGGTGACATCATTTCTACAATACAAATCTATAGATGTCGAAAGATAAAACATTAACTACAATTAATATTAAATTATTTGATATAAATATATTTCTATTACAAAATCTAATTTGAGCGCGAAAAAACTTACCGATATCGGTTATTCTATAATGTCGAAAACAAAACACGAACCGAAACGTCCAATGTATCTACCAGCTAGCGTGTGACTGCTTGCCGCTTCACGCTTGGTGTGGTGAGTGGTGACTGGTGACTGCAAGCAGCAAAGCTGTTTGCTAGATAACAACGTTTACTTTGAATGTAGAATAGCTACCTACCTATTAACATACAAAACAAATATCAAATGACTCATTTACTCACACGCTTTGTATAAATGAATTTTTAGGATAATAGTAAAATTAGAAGGTATAGGTAAGTAGTAAATGTATTTTGCTTGTGTATTAATTGGATTGGAAAGTTATCAGAAATTATACCAACAACCATATTATACCAGATTTTAATGCTCAAATCGGGGAAAAACAAAACGGAGGAGTATAATGTACTGGGCAAACATGGACATGGTAAAAGAAGCTCCAACGGTCAAAAGCTTGTAGAATATTTGCTAGAACACAATTTGATTCTTATGAACAGTATATTAAAAAAAAGACCCAAAGAATAAATGGACCTGGATTTCACCAGATGGCAGATATAAAAATGAAATAGATTATTTAGTAAGCAATTTTCCCAAGGCATTTACAAATACAAGCGTGATCTCAAAACTCAATTTTAACACAGATCATCGAATGGTTAGAAGTACAATTCTGCCAGCACCGCCAAAAAAAGCAAGGAAGAACATTACCTCTTATAGTCCAACCCAAAATACTACGGAGAGGTTCAAAGAAATTGGCCAGTTGTTAACAGACAATCTAAAAGAGCTGACGTATGGAAATAAAGGCGATATCATAGCTAATTATGGAAAATTGGAAAAACAACTTACTATCACTAATAATACCAACAAAAGCAAAAGCAAATACACACTCAGCGATGAGACCATCCTACTCATAAACCGCAGAAAATCTTTACTGGCTCAAGGAAAAAACCAAGAAAGCATAAAAATAATTACAGAAATAAGCAAACAAATTAATAAACATATTAAAATAGATCGCAAAAACAAAAGACTTGAAGTGTTAGAGAGACAAATAATGAGAACAGGCGGTGTAAGAAAGGCTTTGAAAGAACTTAAAGAAAAAGCGAAAGAGTGGGTGCCTAAATTAAGAAAAAAAGAAAATACCGTCACAAACAGGAAAGGTATACACGAAATGGCCACAGAATTTTACAAAGAACTATATTCAAACAAAGACGTATGTAAGCACCCTCTCACATCACCATCTAAGAGTAAAACATCTGAAAGCATGCCTGAGTGGGAACCTGATATTTTGAAGAGTGAAGTGGAAAAGGCAATAAAAGGTCAAAAAATGGAGAAGGCACCCGGACCGGACAAAATTACAAACGAGATGTTGAGGGGAACTATAGACGAATTAGTACCAATACTTAATAAGATGTTCAACCAAATTTTGAAAAGTGGATATATACCAACACAATGGGAAACTTCATATATAATCCTACTACACAAGAAAGGCGCAAAGGACGACATAGGGAATTACCGGCCAATAAGTCTAATGTCAAATGTGTGGCTACCACATCAAACTATTATTTCAACAACGATTCTAAAGAAGTTAGAAAATTTTAAAAAAATCCCTGAAAAAGTCTAAAAACAACACTTTTCTATATTCCCATACAAAAGATTCTTACACGGTAAGCCAGCTGCCAGCAGCTTAATACACGGTATGTTTTCAGACTTTATGACACTGAACTCTCTTCATGCAATACAATAGTAGGTACACTCAATTTACATGAAAAGTGTTTAGATTTAATACCCAGTAATTCACCTGTAACTTCTCTCGCCTTAAATTCACAACCGCTGTTGATAATTGAGCCTCATCATCCGGTCATCCCCCATTACAAATTACCTTTTCAATCGATATAGTACAAAATTTAAACTATAAATCTGATAAGCGCTTTTGTTTTTTTAAAGCTGATTATGAACGTGTGGTTTCGGAACTTAGCTCTGTATTTTGGGACGATATTTTTAAGAATCTTGATTCAGTTGACACTAATATGGTTTCCTTGTTTTATGAAACAACCAAAATTATTGCCAAAATTATTCCTAAAAAATCTACTAGGAAATCTAAATATCCTGTTTGGTATTCAAATAGCTTAAAACTTTTATTAAAAGAAAAATATAAACTCAGAATAAAATTGCGTAATTATAATCAGAATCCCCTCGACCAGATATCCTTCGAATTGCTGAGGAAACGCTGCTTACATTTACAATCACATTGTTTTTTATTTATTTATTTAGAATGAACTTCCACGGGCTCAAAATGCCCATGCCTTTTGTTAAACATGCATTATAATTATAATATTACAGGCGTTAAAGCTATAAATCAACAGTCCTGTGACTGCCTAGTATAACTAGGACGTGGTCCGACGCTGACGGTTTTTTTTTATTAACATATATACATGCATAAATATTTATATTTAAAAACAGACATACACGTATGAATATATATAACTAAAAATTATGATGAAATTATATATGAATATACATATCTTATACTATTAAACGAGCAATTCGTGTATATATATATATAGAATTTGAATCTCAGAATTGGCTCCAACGATTTTCGTGAAATTCAGTATACCTACAGGGGATTTCGGGGGCAAAAAATTGATCTAGCTAGGATTCCTTTAAAAAAAATGTCGTTTTATCCCTGTTTTTAGGCAATGAAAAAATATCATTATAGAATACGAAGCTTAATTTCACTACTGACAACATAGCTGTAGCCTGTAATAGCGTAATTAGGAAATCGGCGGGTGTCAAATCGTGTTGGCCCGGGTTCGAATCTCAGTCTCCAGATTAATTTTTTTCTTTTTTTTTAATTTCACTCGTGATTTATTATTTAAATAAAATTAAAATATAAAAATACCGAGAAAAAAAAAACAAAAAATAAAATGAAAATACCGAGCTAGGCTCGGTCACCCAGGTACTACATACATAAAACGTATATAAAAGTATACCAATACATGCAACTTATACACCATAATTATATATTTTTTTTTAATAATGCTTACATGCTATATACATTTTATTAATATTATTTCAATTTGTTATGCTCTATAAATTAAATTATTTTTAAACTCATTTCACCAATGCGGTGTATCGACGTCCACACTCACTTGTCCAAAACAGCATCCGCTGCCAGCTTCGCGAGCACATCCTCAATAACGTCGGCATCCCTATTATGGATTGCCATTTTGAGGCTGTGCTCGAGAATCTGCTTACTGTTTGCCTCCACCGCCCTTCTGACAAAGTGAACGATCGCGTCGTCCTTGTTGTCACTGTAATAGACACAGGTGTTGGTGTGTCTAGTCACAGCGACCACCGCATGCGAGACACTATCGTGGATACTGAGCCTCTCTGCCCTTGTCTGGACGACAATGACATTTTCACTTGTCTGTCCCTGCGCCTCGTGGATGGTCATGATTCTCGAACCCTCCCCGGCACCGTATCCCCGACTCAACAACGCCTTCTTCTCCTCTTGCGTGAAAGTCAGGTACAGGGTCCGGTCCTGTTTTGCTGGGATTCGTGAGCCGGTGAATCCTTTCATGCGCAGGGAGTCGATGATCGGACTCGAGCTGTAGATCACGTCGTACACCTCACTGATGGCGAAAGCAACGTCTTTTGGGTTTCGATGCGTGCAAGACAGCTCACACGAGATACCCACTGTCAGGTTAGGTCTGCTGTACCGTATCTTGAACAGGTTTTCTCTGTCGATGTATGGCAGCTGGTTTACGTCTTCAATGAGCACCACCTCCTCCGCCGCCGATAGCCGGGCAGCCATGACTATGACTTCAAAATGATTTATGAGGGCTTCGTCCACCGTTAGTCGGTTTATCTTAACGCCCTCACGAAAACCATTTGCCAGTATGGAAGCCATAGTGCGCACCTTCGTTTTGGCCTTATTACCATAGCGATGCGCCAGCTTCTCCTTAAGGTCTTTCGCTGCCTCGATGGTGGTCGTGGCTACGAATTCACTGTTCTCATCGAAATTCCTGACTATGTGAGTTGTCTTGCCGCTCCCGGGTACCCCGTTTGTCTATCTCATTGTCGGTAGCCTCCAAGCCCCGAAAGCGCCCCCGGCGTCCGAGTCTCTCATGTTGGTTTTAGCCATCCCGAGTACCATATCGCCCAGCATCACTCTTGTGCACTTGGCCACTACAACCACCGGGTCCCCTTTCGGTGTGTGAAAGATCTGGTGCTCGTCGTTCTGCCCCTCTTCCTCGACTGCATTCACGAAGCCTGATGTGATGTTGTATGCAGCCATATACCTTCCCGACATGTTTCCCTTGAGGACTTGCCGGGTTTCGTTATTATAAATGGCTGCTTCGGCTTCTTCGAGTTCCACCTCCAGCAACTTTTCATGGTTGTACTGGTAGGCCTGCATGATTTTCTTACATGTGGCCAGGCTTACCTCGCGGTCGGTCTTAGTTATGGCCAGGAACTCGATCAGCACGTTTTCCGCATGCTGTAGTGGTGTGGAGGCTGGTTGAAGTCTGGGTGGTGTTACTTGCCCCATGTCAGCCCTCGTCCCAGTGGCTGGTGGTGCTTGAGAGTTACTCGGACTTTCGTCCTTGGTGAATCTACTTATTGCTTTCATTTGCAGCTCACTCGGTTCCGCCAATTTTGGGGAAAGGTGGGACAGTCGTTTGCCTCTCTTGGGGGAGATGGTAGCCTGGACGAACTTTGCTATCGCCATCAGTCGGGGTTTAGCCTTTTGAGTATTATCTTCGGGGTCGCGCCGTCTTTTTGCCTCGGTCTTTTGTTGCAGTCGCTCCGAGCCGTTGAGAGCGGTCTGTTCGAGAGTCTGCAATGCAGGGGGTAATGGTGGTTGAGATCTGGGCTTTAGGTACCCTAAACCCTCCCCCCTGTCCTCATAGGCTATGATGTGGTGGTGTCTTGATGCTAATAGGCAGCCGTATCTGTCCGATACGCCACCCCTATCATAAGCGACTCTCATAGAATCCATGCTGATTCTTCCAGGGAGCCCCCCCCCCTTCGGAGGTATTGTAACCACGAGCTGGCCTGCGCAAAGGCTGACTTATCTCCCCACTCGAATAGCACGATCGCCTTGTCGTGCAACCGCATCAGACGGTAGGTCGAGTCGTCCCCGTATTTTTGCGCAAGCGCATCGATCTTTGATTTTTTGACGCTCGTTTTTTCTGTGCTACCCTTTAGCAGCAGGGTGAGCCCCGGGGAAACCACCAGTCGATCCGGCCCCTCGAAGCGACATTATCTCCGCTTCGTTATCCATGAAGAGGGTCACCCATCTGCTGCTTATGCCCACTTCTCCGCGGCCGTTTCCTTCTCCAAGTAGGGGCTCTATCGTCTTGCTCGGATCTGGTGATTCCGGAGGTGCGTTTTATTTGACTCTTCTCTGTATCATCTTCTGCAGAGGAGATTGGATGGCCTGGGTGATGTGGCCCAGCAGCGTTCGGGTTTGTGGGCACTGAAGGGCAGGCACGGCTGTCGGCTGAACTGTTTGTTGTGTTTGTAATTGTATCTATATTTGTGGTGACTGTGTGTATAGCTTGTGGTGTGGACGGATGTCACGGCTGCAGGTAGAGCGGTCGAGCCGTTTCTTTTGGCAGCCGTCGATGCGGCGTTTCTCGCGAATGCGAGGAAGGTGGTTCTTTCGGCATCATTCTCCATGATGGTATGGAGCGAAGACTGATCTAGTTTCTTCTGGAGTTTTATTTCCAGATCCAGTCTTCCTTTGCCGAATCTCGGGCATTCCAATATGATATATAGAATTGTCTCCTCACGATCCGGGTCGCAGATACACGAAGGAGAGTCCCGGAGGTGGAATCTGTGTAGATACGCCGCAAATCCTCCGTGGCCGGTCAGAATCTGTGTGTCGACAAATGTTAGCGCCGATTTCCTTACCAGTTTGCAAGCGGTCTTTGCATCTGGTAGGAATATTTTCGTGACCGATCCAGTTTCAGAAGAATTGTATCTGTCAATCACATTGTTTTATTAAGTACAAGGTTGGTCTTGAAAGTCTTTTGCGGTCTAATTCCAAGTTTTTTTGGTCGTTTTATAAAGGTAAGAGAAAGGATAAAAGTAATTATCCATCATAAATGGAATTAGATGGTAAAACTGCTACTAGTGGACCTGATATATGTAATTTACTTGCGGAACATTTTTCTTCCATGTATAACAGCAATAATAATATATCAAATAACTCCTTTCGTTTTTCTTTAGCGGAAAGTAATACATCCTTGAATAATATTTTTGTTACTCCTGATAAAGTATTAAATGTTTTGAAAAGAATGGACCCTCATAAAGGTGCAGGTTTTGACGGTATACCGTCGATTTTTGTTGTTAAATGCGCTTCCGCTCTTGCATATCCACTTTCAGTAATTTATAATAAGTCACTATCATCTGGTACATTTCCGGCTGTTTGGAAGAGAGCTTTAATAGTCCCCTGGTTCAAAAGCGGCGACACCGAAAACGTTAACAATCATAGGCCCATTTCCATCCAATCAGTATTTGCCAAATTTTTTGAAAAACTTTTATGTTCTATTATTACATGGTATTTTAAACAAGTTCTTAGCCCTCATCAGCACGGTTTTTTCAAATGTAGATCTACATCAACAAACTTGGTTTCTTTTATAAACACCATTTCCACGGCAGTCGATTCTCGCCAAAGAATCGATGCTATCTATACAGATTTCAGCAAGGCGTTCGACAGCGTTCCTCATAATATTCTTTAAAAAAAACTTTTAACGCATACAATATTTTGTCAGGTGTTCCTCAAGGTTCTCACCTTGGACCAATATTGTTCAATATATTTATAAACGATATAAATGAATCCTTTTTATACTCAAAAATATTCTTGTTTGCTGACGATCTTAAGTTCTTTCGCATCATTTCTTCTCCCGAAGATACTGTTTTACTTCAAAGTGATTTGAATCGTCTCATAGATTGGTGTGATTTGAATGGTATGAGTCTAAACCATAAAAAGTGTCATGTGCTTTACCAGACATAAACTGGTGAGTCAAAGGGAATACAACACAAGTGTAATGCTAGATAGTAAATTACGATTTAATAATCCTATTGAAGGAATATGCTGTAAGGGTTTTAGGAATTTGGGATTTATACTGCGGAATAGTGGCGAGTTCACCAACCCCCAAACTACTATAGCTTTATATAACGCATTCGTTCGCAGTGGGCTCGAATACTGTAGCGTTGTTTGGAACCCTTTTTACAAAATTTATATTTCTAGATTGGAATGCATTCAGAAACGTTTTATGTGGTACCTTAGTTTTAAATTTGGCTTAGCTAATAAAATCCCGCACTATCGCGATAGATTAAGTCACTTCAATATGAACACTCTAGAAAGTCGAAGATGCTTGCTTGACAACCTGTTTCTGCATAAACTGATTAATGGTGTATTGGATTGTCCTGATCTGCTTAGTTCTGTCTGCTTATCGGCACCTACTAAATGTCTACATATAAATAAGCGAATGCTGTTTAATTGTGCCTCAGCTTATTCTAACTTAGGTTATCAGGCACCTTTAAACAGGGTGATGAGATCCCACAGCACTATTTCAAAAAATCTGGACATGGATATTTTTAATGACAAAATTTCAAAATTTAGAAAAAATATTAAATTGTATTTATCAACACGGTGATCAGTTTGGGTATTTTTACAAGTTATCCTTCTTTAACTCTTTGATTTCATTGTATCTTTCAGTGCAGTTATATATAGGTACTTTTCATCTTTTATTGTACCTGTAATTGAAATGTAAAACACTCTCTTAAGTTCTTGCCATGTGTCTATTATTTGTATATATTATTAGTTATTAGTGTATGTTACTTAAGTTAAATGTTGTTACCATCTATAATTTAAGTTACACTTAGACTTTATTGTTATTGCATGTGTATGTACTTGAAATATGGTGTATACTTTGTTGGTGATCTATAAAAAAAAAACTTAAAAGTCAATTTGAATTTTAATACCATACCATAAAGTTTAAGTGTTAGTGGAGGGGTTTCGGGAAGGATAAGTATTAAAGAATCCACTGTTAGGCGGTACGAAGTTCGTCGGGTCAGCTAGTTATAAATATTATAATCCATACTCATATTATAAATGCGAAAGTAACTCTGTCTGTCGCGCAATCACGCTAAAACTACTGAACAGATTTAAATGAAATTTGGTATACAGATAGTCTAGAGTCTGAGAAAGGACATAGGCTACTTTTTAATGCGAAAAAAAGGGTGTAAGGGGTTAAAAGGTTGGAATCAAAATTTGTATGGAAGTAATGTTCGTGTTTCGTAGCTGTCAAACATTTAATGTTCATCCCGTCGATATGGTAAATTCTCCCCTAAAATTAAAGAACGTATTTAAATAAAGGTTTTGAATCGACAACATATATCCACAATATACGGATAGTGGCGTATCAGACAAGTGGGATCAGACAAATATAAAATCGTTGGGCATATAGCGTATCCAGAGTAAACATTATGATAGAAATTTCACGTGCCCATCGATTTTATATTTGTCTGATCAATACCCCAGATTGATGAGAAGATTGGTGCGATCTGGTAGCTAGGACTTACTGAATTATTTTTTAGCTTTTAGTCCATAACCTAAATACATCATTTTTTTGCAATAAAACCGTTTAACATAAAAAAAATTTTAGTTTATTTTATTTTAAAGTTTTTAGTTTCGTTGAGTAGTTTTTAGATTAGTAATAAATATACCTACACAGTCTAATACACTGTATTCTACCAATCAGGCCCTTTAATTTGATTCCCATATTGAGGTATTCGTGGAAAATATGTAATCCACCACACCACCACACCATTTGTGGCGGCAGCCATCTTGGATTTTTCATAGTCAGCCGTATTCTACCAATCGAGCCCTTTCATTCGATACCCATATTGAGGAATTTGTGGAAAATATGTAATCCACCATTTTTTAGCGGCGGCCATCTTGGATTTTTCATAGTGAGCTCTATTCTACCAATCAAGCCCTTTCATTTGATACCCATATTGAGGTATTTGTGGAAAATGTGTAAACCGCCATTTTATGGCGGCGGCCATCTTGGATTTTTCATAGAGAACTGTATTCTACCAACCAAGCCCCTTCATTTGATACCAATATTGAGGTCGTTGTGAAGTTATGTGATCCGCTATTTTGTATTGGCGGATATATTGGATTTACAACCATAAGAAATATACCGTCGGTCCCGGTTGTTATCGTGTACATCTGATAGCGATCGTTACTCATAGTAGGGAATATATCCGCCAACCCGCATTGGAGCAGCGTGGCGGTTTCAGCTCCGATCCTTCTCCTACATGGGGAAGAGGCCTATGCCCAACAGTGGGATATTACAGGCTGAATCGTGATCGTGATCGTGAAGAAATATATTATGTTGTATTGTCATCAAGATTAAGAGTGTGTACCAAATATCAGATCAATCTATCATCAGGAAGGGGGTAAAATTCCAATTACTAAATTTGACCCAAACAAACAAAAAAATACCAAGCTGGTCAAGCTAAATAAAACCGTTTAAAAACCGTTTAAAAAATCACACAGTCACACAGGGCCGGATCTACCATATGGCTTTTTGGGCTTAAGCCCAGGGCCCCGTGGATTCAAGGGGCCCCCAGCTAAGTCAAGTCAAAGTCAATAAAAACCGGCCAACTGCGAGTCGGACTCGCGCACCGAGGGTTCCGTACAGACAAAATTGCTTTTTGCAAGGTTCCCTTTATCTATACTATAAGAAGTTGCTTCGTACTAAATTTCAAGATTCTGAGTTCACGGGAAGTACCCTTGTAGGTTTTGATTAGAGATGAAACGGATATCCGGTAACTATCCGGTATCCGGCCTATCCGGCCTTGTTTTCACTATCCGGCCGGATACCGGATAGTAAGTCAGTATCCGGCCGGATACCGGATAGTAATTGTTTTTTTTTCAGCCTATAATATCCAACTGTTGGGCATAGGCCTCTTCCCCTATGTAGGAGAAAGATCGGAGCTTAATCCACCACGCTGCTCCAATGCGGGTTGACGGTTATATTCCCTACTATGAGTAACGATCGCTATCAGGTGTACATGATAACAACCGGGACCGACGAGGCACGGTGGGGAGACCCACAAGGACTGCACAAACACCCAGACAAAGCAAACATCTGCATGGCCAATACAAATGTTTGTCATGTGTGGGGATCGAACCCGCAACCGCCAGCGCAACAAGCACAATCCAGTGCTGTGACCGTTGCGCCAACGCGGCGTCGTTCAATATACGTTACATATATTTTAAGTAAAGATGAAACGTTTATCCGAAACCTGTAACCTGGTTAAAAAATATATGTTTTTAAGTAATTATTTGCTTCATGCAGTTATAGTCTTATTATCACCTAAGAAATATAATTAGTTTTAGTTGTAAATTTTTAATCACACAATAGTAAATGAATATGGAAAGAAAATGAATTTAGTCTTAGTATCACTTAAGAAATATAATTAGTTTTAGTTTATTTATTTTATTTATGTTTATTTTATTTATGTATTTGTTTATTAGGAATACATACAGTTTTATATACATTAAAAATAAAATTTAAGTGACATACATTTACCAGTTAAGTCTTCACATAATACTAGCACAAATAATAGCAATTAGTACCTACATTACTAAAAAGGGCATACAAATTTCAGCTCTAGTTGTAAATTTTTAATCAAACAATAGTAAATGAATGTAATAGAAAGAAAATGAATTAATTAGTAGATACTCATACTGCACTAAGGGCAAGTTATGGTGAATAAAATATACAAATTTGCATTGAGCAAGCGGTTTTGCTTCTCTTTATAAATAAGGCCAGCTTCAGAAAAAAGTCTTTCGCTGTACACACTACACACTGCTGCAAGGTGCTGAAAGATAGATTTTGGCAAACTTTGTTAAATTTCACCAAACAGCTAAGTCCCGCCGGATATCCGGCGGCCGGATATCCGGCTATCCGGCCATATGGTTGGCCGGATATCCGGCTATCCGGTATCCGGCCAAACTACTATCCGTTTCATCACTGGTTTTGATCCCCTTGCGAGTAGTTGCGAGTTTCAAAAATGCGGCTAAATTGTTGTTTCTTTTCATTGCGTTGACATAGAAGTTGGATTTTGTTACAGCTTAAAGGTATTATAGATTTGAGTATTTGATATGAATTTCATTTTATTCTCTTTATGCGCTCATGAGAAAAGGGGTAGTAATTTTAAAATTAATTAACATATTTTTATTATATGATTTAACTAAAACTTAGCTATTAAACGTTGCTTCGTACCAAATTTCATGATTCTGAGTTCACGTTAAGTACCCTGTAGGTTTTGATTCCCTTATGAGAATAGATGCGAGTTTCAAAATATGCGGCTTAAATTGCTGTTTCTTTTGATGACTGAGATAGAAGTATGATTTTGTTACAGCTTAAAGGTATTATAGTCCAGTCAAATTAGTCCTTAAAATAGAAGTAAGGTTACAAAAATTCCCATAAAGCTAAAATTGGTATGAATGTTCAGAATACTAATATAAATGAATTGTGAAAAGTCCCCATCAATCCCCTTTGTGCAAAATTTTTTATTGATGGTGAATGTTTGCAAAAATAGGTTCTTCGCGTTTTTCAGCTAAACGGTGAGTTTCACAGCAAAAATAGTTCAAACTAAAATTGTAGATCATCCAATTTTCTACAAAAAATGTATCTACACTTTTTTTCATAAGTATTGCCATTTCCGTGATACAGCGGATCAAAGAACTGAAAAAATTATTTTATTCGTAACTAGCTGTTCTCAACGGCTTTCACCCGTTTGCGCAAACAATTTTCCATGGGAGCCTATTATTTTCTCGGAATAAAAAGTAGCCTATGTTACAAAGGGATAACTAAGCTTTCAAATGGTAAAATAATTTTTTAAATCAGTCTAGTATTTTTTGAGTTTATTCATTACAAACATACACACAACAATACAAATCTTTCCTCTTTATAACATTAGTATGGATATGCACGTTAATGTACTTTTACTTTTTAATGTATATAGTTTATACGAATAAGTATAAAGTTTACGTATAAAGTTTATACGAATAAAAATATGAGTCCCTATGTCTTATACATACAAATTATAAAATTCTTAGAATATAAATGAACGTCAAAAACTCTGCCCCTATTTTCATTTAGTTGCATGGCCTTGAGTAAAAACTGTCTCCCATTTAATGATCAGCGTGGCGATGCTCGTATACCTGCTCCATTTCAAAGGTCTCATACTCAAAAAAATACTGTTAGTCGTAAGTAGCTAGACGTGGGTCGTTACGTCATTTTCAAGAAACGTAACGAAACCAGTGACTTGGTCGGCGTCATTATAAAACTAGCTATTTTTGTAACTAGCTATTTTCATTCAACGACTATGATTGTTTGCATAAATAGCTCCACCAACTATACACGAAATACGTTACACTCGAAACGAAATCAAATTAAATCACCATCTAAATGTTTGTAGCTATACAGTTAAATCAAAACTTTCCTTCATACTTTATTCAGGCTTTTCAGTATCTTCACTCAAAAAAGTCGACGTGATATGGTTCTATGGCAAATGGAGAAATCTATCAATTCCCGGTTGGAATGGTTTTATTGAACATTAAATTTAAAAATTAATATTATGAATTTTTCAACATTGAAAATTTCACTTTTTTAGCGTTTATTCATCAACCAGCTAGTAATTAGTTAATTACAACAATACCATTTACTTTGTGCTTCAGAAAATACAGGATATGGTCATTATCAGCCTCTGTAGGCAAAAGCTCGAGAAATCGTCTTAGCTGCACCTGAAGGGTCTGAATTATCGAAAATCATAATCAGGCTCGGAAGATTTCATTTAATTTTGTCATTTCTTGGAGCGATTGGTTACATCATGTGGCACAAAAGAAATACTTTCTTTGATTTATGCACCTGGGTCATTAGATAAAATGCTCAACGGTCGTACATACGCGAGAGCTATTCGAGCTCATACATTACTTCAGTTAGCTTTAACAATAATAATATTTAAAGAACTTGATATTGATGACGCCATTGATGAAACGTGCATATTACGAATAAAATAATTTTTTTTCAGTTCTTTGAACCGCTGTATCATGGAAATGGCAACACTCGTGAAAAAAAAGTGCAGATACATTTTTTATAGAGAATCGGATGATCTACAACTTTGTCTGAACTATTATTGCTGTAAAACTCATCGTTTAGCTA
This sequence comes from Melitaea athalia, assembly GCA_905220545.2. Lineage (NCBI taxonomy): Eukaryota > Metazoa > Arthropoda > Insecta > Lepidoptera > Nymphalidae > Melitaea > Melitaea athalia. The sequence continues at coordinate 12,350,860 of HG992185.1, read as the reverse complement.
AAAAACGAGAAAAACCTATTTTTGCAAACTTTCACCATCAATAAAAAATTTTGCACAAGAGGGATTGATGGGGACTTTTCACAATTCATTTATAATAGTATTCTGAACATTCATACCAATTTTTAGCTCTATGGGAATTTTTGTAACTTTCAAAGTCTTATTTGACTGGACTATTATAGACTTGAGTATTCGATATGAATTTTAATTTACGACCTTTACGCGTTCATGAGAAAAGGGGTAGTAAGAAAAAAAAATTAAACATATTTTTATTATATGATTGAACTAAAAATTTATACTTTTCGCAATTTTCCCTTTATCTCTGCTATAAAGGTGCATTTTCATGTGACGCTTGACGCTGGTTTTGAGCGTCAAATTTGACAATTGAAGTATGCGCCATCTTGAAAAAATTGTAGCAAAAAAGCTAAACATAGTTTAGCTTTTTTAACGGGTGCTTTTAGCGTCAGCGTAACTCGAACAGTTATATCCATAATCAATAGTAATCGATTCTTATAAAACAACAATCAGCTGTTACTTTGTGATTTTATTAATAAAAAGTAGCGAGTGTAGAAATAAATAAAAACAAATACTTAAAAATACCACATACAATTTATTGAATAATATTACGAGATGAAATTAATCAATAAAATTATATATAGGCGCATAGATCTGTAAAGTTATAAACAAAATTATTCATTTAATTTTTTTTTAAACAAAACACAATCCCGTATCTCAGTTCAAAAAAATTTGTCAAGCGCTACCTCGTATCTTAAAATACAAGATGGCGCATATAAATAAACAAGTTCCCTCTCAGCAGTGTAGTGTTATTTAGTTCAATATTATTAATATAAAAATTATCTTTCAGTAAATTTAATTGACATTCAAAGTGAATAAACAATAGTTAATAAACACATTTTTAGTATAGTGAAAAAAATATCACATGTAATAAAAATAAAAATATTAACAATCTAAAAAAACGTTAGTATCGATTATGGAAAGTCGTTTCGATAATCGATATTAACGTTCTTTATTTTTCTCTTGAATTTGACGCTAAACGCTGAAATTTATCGCTACAATTTTTTCAAGATGGCGCATAGTTGAATTGTGATCACGTGACCAAATTTGATTGCTTCGTACCAAATTTCAAGATTCTGAGTTCACGGGAAGTACACTGTATGTTTTGATTCTCTTGCGAGTGTCGAAGTATAAACGGCTGTATCTTTTGATTGCCTTTTGATTGCTTCGAAGTTTCATTTTTTCACAGCTTCAAGGTACAGTAGGCCTGAGTATTTGATATGAATGTCAGCTTGATACCTCTACGCATTCTTGAGAAAAAGTGTCTTGACAGACAGACAACAAATTGATCCTATAAGGGTTCCGTTTTTTCCTTTTGAGTTACGGAGCCCTAAAAATAGGCGATAATGCGAAAAAATCAATAATTTTATTAAATTAAACAGATCGTATGGTTTGCATCCCTGCGAATCCTACGATTAATCAAACCTTTTCAATTCATTTAATTCAAGTCTACGTTCAGCTGTTGATACATACTTCGAAGTGACAGTTAAAATGTTCGGCTGCCATTACACATGCATCTCAATCGTGGTCAAATAGGGGGGCCCCTAAATAGTATTAGCCCAGGGCCCCCTAAACTCACGGTCCGGCCCTGCAGTCACAGGACTGTCGATTTGTAGCTGCCTGTAATATTATAATGCATGTTTAAAAAAAGGCATGGGCATTTTGAGCCCGTGGAAGTTCATTCTAAATAAAAATAATAAAAAATACCTACATAAAATAAGATAATTATTTTATGGTATGTTTAATGTTATTATCAATACAACGTTTCTGTAAAAGAAAATTAAAAAATAATGTTAATATCTACGTTTACGAAAAACAAAACAGTACTACTTAATATATAACATACTTAAAAAGTTAGGTGATAGAGATTAGCATTTAGACATTATCTTATCACATCGAGGAATTCCTAACAGTTTAATCTATACATTAGTAAACTTGTATAATATGTAACTTGTATAGGATGGGGCACAATTTTTTTTTCAAAGTTAATTATAATCACAATGGGCGATTGTTAGTTAACTTCCTAGAGTCGAATAGTTTTCCTTGATAAATTCCACTTTTTGAAGCAGTAGCCTCTAAAGTCTAAAGCATTGGATGTGCTAGAGACTAGAGCCCTGACACTGTGAGATGAGGAATGGAAAAGACATATAGATTTTACTTTGGCGGATAAGAGATATATAGTACCAGGGTGACCGAGCTTAGCTCGGTATTTATACAAATTGAATTATTGATAAAATATAAATAATATTTTTCAATTTTACCTACATAATAATAAAAAATATGAACTGGTTATTTAAATAAAAAAATCAGAGTGAAATTAGAAAAAAAAGGAAAAAAAATCGATCTGGAGACTGGGATTTGAACCGTGATTTCCTCGGTCAATCCCGACCGTCCGATTTCCCGCCTGAGCTATTACAACTTTAATAACAATTGCGAAATTTATCTTCGTATTCTAACGATATTTTAGCCATTTTTTAATGTCTAAAAACAGGCTTAGTACGACATTTTCTAAAAATGAGCCTAGCTACATCGATTTTTTGCCTCCGAAATCCCCTACATACTAAATTTCATGAAAATCGTTGGAGCCGATTCCGAGATTTAAACTCGATATAGAATAATCTCATAGTATTAAACGAGCAATTCTTGTATATATATATATATATATATATATATATATATATATATATATATATATATGTATATATAGTAGGTAGGAGAAGAGGACGGAGGGCCGAACTGGTTTATTAATACTGTAATTTAACACAAGATAGTTACATAGATTAGTTAATGGGGTGGAGACGAACTACTTAATAATCAATGGACTCACCGAGCGGTTGCCGGGTCTATCGCGTGGCAGAGGAACAACTCAGAGCAGTGCCCGGGACTTGTGACCCGAGTGTAGGTTTAGGGCGGCGCCGCCATACAATGCGCATTGGCACTCGCCTCCACTGCTCGAGTTGCCCAATAAGTAACAATTAATTCGTGTACACAAACTAACTATTAGAAGAGTCGAGGATAAGCTACTAGCAGGATACACAAGTGCACCGTGCCACGCCAGAGACAAGACTGCCTTAGCTGCCGTTACATCGGTCTTTTATACACGACTGAATGACTCGAATAATAGAATGAGAGAGGGTAGATTAATGTCGACAACAGCGTAGGTACCGACATACAAGTCAGAATAACTCAAATAATAGAATGAGTGAGGGTAGACTAATAACTCAGGTACTGACATTAATAACTATCTGCATTGACTCTCCGACATATATATATATATATATATATATATAAAACAAATTTCCACCCATTGACTCATCACGATATCTATGGAACCATAAGGCGTAGAGACTTGAAATTTGGTAGGAATATTCCTTTCCTCGAGTAGAGGTCAGCTAAGAATGGGTTTTACGAAATTCTACCCCTAAGGGGATAAAACGGGGGTTAGAAGTTTGTATGAAAGTCCTATGTTTTTGAAGTAAGAGACTTGAAATTCAAAATGTATGCTCTAATAGATGGTGTTGAAGTGTACTGATAATGTATTTTGAGAAATCAACCCCTTTTGGGGTTAAAACAGGGGATGGTAGTTTGTATGAAAGTCCAATGAAAAATACACCTACAAACTTAAAATTAGGTAGGTAGGTTCAGCTAAGAACGGATTTTACGAAATTCCACCCACAAGAAGGGGTTGCGGGGGTTAATAACATATATGGCAAAACAACGTTTGCGGAGTCAGCTAGTACATATATATATATATATATATATATATATATATATATATATATATATGTCGCAGATCAGAAGTAGGTAGGAGAAGAACGGACGGATGACCGAACTACTAAGTATTAAATGGACTCACCGAGCGGGTACCGTCTATCGCGTGGCAGAGGGACAACTCGACGCAGTGCCCGGGACTTGTGACCCGAGTGTAGGTTTAAGGCGGCGCCGCCTAACAATGCGCATTGGCACTCGCCTCCACTGCTCGAGTTGCCCAATAAGTAACAATTAATTCGTGTACACAAACTAACTATTAGAAGAGTCGAGGTTAAGCTACTAGCAGTATACAACGAGTGTACCGTACCAAGCCAGAGCCAAGACTGACTTAGCTGCGGTTGCATCGGTCTTTTATACACGACTGAATGACTCGAATAATAGAATGAGTGAGGGTAGATGAATAATAATAACAACGTAGGTACCGACATTAATAACTATCTGCATTGACTCTCCGACACGGCCATCTTGACAAGTCACACGTCCCCGTGTGATGCCGTAAAAAGCAAAAAAGTACTGCGGTATCAAAGTCTCATCTCGGCCTATCCTGATTCACACCTAATCAAAGCTAAAGGGATAGTTTCTCGAATAACACGGTTGATTTTAACAACAACACTAACACTTACTTCATCTTATTTCAGATCGTTAATCTCATGTTAATACACAACCTCTTTTTGTCGACACACCATACAACCATACGCGAAACTACCACTAAATCAAAATTGACCAATCCTTTTGGTATCAATAATTCCATTATTGCTTTCCACATAGTCGCCACTGTCACCTAAATCGAGCGACAGCAGCTCATGCCACCTCCATCGAGTGACGATAACCACATGTATTGCCTCCATCGAGCAATACAACCAAAACATGTTTCAGCAATGGATACTTAAAAACAATGGCACCAACAAAATTAATCTCAATAAAATTGGTTGTATAGTGGTCTATATTGCTTCATCAGTTAACTTTAATTACAAAAAAAACTACCAGTCTATCCTATTCGCTCACAGACGAAAGGTTCCTCTAACCGTAATTAAAAAAATAAAGTTTTACTATTGACACATTTAGATCACATACAACGTTCATGGCCCGGCCGCCTCAGCAGCTAGTGACAACTACTATTGCCACCCATATCGTCATCACCTCATGTGATACGACCAACACATATCGTCATTAACTCATATGATACGACCAACACATATCGTCATCACCTCATATGATCCGACCAAATTAGCATCAACAACATTAAACAAATCTAATTTAGCAGGTACATCAGTAAAAGGAATCCTTCGTAAACGATAGTGAACATACCTATAGGTTCTATTACCAGACAACTGTTTTAAACGGTTCCTTATATTTCGGATCTAAACTTAGTTTGTTTCAAGAACTTTATTAAAACAAAATTTAATTTTAAGCAGGTATTACTATCCAGAGTCATGTACCAACGTCAATCTAACTTTCAATAACCAAACTCTTTTTCCACGACACTAACAACTATGTAAGCCACCCTTCCAACTAGCAACTACAATTGCTCCACAATCCACGTGTATCCCTCTTGGATCACGTCACAGTGTATCCCTCCTGGATCACACATTCATCACGGTGTATCATCCTCTTGATGACTACACACTACGGTCTTTAGAGTGCTTACATCAGTTTTCTGTCACACCACTAAGATGTTTACCATTATGATCGTCATCTACATTAAAGTCAATTGGTACATGACCTTCTGGCATATTACTTCAACTGTCGCTGCGACTATCGCGACGGCTCGCACTATGATTACGCTCACGATCTGACATTGTGACTGAATCGAAACAAAAACTGAATCTCAAAACCTGTCACTACAAAACTACCTACGTATAACGTCACAAAATAAAACAAAATTCAACAAATAACCGGTAAATCGAATTACGCAATCGAACACTGAACAAACATCACTTGTACACCGATAAGAATACAACAAAACAACCGACCTATCAGAAACCCAGCATTAACTATTCGGAAACTGGTGTCTCTAACTTTACGCTCCCTCGGCACTTCAATAAACAACATAGAAAGAAACACAAAAATATCCGTTACAGAGGGTAATCGGAAATACTCAAGCTGAGGCGATATTAAAACGTTATCACAAACAAGTGGGTAACCACAAAAACTTAACAAACTACCTATGTACTGCAACTACGCTCGCGTCATTGAATATTTTAACTTTGAATTTAGTCTGTTTCTCAGTCATATCAAGTAAACGTTTATGAAGAGACAGGTTACTACTACTATTAAATCGCTTTAAATGATGACGACTCGACTTGCGCTTCGATCGCACGATAATTCAACGGGACTACGCGAACGCGATTCTCATGGCATCATGAAATAAACTACTCACTAGTAACACTCTTAGTGGGCACGAGAACAGTATCCCACTTCTGATGTCGCAGATCAGAAGTAGGTAGGAGAAGAACGGACGGATGACCGAACTACTAAGTATTAAATGGACTCACCGAGCGGGTACTGTCTATCGCGTGGCAGAGGGACAACTCGACGCAGTGCCCGGGACTTGTGACCCGAGTGTAGGTTTAAGGCGGCGCCGCCTAACAATGCGCATTGGCACTCGCCTCCACTGCTCGAGTTGCCCAATAAGTAACAATTAATTCGTGTACACAAACTAACTATTAGAAGAGTCGAGGTTAAGCTACTAGCAGTATACAACGAGTGTACCGTACCAAGCCAGAGCCAAGACTGACTTAGCTGCGGTTGCATCGGTCTTTTATACACGACTGAATGACTCGAATAATAGAATGAGTGAGGGTAGATGAATAATAATAACAACGTAGGTACCGACATTAATAACTATCTGCATTGACTCTCCGACATATACAAGAATTGCTCGTTTAATAGTATAAGATTACTCTTAGATGTTTCATTTACTACCAACTGCTGTGAGGCACTTTAAATGTATGAATGACGAACGTAATCTATACCAATATAGGTACATATAAAGCTGAAGAGTTTGTTTGCTTGAACGCGGTAATCTCTGGAACTACTGGGCCGATTTGAAAAATTCTTTGAGTGTTAGATAGCCCATTTATCGAGGAAGGTTATAGGCTATGTGTCATTTCGCTAAGACCAATAAGAGCGGAGTCCACGCCGACGAAGTCGCGCGCAGAAGCTAGTCTCTGATATACCTACACTGCTCCAAATATTGACTTCGAGTAGTTCCAACTGAAACTAAGAAATTGATCCGATTCTCTGGAAGCCCTAGCAACATTGACAATGACGTCGATGTAGTGCCGGATTAAGGTAACTTGATACCCTAAGCAATCTAATCTTCCCCTGTGGGCCCCCTATCTTTAAGTGAACTACGAAAAGAATTAGAATAGAAATTACGAATAGAATTAATTGAACGACTAAGAATTAATTGAAAAAAATAATAATGTGAATACGTGTTGTTTAAAACGCGCGAATTTTGAAATTGCTTTAACTTTCGTCTGCACGTTTTTTTTTTTTCTGGGTCAACTCTGGTCCCCGCCTAGACGGGAACGGGATGCCCTAAGGAATTGCTTCAATAGCTTATAGGCTAATCCGTTACCGTTTATTTTTGTTGCAGTGTAAGAGAGGGTGATATGATGCCTCCAAAACTGTTAACCAAAGCGTTGAAGAATGTCTTTAAGACCTTAGATTGAAGGCGTCAATGTAAATGGCAAAAATATCTCACAATGTATATATATCGTCATCTATCATCGGACACGTAGGAGAAACTAAGCTTAGGCCAGCTAAGCTAAGCCAGGCGCATAAATAGTTTGTGTCGTATCTTGATCAACGCATCCAATACGTAGACATCTATACAAATAAATAAAATTGGAGTGTCGGTTTGTAATATTAAAATAACCTCCTTTTACTAATAATGTATACACGGTACATATACCAAAATAACAATTTTTACAATTTTTGTCTGTCTGTCTGTCTGCATGTCTGTCTGTTCCGGCTAATCTCTGAAACGATTTTGACGGGACTTTTACTGGCAGATAGCTGCTGTAATAATATTAAGTAACTTTTGTACGATAAGTAAAGGAAATCATGATAGGAAAATGCTAAGGCATCGCACTGCACATGTGGTTCAACATGGTCAGCGGAAGATACAATGATTAAGTCAAGAACAGAAGGAGTGGAGTTTGGAGAAGAGTGTGTGGCAGAAAGAGGAAGAATATATAGGATCTGTTTATAACAGAGTTGAGTTTTAAACATTTATAATCATTTTTTAACAAGCATGTGTTAAAATTACCCCTGAGAATAGTATGTGGTATTGGGGAGTAAACTGTTCAAGGAGATTATCAAGTCGAGAAAAATAATCAATAGAATAAGAAGGATTATAAAAAACACATTAAAGTTTTTTAGAGTGAAAAAAAAGTTAATTTTACAAATAGATGTTCCGCACAAAGACACGGTTGAGGTGTTGACATGCTGATAATGTTATAAAAGGTATATTATACGAGTAGGAGCGTAGATATATGGCAACACCTCCATCGGGCCGATGTACGCGGTCATCAATCATCAATTCATGATAGATTATACCCTCTCTATGCTCCATGGATTATACCATAGGATTATACATATTATACACTTACTAACACTGGCGGTCATTTCAAATCAACTGAAAGCCGGCCGCCCGGTAATTAAGAATATAAAGTGAAAGATAAACTTATTGGCTTAAACCACGACTCAAGAGACAAAAACTTTTGTTATCAAACGAAGACAAAAAATCGGAGTAGTGTGCAGGAATACTCGTGGCGTTTATGTGAAGAACATTTTATTCTTTTGGAAAACGTGAAAAGGTAGAATACATAGGTACATATACTCCATCCAAAAATATAAGACTTAAAATGTAAACAAACCCCTTACCGGAAGAAAAATACGCATTCCCTGTTTAATCACACACAATGGCTACTAGATAATTATTGTAGCATCTGGGTAATCACATGCACTACGATTATGTTTGTAATTATACGTCTATTACTCTATTTCATCGTCAAACTAATATTTTTAGCAGAAAACCGAATCAGCTGTAACCTCAAACTTACAAGTGACATTTGTCATTACTATGTCTTGAGTTTGTGGTTAGGGCTTGGTTAGGGCTGGGACGTTCTTTCATATCGATAAAAAGTCGAGGCCAATGATATTAAAAAAAAGCGTTTTATCTCGAACTTTTTATAAATCATAAAAAGTTACTCTAACTTTTTATAAATCATAATTTTTTTTCACTGTTTATAAATAATTAAATAAATAAAAAGTTAAAACAGCCACTAAAGTTAAATAGTGTCTTACTAAATCAGACTCTGAGAGAGGCATTACTTCATTTTTTAACAATAAGACCGTATGTCTTTCGCTGTGGTAACTTTTGCTTTAAATCTCATTGAAAATACTTTTAGTGTTTCTTTGTCATCAAATTGAAAATACTTTTTTAAAGGAGTTGTTACACGATGGTTTGAAGCCCCAGCTAAGGCAATGTGCCCCTAATACAAATGAATCTGACTTTAAATATTGATTAAAATTTCTCTGTACTTTCATTAGTTTCTAAGTAGAAAATATTTTAATTAGATATTAATTACAACACGAACGAAATGGCAATGCATGAAAAGGCTGTCACAACACAAGAGTAAAATTTGTGTTTTGGCAAATTTTACTCACACAAATAGCGAAAAGTACTTTCAGAAATCAATTTTGACAAATTTTACTCGCACACAAATACTGAAAAGTACTTTCAAAAATCTAATTTTAAACGCGCATACAGGCTGCACCTTGCTAATGTTGCTAGTGTTATATCGTTCAGTTTATCAACAATTTATTTGTATTTGAAAATTACAGGAAAATATTTAAAAAAAATCATATAATGTTATATGGATTTCCTAGTATGCACATGGTTTTGGCCAAAAATGAAACAATTCCATTAAGATAACCTTATACAAAAAATCATCAAAATTGGTTCTGCGGATTACTTGTGAAGGCGTAACAGACAGTAAAAAACGTCTCATTAAGTCTAGCTACTCTCATAGCTCGAGCTTTATTAGAGATCACAGAAGAAAGTATAATGATGAGTCTAGATGGGCTTATAGATGAAGCAACGGACAACTTAACACCTCCATTTATCATTTATGTGTCAGACGACTCATCAAGTAACGATTATAGTATGGTGTGCTAAATCTAATAAATATAAATGTTAATGTTTTATTTAGTTTAATTCCTCATTATATCCATATTTTTTTCAAGTAGAGGTAGTACCTATTACTTAATCTGTGGAAGTACACTAATTCTATGGCCTTGCCATGGACTTTTGCATAGCGCCATCAGAAATGCATCATGTTAAATTTACCGACATCGACATTTATCAACTAGTTTATCAACATACATCACAGCACTAGGGATGTCGGGAATGAAAAAAAATATCGATATATCGATGTATCGATATTTATAAATATATCAATATTGATGACGATATATCAAAGAAAAAAATATCGATATATCGATATATCGGTCAAATTTTAATTTGGCTGAGATGAGCTACTAATCCATATAGGATGATCAGTATGAACTCAAAAATTTTTATGTATTCAAACCCTTTGCATAAGTAAAAAAAGAAAAAAATCGGAGATTTTGCGTTGCTAAACTAATAGTGTATTTAGCTCAATATTATCAATAGTAATTTTTTAATACATTGTTAATTATTTTTATTTTAATGTAAAAAATCTCAATAATAATGTACGTATTTCTATAATTATTCCTTTTTATTAGGCAATAATTACAAAAATATCAAAACCTAAAAGCAATCTTCTAACTACAATCGACTTATATCGATAATACATCAGTATGACAGTAGACATCAGTCTGGTAAAACTCAAATGAGTTTATGTGGCGTCTTATTAATTTATATTCTTTCATGTATGTTAATAAATAAAAATATAAAAAAACATATATTGAGAAGCTATTTGTTGTAGGCAAACTAGTGTTTCTCCGGTGGCGAAAGTAGGAAACTCTGCTCTTTACATGCTGTACTGTCAGTGTTTAGTTACATAAATAAAATAAAAAAATATCGTTTTTGATACTATTTTCGATATTGGATATTTTGTATCGATATATCGGATCAAAATATATCGACTAAAAATATCGATATATTGGATAAAAAATATCGATACATCGATACTTTTCCGACATCCCAACACAGCACTATAGTAGTCTATGGTTAATTGGTTACCCATACCGCCATACTTGTTTACATTTAAAGTCTTTTATTTTGGATGGAGTTTAGATACATATTTATACGTATATCAATTAATAAGTTAAAAACTTTAAACTATGTTTAGAAAAATAAACCTCAAATATGGTTCTATTTTAATTTGATCGAGATCTGATGAGTAATCTTTAATAACGCTTATTTACCTACTTGACTATTAACTAGCTTATAATTTTTATTTTTAATCTGACCATATTACATCATGGAGCATGATATTACACCAGTGGCGTAGCGTGCCTTGGAGGTGCCCCGTATCAAAATTAGTTGGGGGGCCCAAATGAAGGGTAAAGATTTCTCACAAAATAAACAAAAATGCTTGCATTTAATTAAAATAAATATTTATTTAATAAAAGTTATCACTTCCTCCTAGAATAGGTCTGATAGCCGTTCCTGTCTCGTCGAAGTCCTTAGGTAATTTTTGTTCAGTTTAGTTTTGAAAAACTTCTTTCAGCTGTTGCGGTTATAACTGGAAGGGTCAAGAATAGAAAGCATGATGTAATTACCAAACGTAAAACTGGATGCAAGACTATTGAATTTTATCAGCAACAATTCCAGGAGTTCCTTAATAGAATGAATTTTTTGAATTTCGGATTTTACATTTTAAGCATGTTTTCAGAGCAATTGATTGTTCATGAAGATTAACTGAATCCTGCAATAACCGATGAAGTATGTTGGTAACTTTTGGGCGCACGCTTAACTCGGGAAAAAGGGGATTCCTTTTTTTTACTTTTGTTATTTCTGAAGTGAAAACTCTATATGCACGTTTGACAGTTATTTTGTATGTTTTTTTACCGGAAAGCACGAGATTAAGTGACATCGTGGATAACATTTTACTAAGTTTGTTCAAACACATTAGGGGCCTCTGTAGCCCGGGGCATCCGTACCATTGATACGTCTGATACGGTGGTAGCTACGCCCCTGCATTGCAATCTAAATCACTCACAGAAGCTGACTGCTGAAAAAATGAAGAAATTTTGGATATTTTTTTTTATAACCTACTCTCTTTTCTGTCTACTTTTTCTTTTCATAGCTCCACTGGGAACTGGGATAATCTCTTTTCCTTTCACTCATTCTTTTCACAAACCACAGTAATTAACCAATAAGTAATGAGAAGTACAAGATTGTATTGTATTAAAATGTAATACCGTATCGGCGTTTGGCAGGCTTCGTCGAGTCTTCACTTCGAAGATTCCGCAATGCTTGAAAACAAAAGTCTTCGAGCAATGCGTCCTGCCTGTGTTAACATACGGAGCCGAGACGTGGACACAGACAAAGGGACTGGTACACAAGTTCAAAGTCGCTCAACGTGCAATGGAATGGGCTATGCTTGGAGTTTCTCTCAAAGATAGAATAAGAAATGAGGCTATCCGCGAGAGAACGAAAGTAACCGACATAGCCCACAGAATTAGCAAGTTGAAGTGGCAGTGGGCTAGTCATCTGTGTTGCAGGACCGATGGCCGTTGCAGCAGACGTGTCTTGGAGTGGAGACCGCGTCTTGGCAAACGCAATATATGACGTCCTCCGGCCCGCTGGAGCGACGATCTACGTAAGATTGCCGGTGTAGGCTGGATGAGGATTGCGGAAAACCGGGATATCTGGCGCGAACTAGGCGAGGCCTATGTCCAGCAGTTTACTGCAATGGGCTGAACTGTCTGACTGACTGACTGTGATAACGTATGAACTGGAATGAAATAAAACACGTAAATATTCTTCTCGTAATATGCATCTGTTATTGCGGGATTCCCCCGCTTAAGTCACTCACTGCGATGTAGGATGTTGCCAACTTTTGGGCGCACGCTTAACTCGAAAAAAAAAAGAGATTACTTTTTGACTTTTGTCATTTCTGAAGTGAAAACTCTATAGGCACGTATGACAGTTTTTTTTATATGCTTTTTCCCGGGAAGCACGAATTTAAGTAACCTCGTGGATAATTTTTTACGATTTTTTTTGCTTATAGACGTTAGGGGCCCCTGTAGCCCGGGGGCCCCGTATCATTGATACGGCTGATCATCGGCAGATACGGCGGTAGCTACGCCCCTGTATTACACCATACATGACATTACATGAGTCCTATGCATGAGTCACGAGTTCATGACATGACCATGGACAATAGCCGTGCGAAGTTTATATCACTGAAAAGATAAGAGAGATATATATCATTTTGATCTTAGGATATATATCACTCAATTGTCTCTTCATCTCATTTGGCTCAGTGAATGACAACTGACAAGTGTTTCATCGTATGATACAATATGAATCAAAAAGATACAGAGCTATAGCTATCTCTCTCTTTCGTATGATAAGCGCCATCGTCCGATCTCGTTTACTCTGGCTCAGTAACAGAGTTACAGCTGTCTCTCTCATTCGCATGATAAGCGCCATCGTCCGGTCTCGTTTACTCTGGCTCAGTAACAGAGTTACAGCTGTCTCTCTCATTCGCATGATAAGCGCCATCGTCCGGTCTCGTTTACTCTGGCTCAGTAACAGAGTTACAGCTGTCTCTCTCATTCGCATGATAAGCGCCATCGTCCGGTCTCGTTTACTCTCTCAGTCCGTCAGTATCTCGAAAATGAATCATAATCCTAGTGAGCTGGAGATACATTTAAAATGCAAGTGAGCGGGTGAAAGATTAGCTCAATTGAAAAGAACTGTTTCATTTATATCTTTCTCTCATGAGTTACCCATGTCTAATGGACAATGGACATGACATACCATTTTTCATTTTGACTTTGACGTACCTACTTGTCTAAAATTTCTTTTCTATTTATGATGATAACTAATAACTATTATTTTGGTGATAACTATTACAAATAAATCTTAGTAACTTAAATTTTAAAATGGCTGATTATTATCAGGAAATGGGATGGAGAGAACTAGAAGATGGCGAACAACCTAATCACCTTCTTCATATGGCCAGATTTTTGATTGATTTTGGACTTTATGAAGATAATTTTACAGGCGAATGGCCCAGGTAATTTGTATTAAATTTTGTAATTTACTCTTTTATACAAAATACAAAATCTTATTTGCAATGACATGTATTTTTCGGCTAAAATCTACAATCTACATCATGGACCGTCGATTTAGATGAACATATTTTTTCTGTATATAGTAGGTACTCATTTAAAGAAAGCTTTTTGTGAATTCTCAGGTTGCAGAAATTATTATTATTATTATTTTTACTTAAATATATTTTTATTTTTACTTATTTACTGTCACATTATAAATTTTGAAGTTAGATAGGTTTGGGTTATTTTTTTTTTATTTTTTGTAATGAAATTATGCTGATTAACAGTAATTTTGAAGTTAGATAGGTTAGGGTTATTTTTTGTGTTTTTTTTTTGTAACGAAATTATACCGATAAACAGTCTAATTATGAAGTTAGATAGGTTAGGGTTATTTTTTTTGGTACTGAAATTACATTCCCTTTATATTTCTATATTAACACTAGAGTACACGCGTGGGCTACATATGTAGCCCAGGGTATTGTTTTTGTTCGTAACTTCGCGAAATCGCGTGATTTAACTTCGAGTCTCTAGCTAAGCCTCGATTGGTTGTTGCTCGACGCGTTCCGTGTGGCTTGAGCGCTCGACGCTGGCGCAGTTGCGAAAAATAACGATTTAGAGTTGTTGGGCTACGTATGTAGCCCTTGCGTGCACTGGCGGAAGTTCTTACGAAGGATATATTTTTATAAATTGATGTAAGTATTTATCTTTTTTTATTATTTTTTGTATTATATATTATACTTGCTGTCCCGAGACACGTTGTTTTGTCTTAATTATGAACTGGAATGAATAAATAACTACACCTACATCTACAACCTATACCATTTCCACTGTTTCTTACCTGAACTTCCACAATTATTTCAAGACCAAAATTAGCCAAATCAGTCCAGCCACGTTTTATTTCACGTCCCTCGGGAACGAAATAAAAAGTATCATATGTCCGTCTCCTGGTTCTAAACTACCTCCCTACAAATTTTCAGCCACATCAGTTGAGCCGTTCTTGAGTTATAAATAATGTAACTAACACGACTTTCTTTTATAGATCTATAGAAGATTTATGTAGTGTAAACTTACTACTGTTCGTTGATATTTTGTTTCAGATTGCTAAATATGGATCGCAGAACAGAGGAAAACGTGTTGAAATGGCTAAAAGAGGAGTTAGATCAGGAGGATTTGATTGAAAGTGAACAGGAAGAGTATTTGAGCGAAGAAGAAAATATAGTTCATTCTCCGCACGACATTGATACCAAGCAAGAAGATCAGGCTGATGAAAATTATTGTTGAATGTGTCAGAAGCTCCTCAACAAGGAACTATACCAATTCGTGGGGGGGGTTGAACGCTGTGCGTTTTGTAGCAGAATGCGTGATCGCAGCACAAGGAAATTTTGCTCAAAATGCTACAGGCGTATATGTAATGATCACCAAATTTTAATTTGTCCTTCGTGTAATGAAAATAAAAAAGAAAGAAATAAGAAAATATTTGAGAACTAAACCAAAAATTGATTGATCTCAAGTTAGTAAAAATTATGTGATTTTTTGAGAAGTCTGAAATTTTGTAATTTTCTTTTAAGTTTAAGAAAGATAAGATACTTTTTTAATTTCAGTTTTCTAAATACATGTCATTTATAATAATAAACGTGTTTTATTTAAAAATTAAACGATTATTTTTCAGAATATTTCAATTTAAAATGGGCTACAACTGTAGCCCACGCGAGCACTTACGAACGTTTTAGAGGCGCGTGTACCGTAGTGTTAATTCCTTCTCCTACATGGAGAAGAGGCCTATGCCCAACAGTGGGATATTACAGGCTGAATCGTAAATCGTCGTCGTAACTGAAATTATACCAATAAACGGTTGACGGTACAAGATGTAGATTTTAACATATTTTTCTATACCTACTAATATCTACATTTGAGTATACTGATCATATTAATAAATCATTCACCACCAAAATAATGATAAGTAAATAAACATAAGTTACACAGAATGTTTCACCGATTGTGGACTATGCTATTTGACTGTTATTGAAACAAAATTACAAATAAACTTTGAAAGGGGGAAGTAGAATAGGCCAGTAGGACCTGTTTCTTTTCAATTAAAAAAACTGAAACTTTAAAACTAATGTATGTGAATAGAAATATCTCATAAATATAGTAGAATTTGATAGTAAAAAAGAATAATGAATCAAAAACTTTACTGTCGGGTACTATCATCCATCAAATAGCATTATTATATTGGTGAAACAAGGCCTTTAGCTAATAGAAATATCTGACGGATAAAGTAAAGTTTGAATAAGTCCTTATAAAATTTAGTGAAAATAAAAATGTTGATAAATTCTTACTTTCCTCATAATTTCATCAGTAGATATATAAATAATTTTTTTTAGATTACCACCAGCAGCGTCAAAGGAAGCAGTCAAAAATTTAAAAGAGATTGTCATAGAAGAAGAAAGTGACAAGAACTGTCCTATATGCTTGAAGAAATTTCACTTGAATGATAAAGCTAAGGAAATGCCATGTCAGCATTTATTTCATGAAAAATGTATTTTAACATGGCTCAATCAGGTAATTGTTAAAAGAAAAAAAAATATGATAAACAAAAATGACTAGAATCAATAACACTAATTGTATAATATTAGTTAAGCAACTCTCATTATATTTATTATTTCAGACAAATTCCTGTCCATTTTGCCGTTTCGAATTGCCAACGGATGATGAAGGTTATGAAGCATTCAAAAAAGAAAAAAAGAGAGCAGAACAAAGAAAAGAAGATTTAGAAACTCTTCATAATTCCATGTTTAGTTGATTGTAAAAGAATTTGTTTATTATTTTTAACAAATTTAAATATTTACATTGTTGTACAGTGTACTAGGGTAATGGTTACTTTTATTTAACTTAGGACCAATTAATTTAATTACAAAATTAATGACAAATTTATCAATGGATTTATATGTTAATGAAATGTCATATGTGATTAATGTTATAATTTAACTTTGACTGAGTTAGGGCACAGCAGAAAATTTCCTGCTCAAAATATGGAGCAGCCTGACTAGGGTAGTAGTAGTAGTTAGGGTAGTTCCTGTTGGTGAGTAAGGTGACCAGAGCTCCTGGGGGGGGGGGACTAAGGATGGGGTCGGCAATGCTTCTGGTGTTGTAGACTTCTATAAGCTACGGCCGTAGCGTGCATTTAATATAGGCAGAAAGGCACTGCCTACCTTGGCATGTTACTAAAAATTATATATAAAACATGAACATTACATATTTTTGAAAAAGACATAAACCATAACTCAATTTAAATCTCCTTCAATTTCCAAAAACACGTCGTCATATATGAATGCGATATCAGCGCCACACGACGGGCATTTTATGAAACCTCTGTCTAAAATCCCTAACAAATGTTAGTAATTACAGAATGACATAATTATAATCCTTCAATTTTATGACGTCACGCGTCATATGGAATTCGAACAAAGTATTGTGTTTTTAACATTGGTACTATAGTAATAAAAACAGGCACTGCCTCACAATAAATTGTCAAATTAAATTGTCTTGAATTCAATAGAGTTTGTTTCAATAATTATGATTATTTATTGACACGGTCGCGGATCGCTTCTGCCATCCAATCACAGTCCACAGATCACTTCAGTGTATTACATTTTGATTGGCTAGCCATTGAATGGGTCTGTCATGGCGGATTTAATGACAATTATTCAGTATTCACTTTGAGCTTTTTGTTTGTGCGTTGTTGTAGGTAATTACTTAATTAGTGAAAATATTAATATATTAGTGATGGATAAGTTTACTTGTGTAATATGTAACGGAGATGTTTGTTTAATGAAAGTAAGTACTGCATCAAAATTTAATACGTTCGATTTTACAGATAAATTAAAAATTACGACTATAAATTACAAGAACTACCTTTCAGAGGAAATGACGAGTCTAACTTTTCAATGAGTAAAGGTAATTATTCGATTAATAAGTAATTAAGAACAGTACCTATGTAAATAATATTCATGTTTGCAGGTTGTAATATAAAAAATACTTAGTGACATCTAGTGTAAGTAATAAGTATCGCGTTTTGTTTCAATTGACTAGTATAGATAGCGCTATGAGCTGTTTTGTGATTTTTAATTGTCTTCTGTCGTCTATTTGAAAAAAAAAAATTCAATTCATTTTTTTTAAATTAGTTTTATTTTTTGAATTAGTTTGCCAAAGAAGTTTCACTTCTGACATGTGTACTTTGTACGCATGCAATTTTTTTTTGACTGCCTACCCTGTCTAAAATCTGTTGGTAATCACTTATCAACAGGTGAGCCGTACGCTTGTTTGCCGATTTAGTTACATTAAAAAAAACATTGATTTTGAGTGTTGTAGATGCCTACTAGTTATACAAAGATTTTAAATCTATACTAATATAATAAAGCTGAAGAGTTTGTTTGTTTATTTGAACGCGTTAATCTCAGGATCTACTGGTCCGATTTGAAAAATTCTTTCAGTGTTAGATAGCCCATTTATCGAGGAAGGCTATAGGTTATATATCATCACACTTAGACCAATAGGAGCGTAGCACCAATGAATAATGTTTCAAAATCGGTTTTTTTTTGCTTTTGAGAGCTTCCGCTGCGTAAACGGTTAAAGTTTCGCACAAATCATGTATGACAGAATTGGTCCTAACTCCTATTCCACGGGGACGATGTCGAGCGCATAAGCTAGTGGTTTAGCAGTGCAAACTTAGCACCCCATCTAAGGATTTTTGAAATAAAAATGACCTTAATCGGTAGGTCTACGTTAGGTCCGTATAGGTCCACTAAATTTTTCGTTAGGTCCGCTATAGTTTTTTAATCAATAATTTTTTAAATTTAGGTAAAAAAAAATGCAATTTTAGCACCCCATCCAAGGATTTTTAAAATCAAAATGACCTTAATCGATAGGTTTACGTTAGGTTCGTATAGGTCCACAATAATTTTTGTTAGGTCCCCTATTGTTTTTTACCTGCTAAAATACGAATACGAATAAAATATTTTTTTTCCCAAAATTTTAAAAATTATTTATAAAAAAGCTAAAGAGGACCTAACGAAAAATTTAGTGGACCTATACGGACCTAACGTAGACCTATCGATTAAGGTAATTTTGATTTCAAAAATCCTTACATGGGGTGCTAAAATTGCATATTTTATTTAACAAAATTAAAAAAAATTATTTATTAAATAACTATAGGGGACCTAACAAAAATTATTGTGGACCAAACGGACCTAACGTAGACCTATCGATTAAAGTCATTTTGATTTTAAAAACCCTTGGATGGGGTGCTAAAATTGCATTTTCTTTACCTAAATTTAAAAAATTATTTATTAAAAAACTATAGCAGATCTAACGAAAAATTTAGTGGACCTATACCGACCTAACGTAGACCTATCGATTAAGGTTATTTTGATTTCAAAAATCCTTAGATGAGGTGCTAAAATTGCATATATATTTTTACCAAAATTAAAAAAAAAATATTATTAAAAACCTATAGGCGACCTAACAAAAATTATTGTGGACCTATACGGACCTAACGTAGACCTATCGATTAAGGTCATTTTGATTTTAAAAATCCTTGGATGGGGTGCTAAAATTGCATTTTTTTTACCTAAATTTAAAAAATTATTTATTAAAAAACTATAGCGGACCTAACGAAAAATTTAGTGGATCTATACGGACCTAACGTAGACCTATCGATTAAGGTCATTTTCGACCTAAAATTCCATCGATGAGGTGCTAAGTTTGCACTGCTTAGTGGTTTATATCTTAAAAACAGTATAATTTGTATAATATTGTGGTATTATTAATCGTTGTCTATATTATAAGTCCTTTTGTTATGTAATTTTATTTTTACTATAACTTTGTTTTTTAGTATTAGTGTTTCTCATTTTTATACCAAAAACATTAAATTATATTGTTCATTACTTTACTTAAATTCTTTCACTGCCCAATGACAATTAACTTTATGATAAACTTTCAACATTATGTAGGTAAAGTATATTGTATACATATAAGACTAGGTATATTGATAACGTAGTTATTAGTTACATGTAAAATAAATCGATAAACTAATACCTATAGATTATAAAGTATAAAAGCATTTTCTCTCTTTTCCAAATTAATAATATTTCCATTAATGTCATATTTTTCGTATTTTTATTTCCTAAATTTATATTTATACTAGCTAACCTAGCGAACTTCGTACCGCCGTATTTTTTTAGTTTTGCGATAAAAATATTGCGGTCATTAATCGAAATAAAAAACATAATTACTTGTGTAAGATTTGTATTTGAACAGAAGTCGAGATAGCCCAGTGAGTTGTGGTGGGTTAAAATCGCAGATAGATAGGTAGGTAATAATTTTTGAGGAAGCAAGTTGCGTGTCAAGTGTCCTTAGTTAAAAGTGCGTAAGTACTTAATAAAGCCATCTTGTGCCTGGAGATAGAAGAAAAATTTAGAATAATGCGAACATTTGCGTAGAGCAAACAATTAATGCAAATCTCAAGGGAGAGATTTTTACAAATGTGTTTTAAACTTTTAAGTGGTGCAGTATAACTGATTACGCTCCAGTGACATTACAATTAATTGATTTTATTATTTTTTTGTTGAAGTAACCTTTATGGAGAAAAAAATTATGTTTAAATATTCGAAAATTACGCCTTTTGTGTGTAATTGAAGTAGGTACTTACTCCATAAATAAAATGATTTCCATAACCAACTAAATTAAAACAATTAATAACACCACTCAAAGACAGTCGTGTCAAATTTCGAATTAAATTTGACAATTTAAAAGTAAACCGAAAATTATTTGTGTTGTAAAAATAACAAAAAAATATATAAAATGAGTCAAAATAAAAGGTACAACTTATGTATTTGGAAACATTATTTTACGTAGAGCGTATTTCCATTTTATTTACATTTACAAATAAATGTCTAAATTCTAATAAAAATATTTTGTGAAATGATTTCAGGATTTGCAAATGCCCTAAAAGACTGCAACATATTTGCAAACACGCTAAAATAACAGAATGTAAAGATGTAGCTGAAATCATTGAGGCTTTAACCAACCAGGCTGAAAGTAAAGTGGATCTTTTACATTTTTATTACTTTATTTTTAGTGTGCCTATTACTAATTTTTATGAGTAAGATATTCTCTTTCCAGGAGGTACATTTATACTTAATCAATATTCTATGAATTTTATTATTATACTAGCAACCCGCTCCGGCTTCGTACGGGTGCAATGCTGATACTAACGCCCGATTTCCCAAAGGCGGATCAACGCAAAAATTAACTAATCATCTGTCAAATAGTCCGGGCTCCCTAATACATTTTTTCACTTGATTACTATCAAGCTAATTTTCTGGGAGTAGCTTCATTTTGATGAGACGAACAAAAATTTCCATTACGGAAACTCTCGATTGTGGTTGGTAATAGAGTTAGCAGGGTATAGAGCAGCAGTGAGCGTAGGACCGGGATAACGTACCACGCAATTTGTAGGACAATATTCTGTCTCTTAAATTATATAAATATTAACTAACTAAAAGAAAGAAAATCAGAAATAAAAACCAATTTACGGTGACCTTACGACTCGTCGCCTTGTCGTCGTCGGTCCCACGCTCACTGCTGCTCTATCCCCTGCTACCTCTGTTAGCTACCACAATCGAGAGTTTTCGTACAGGGAAATTTTGGTTCGTCTCATCATAATGAAGCTACTCCCGGAAAATTAGCTAGATAGTAATCAAGTGAAAAAAAATGTACTAGGGAGCCCGGAATTTTTGACAGATGATTAGTTAATTTTTGCGTTGATCAGCATTTGGGAAACCGGGCGTAAATATAAAATAAATATTTGCAATCTACGTGCAAAAAATGTGTTTTTTTAGGACATCACATTAGAAAACTTTAAAACTATCAGTGTTCCTCTACTATATTATGCATGTATTATACATATAAACCTTCCTCTGGAATCACTCTATTTACTAAAGAAAACCGCATCAAAATCCGTTGCGTATTTTTAAAGATCTAAGCATATATACAGACAGATAGACAGACAGCGGGAAGAGACTTTGTTTTATAATATGTAGTGATTATTTTATGCTTGTTAAGTACTTTGAAAATTGTTCAATATTTAATACCCATTAGATTGTAAAAATGCGTAAGTAAAAACCAAATTCAGTTGGGGCAGATCATAACTTCCTACCACTCTAGTGTGGCTCTAGGTGGGTGCGTGTACGCGGTGCCTTGGCATACTGGCGGTTGCGGTTTCGATTCCCGCTCAGGTTGGATATTTGTATAGCCTGCGGCAATTTTCTGTGTCGCTGAGTGATAAGTAGAGGGGATAGCTGCGCATGTGTACAATCGCGCACTCATGTGTTATCTCTAAACTATTAAACAGTATGGTGGATCTGTAAAGTCTTGTATTGTTTTTTTTTTTTGTTAAATTATTTTGTTTTATTCGATAGAAGTGACCCTTATGAGAACCTAGTACTCAATTCTTTGCATACGTATGTTTGAAGACTCTGTAAGAACCTTACGGTTATTTTCTACTGGTTTCCAGCGGAATCCCAAATTACTTATTATACGTCGAAGACTTCGCTCCGAACCTTTAAAATTAATATCTTCTTCCAGCTTTTTCTTCAACTTCTTAACAGTAGGCAGTCTGTTGTTCACTTTGTGAAAATTGTGTATAACTCTTTTTATAACACAACATTTATAAGGTTTCGTGCTTGACCTTTTTTTGCCAGGTGTTCTAAATACAGTGAGTAAATCAGACTTACTAGCTTCAGTGGAGATTTTTCTTACAGTAGAAACTGATACCTTTGTATCCGTCAGCCATTGCTGTCCGTTTTTGAATTTTTCTCAAATCATTAATTAAAGTGTTTAATTTTGTTGCAACGCCACCATTAACTTCGCTTTTTAATTGACTTAGAGAATTAATAAATCCATCAGTCTCCATTTTAAGGTAACAATGCTGAATGCACATCATATAACATTTTTCGTGCCTGTCTTTTTAAAACTTTACTATGTTTAGGCATTTTTATTAACAGAGAAAAAGTCCCACAAATAAAATAAACTTAAAACCCTGATACAATTTCAACGAAATAACACAAAAAAAAAACAAAATTCAAACAAAAATACCAACTTCCACAAATAAAATATACTTAAAAACAAAATTCAAACAAAAACACCAACATCCACGAATAAAATAAACTTAAAAACCTAATACAATTTCAACGAAATAACTCAAAACAAAATTCAAACAAAAACAGCAACTTCTACAAATAAAATAAACTTAAAAACAATATTAATAACGAAACTCTCAACAGCGCGACAATACTTAAGAAGTAAGCGGGACGATGATTCGCTGCGCGAGGCAAGGAACGACTGGAGAACCAATCACAGCTCGCGCGACCCTCCTGCGTCCCTGCCTCGCCCCTCCGATACCGTATTTCGTACTTCTGCGCAGAAACGGTCAGCGCCTTACAAACTTGCCGCGACCTATACGTGTACTAATACTTGTTTCGGGCCTGGGTCTCTGTGCTCGCGGGTCTCTCTACCGTTCATCGGAGATTTTGTTAAGCTGTCGGTCACGGTTGTTATCATAAACACCTTATAACGATACTAGTTATTAACGTCGTCACAGTGTAGGGAACATATCCACCAATCCGCAGTCGCAGCGTGATGGGTTAAACTTTGAACTTTCTACAGAGGGAAAGAGGAATCAATCAATCAATGAAAAGAATAAAAAAAAAAAAAAAAAAAAAAACTAGCATACGCTGACTATGGTCCTATTTTTGATTTTCCTTTTCAATGTAGTATTCTTGAACCTCTAATCCGTAAGCAGTGAAAAATTTTACTAACCAGAAATATCTTGTCGAGTCCTTTACTCCTCTGGCTTCTGCTCCGGCGATAGTACCTACGTACCAACTACCAACGACAACTGCTTTGATCAGAACAAACGATGATATCGTTAGGAATACATAGTAACGTTTTTTTATCTGTTTTAAATTCTCTTTAACATAATATTTCCAAATGCTATTTATCGATTTTTTTCAATCTTGCTTATCATGCATAATCGTGCCGGCTACGTATAAGAGTTCAAAGTGAGGCGGGTTGTCTCTCTTACTTGATTTCTATATTTATAAGTTCTGTTTATTGTAATACTTATAACTTATCACTGCTATAGGTACTTATATCCAGATCCTGAGATGAGAGACCATCACTTATAAATCTCTCTTGTAAATATTTTGACGCTGTATACTTTTGTATTGTATTGTTCTAATGCAGTGTCTTCGTTTTTGATTTTAGGTTCACAGAAAGTTCATAAAATAAAAACTCCACATTTCAAAACAAAACCATTCAAGCCACGACACTATAAGGATACGTGTGTTCCTATGGTTCCTTCAATGCATACAAGGTATCATAAGTATAAAGATAAATTATTTGATTTTTTTTAAAGTTTATAGAAATGTTCTTTGTTTTACTTTATAATTTTAATTATTTTCAGATTAAGATACATTGGCCATTGCTCTTTAGAGCCACAGAAAGATATGATGTCAAGGTAAATAAAATAGCTATAGGTACCCAACATCCGTAAACAACGTCAATGCAAATACATTTTTAATATCTTATTTTAGTTTAAATAAAAAGATTTGTAGGTTCTTATTAATCATAATAATTAGATACTACCTATCTCCTTTAAATTACCTTAGTATAAAAAATATAAAGGTAAAGGATACTTTGTTATTCGGTAGACAAGCATATTCTGGTTATGATTTTGAATCGTCAGAAGAGGAAGATGGTGGTGGTATTTTAAAAAAGAGAAAGAGAAAAGAAAAATATAAAAAGAAAGTACGATATTTCGACCTTCTACCAGGGGAGGTGTTGCTTCCGCCACCCGTACCAGTGATAAAACATTCGCCGTCGGATAAGTCTATTTTCAATGTACGTATTTTCTCAATTATTTAGTAGATACTGTACTTACAATAAAAGCGTCAGGGGCAATTCATAAATTACGTCACACGAATTGCACGATTTTATGACCCCTCGCCCGTTCTTGTTACAACTGGTCACATTTATTAGACCCCTACTTAGAGTGACCTGACGTCACATACTTTTCAATTTTGCACATCTGTTTTGATACATTTTTACCCGACTGCCAAGAAAGGGTTTTACAGAGTAGTACAAATTTGGTCATTCTTTTTTTATTGGAAAAGCTAAACCCCGAAGTTGATTGTCGCCTAGGAGGCGAGGAAGAAGCACTGTTCGTAGCTTGCTTGGCATAGGCATGGGAAAGAGCAGTCCACATTTTTTATAACTTCTTATTGTATTTTTGAAGTGAAACTTCTTTAGGCGCATGAGGGGTAAAATTTGAGCGACCGCTAACGAGGCAACGTCAGGGACGGACGGTCAGTAGGTACTTGGATGTGTGACCGCCTGGGAACACCGCGTGACGTCCTTTTTTAGGGTTCCGTACTCAAAGGGTAAAAACGGAACCCTATTACTAAGACTTCGCTGTCCGTCCGTCCGTCCGGCCGTCTGTCACCAGGCTGTATCTCAAGAACGGCGATAGCTAGAGAGTTGAAATCTTCACAAATTATGTATTTCTGTTGCCGTTATAACAACAAATACTAAAAACAAAATAAAATAAATATTTAAGGGGGGCTCCCATACAACATACGCGATTTATTGCCTATTTTTGCTCGATATCAATAAATGGTAAGAGGTAGGCACTTGAAATATTCACAAAATAATTAATTGTGTATTTAATTTAATAATATCTAAATAATAAAATTAAAATTAAAAAATTTGGGGGATCATACAACGAAAATGACTTTTTTGCCAATTTTTGCCCGATATTAAAATCAATGTACTGGTGTTTACCTAGCAATGGTACGGAACCCTTCGTGCGCGAGTCCGACTCGCACTTGGCCGATTTATTTTCAATGAGTTTTTTTGTATGATGATTTTTGTTTGATTTGACATGATGTGTGCTTTTTTAATTATTATTTTTTTTACTTATTTTTATTTGTTAGACAAGTCTGAATAGTCTTTAAACTAGTTCTTAGAATATTTATTTGGCTACTTGTTCGACTAATTCTTGGAATAATTACTTAACCAATTGTTTGAATAGTAAAGTTGTGGTTCGACACCTTTCTATATCTAGTTATTTGACCAAATATAGTCAAAATACAATTGTTTAATTTTATTACAAATTATTTCCTTACAGATTATTATTATTATTATTATTTTTTTGTATAATTTTAGGTACCGAGTCCTAAGACCAGTGGCGAAGTAATCCAAGCCCAAAAAGCAACTGTTGTATCAGAAGATTATAAACCACCTTTGCCACCGAAATCTGGTTATGAGTGAGTTTACTACGGGGATCACCTTATATTAAATTATGAATATTCTTATTTTTGTGCATTGCATTGGTGTTATTAACGAGAAAAATGACAATGTTATATTATTTTTTAGGCTATTCAAACCACATAGCGGAATAATAGTGAATAAAGAAAAGTCTTTCGTCCCCGACGTAGTACATATACCGGGTCCAAAAAAAGTTAGGTAAGATGACATAAATTATGATTAAATATTAATACATTAGTGGGTGTATAACATTAGGTACCTACGTACATAATTATATAGGTATATATAGGAGTACACTAAAAATAATTTTTAATTGTTTTTCCTGGAATAGAATGTACCTAATTATGTTAACGAGTGCGTGGGTCACACTTATTTGAAGTGGATCGATTACATTAATTTTAACGTATCTGAGATGGTTACATGTCGATACGGAATCATAACATATTAGTAATCAAAACATAAACACTGTTTCTACTACTTTTATTCGAAAGTATAAATTAAACTGTTACTGTTAGAAGATATTTGATAAAATATTTATATTTTATTCTTACAGTGATAAAGAGAAAAAACTACCGTGTCATAAAGGCGGGTGAGTCTTAAGTTTGAATTATTGATTCAGCCCGTAGGTAACGTTCTGCTGGCGTAGGCTTTTTTCTGTAGGAGATGGGTCAAAGCTTAACATATACATATAATACACATATAATAATCGACCACGATGCTCCACTGATTCGGGGAATCTATACCATCTATTTATATGAGTAACGATCGCTATCAAGTTTCGAATGTAAAAACCGGGACCGGCAACTTTACATACTCTACGTCTACGAGACTCGGTGGGAACTGGGAAGAGCCACAAGGACAGACACTCAGATCAGGAACAAATAGGTAGTTGCACAAATACAAGTTTAAGTAAGCTCGCAGAGGAAATCGAATACGCGACCGCCTTAATTTTAGGTTACTACACTCACCACTACACTCGAGCGGAGTTTTAGACTTAACCTTAAGTTTATTTATACCTGGATATAATTATTTATGTGTGTAATAGGTGAGTCAGTTATTTTAAATTATAATTAATATATTTTACAGGGTTTGCTACAGAAAAACATGCCATAGAAAGAAATGTCGGTAAGTAGTTATTCTTATAATTATTTCTTTATGTATTATAAGGAGTTCTTTATATTGATTATAAGTGTTACTGTCAAAACCCTCTTTAGCTAAAAAAAAAACGTTGTTATTTGTTAATTTGTTAGTTTTTACAGATAGCTGAAATAAGGCACTTAATAGGACCTATGCACACCTCGATTTTTAAACGCGCCGTTAACGCGCGTTTGTATCGGTACAAACGACGTGATACAGACGCGATACGCACGCAAGTCAGACGCAGCTTGTAGACCTTTGCAAACCTGTATAAATTGAAATACGCGTTTGAATCGATATAGACGCGCGCGTGTTTCGATACAGACGCGATGCAAACGCGCGTGTGTAGCGATACAGACGCGATGCAAACGCGCGTGTGTAGCGATACAGACGCGATGCAAACGCGCGTATGTAGCGATACAGACGCGATGCAAACGCGCGTGTGTAGCGATACAGACGCGCCGGTGCCGCGCGTTTGTGTCGATACAAACGACAACAAACTGCTCTGTAGGATAAAAGTGCGCCGTCGAGGAAAATTCAAACACCAATAACAGAAGTTAAGATTTACTTTTAATTTGACAATTTTGGTAGTTAAAGAACTGAAAACTTGTTTTTTAAAGAACTGAAAACTAGTTTTATCTTGTAGTATTTTTGACAGAAACACTATTATATAATTATGTAATGAATGACACAACAGCGCAGTGATACAGAATAGTTGACATTTATTTTCTGAACCTACATTTGATGCTTTTGTATACTTATATTACAGAAGGTACGCAGCACTTAGAAAACGTAAAACGAAAGGAAAATCTAGGTAAAGAAACACGCTGTTCATTTTTTTTTTAATTATAAATTCACTTTTAAAATAAAATGTAATAATAACGTATTAATCTAATTTGATTTGAACGAACAATTTAAGCTTATTAGGATATTTGCAAAAAGAATGGAATACGAAAAACATAAAGGTATCAATTAACTGACAAACTATGTTATAATTTAATTTTTTTCCATTAAATTATAATTCTTAATTTTGATAGATCTTTGAGAGATGTCCCTTATACAACATTGGGATCTATGGGCGAAATGTCAAGAGCTAGAGGCACTCAGAAACACTTAAAAGACGATGATTCTGTTTGTGGCCTTGATGATATACCAAGACCGGAACATGTAAGTGTCATAAAAACATGAAAGATTCAGAAGCGTATATATCGTACATCTAGCACAATATACGCTTCTGAATCTTTAAGCTTCTTCTTTTATCTTAATGGTATCTATTAATTAAATATTGCGCTAACGGTTGCTGGTTCGATCCCGCACATGACAAACATTTGTATTGGCCAAACAGGTGTTTGCCGTGGTCTGGGTATTTGTGCAGTCCTTGTGGGTCTCCCCACCGTGCCTCGGACAGCACGTTAAGCCGTCGGTCCCGGTTGTTATCATGTACACCTGATAGCGATCGTTACTCATAGTAGATAGTAGGGAATATATCCGCCAACCCGCGCTCTGATCCTTCTCCTACATGGGGAAAGAGGCCTATGCCCAGTAGTGGGATATTACAGGCTGAAGCGAAGGAATGGTCTGTAATATATGTAGGTATATGTATTTTCATAAATAATGCCTCTCGAATGAATCTTTCTGTTTAATATTTTTGACGTGACAACGTTTAATAAATCGATGAACGCCGGCGGCATGCACGAAAAATGAGGACTCATTGTAGCGTTACGCTCATTGTCCCGTTACGCTTATTGTACGCTTGCGCCGCACCTATCTCGCTTCCACTCGATTGGCCTATGCGTCCGAGGAGATGTTTTGTTATGACGTTGTCACGTTAAACTATTGTCCGTAAACCAACTTTACAGACAACCAATTTTTTTTTTGTATATTATATAGAATATGTAATGACAACACTGAATATGTTATTTTTCACTATTAAATTGTATTGGTATTTGGTACAAAGTAAAAACCAGTTAACAAGTTTATAGTGAAAAGAAACTACGCTCTACAACAGTAACGGAACAACTGACTTATACAGATTGTTTTAAAACATTAGTAGTTAATAGTAAGATATATATTATTATTTTTTTATTATCATATCAAAATTTTCGATCCAGCGGGATTCGAACCCGCACCTCCCGACATTCCGTGTCCGGTGCTTTAGCCGCTGAGCTATGGATCTATGTCCAGCTGGATCGAAATTCTTGATATGATTAAATTTTATTCGGTTTCGATTCGAACCCAAAATTTTTTGACAGGATAATAAAAAAACATTTTCGAATTTCCTCGTGTGGGAAACACAAAAATAAAAATAATACGATTCATTAAGATTTAATTTATTCACTTATAGGTCCGTATACCGGCCAATCTCAAACGCGGGACTCTACAAACTCATTCTTTAACAGTGTTACCGTGTACAAAGGAACGTAAACCAGAAATTCATTATGGGATACTAACTGGATCTTTTAACATGTACG
The DNA here is from genome assembly GCA_905220545.2 of Melitaea athalia. Lineage (NCBI taxonomy): Eukaryota > Metazoa > Arthropoda > Insecta > Lepidoptera > Nymphalidae > Melitaea > Melitaea athalia. The sequence continues at coordinate 12,320,735 of HG992185.1, read as the reverse complement.
ATGCAAAATTCAGTAAGTTATAACCGATTATTTGTAATTTATCACATGAAATTATAATCAATATGCTATTGACTATATATATATATACACTACCTGCCGCTTGGAACTTGGTTGCCGTTTAAGTTTACCGTTCTGCTTATATAAAAGTAGCACAATATTTGTAGATACAATGACGAAGATTCCTCAACAATTAAGCCTACAATGTGTTAAGAATACTTCTGTTTTATGATATTAATATATTATAAATATACCTACATGTTAAAGGTTATTTTGTTTTATAGGTGGTAGGTCTAAAGGACGACAAGCCCTTACAATGAGTGTCATGGCATATTGCTTAGCTTTTCATTATCATCCTAAGCAATGGACGATGAAGTTAGTTGATAACTTGATAGACGCTGGTGACCAATGGTATATTGTCGTATAGTAAATCCAAATATGAAATTACTAAATACAAACAATGTACTATTTATATTTCATATCTGACTTTAGGTATATACAATGCTTAGAAAAAGTCCATGATCATTCGGCGGTTCAAGGAATGTGCGAAGTTTTACCGTTTGGCAAGAAACAAACTTTGGTGTTAAACGGTAAACGAATGCAAGTTCTTCTCGGCGAGCCTGATATTGTAGGGTATACGATGTCTTTAGATCCCACAGTTTATAACCTTTGTAGAGGACTCAAAGCTTTCTTTAAAGACAATCGTGCTGGAATTTTATTAACCAGGTACTTAAAATTACAATAATACTTAGGAATAAGTTACTTGGAAATAAATTTTTTTTACTAAATCAAAGCTATTTTAAGGGTGCTAAAAGTCGTAATATGGAAGGATAGAATATGCTACTATATATTTGATCCAGCTGGTAGAGATTCTCGAGCATACTCCAATTTCACTAACGGTTGCGCAGCTCTTATTAATGTCAAGGACTTGGACGCGGTGGCAGAAGTTCTATTAGCAAGAAGTGTATTAGAAGATCAAAAATTTGTTTTGGCTTCAGTTAAAGTATTAAAAATGGTTGACGAAAAGTGTGATGAAGATTTTGAATCAGATAAAGAACTTACACAAACGGAAAAAGCTATGATGGGTTATAGAATTCTAAATGAAAATTGTGCCATTGTAAACGCGAATATGCATTTGGGCGATAAATGTTTCGAAGATGCTAAATACCGACAAGCATTGACAATAGCTGTAGTAGCAATGACTTATGCGAAAATTTCACCTCCCAATACATGGTTTTCTAAAACATTAGATAAAATATTACGTCTAGGCAATAAATTGTATGTAGATTGTGTTTATCCAAAAGTAATGATTGATATAACTATTGATAATATACCGAATGAAATCACGGTTGGTCCATATGCATGTGAAATAATCATATATCGAGAACGGGTTAAAGGACAATTGTTTACTACAAAAGAATGCCTACTTAATATACGGACAGGCTTAGAAGAAATCTTTAGTCACGAGTATAACAGTGGTATTTTAGAGTTCAACAATTATGTTCTAGCAGTGTGGAGACAAAAAGATATGTACTATTTGTTTGACCCATATCTGAGAACAAATGATGGGCTTAGATCATTCAAAGGTGGAAAAGCTTGTTGTTTTATGCTTTTAAACCCAGAAACAATGGCGGATGTTTTCACAAAGAACTGGGATTATTTACCAGCGACGACACAGTTCTGTATTCATGCATTTAAAGTTTTAAAACTGAAGAAAAAGGAACATAAAGTAATTAAAATATACCATTATAATAATATGGCTATTTGATTACGTAAACAAAGTTCACAAGTAGTTTTAAGATCTAATGCATTTAAACTTTTTTACATAATTTGCGTGTTGAAACTATGTTACTCTACAGACTTGTAGCATTAGTAGAGCTGCTAAGCAAAATTAGACCACCTACACACTTACTTATTTTAACGCATAATAATAATTCCAGGCTCAAATAATGTGTACATTGAGTGACGAACAGTTACCCGGTGTTAAGAAAGTGAAACGAAAAGTCTTGCCAATGAGTCAATCTCGTGGTGATGGTAAAGAGCTATTCCATGACGTCTTCCCCGTTGAAGATTTTAAACAAATTTCAGTTGGGGTGTGTATTTTTGTCAAGGAGTTCATCAAATTTTCATTAAACAAAACTACGTAATTGATTCTATTTTTGTACAATCAAGACAAATTATTAAAACAGCAAAGAGCCTAATGCTGCAGAGCGCTCTGCAATTTAAAAGACATTAAATTATTAAGAATTATCCACGATAAAATAAAATAAAGAATTTTAAAACTTAATGTATTTTTGATATTAGATACTTTTTTGAAGGATAAAATTGCTTTGGTATGATTAAGAATTAAATTAGCGGACTCCGCTCCTTTCCTTAATAAAGACTTAACGAAATTGGGGAAGTTTTGATGTCTGTATAATTAATTTAAGTAATCCTCCCTACACTTAATAATTTCTTAAATTTTTATATTTAATAATCATGAAAGTGATCAAGTCTTTATTTCGTTAACGAAGTACAGGTTCTCCTAATTTATTTATCAGTTTTTATAAATTCATCATTCTGCTTCAGCCGCAAGTTGATGAAGAACAAATGGGAGAAATAATTTCATTGGTTGATAGCATTCAAGAAGATTATCTTCCGCCAATACCCTTAAGATATAAAAATTTACCTCCAGAGCCGATAGCGGAAAAAATAGGTAGGTATTTACTGTCTTTCTAACAAATTTTTATCTATTTTTTGTTCAATTAGAAACAAAATAAAGAACAATGTTGTAATCAATAACTTACATTAACATTAATATTTAACGTGTATCTTGCAAATGAACCTTCAAAATACATATTGCACGGGGTACATGGTATTCGATACTGCTACGCCGGCGATTCAGCCTGTAAAACTGCTGGGCATAGGCCATAAGGACAGACATCCAAACAGGAAACAAATATTTGTACAAATAGGTAAAAATATCCATCCCAAGCGGGAATCGAACCCGGTGAACCGGTGTTTATTATTAGGTTTATGGCGTACCTATATGGCACACGCGCCACTACACCAGCGCGGTCGGAGTGTTACACCGTTACACATGTAAATATTGACCGTGCCTCAAGTGAACCTGGACTCGCCGACGGTGTCGGTGACGCAGGTGGTGCCGCCGTGGCCGCGGCCGCGAGACAAGACCGACGAGCCGCCCGAGCCCGACCCGGAGCCCGAGCCCACCCCTCCGCCCACTCCACCCCCTGCTCTGGTACGATCTTTATTGTACCAATAGTTAACAACTTTTTAACATATGATTTATTTTTGTGTTACCCACACATTAGGGAATATTAAACATTTTAATATAATATCAAAACACGACCGTTCCAGCGGGGTCGCTTTTAGAACCGAAAAATCATCATATCAAAAATTTCGACCTAACGGGTACATCGTTCCATAATTTAATTGGCTATCTACAGCACCGACACGGCCAGTCGGAGATGCAGATTCGATCCCCGCTGGAACGATCGATTTTTGATATGATATTTAAAAAAAAAACAACAACAGTTTGCTAATAGTGAAATCTTTACTGATTTCAATTATTGTATGATTTTTGAGACATACTCGGTAGTAAAAATCCTTAATATTTCTTAGCATGCTCAGGAGGCGAAATTAATCTTCCACACTGTTTCATTAGAAAAATGAATGATATGATCGATCAACTTCTTTATGACTGAATTGACTGATGATGATGTTAATATAGCATATGTATAGATATAACAGTCCAATTTGTGCGACATATTTCCAGCAATAATCTTTAAGATTTCTTTACATGCCAAGAAAATGCAGTGATGGAAGATTTTCGCATTTTGTTACTCTAGAATTGACTGATATGATCAGCAACTTATGATGATGTCAATTATGACCTGTGTAGTTCTTTATTGTTTCCCTAAGGTATCTGTAAATATTGATATGTAAAACAATGACAATGATAGAAAAAATTGGGTTAGCTTTTAGCGTTGATTCGGCCTGTATTAAGTTAGCTTGTGCTGTGTGCTACCAGCACTAAGCGCACAAATGTAGTAATGTTGTTATGAATTCCAAAAACTAAATATAATAAAACAATATTTCAAACAATATTTTTTCAGCCTCCAGAGGGCGCTGAAGAAGAGGTGAGTTTAAAGATAAATTCGTCAACATTCAAGTTCTATATGTCATAGTAACTATAGAGGTAGGAAGGAGGTAGGTACCGTCAGAAATTTATCAGTCATCTAAATTTTATTATGCGGCTAATTCATAACACTTTTTTATTTTTTTCTCTTTACATTTTCGTAATAGTTACTGACAGGTATGTTAATGTTTCAAAGCTGAGAAGTTTGTTTATTGTTTTAAAGCATTTAACTAAGGATATACTAACAATAGAACTTAACAATACAACTAATTGTTCTAAATTATTTTCGATTTGGAAAGGCTGTTAAAAATTAAATCACAGCTGTCATAAGAGCGAAGCAGTAACTGAATTTAACAGAATCAGCCTGTAAATATTCTAAAGCTGAACAAAGGTCACTTCACACTTCAATGGCACTTTAATGCGGTTTGGGGATATAATTTTGGTACCCTGACTAACAATCACTGTCAGCTGTCTGTGATAACAACCAGGACCGACGGCTTTGCGAAGGGCAGAGTAGACCGACAAAGACATTAATATAAATATTCTAGTTAATACTAAAATATTATCATGAAATTTATATTCTTTTTACCTATAAACGACCTAGGAGGAGGAAGAAGGTGACGAAGACGACGAAGAAGCGATTTCTAAGAAAAAGAAAGAAGAGGAAGAACGAAAGAGAGCTGAAGAAGAAGCTCGGAGGAAAGCCGAAGAACTTCCACCTCCTCTACCACCGCCACCGCCGTCGCCACAACCAGAACCAGAACTACCGGTTACTGTCACTTTTGTATACTTTTTAGGGAGTATTGCCTAAAGAGTAATAACGACACTCTATTACTATTTCTTACGTAGCTCTACTCTTTCCTGTATTAGTTTTTAAGCTTCCACGGTCACTAGCCATATAAACGTACTTTATTTTGCAATTTTAGTTAGCGCAACCAATACAAATTGTTGAAGATGAAGTCCAAACCATGCCACCTGTGAAGGTTGACCGCGAAGTTCTACTCACAGAAGATGCCCAATATCGATTTAAATTGAGACAAATCCGGAAGAAGATGACTCCACCTTTAGTAGAGACGGAAGTAGAAGTAACAGCTGAGGACGAACTTTCGAAACCGAGTAACTTTAAAAGCTTACCAGATAACACGCAAATAATAAGAGGAACGTCTGCAATAGCTGATGGAAAGACTATAGATATTTTACCTTTTGCTGCAATCATGGCGGTTGTTACTTCCTATAAGTATTCAGTGAATACGTGGACGGTAGGCTTAGTAAATTTCGTGGTGGAAACGGCAAATAAATTATATCAAAACAAAAAAGAAAAGTTTCAACTCGCCCCTGTTCATATTATACCGAAGATAGCCATTGGGCATCAAGTGAGTTTTAGTTAAATTCTTGTATTTCAGCTTATTATAACAGTAATTAAGGTGGATAGCAAAAGTTTTTTTTGCAAACATTGAGCCAAATAAGTCTTTTAATTTAAACTGCTGCTACTATTATAGTAGGTACCTAAAATAGGTATGTGTTTGCTTGCAAATATAAAAAAAAACCGACTTAAATTACATGGACTAGTAATACAACGTAGATCGACGAAAAAAGAGTCAAGTAAATACACATTACTAGCGTTAACTCAAAAAGTACTTGTCAGATCTCAATTACATTTAAATGGGACACGCACACGTGACACGCACCACCTTTCGATAAAAAAAAATCATCGAAATCATGCAACCCACTCAAAAGTTCTTGTCACATACATAAAAAATAAATAAATAAATACAGTCGAATAATACAACGTAGATCGACGAAAAAAGAGTCAAGTAAATACGCATTACTAGCGTTAACTCAAAAAGTACTTGTCAGATCTCAATTAAATTTAAATGGGACACGCACACGTGACACGCACCACCTTTCGATAAAAAAAAAATCATCGAAATCATGCAACCCACTCAAAAGTTCTTGTCACATACATAAAAAATAAATAAATAAATACAGTCGAATTGAATACCTCCTCCTTTTTTGGTAGTCAGTCAAAATTAGCTTATATTAAAGATATAAAAAGATATATTTAAAAAACTGCAATACAATTTTGGTATTTGAAGTTGGTTAATAATTTTTTTTTGAAAATATTTAAAATTTATATTTTAGATTTCCTTAAAAAATTTCAGGCATATCATGCTACTATAGACGTGGTTGGAGAAGGGGCGACGTGGCAACTAGAAGATGTTTTAACTCGAAAATATTTACCCAAATATGACAGAGGAATGATAACCACGGTGGCTTACAGCTGCGCATTTTTTAAAAGAAATAACCTGTATTATTTATACGATGCCAGTTCTTGTAATGCTATGGGCTTAAGAGAAAACAACAGTAAAGGAAAGGCGTGTTTTCTTCGATTCCAATCATTACATGATCTCGTAGTTAGGTAAGATTGAAAACAAATAAGTTTAAAGCAGTAATTGAATGATAGTAAATTGTTCTGTTAACGCAGTATATTAGCAGTGTTTGCTTTCCGCTCAGATTTGCGGCTTTAATTCCTCTCCTGTCTGTGAACTCTGAGGGTATTATTTATACATATTTATATCGCTTCAGCCTGTAATATCCCACTATTGGGCATAGGCCTCTTTCCCCATGTAGAAGGATCAAAGCTTAATCCACCACGCTGCTCCAATGCGGGTTGGCATATTTATATACCTTATACATTTCTTAAGAAAATGTAAAATAAATATGGGGGACGTAAGTCAGATTTTACTTAAAGCAAATCACAGTACGAAAATAAAAAAAATTCCTTTTTATGCTGAAAATGTATTATTATGTTCATTTTGGAATTTAAAAGATCTGATTCTGATGAGCTCTTCAAACTGCCAGATCGATTTTCACTAAACATACTTAAGGACTACCCCAAGGAATCTTCCCAAGGAAAAAAATAATCTACAAACACACAGTCAGAAATTGCTGTTAAAGCTTATAACTTCACTAGCCGACCCGTGCCCACTTCGTTGGGCGATAGTTATTATTTTTGTAATGCAAATATATAGTAAAGTTTTCATCTCACTCGCATTTCTCCGACTTGATTTACATAATTATACTATTATTTTTCGCTAAATTTTTTGTTCAATAACAATAAAATATAGCCTATATCATTCCTGAATAGTGTAGCTTTCTGTTAGTGAAAGAATTTTCATGATCGGATCAGTATTTGCCAAGATTACCCCCTACAAACAAACAAAGTTAGAAACTTTACCTCTTATAATATTAGTATAGATAATTATATAACTACCATATTTTTACTTCGGGTGTTAGTTTTCAGTATGTGTATTAAAGTTAATAGAGGAGGTAATCACCTAGTGGATAGTAGAGACTTCTAGACATTTTCATGAATCGTCATTTTAGTTATAAAATCAAGTTGATAATTTAAAGCTTACTGTTTACACTGTATAATTCTGGTATTTTGTTTTTAGAGTGTTATACAACAAAGATGGGAAAACTGAAGACCAACAATTTATACTAAGTAGAATAATAGTTAGAAGACTTTTAACTGAGCCAAGATTAAAATTACCTGAAGATTATGATTTCGCCACTGGAACACCGAAGTCTAAAAAGTCCAGATATTCACTTGTAGAATCTCCTAAAGGGTCGGATAAGAAGAAGTCATCCACTGTGACGACTACCGAGGCGAAGAGTGAAACATTAGTGGGATATCAACAAATTAATGGAGTTTATAGAATTGAAGGTACAACAGCCTTGAGCGATAGAAAAGCTAGTTCTGACGTAAAATCATGTCATTTTGTGTGCTTAATCGCTATGTTAATGGCAACAATGCACCCTATCCGAACATGGGACCAGGTTATGGTAGACACGTGCATAGAAAAAGGTTTAGAAATTAACGAAAAAGCTACAAATTTGAGCATTTGTGAGAAAAGAGTAATTAAAAATGTGATATTAGACGGTAAATTCGTTAATGTCAACATTAAAAAAATCATCGTTGTTAATGAAAACCCGGAAAAACGATTAGAACAATATTTGAAAGCAGTGCTGAATAGGCTCAGATATGTCATAATAAGATTTCCTACGTGTAGTATGGTAATTTGTCAGACCGAGGGATATTACCACTTGTTTGATCCATACCCGCCACCCGTTGAAAAAGCAGAACCAAAGTCGATGAAAGAGGATAAAAAGAAAAGTAAAGATTTCGTATCATCTGCCGCACCTCAAAAATTAAATGCAGTCGCTGGCTGGACACTATACGGCTCCATTGATTCACTAATACACAGAATAAACAAAGTAGTTGCAGTTACGAATTCTCCAGAATTTTATACATTTGAGTTAACTTCTATTAAAAATGCTCCACGCCGTTCGGCGCTCAACTACAGGCTTAGTCCTCTTTTCAAGCCGGACGTTAATCCGAACTTGCAATACTTAAAACGAAGAAGAATTCGTCCGATTGTGGACGAAAAGATTTACTGGCTAAATATTGAGTCTGTACCTTGGTCTCGTATGAATACAGTAAACGATCTAGGTCTGGATAGAAAAACTCCTAAAACTATGTGGAAGGATTGGGATATTGAATTTCCCGGAGATCTTTACTCCCTTTGGGGAACTATACATCCTCTGGATGCGAAATTTGAAGAGGCTCATCGTGGGAAACAATATTTAGCTATATGCGTTATCGCCCTTGTAATGACAAAGGCGTGTAACCTGAGTGCCTGGACTAGTAGTTTCTTAGATGGTATAGTTGAATCAGGGGATAATTATCACAAGAAATGTCATGATAAAATTTCTGGCAATAAAAACCACGAAATCAATCTTAATGACTTAGAGACAAAATATGATGAAATGTATCCTTATTCGTTCACAGTTAATTTCGATAAGGTTATATTCGGATTCTTGTATAATATTTACCCTGACAGATTTAATCTTAGCAAGGCTTTAGTTTACTTTTTCGAAAATAATTCTTTAGGAATATTAATGAGTCCCGCAAAAAACTTAGCATTTGGTAAATTGGATAATTCGTATTTTATGTTTGATTGTCAGACTTATGGATTACCAATATTTAGCCCTGGTCAAGGTGCCTCGTACATATTAAAATGCGAAAGTCTCAATAGATTGATATACTGTATAACAGTAACATTGAATATTAGGCGACATGGACAACAATTTCATTTGTTTAGTGTAAATGTGACCCTGTCTGAGAAAACTAAATAAAATTATTACATACAACAATTAATTTCGTATTTATTTACTTCTAATTATATAAAAGAGTTACCCACCCACTGACTCATCACGATATCTCTGGAACCATAAGGCGTAGAGACTTGAATTTTGGTAGGAATATTCCTTTCACCGAGTAGAGGTCAGCTAAGAACGGGTTTTACGATATTTCACCCCTAAGGGGGTTAAACGGGGGTTGGAAGTTTGTATGAAAGTCCTATGTTTTTGAAGTAAGAGACTTGAAATTCAAAATGTATGCTCTATAGATGGTGTTGAGGTGAACTAATAATGTATTTTGAGAAATCAACCCCCTTTTGGGGTTAAAACAGGGGATGATAGTTTGTATGAAAGTCCAATGAAAAATACACGTACAAACTTGAAATTAGGCAAGTAGGTTCCATATAGGGAGTAGACATCCGCTAAAAACGGGTTTTATGAATCTCCACCCCCAAGGGAGTAAAACGGGGGTTGGAAGTTTGCATGAAAGACCTATGTTTTTAAAGTAACAGACTTGAAATTCAAAATGTATGCTCTATAGATGGTGTTGAGGTGTACTAATTTTGTATTTTTAGAAATCAATCCCCTTTTGGGGTTAAAACAGGGGTTGGTAGTTTGTATGAAGTCCAATGAAAATTACACGTACAAACTTGAAATTAGACAAGTAGGTTCCTTATAGAGAGTAGATATCCGCTAAAAACGGGTTTTACGAAATTCCATACCTAAGGGGGTTAAACGGGGGTTGGAAGTTTGTATGAAAGTCCTATGTTTTTGAAGTAAGAGACTTGAAATTCAAAATGTATGCTCTATAGATAGTGTTGAGGTGTACTAATAATGTATTTTGAGAAATCAACCCCCTTTTGGGGTTAAAACAGGGGATGATAGTTTGTACGAAAGTCCAATTAAAAATACACCTACAAACTTGAAATTAGGGAGGTAGGTCCCTTATAGGGAGTAGATATCCGCTAAGAACGGGTTTTACGAAATTCTATACCTAAGAGGGTTAAACGGGGGTTGGAAGTTTATATGAAAGTCCTATGTTTTAAGAAGAAAGAGACTTGAAATTTAGTAGAAATATTCCTTTCGCCGAGTAGAGGTCAGCTAAGAACGGATTCTACTAAATTTTACCCACAAGAGGGGGTTGCGGGGACGTTAACCATAGAAAATTGAACCATAAGGCGTAGTGACTTGAAATTCAAAATGTATGCTCTATAGATAGTGTTGAGGTGTACTAATTTTGTATTTTTAGAAATCAATCCCCTTTTGGGGTTAAAACAGGGGTTGGTAGTTTGTATGAAGTCCAATGAAAATTACACGTACAAACTTGAAATTAGACAAGTAGGTTCCTTATAGAGAGTAGATATCCGCTAAGAACGGGTTTTACGAAATTCCATACCTAAGCGGGTTAAACGGGGGTTGGAAGTTTGTATGAAAGTCCTATGTTTTTGAAGTAAGAGACTTGAAATTCAAAATGTATGCTCTATAGATAGTGTTGAGGTGTACTAATAATGTATTTTGAGAAATCAACCCCCTTTTGGGGTTAAAACAGGGGATGATAGTTTGTACGAAAGTCCAATGAAAAATACACCTACAAACTTGAAATTAGGGAGGTAGGTCCCTTATAGGGAGTAGATATCCGCTAAGAACGGGTTTTACGAAATTACATACCTAAGGGGGTTAAACGGGGGTTGGAAGTTTATATGAAAGTCCTATGTTTTTGAAGTAAGAGACTTGAAATTTAGTAGAAATATTCCTTTCGCCGAGTAGAGGTCAGCTAAGAACGGATTCTACTAAATTTTACCCACAAGAGGGGGTTGCGGGGACGTTAACCATAGAAAATTGAACCATAAGGCGTAGTGACTTGAAATTCGGTAGAAATACTCCTTTCGCCGAGTAGAGGTCAGCTAAGAATAGATTCTACGAAATTTTACCCACAAGAGGGGGTTGCGGGGGCGTCAACAATGGAAAATTGAACCATAAGGCGTAGAGACTTGAAATTTGGTAGGAATATTCCTTTCGCTGAGTAGTGGTCAGCTAAGAATGGATTTTACGAAATTCCACCCACAAGAGAGGGTTGCGGGGGCGTTAACAATGGAAAATCGAACCACAAGGCGTAGAGACTTGAAATTTGCTAGGAATATTCCTTTCGCCGAGTAGAAGTTAGCTAATCGGATTTTACGAAATTCCACCCACAAGAGGAGGTTGCGGGGACGTTAACAATGGAAAATTCCCGTTTTTAAACTATAGCTCCTATCGACTCCAAATTTGGTAGTAATCTCCTATATGTGATGTAGAAATGAACAATGAGCGCATTTTATGATAATTCACCCCCAATAAGGATTACGGGGGTAGGCGTTAACAATGAAAATTTTAAATTTCCGAGGTTAATAGAAGATAACGCTTAATGAAATAACTAAGTTTGCAAATGTGTGTTGTAATATTTTGTTATCACTGATAGCTATAAAATATCACTACATAGTATAAAACAAAGTCGCTTCCCGCTGTCTGTCTGTCCCTTTGTATGCTTAGATCTTTGAAACTACGCAATGGATTTTGATGTGGGTTTTTTTTATAAATAGAGTGATTCAAGAGAAAGGTTTATATGTATTATACATGCATAATATAGAAGATAAACACTGATGATTTTAGAGGTTTCTGATGTCGTAAATAAATACATTTTTTGCGCTTTCATTGCAAACGCTGGCGGAACCCTACGAGATAGATCAAAATAATTTACTACAGTATTGTATAACTTAAAAAGGCCTACAAAAAAGTCCAAGATGGTTTATGTATATCTCTTAGGGATAACTCACAATAACCATTTTTTATTTATTATTTTCATTGGTGAGCCGCGGCCGTGCAACATTTTTTTTGAAATTCTTTGTTCGTACTTTAGTCGGTATTAGGAATAGTTTTTAACCGCATAATTATAGTAAGTACATTAGGTTGGATAGGATTAGGCTAAAACCATAATTTATCAAGTCAAGAGTAACCTCTAAAGAAAACATGTTTGTACTGAACTTGTGTTGAGTTAATGACAAAAAAGCTGTGAACTTTGTTTATAAAGACATTCTGTAGTATATTTAATATCAGAATTTCACCCGTGCGAAGCCGGGACGGGTCGCTAGTTAATAATAAAAGATAATTTAATGTAAATTCTAAAAAAGTTAAAAGTAATAAACCTTTTTAAAAAACAAGCTTCTATTTGAATGCGCTAAAACGAAAATAAAAAATTTTTTACTTTAAAACTTTTACTAGGTATCTAGTTATAAAGTCATTATACACATAATCTATATGATAGAAAAGCTTGTCTAGCAAGTTAAATAAAAGCTTGTAATAAAGAATTATTATTATAAAAAATTCAATACAACTATATTTATTTATACTCCTTGTTTAATAGTTTACTTTTAATTAGTTAAAGCGTTAAGTAGGTTAACTAAGTTGTATGTAAGTATTTAGGTGTTATAATATAGGTATATGATGTCGTATTTCTATCTTTAATCTTTATTCTCTACAAATAAAGAAAATTGGAGTGTCTGTTTGTAATATTAAAATAACCGCTTTTTACTATATGTATAATATAATGGATGATACATGGTACAACCAAAATTACATTTTTTACAATTTTTGCCTGTCTGTCTGTTTTTCCGGCTAATCTCTGAAACGGCTAGACTGATTTTGAGATTTTATTTTAGAAATTAATTTATTTTGTAACTGCGAACTGAACAATAGCTTTTTTGTTAAATTCCTTGCGGACAAAGTCGCGGGCACAGCACAGCTAGTAATAATTAGCTATAAGGCTGATGCCTGGAGATTTGCGGGCAGCGGGGCGGCAGCGGCGGCGGCGCGGGAGCGGCCGGATCTTATGCGTACAATCAAATGGACCGACCCTCGAAAACAGCGGCGTGGCAGCGCGGTGCGGTAGCGGGCAGCGAGCGGTGACTCCAGTCAAGCGGTGACCGCCCGCGCGTCAGCATTGCAGTGTTGTTGTGTGAGCGCAACGGCAATATGTATATACGCGAGCGACAAAGACAAAAGATGAGGGGTTTCGAGAACGGGCCGTCGTCGTTGCCCGCGCCGCTCCCGCCCCGCCGCCCGCAAATTTCCAGGCACCACATTATTACTAGTTGAACCCAACTGCCAAATAATATTTCTCTAAATGTCAGTTTAGCTTTGAGAAATCTTATATCTCTTCTCTATCTACAGGATGTGTCGTAAATCGTGGATAATCCGTTAACTGGGGGTAACCCTGATGTCGAGCTCCAAGAAAATGTACTTTATATTTCAGGGTTGCCAACACTGTGAAAATTGTGAATATTTTTGTGTTTTTTCAAAAAATTCCTACCGCGACTAGTAATTTGGTCATAGTTTTTACAAATTAAGGTATTTTAATTTAATTTTTATTTTATTTTACTCGGGAATACTTGTACTATCTAACGAAATTACTATTTCAGGCATAATTTATTCTAAACTTATGAAAATTAGCGTTAGAAGTTTTTTTTTATTTTTATTCGTTACTTTTTGTCAAGATTTAAATATTGATTGTGAAAAAAAAATGTATGGCACTAGAACTGCCCAGTATTTAAAAAGAATGCTTAGTTTGTGTAGTTTCTAAAAAAGTATAACAATGAGTGCTTGACAAGCAATATTTTTTTGTAGGAGCGAAAGAACTTATCACGGTCGGTAAGTTCGTTTTGTATCATTAGTATTTGTGTCACTTAAATGTTAGGATAAAGAAAAAAACAAAGATTTTTTTAGTAGAAATGCATTTATTACATAAAACTAAATGTTCAAAATGTCCTCCATTGGCAGCAATGCAGGTTCGGCATCGCCTTATAAAAGATCTTTTGATACGGCGTGCATAGCCTGATACTTCAATTTCACGAGTGGCTAATATATTGCACACATGTGCGCAATTCTTCGATTGTCGACACTGCTTTAGTATAAACTTTTTCTTTAATGCATCCACCAATAAAAAAAGTCCAAGGGGGTTCAGGCCAGGCGACCGTGGTGGCCATAAAATTAGACCCAAGCGCCCAATCCATCTAGGATTGGGCGCTTGGGTAACACAAAAATATTCACAATTTTCACAGTGTTGGCAACCCTGAAATAAAAAGTATATTTTCTTGGAGCTCGACATCAGGGCTACCCCCAGTTAACGGATTATCCACGATTTACGACACACCCTCTATATATAAATGAATCGCTCAATGTGTTGCTAAGCGCAAATCTCGAGAGCAGCTGAACCGATTTTCCTAATTCTTTTTTTATAATATTCCTTGAAGTACGAGGATCGTTCTTACGGAGAGAAAAATTTGAAAAATTCCCTGAAAAAGGCCAACACTTCTATATTCCCATACAAAAGATTCGTAATAATTCTTAAAAGTCAATTTTAAATACCATACCATAAAGTTTACCTAAGTGTTACTTATTCCGGGAAGGACAAGTATTAAAAAAATAAAAAATTAAAGAATCGACTGTTAGGTCGTACGAAGTTAGCCGGGTCAGCTAGTATAATTATATAAAAATCTTGTGTCACGATGTATGTTGCCAATAAAGTCCAAAATTACTGAATCAATTTTTATTAAATTTTGGTCCAACTTAGGGTAGGTAGTTTTTATCCTAATTGGACCCGGTAGGTGGCGCTGCTATCTGAACCAATTTTTATCAAATTTTGTAAGCATATCTGTAATTTGGTCCAACTTAGGAGATAGGGTAGTTTTTATCCCAATTGGACCCGGTAGGTGGCGCTGCTATCCAGGGCCGGATCTACCATTGGCTTTTTGGGCTTCAGCCCAGGGTCCCGTGGATTCAAGGAGCCCCTAACTAAGTAAATTCAAAGTCAAAAATAGACGACAATGCGAAAAAATCAATAATTTTATTAAATTCTTTATTCTTATATTACTTCGCGAACTGACAGTTAACATTAAACATTTATCTCAACCGTGATCAAATTTGGTGGGCCCCTAATTAGTATTAGCCCAGGGCCCCCTGACCTCACGGTCCGGCCCTGCTGCTATCGGTATGTAAGTAATCAAATTTGGTAGCTGTTTTCCGGGCACGACAACGTCTGCCGGGTCTGCTAGTAGTAAATAAATATCGTCTTAGCATCGAAACAAGTCCACTGATGACTGTGACCAAATCATGATGATGATGATTCAGTCTGTAACATCCCACTGCTAGGCCTAGACCCCTTTTTCCATGTAGAAGGGTCGAAGCTGAATCCACTACGGTGCTCCACTACGGGTTGACGGATATATGCTCTACTGTGAGTAACGATCGTTATCAGGTGTCTAACAACCAGACCGACAACTTAACTCACCGTGATACGCGGTTGTCTACCAATAGACAACCAGACCGGAATTAAATATTTGAACAAATACAAAAATTCATTCAGCTGGAATCGATCTTGTGAACGCCGGTTTTAGGCACCTATACCTACGCATTACTACACCTAAGCTGTGCCGATTAAAAATATGTACATATTTGAGAATGCTAAGAAAAATGTCAATATGAGGCAGATTATTTGATGATTTTTATCATTAACTTTAATAGTCCCTGTCATTAACAGAATAATATAATAATGGTCTAAGAGACGTGGAAGACCTTCACCGATCTGATAAATCGATGAGACATATTTTTTATCAAATATAATTTATAAACAAATATGCCTACCTATGATTAACGGTATGATCTACGATCACCAACTCGCCTGCCCAGCGTGGTGACTATAAGCAAAACTACCATGGGTTCGCGCCATAAATTCCGGCCCCCAGTTCCCGGCAGCCCCACTATTCCCGACTACGGCAGCGGTCGCGGTAACGGTGGGGCAGAGGGTGCTAGGAATCACCGGGGTACGGGAGGCTTCCACTTAAAAAATCCTACAATTGGCTACGTACAATGGATGCACGATAGGGCTGGACCATCACCTCACCGAGCTCGAAGTGGAACTAAGTCATATTAAGTGGAGCATACTGGGATTGTCTGAAGTCCGAAGAGAGGGCGAGGACACGATGATCCTGGACTCCGGGCACTTATTCTACTTCCGTGATGGTGATGGGCTTTCCCAGGGTGGCGTCGGTTTTCTGGTCCACAAGACTCTCACTAGCAACGTTGTGGAAGTCAGCAGTGTGTCGACCCGGGTAGTGTACCTTGTACTTAAACTCACCGACAGGTACTCCCTGAAAGTGATACAGGTATATGCGCCGACCTCGACACACTCTGATGATGAAGTCGAAGCCTTATATGAAGATATCGCAAAGGCTATACATGGCACCACTTCGACCTTCTACAAGCGTTGTTATGGGAGACTTCAACGCTAAAGTGGGAGTACAAGACCGCGACGAATCGGGAATCGGACCACACGGATTGAGGCACAGGAATCGCAGGAGGCAGATGCTTGTCAACTTCCTCGAAGCGGAGGGGCTCTTCTTGATGAATTCATTTTTCGAGAAGAAGCCCCAAAGACGTTTGACATAGCAAAGCCCCGATACTGTGACAAGGAACGAGATAGATTTCATCATAGCGGAAAAAAGGCATATATTCAGAGATGTCTAAGTGGTTAATAGGTTTAATACCGGCAGCGACCAGCGGCTATTACGGGGCACTCTTAATGTATGCCTCCAAAAAGAACGGGCCCTCTTGATGAAATCTACTCTCCGACCTACGCTGCCCCAAATACTATGTGGCTCCGAGCAGTTCCAACTGGAACTCCAAAACCGATTCGATTCGCTGGAAACCACTAGCGACGTGGACGAAATGACCGACAACGTGGTGAAGACGGTGCAGTGTACATTGGGTCGTAGACACTTTCCACCGACGAAGTCAGCGAAGAAGTCTAAACTTTCTCCTGAAGCCTTGCTGCTCAATCAGCTTCGCCGGAACAGAAAGCTCTCTTCAAAAGGATAGGGAAACTTGTACGCCAAGACCTCCGCTGCTCAAATACGAGAGAGATCACTATACTATTATACTCTACTATTGAGCAGAATAGGGGGTCCAAAGTTTTCTAAAGACCATTGGGGAGAAGCCTTCTTGCGAAGCTCAAAACAGCGGATGGCAGAACCATCTGCTCTCGCCCTCAGATTCGAGAAGAGGTCGAGAAGTTTTATGGACAGCTCTACTCGTAGAGCGCACGCAAGCCTGAGACTAAGGGACACCGAAGATCCACGTGCACCATTGTCGCGCCATTATTTGGAGTATATCCCGGACTTCGAAGTAGACGAGATTAGTGCGGCGCTCGGGCAGCTTAAAACGGGAGGGCCCCGGGGGATGACGGAGTTGCAACTGAGCTACTTAAAGCTGCAGGGCGACCTGCCCTAAAAGCCTTGGCGAGACTCTTTAATGCCGTCATCCACCGAGGTACCACACCGGAGGCATGGTCCAGGAGTGTGGTGGTACTGTTCTTTAAGAGAGGCGACAAGTCTCTGTTAAAGAATTACAGACCGATCTCACTTCTGAGCCACGTCTATAAGCTGTTTTCGAGGGTGGTTACGAATCGTCTCGCCAGAAGACTCGACGAATTCCAACCACCGGAGCAGGCTGGGTTTCGAAAAGGCTACAGCACCGTAGACCACATTCATACTGTTCGGCAGGTTATACAAAAGACAGAAGAATATAATCAGCCGCTGTGTATGGCATTTGTGGACTACGAGAAAGCCTTCGACTCTGTCGAAACCTGGGCTGTCCTGGACTCTCTGCAGAGATGTCATATCGACTGGCGATATATTGAGGTACTGACATGTATGTACGACGCGGCGAAGATGACCGTTAATATCCAAGACCAGAGAACAAGACCCATTTTCCTCCGGCGTGGGGTAAGACAGGGAGATGTAATATCACCGAAACTGTTTACCACTGCGCTGGAGGATGTCTTTAAGACCTTGGATTGGGGGGAACGAGGCATCAACGTCAACGGCGAATACATCTCTCACCTTCGTTTTGCCGACGATATCGTCATCTTTGCGGAGACGTTGTATGAGTTAGGACGGATGCAGTGGCGTAGCTACCTTGGGTGGCACCCGGTGCGGAAGTTGGTGGTGTCACCCCATCGAAAGTAAAAAGCAATAAATTTTATATGATAAAGGACATGGATGATTTATTATTTATAATATTGAAGAAATAACAAAACACAATAATAATTAAGACAAAAAAGGAATTGTTACACAATTAAAATTTCTTCTTTCTAGCTTTGACAGCTGCAAACTCAGCAATAACTTCATCGAAATTTATACATCGAGCTGAGCTAGTGCTAGTGGAGGAATCCCCGAAAAAGAAATTTTTGTGCTAGGGTTTTTTTATTTTTGAAGTGAAACTTCTTTAGAATCGTTGTGATTTCAAATCGGAAGGCAACGACAGGGAAGGTCGCGCTGCACGCTGCTAATTTTTAATTAGTTTGCCAAAGAAGTTTCACTTCTATCGTGTGTGAATCGCACACACACCTTTTTTTGTTTGTACCTTGTTCTTAAAGTTGAGAGACCGGGTGGGTGTCACCCCAAAAAAGGTGACACCTGGGGCGGGCCGCCCCCACCACCCCCCCTACGCTACGCTACTGGACGGATGCTGTCCGACCTAAAAACGAGTCCTCCCGACGAGTCGGTCTCGGTATGAACTTGATGGACAAAACGAAAGTTATGCTTAACACCAAGTCATACCGAGATCGATATCGGTCGATGGTACCCTTCTCGAAGTTGTTCAGGATTATGTTTACCTAGGCCATACAATCCAACTAGGCCGCAACAACTTCGAGAAGGAGGCCGATAGGAGGATCCGGTTGGGCTGGGTAGCATTTGGCAGGCTTCGCCGATTCTTCACTTCGAAGATTCCGCAATCCTGGACAACAAAAGTCTTCGAACAATGCGTCATGCCTGTGTTAACATACGGAGCCGAGACGTGGACACTGACGAAGAGACTGGTCCACAAGTTTAAAGTCGCTCAACGTGCAATAGAACGGGCTATGCTTGGGGTTTCTCTCAAGGATAGAATTACAAATGAGGCTATCCGCAAGAGAACGAAAGTAACCGACATAGCCCACAGAATTAGCAAGTTGAAGTGGCAGTGGGCTGGTCACTTGTATCGCAGGACCGATGGCCGCTGGAGCAGACGTGTCCTGGAGTGGAGACCGCGTCTTGGCAAACGCAGTGTGGGACGTCCTCCAGCCCGTTGGACTGACGATCTACGTAAGATTGCCGGCGTAGGCTGGATGAGGATTGCGGAAAACCGGGATGTCTGGCGCGAACTTGGGGAGGCCTATGTCCAGCTGTGGACTGCGATAGGCTGATGTGTATGTATGTGTATGCCTATGATAACTTGCCTATCGAAAAGTGGTCAAGGTTTTTGTTTCTTTTTTTTCAGTTTTTGCAGGCAAGCCTATATTATATGATTAGTTTTGTAATTACAGTATCTTACCTATGATATCAATTTCGATTCGAACAGATCGATATAGTATCGAATATAGGTATATTTTGACCTTCCTGTTCACGTCTACTTGCCAGCTAGCCATGACCAAAAATAAGTAGGCAAGCCTATCTAGGCATATTCTGTGTGTTAAAAACTATCAATTGATATAAAACTCATTCATTAATCATATGAGTCAAGGTGATGAAAAAAAAATTAATTAAAATTAATCAAATTAAAAATAGCCTTGACCACTTTTCGATAGGCAAGTTATCATAGGCATATTTGTTTATAAATTATATTTGATAAAAAATATGTCTTATCGAGTTATTAGATCGGTGAAGTTCGATGTTCTACGTCTCCCCTACTATAATGTTGTACCCAAAAATCTGTATACAGATACATATTAGCAATTAGATCGAGCAAATAGACATCAAGTTAAATATGTGATAGAATGATGTACCTTAGCATTAAGATGAATGTTTACCACTCGTAATGTCGATGACACTGATGTGTGATGTCTGATAACAACAAATACTAAAAACAAAATAAAATAAATATTTAAGGGGGGCTCCCATACAACAAACGCGATTTTTTTGCCCTTTCTTGCTCGATATCAATAATGGCAAAAGGTAGGCATTTGAAATATTCACAAAATACTCATTTGTATTTTTACTTTAATAATAAATGATTCACGATCACGATCACGATTCAGCCTGTAATATCCCACTGTCGGGCATAGGCCTCTTCCCCATGTAGGAGAAGGATCGGAGCTTAATCCACCACGCTGCTCCAATGCGGGTTGGCGGATATATTCCCTACTATGAGTAACGATTGCTATCAGGTGTACATGATAACAACCGGGACCGACGGCTTAACATGCTCTCCGAGGCACGGTGGGGAGACCCACAAGGACTGCACAAACACCCAGACCACGGGAAACATCTGGATGGCCAATACAAATGTTGTCGTGTGCGGGGATCAAACCCGCAACCGCCAATCGCAATCCAGTGCTGTGACCGCTGCGCCAACGCGTAAATGATTAAATTTAAATAAAATAAATATTTAAGGGCATACAAAAAATGCTATTTTTTGCCTATTTTTGCTCGATATCAATAAATGGTAATAGCTAGGCGCTTGAAATATTCACAAAATACATAATTGTATATTTACTTTAATAATAAATAATAAAATTAAAATAAACAAAAATGTGACTTTTTTGCCACTTTTTGCCCGATATTAAATAATTATAATTATATCATTAATGAAATAATTCATATTGGTCATTTCATTAAAAAATATTAAGTATGAAGATTTTAAATTAATTAGCTTCCTTTTTGCATTAGTAAATTTCTTTGAAATAATACCAAATTGGATTAAAAGAAAATACATACATAATGGTTTCCTGTATGTTTATTTAATTAAAAAGCTATATCATTAAAACTATTTGGCTGCCATTATTCATGAAAAAGTTATAACCATTGACGCCTGATGGCAAACTTATAATGGAAACTAAGAAGTGAATTTACATGGACTGATAGTTTCATATTTAAAAAATGCCACAGAATTAAGCTATGTATGTAGTTTTTAAAAAGTAAATTATTAATTATGAGTGTTTGCCATACAAGAAATAACTTTGTTTTAGTAATTTTATGTATGACCTATGTATCAGATTCAATTTAATAGCACCCCAATTAGGTTCATTCATCACTTTTTTCTCACTAAAACAAAGTGAGAATGCATAAAATAAGATTTAAATTGCAAGCAAAATTAGAATATAATATGTATCTTAGTAAATAAATAGTTCTCAGAATTAAAATTTTAGCTTCAAATACTACCAATTTTGGTGAGTATGACTCAACATTTTGGCCAACTATTTTCACTTCCATCATAGAACTAACCTAACAACTTATGTTGATTAAAACACTATCTGTTCGTGAACTTTAAATTAACATTTTCTTAAGTTTACATTGATGTGTTTATTGTAATTCTAAGCAATCACTCAGTGTAAATGAAAAAATATATTTTTATATGATTTTATTATAACTGTAAAAACCTTAATATAGGTACATAATGTACTGAATTTTTAAACATAAGCTTTAGCACTACAATAGGTTTCATTCAAGATCAGGTAGGTTCTCATCGTCAGAATCGCTCTCTAGATCGTCAAATGAGGGTTTTTCGGCTTTATCACCGGCACCACCGCCCATCGACCGTAGCATCTCCTCGATGTCATAATTATTACCGCCACCATCCTCATCTTCATCATCTTCGTCTTTCCATTTGTTAAAATCTATTTTAAGGTAATGAGGCTTCTTTTTGTCTTTTGTTAATGAAGGCCAATAAGGCGCGTCCTTCTTTTCTTTTCGGAGCACCATTTCTACACAGCGACCTTTATTTACAAAGCCGCTATTTTCTGGAACCACGGCATCATATAGTGGAATTGTCACCTCGTGGACCTTTTTATCTTGCGCATTAATGCCTTTGAAGTAAATTGAATCTTTTTCTATTTTAATAGCTGGGTCTTTGCATTCAACGCTAAATGTAAGTAAAACGTCTTCTTTCCGTTGTGCCCACAGTACTGGAGGAGGGACTGGTATTTCTCCTGACATATTTAATTCGCACAATTTATAGCACACAATATAATATTCAGCACGTGAAAAATTGATCAAACGCGAACTACACTACAGATATCACGATTCAAATTGCGATGATTGAAATTCTATGCACCAGTCGCCGACTCGCAATCGCAAATTCATTTATGGAAAACTGGGTTGCCATAGAAAAATTGATTGGGCTTGGTAGAATGGTAGTTAGTAACTTGGTAGTTGATATGAGTGAGTAGCTGCTGAGTACTACTGAGTACTGAGATTCCTTTTAAAAAGCTGTTAAAAATTTAGTTGACATTATTTATTTAATTAGATTATTAGATTGTATTGAGCCATTTGAGATAAACTATTAATTTGTGTATAATATAAGTAGTTTATATTGTTGGGTTTTTTAAAAACAGATACTAGTCTAGTATAGTACTAGTCTAGTATAGTACTAGTCTAGTATAGTAATGTATTTTAAATGTATTTTAGATAACTTTTAATTTAAAAATATTTGGTTGAAACTAGAATATTTCACTTTCACAAATATCATTATGTACATCGCAAAAGAAAATAAATTCATTAGTTATCGATAACAATTACAAGAGTATATAAAGGATGAAGTTACTAACTACTAGAACATTCTTTGATTATATGTATGATTTTCTATAATATATTTTTTTATAATTAGGCTTGCGTTTGACCACTATTTTTTTCACCTGGTGTTAAGTGAGAATGCGGTCTAGGATGGAACACGCTTACCTAGAAGTAGCCTATTCACTCACGACTTATTTATTTATGCAGGACTAACAATAATACTTTGCAGCTAGCAGCATTATTATTTAAAATATTATTTAGAGCGAAGAACTCGAATCCAGCTCTCAATAAATTAAATATATATATACATAAAATCAAAATGTCATATCATCACAATTGAGGAGCGTTTTCACAAAACGATACATAATAAAACCACGAATTTTTCAGCAAACAGTTTTAACTATTATTCGGCAATGTTAAAGACATATTATGATTTTTTTTCTATTATAATGACAGTAATTTGACTTTCCCATAGAGTATGTTTGAAAAAAACATAGAATTTAATAAACTTATATCAAAAAATCGAATCACAAAATGTCGAGTTTTTTCAATTATGATACATCAACTGATGATGTCTCGTTATGAAAAAAACCCCATACTATTACCTAATTTACGTAAGGCTTATTATATCACAAGTTTCTCTTCATCATAAGGACGTCGAACGTTATCATCTTCAGTACCGGAACCTTGGAGCACATCTTAATAAAAAAATATAAAAATAATAAAATATTTGAGCATCGGGATCATCAGAAATATCGCAAAACTTAAGCATTTTTTCGACGTCTGCTTTTTTTTCAAAGAAATCATGTTGTTTTAGGCAATTGGACACATTCAAACCCTGAAAACTATTTGACTCCTTTCTTTTTAATTTCAATAGTCACTGGCACCCCTGAATATACATCTTGAACACTTATTCAACTTTCTTTAAAGCTCGAAATCCTGTTAGAAAGGATAATCCTAGCTTGAGATATTTTAAATGGAAGTTTTGCTTTTAACATTTGTTTCGCCTTTGTTTTCATATCATATGTTAACTAGTCATCACCCCATTATTTATAGACATGGCCATGCTTTTCTAAAATTGTGTAGTATTGTTTCGGTGAAATAAGAATCTCGTGTCGACGGTAATCTTTCTCTACTCGTCCAAATACCTTGTCAGGGGGCATGAAGCTATGACCTCGAATAGGAAAATAATGACTTATTTTATTAAATACCTCACTTGAAGCCAAAAAACTTGCTACCATAGTTAGCATTACGAAATTTTTATTTAAAATACTTCCCCGATGCTCAACTTAGGCGGTGGTTGGTTTTGTTACATTGATCTTTTCTTATTAGCACCTGCAATCGTGTCATGGTGTCGTGTCGTGTGGGGGATCGGGATCACCTTTACCAAATAGGGATCATCTTTACCTTCCAATGAATATTTTGAAACCCTTCGACTTTTTTGATTTCGCCTACTTTTTCTACCGCGGTCAACTTGTACAACTAGAGAGTTATATTCTCCACTATCCATGTTTTTTTTAATGCAAAAATGCGTGCATCCCTTGTTACGTAATCAATGACACTAATTTTTAAACCTATGACCGCTAAACCAATGCACTGTATTAGTAGAAAAGGGTAGAAACAATTTCTTGCCATTTGATGTATCGCTTTGAGAAAACTCTTCTTTCGTAGATGTATCACTTTGAAAAAACTGAGCAACTTGGCAATAGAATAAAAATGGTTTTTGTATCGCTTACAGAAAATTCCTTAACGCCAACGTGTTTAGCTCTAGAAAAGGTGTATAAAACTGTAAAAAAAAGGATTTTGAAAAAATGTTTGATGTATCGCTTTGTGAAAACGCTCCTCAATTATGCGAGTACTTCGAAGAAAATTAAAGACCTATTTAGTATTTGTAAAATAATTTGTTATTGCAGATAATCAAAGGTTTTCCTTATTTTTTTGGTTTCGTACCTCAAAAAGAAAGAAACGGAACCCTTATAGGATCACTCTGTTGTCCGTCCGTCTGTCAAGACCCTTTTACTCAGGAAGTCAGGAACGCGTGGAGATATCAAATTGAAATTCATATCAAATACATAGTCTACTGTCCCTTGAGCTGTGAAAAAAAATCAAACTTCTAAGCCAACACAATCAAAACATACAGCCATTTACATTTATGTTGCAAATTTTCGACACGCAAGGGAATCAAAACCTACAGGGTACTTCCCGTGAACTAGAATCTTGAAATTTGGTACAAAGCAACGTCTTATGGGGGCTTTACACGCTACGATAAATTGTAACAATTTATTGAACGATTTATCGCTCCAACAAATCGAAAGAGTAGAGCACTGTTCACTCTAAAGGGCCCCGTAGACGATCAAATATTTGATCAAACTTCATATTAAATTTCTGTTTGATAAACGTGTTTGTCAAATTATTTGATCGTGTGCGGGGCTGCGGGCTTTTTTGATATGGTTTTTATATGAAAACATGAAGTTTGATCAAACATGTTTGACAAACATGTTTGATCATTTACGGGGCCCATAACTCCAATCCCAATAAATCGCTAAAATCTTCCGTTTACACGCAACGATAAATTGTAACAATCTGGATCGTTACGATAAAATCGATAAATTGTTACAATTTATCGTAGCGTGTAAAGCCTGCTTTATAGCACAGATGTAGGAAAAATTGCGGTTAAAGTTTAGATTAGATCCTGGACCGTCGACCGTTTATCGGCATAATTTCTTTATAAAAAAAATAATAAATAAATAAAAAATACCCTAACCTATCTAACTTCATAATTACAATAGACTGTTTATCGGCATAATCGCATAATTTCGTTATTAAAAAAATAGCCCTAACCTATCTAACTTTAAAATTTATAACGTGACAGTAAATAACTAAAAATAAAAATATATTTAAGTAAAAAAACCTCTGTGTGGTTTTATGAAACCACAGTAAAAGTGAAACTTTTGCACGGCATCTATGTTTTAATAGGTAATTTACATCAGCTGTATGTTGTCATTAGTGTCTTATGGGCCCCGTAAACGATCAAACTTGTTTGATCAAACTTCATGTTTCATATAACAAACATATCAAAAAAACCCGCAGCCCCGCACACGATCAAATAATTTGACAAACACGTTTGTCAAACAGAAATTTAATAATTATGAAGTTTGATCAAATATTTGATCGTCTACGGGGCCCTCTATAATTTCCTAGAACTAAAGTTTGTGTGTTGTGATGTTTCAAGTAAATAAAAATAAAATTGATGCTAGATCTTTATTCAGGAGTAATTCGTAATTTTCTTAATTTAAATGGAACGGCTTAAACAATGTCTTATCTACTCACAATTTCTAAATTAATTTGCAGTAAATTTAATATCGATTACGTAAATATAGACTAAAATACAAATATATTTGATAAATAAATAAGGTATTTTTTTAAATAATAAATAGATCATTATTTTTCTAAAATCTAAATTCTATGGACAAAATGACTTACACAAAAATGCATAACATATCCATTTTAATTTAGCGTTATCTATCTCTTACCTATTATATTTCTTTTTGAACTTAAAATTCGTTTTGAAGATAATTTTACACATGTTTTACATATTTGTTAAACAACTATTTAACTTCCTTTACTTAGTTCTACTGGAAACATCAAAATGTAATTTATTTACAACAGTTAAGTAATAAGTTGAAATTAATAAAAAAATAACAATACGTCACTATTCTAACAATTAAAGAAACAAAAATAAAAACAAAAACAATAACTATAAGATACATTCGTAATAATTAATATAAGGCTTAAATTGAGGACGTTAAATGTTTACTACATAATATTGTGCAATAAGTTTATGCAGACACAGTTGAATAATGAGTATGCAGATAAATGCTCTTAACGTATTTAAGTAAGATAACTTGCCTTACCTTTTTAGTAATGTTTAAACAATCTAAGACAAATCTAAGGAGGTTTATGATTTAAACAGTCTATTTATTTCAAAATATTGTTTCGAAGTGTCATAAATGCCCTCGTTAATAAAGAGATTGTTCCTTGAAATTTTTATTTACACGTGGTGCTATGTAGGTAACACTATGTTCACATGTAATGTTTGAAAATACCAAATTAAAAAAGAATATTATATATACATTAAATAATTGTTAGAAGACATTTAAAATACACTAAAATATCTCAAATAGTGTAGCTACCATGCATTACTACATATACATTAGTTGCAGTAGCTGGTAACATGACTAATTGACTAGATATACGTAGCAGTATCTGCTAGAGTAGAATGTTAAGTGTATTTTTAACTTACTAAACTGCAAAGGAAACCAAAGCGAGAAGTAGTAAAAAATATATACACATAGCACCACGGATCAAGACATATTGAACTACGAATCTATACACAGCTCAAAACCTTTGGCTAAATTGAGATAGATATATTTTTTATAGTATTTAGATGACCTCAGGTTGAAATATTACCATTTCTTCGACTAATTTATCATTTTGTTGCCAGCAGCTTTGTGAACATGTAAATATTAGAACAGAGAGAAAGTGTAGATGTGATAGTGTTATATTATTTGGGAAAATGGATAATGTATTTGCGAAGCCAGGAACAAGTTGTATTTCACAGATGAGTCTTGAACCGCAGCGCATGCAATTGCTTGGCCTACATGGAGAATTCGATGCATTTTCTGATACTGGCAATGGGGCTCCAAGGAGAGGGAGAGCGGCACGGGAATATCTGAAAATTTAACGTTTTTTTACATCACATAACTGAACTTAAATAATTACAGAAATTTATATGGCAACATTAGAATCACGTTAACCGTTAGACCCAGAGGGCGACCCAGAGGGCGTCCCACACTGCGTTTGCCAAGACGCGGTCTCCACTCCAGGACACGTCTGCTCCAACGGCCATCGGTCCTGCGACACAAGTGACCAACCCACTTGCTACTTATGTGGGCTATGTCGGTTACTTTCGTTCTCTCGAGGATAGTCTTATTTCTGATCCTATCTTTGAGAGAGACCTCAAGCATAGCCCGTTCCATTGCAAGTTGAGCGACTTTAAGCTTGCTAGTGACATTGACTAGTCACTTCATCAGTGTCCACGGCTCGGCACCGTATGTTACAACAGGCAGGACGCATTGCTCAAAGACTTTTGTCTTCAAGCATTGCGGAATCTACGAAGTGAACACTCGACGATATTGTAATAAAATAATTGTTTTGACCCTGCTAGGTTGATCAGACAAGTATAAATACCGTAGAATCTGTGTAGGATGCCAATGTAAACGTGTAAGAAAGGCGTGGAACAGCCTGTCACCGTGTAAAGGGTTTGCATCCTCATATGCTTCGTCCTCAGTCGGCGCCCCTGATACACGATCAGCCACACTGCCTACTTCTATTTCTAAAACATTTAAAAGTATTATTATTTAAAACCTATGGATGAGTCAAGGTTCATTCAAACTGCAATTACTTTTTGTGAAAGAACGTAATGCAAAATCTTCATTTTGTCCCCTAATGTCGTCACATTAGGTAAAGTTCTATATGTATTACATAAATAGATAGTTGTTATATAACAGACTAGGGGCGCTTGTGCACTACAATGAATTTTACCGTCCGGCGGTCCGATTTTATACGGTCCCATGTGGCACGGAAAAAAACGGATGGGCGTTTGTGTACTACAATGAATTTTACTGTCCGGCATTCCGATTTTCTCCACTTGTCTGTCTTTACTCAGATCGGTTCGGCGCAGTTCAGTTTCAACTCTCTTTGAAACTACACAACACGCCTCACACGCGTAATTACACGCTAGGAACGATGAGTTACTTGGAACGTCGGCAGTTATAGGTATTTCAATCAACGAAGACGCGCCCCACTCTTTCAAGTACAAGAAAGTGAGTTCTGTTACTACGCAACGAGTAACAAATGTGACACACGCACACAAAGTTAAATGACAGTAAATTTCACAACGGACTGGAAATATGCTCTACTTCATTTCATCTACTTTAAAAAATAAAATATAATTCGCGATTGTCCTTTATAGAATGAATTATCGTGATATTGTTTAATAATAATATTTTAGTAAAAAGAAATAATGCATCTAAAAATTATTATAATAAAACACGACTTTATGGAAATAATTTATTTATTAATAACCTAAGAAAATCACTCAATTACACTTCGATATTACACATTAAAAAATAAATAAATAAATAAAACAACTCTAAGAACATTATTACAGATTAACAGAATCTATTATAACAAATTGATTTTTCTAGGCAAGACCAATAATCTCGAAAGTATACAATTTTATGAAAAAGGAAGCATGTAATAATTATATACCTATCATCATACCTTAAATTAGTCGCAATCGTCATTTAATTCAGAAATATTTGATTCACAGCTCGATGAATCACAGAAAGGACAATGCCTATTTTCTATGAAGCCGTGCCCGGGTACGTGTTCAGACAATTCATATATTTAAGTATCCTTTATTAATCGAAAATAGATTTTTAATAATATTCTAAAAGTGATTAAAACCGTAGTTTATACTTTAATTAAAAAAGATATTTTATTTGTATTCCGGGTTTGTGCTGTCAAAACATATTAAATATAAATACCAAGTCGGAAACGCAACTATAGAAATAAACGCTTTTTTTAATTAAATTATAAACCCCAACACGACCAGAAAATTGACATATTAAAGTTTTCTTTATTAATTAAAACTAGATTTTTAATAATAGTCTAAAATTAATCAAAGCCGTGGTTTATATTTTAATTTAAAAAAAGCGTTTGTTTGTGTGGTTGCTATGGCGACTTGCTATTTATATTTAAACTATTTTGACATGACAAACGCGGAATACAACTAAAATATTTTTTAAAATTAAATTCTAAACCACGGCTTTGATCACTTTTAGAATATTATTAAAAATCTAGTTTCAATTAATAAACGATACTTAAATATATGAATTGTCTAAACTAGTCAAAGCACGTACCGGGCACAAATAGGCATTGTCCTTTATGATAAAACTAAAATCTAAATAAAGTACATATTTCAATTACTCGTCTTCTATCTATACTAATATATAAAGCTGAAGAGTTTGTTTGTTTGGTTGTTTGTTTGTTTGAACGCGGTAATTTCTGGAACTACTGGGCCGATTTGAAATATTCTTTCAGTGTTAGATAGCCCATTTATCGAGGAAGGCTATAGGCTATGTGTCATCGCTAAGGCCAATAGGAGCGGAGTCCACGCCGACGAAGTCGCGCGCAGAAGCTAGTTTTAAATAAAATGCTTTCTATTTTTTCTTTATATTTTTTTAAATAATATAAATTACTTGATAATATTTGTAGATAATTTATTCAAGCTTCAAACCAATTTTCTTCCTATCTATCAATGTCAATATATATTACCTTTTTAAATAATTTATATTTATTACCGACCTAACAATAATAAAAATAATATTATTGACTAGTCCGTTAGCGCAGTTTGTAGTGACCCTGATTTCTGCTCCGAGGGTTGTGGGTTGAGGGTTCGATTCCAACCCGGCGTCTGGGCGTAATGTAAATATATATTTATCTATATATTTATCTATTAATATGTGAAGCAAAAACTTTGTACCCCTTTTTACGGAAATTGTACGTACGTAGGAGTATGAAATTTCGCACACCTATAGTTTATATAGAGAAGGAGTGCGGAATGCTAATATTTTCTTAAAACTATACATTAAATTAATAAAAAAGCATTACACACACTACAGCACTCACACGGGCATATTATACTATTTGTTAATTGTCAAAGTCTGTAGTCAAGTTGAAATTTTTTTTAAAAGGTTCTTTATTTTCATAATTATTTGATTTTCTTGAATTAAAATTTTAATTATGGTTGAATTTCGACCTCTGGGCGACCACTAGTTTATATAATTATGTATTATTTATAAGCAAGTTTAAATAAGTAAGTTCGAAAAAAAAGATGTAGCTATAACAGTCGGCTGTTACCAAGTATTAAGTTGTTTACTTTAGGAACAGATGACCATGTGTGTATTGTGTAGATATTTATTATACTAAATATATTATATTTATTATTATAAAAAAATTAAAGTAGAGCAACTTTCCGATGGGTCACGATACGCAGCGACGCAGACCATATTAAACGTCTACACTGAGCCGTGGTCGACTCAAGACTAATGATCGGACTAAACTCCCCGTACCCCACTGTTTCCCCTCGCGATAAATAGTGGGGCGCGTCTTCGTTGATTGAAATATCTATACTTGCTTTATTAGTCTACATGCGGAGACGTAGAAGACAAAAAGGATTTTGGGTTCATCCCCTTATAAGTGAAAGGTACCTGACAGGGTCATTCTACATAAGCCACAATAAATTGAGGCAGGATGAAACTTTATTTTTTAACTACTATCTGATGTCTATAGCTACTTATGATTTTTTGCTATAAGGCTTAAGCGCGTGGATCAAGAGGCAAGATACAAAATTAATGTGCACGTGATGCGCTTTCATTTGAGACCCCACTCGATTATATTGGCAGACATTCGGTTATTCTTCCCCACTTTTACTCCCCACAACTTTTAAACGACTCAAGTGATTTTCATCAAACATGTCTAAAAACACTCGCCCGTAACTCACCTTTCAAAAAAAACTAAGTTGAAATCGCTTCATCCGTTCGGGAGCTACGGAGCCACAGACAGACAGACAGACAGACAAACAGACAAACATACAAACAGACAGACAGACACGTCGAACGTATAGCACCTATCTTTTGTGTCAGGGGTTAAAATAACCGACTTCAATTACATCGACAAGTAATACAACATAGGTGTAGACGAAAAAAATTAACAAACGCACTAGCTCCACTACGATTTTCGAAGGTTCCCCTCGATTTCCATGGGATGACATCATCAGATCCTGGTTTCCTAATCATGGTACCACCCTTGGGATATCTCCTTTCCAACAAAAAAAAGAATTATAAAAAAAATATATATATGTCGACGGATCAGAAGTAGGTAGGAGAGGACGGATGGCCGAACTAGTCTACTAACAATGTAATCAAACTACTTAGTATTCAATTGGACTCACCGAGCGGGTACCGTCTATCGCGTGGCAGAGGGACAACTCAGACAGTGCCCGGGAGTTGCGACCCGAGTCTAGGTTTAAGACGGCCGTCTTTACAATGCGCATTAACGCTCGCCTCCACTGCCCGAGTTGCCCACAATATAATGTAACAATTAATTCGTGTACACAAACTAACCCTTACAAGAGTCGAGGTTAAGCTACTAGCAGGATACACCAGTGCACCGCGTCACGTCAGAGCCAAGACTGCCTTAGCTGCGGTTGCATCGGTCATTTACGCACGAAGGAATGACTCGAATAATAGAATGAGTGAGGGTAGATGAATAATAATAACAAAGCAGGTACCGACATTAATAACTATCTGCATTAATTCTCCGACACGGCCATCCTGCTAGCACACGCCCTCGTGTGAATGTAACAAGACGATAAAATTTGAAGCATATTTAAAATCTCGGCCTACCTGACCTTAACGTGAAATTACATTCTTTGCTTCATCAGTTAACTTATCTCAAATAAACTACCAACCTATCCTATTAGTTCACAGACGAAAGGTTCCTGTAACCGTCTTTTAAATAAAGTTTTATTATTGACACATTAGGATCACATACAACGCTCAACAAACGACAACTACTATTGCCACCCATATCGTCATCACCTCATGTGATACGACCAACACATCGTCATCAACTCATATGATACGACCAACACATATCGTCATCAAACCAATTATAACTAATCACTTTACATAAATACCACAGCCATGTACCATCGACGTCATCACAACAAAAACTATAGACGTACTCTACTTCTATGACAAGTTACAACCAAGTTCAGAAATCCACGAGTAAATACCTCTAACACCACGGCTATCTAGCTGAAGAGCAATCACATTGCTCTTTCACATCTCAGTACGCATATCCATCGAATGGACAGCCCGTGTCAGCCACCCCTGCGACTACACGTACGGTGTCAGACACCACGGCCTTCTAGCCGAACAGCAATCACATTGCTCTCTCACATCTCAGTACGCATATCCATCGAATGGACAGCCCGTGTCAGCCACCCCTGCGACTACACGTACGGTGTCAGACACCACGGCCCTCTAGCCGAACAGCAATACGATACGGTCTCAACAGACCACGACCTCCGCCAGTAAGGTTAACTTTGCACACCGCTTACCCACGGACTACTTGGGTTGCCCCAAGAGACACCGATTTCTACCGGGCTGCGACTACGATAACTACTGGTACGGTCGAACACAATACGGTCGATAGAGTCATTCACTCGAGTCTACTTAAACTTGAACATCATCATTATCAACAAGATCATAATTACTTCAATTTCGTCTGGTACATGACGTGCTGGCATTTTTACTAAAGTTATTAAATAACAACTGCCTATTCACTAACAAACCCGCCAACAGACGATAAAAAATGACGACCGGCCTATCAGAAAACCAGCATTAACTATTCGGAAGATGGCGTCTCAAACTTTACGCTCCCTCGGCACTTCAACAAACAGCAATAGTTAAAATATCGTGTAAGATAGTAGAAACAAACTCAAAAATATCCGTTACAGAGGGTAATCGGAAAAACTCAAGCTAAGACGATATTAACACTTTATCACAAACAAGTGGGTAACCACAAAAACTTAACTTACCAACCTTAATCAAACTTTCAATAACCAAACTCTTTTTCTACAACACTAACAACTATGTAAGCCACCCTTCCAACCAGCAATTACAATTGCTCCACACTCCACGGGTATCCCTCTTGGATCACACATTCATCACAGTGTATCATCCTCTTGATGACTACACACTACGGTCTTTAACGCGCTTACATCCGTTTTCTGTCACATCACTAAGACTTTCACTATTATGATCGTCATCTACATCAAACTCAATTGGTACATGACCTTCTGGCATCTCCTTTAATCGAATTTGTAAGCAAAAAACAAAATACCGCTCGACTATCCTGACAAAAATTTATCCAACAACTTAATATCTGGTTCGTATGTCACTGTGATGCTCACGACTATGCAACTACCGCGACGGCTCGCACTACAATTACGCTTACGATCCGACATTGTAACTAAATCGAAACAGAATCGCAAAATCTATTAACAAAATTTAATCACTTCACAACTACCTACGTATCGCAATAAAACTAAATTCAACAAATAACCGGTAAATCGAATTACGTAATAGAACACTGAACAAAAACCACTTGTACACCGATTATAATACAACATAACGACCGAAAAGAACTAAAATACCTGGGTACACGCGTAATGATCACGACTCGACTTGCGCTTCGATCTACCGCACGATAATTCAACGGGACTACGCGAACGCGATTCTCGTGGCATCGCGAAATAAATTACTCACTAGTAGCACTCTTAGTGGGCACGAGAACAGTATCCCACTTCTGATGTCGGCGCGATCAGAAGTGAGGTAGAAAGATGACCGGACTAATTTAATTAACACTGTAATTTAACACAAGATAGTAGAAGAGACTAACTATTTAGTATTCAATTGGACTCACCGAGCGGGTACCGTCTATCGCGTGGCAGAGGGACAACTCAGACAGTGCCCGGGAGTTGCGACCCGAGTCTAGGTTTAAGACGGCCGTCTTTACAATGCGCATTAACGCTCGCCTCCACTGCCCGAGTTGCCCACAATATAATGTAACAATTAATTCGTGTACACAAACTAACCCTTACAAGAGTCGAGGTTAAGCTACTAGCAGGATACACCAGTGCACCGCGTCACGTCAGAGCCAAGACTGCCTTAGCTGCGGTTGCATCGGTCATTTACGCACGAAGGAATGACTCGAATAATAGAATGAGTGAGGGTAGATGAATAATAATAACAAAGCAGGTACCGACATTAATAACTATCTGCATTAATTCTCCGACATATATATAGGTACGGTCGAATTGAGTAACCTCCTCATTTTTTGAAGTCGGTTAAAAAACGGTCCGGAATGGGAAAAGGTAAAATTCCGGTCGGTAAAATTGCGTGTAGTGCACAAGCTACTATACATTTATATAGCGTGCCATATCGGACCGTAAAAAATCGGACCGCCGCACAGAGGAGTATTTACACTAAAAACCTGGCCAAAATTATTTTTTTTAAATATCATGTGAATATAAAATAAATAAACACTTAGAGTAATTTTTAATATGTTTATTCGTTTAAAATATTAAAATGGTCATAATCATCATCATGATCATAATTTATAAAAAAGTGCTTAATTTTGAAACAAATTAGTCATCAAAGTCTAATTCATCGTCGTTTTTATCATCTTCATCGTTGTCAATTTTTTTCTTCTTAACTTGCAATGTATGTATGTATATTGTATCTATGTATGTTTGTTCGGGTGAAATCTTGCAACTCAATTTTGAAGCAGATATCTTCACCCAATTGAGCAGAAATTATTTTTCTTTTAATTTATTACTAAATTCCTTCAAATGTCTGGTAAACAAAATGGCGGAAAAAAGCGGAACATTTTCTTTTGTTAATCCCTTTATGAAGGTCTCTACTTTATTTTATGTAACAGTTAACTACTCGGAAATACCCGGAACACCTACAAAAACACTATTGTTTACTTAAATTTATCAAAAAAGTAGAGTATTTTTTATTTTTTTTATCAATAATTAAATAAAAAAGGATCAATGTGTCTACAGATTAAATGTAACATTATTATTAAAGAACATACTTTCACCTTCCATAAAAAATTTTTTTTACACAAATTGCATATTAAACATATTAAAACACCACGTGTAATTTGTGTCAAAATGCGAGCCTTGATAAAACACAGACGACGACCGACGGCGACGACTGAGTTCCCACTTCCTGTATGCTGTTCGGGGTAAACAAAAAAATGCGAAAGTAACGGGATATCAAAAACAAATTATCCAGCTACTAGAAAGAGATGGTTGCACTGAATTTTATAATACTTTGCTTTTTTTACTTTTGGCCAGGTTTTTAGCGTAAATACTCCTCTGTGCGCCGCGCCGGACGGTAAAATTCCGTGTAGTGCACAAGCGCACTAACGCCATCAACAATAAATAACTTTTTTTTTCTATATGGTGTAGTCTAATAACTAAGTTCTTCACAAAAAATAATTGCACCTTTCGAAAAACAATAATATAAAACAAAACAAAATTTCTTAATTTTTGTGTCAAAATAAAAAGAAATTACATATTGTAATTATGATCAATAATAAGTTTTTGGTTATATATTTTAGTAGGAGAAATAAATGTATATACATATATATAATTATATATATAAATATATACTTAATAAAAAAATTATACACTTGACTAAATCAAATATTACCATTATCTCTTTTGTATTTGTTGAGTAATTCAGTGACTTTATCGTCATCATAAGAAGCCTTGTTCCATTCTTCCTCCACATATATATATTTGGAAACAAATTGCAAAGGGCCATTTAAAAGGCGAGTTCGAATGTCCGCTGATAGTTCTGCTGTCTGTTATATAAAAAATTGTTTTAAAATACATTGTCCAAAATGTTTATTTTGCTTACAACGGTAAGCAAGTCAGAAACTCAATATTTTTTATTAATTTTAAAATAAAGATAAAAATCACCAATATAGGGCTTCAACGGCTTTCGTGAAAGATAACGCATATTGCAACAGTGCATACATACATCATCACAGTATACAACTTTAAACATAAACACAGGTAAATCTTTATAGGATGTCTAGTTATTTATAATGTGTGTGTACTAACCTGGTTGAAAAGTGATACCATATTGTTCATTGGAGCGGTGGGCGTCTCAGCGATGACAAGACCAGATTCATCTTCCTCTTCTAATTCCGCTGCTGGTATCGGAGCTCCGACTTCACCGACTGCACCTGAAATAGGTTATTTAACTAATTATTGAAGATGCTACTACAGGCATGTCATTTATGATTGTCGTGTACTTTTGTTATGTCGGTTACTTTCGCTGTCTCGTGGATAGTTTCATTTCTAATTCTATCTTTGAGAGAAACTCCAAGCATAGCCCGTTCCGTTGCACATTAAGAGACTTTAAATAGACCAGTCCTTTCGTCAGTGTCCACGTCTCGGCTCCGTATGTTAACACAGGCAGGACGCATAAAAGACTTTCGTTTTTAAGCATTGTGGAATCTTTGAAGTGAAGACTCGACAAAGCCTACCAAACGCCACCCAGCCCAACCGAATTCTCCTATCGGCCTCCTTCTCGAAGTTGTTGCGGCCTAGTTGGATGGTATGGCCTAATTTTTTTTGGTGAAATCGCAGCACTCAAACACCTTCGTTTTAATTGAAGAAATGGTATTAAGACGTTTTAAAACAAACGTATCCTTCACACAAAAGGTTAACAATAATATCCGACTTCCACGAAACTATTGATAAATAAAAAACCACAAAATAAAATGCATGTATGATTGTTTTGTTTATTGCAGGTAAACCCACTTATGAAGCTACACTTAGTACTCAAAGTGTAAGTTAACTTTAACAAACACATTTTAGGTGGTGAAACTATGTTTCATGTCAGCAGTATTTTTTGAGATTTGTTTGCTCACAAGCAGAAGTATGTACTTAAAAATGTACTGTTGTAATATATAGTACCTATTTAAGAATGTGAATTAAAAATAAAGTTTGACGGCCGTCAGTCCGTATCTAGCAATGGTTGTTTTACTACATGGTGACAGCGGTGTAAAATTTAAATAATTTTCTTTCCTGAAATATGGAGTAGTTTGAATGCTTAAACGTTATTGTTTGGTTTTTATTATTAATAAGCAGCTCATAAAGCATGGAACACGCAAGACCGCCACCGGAGTTAGTGTTGGAAGGAGGTCCAGCAAGTCGAGCGGACGCGTGGCGAAAATGGATAAAGCAGTTTAACGTATTCCTAAAGGCATCTGGAGTTTATAAGGAACCAAAAGAAGTTCAGGCCAGTCTTCTCATTAACCTAATAGGTTCAGAAGGTTATGATATATATTTAACATTTAAATACATAAAAAATGAAGATCAAGACGATGTCGACATATTAATTGGAAAATTTAATGAATATTTTGGTACAAAACACAATACCACAATGGCGAGATTTCGTTTTTTTACCCGTAATCAGGAAATCGGTGAGACTATCGACGCCTACGTCACGGCACTGCGGTTGTTAAGTCAGCGGTGTGAGTTCGAACATCTCGAGGATGGATTAATAAGAGATCGAATAGTCTGTGGAGTCACGGACAGTGCTGTAAGGGATCGTCTTCTCAGAGCTGACGACTTAACGTTAGAGAAAACAATAAAAATATGTCAAGCGAACGAAATATCCAATGAAGATAGCAAACAAATTGAAACAGCTAAATCGGCGAGTACATCGGCTGTAGATGCATTGTTCGGTGCACGTGCGCAGTGTCGGGGCGGCGCGGGCGGCGGGTTCGGCCGCGGCGGACCGTCAGCGTCAACACGCAGCGACGAGCGTGTTCGACGAGGCAATAGCGAGTTCGATTCTCGGCAGAGTAAATATAGTGCTAATGTAAAGTGTTGTGGTGCTTGTGGTATTTCACATAGCGATGATAATAGATGCCCAGCAACATTTTTAAAGTGTTTCTTGTGTAATAATAGAGGTCATATTAAAAGAATGTGCCCTAGGAACAATAATAATAGGCAGGTTCATGAATTAAATACAAAACTAGGTAATGATTTGTTTTTTGTATCGACATTGAAGGAGCAATGTAATCTTACAGACAGTAAGTGGTATGAAACATTAATTTTGTGTAAAAATGGTTTAACAGAACGGTTTAAATTAGATTCTGGTTCCGATTTAAATGTAATGTCTTTGTGTACATTAAATAGATTAGGCTTTACTGTAAATGATTTGACACCTGGTAATGTACGAGCTCAATCATTTTGTGGAAGTTATTTACCAATATTAGGCTCGATAGAAATGCTGTGGTCATACAAGAGTCGTAATTATTTAATAAAGTTTGTAATATCTAGTAATTACTGTCAAAGTATTCTTAGTAAGGATACTTGTGAAAATTTAAAATTAATCAAACGTATCTATTCTCTCAATATTGAAAACTACGAAGATTTGTTTCATGGTGTAGGCAAATTACCTGGAAAATATAAAATTATTTTGAAAGATAACGTATGTCCGTCTGTGTGTCCGGTAAGAAAAATTCCTATTGGTATAAGGGATCAATTAAAAAGTGAACTTGTAAAAATGGAGAGCATGGAGATTATCAGAAAGGTGTCACATCCGACGCCTTGGGTCAATGCTATCGTGTTACCAGCCAAAAAAGACGGTAGTGTGCGTGTATGTTTAGATCCGCGACCGCTCAACCAGGCCATCCGTCGCGCTCACTATCCTTTACCGACGCTTACTGAGATAGCTACTAAGCTTCACGGTGCTAAGTACTTTAGTAAATTAGATGCTCGTTCTGGTTTTTGGATGGTACAGCTGGATGACGAAAGCGCTGATCTGTGTACGTTTGGGACTCCATTTGGGCGGTATCAATTTTTGCGGCTGCCATACGGTATAAGCTGTGCTAGCGAAGTATTTCACGCGAAGATTAGACAGATTCTAGAAGACTTGGACGGGGTAGACTCCTTTATTGATGATATTATTGTTCATGGGTGTTCGAAAGAGGAACATGATTTAAGATTAAAACGATTGCTAGATAGGGCTCGAGAAGTAGGTATAAAATTTAACCGGGATAAGTGTGAATTCTGTGTCGAACAAGTAACTTATTTGGGTCATACGTTTAGTATAAAAGGTATGCAAATTGATGCTAGTAAAGTAAAGGCTATTAAAGACATGCCTTCTCCGAATGATAGATCTTCTCTGGAGAGGTTTCTCGGTATGACAAATTATTTGTCAAAGTTTATTCCAAATTACGCAAATATTGTGTCTCCTTTAAGGCAGCTGTTGAAAAGAGACATTGAGTGGTGTTGGGAACACGCTCACGAAGACATAGTTTCGCGACTTAAAGACAAGTTAAGTAACGCACCCGTACTCGCGTTATACTCAGCGAGTGAGCCGGTGCTGCTCACTGTTGACGCGAGTGCGCGAGCGCTCGGTGCAGCGCTCATGCAAGCCGGCCGGCCGGTTGAATACGCTTCACTCACGCTCACAGATACGCAAACTCGATACGCGCAAATAGAAAAAGAGATGCTCGCAATAGTTTTCGCTTTAGAGCGATTTCATCAATATGTGTACGGAAGGTCTAATGTAATTGTAGAAACAGACCATAAGCCTCTCGAAGCGTTATTCAAAAAACCACTCGATTCGGTTCCTATGCGTTTGCAGCGCATGATGCTAAGAATACAATGTTATGATTTTGTTGTAATATATAAACCAGGGAAATATATGTTTGTTGCGGATACGTTGTCTCGAGCGGCTCTTCCGGAATTGATGCATGATAAGGTATCTCTAGAAGTGGACGAACAATCTTGTTTCTTAATAAATCATGTTCGGTTTAGTGACAGTAAATTGAATTTGATTAGGAATATAACAAATAAAGATAAAGAGTCTAATATTTTGATAAATTATATTTTGAATGGGTGGCCTCGATACAGAAGTGATACAGATGTTTTAGTTCGTTGTCATTGGTCCTATAGAGGGTCGTTTGAATATGTTGATGGAGTGTTATTCAAGGATAATTTAGTGTTTATACCGTATGCGTTAAGAAAAGACATGTTAGATCGCGTTCATGAGGGTCACTTAGGTATTGACCGGTGTAAGCGACGGGCACGAGACGTCATGTTCTGGAACGGTATGTCTAGAGATGTGGAGCGTGTAGTGCGCTCGTGTGCTGTATGTGCCGCACATGCTGTTAATCCTGTTAGGGAACCCATGATCCCTCATGATATTCCTGAATTACCTTGGAGAAAGGTAGGCTCAGATATATTTGTTTTTCGAAATAAGTATTATCTGATTCTTGTCGATTATTTTTCTAATTTTATAGAGGTGTGTCCTTTAACAAGTATTGGCACGCGCGCTGTTATTATGGCTTTAAAAGATCAGTTTGCACGACACGGAATTCCGGTAGAACTTGTTACTGATAATGGACCTGCATATACTTCAAAAGAGTTTAGGGAATTCTGTTCTACTTGGTGTTTTACTCATACTACGACATCTCCTTACTATGCTCAAGCTAACGGATTGAGCGAGCGCGCCGTGCAAACGGTTAAAAATATTATTAAGAAGTCATTGGAGTCAGGATCTGACTTTTATCTCGGTTTACTCAACTTACGCACCACTCCACGGAATGGAGTTAGTTCTCCCTCTCAGTTACTAATGGGACGTAGATTGAATACTAGACTCCCGGTACATACCGATAAATTACGACCAGAGCGGAACAATGTTTCTGATCATGAAAACATAATGCAGAATAAGGCTCGTAGTAAGCAGTATTATGATTTGCATTCACGCAATTTACTGCCACTAAAGAGGGGTGATGAAGTTTTCATGGCTGATGGTAACACGAAACGACGTGTGTTTGTCAAAGCTCCTGCCCCTCAACCGCGGTCATATTTTCTTCGAGATGAATCGGATAGAATATATAGGCGTAATCGACGTCATCTTTATCATTGTAATAGATCTAAATTGTCGCAACTTTCATCTTCTTCTTCAGGGGAGAAGGAGGAATGTCATGGTGGTGAAGATCGTAAGAGTTTATACGATGATGCCGAAAATCATGACATCGGTCGAGATGATCAAGTAGGGGAGGATGACTTAACAAATCCTGGTCCTAGTAGTCGTACATTACCCGGTGAGTCTGATATGAGACAGCCTCGAATTGCTGCGAGAAAAGCCAGAGAAAAGTTGACTTTATTTTTTAATAAGAAATAAATTACTTTAAAATTGTTAGAAATAAAATATTTAATTAAAGTTACAAGTTTATGTTAGTTTTTCTTTGTTTGTTATGTTACTTATTTTTTGTATGAGGAAGATGTTGTAATATATAGTACCTATTTAAGAATGTGAATTAAAAATAAAGTTTGACGGCCGTCAGTCCGTATCTAGCAATGGTTGTTTTACTACATGTACATTTTTCTGTCCCAGTAGAAATGTCAAAATGTTATCAGTATTAATAATATAAGCACAATATCGTTACATAATTTATTTATTTTAAATATGTAATTACCTTGAATGGGCGGCATATTAGCATTATTTGAATCAACTTGTAAATTCTCTAAAGCCTGTTCCACGGTTTCCAACTCAAATGAATTACTTTCATCTTCTTCATCAGAATTTCTATCAAAAGAAGTAAAATAGAATTAGTAGTTGTTTAAATGTAGTCTTTTTCCATTTTACATAGTCTTTATTTCCTTATGAAGTGTAGATCTAGAAGGACAGAATGTAGCCACCCTGTCACCTCCTCCACCGCTTTTCATGGGTGTCGTAATAAATGACTTAACAGCTATTTGAATATCTGCTTGTTTATGCTACTGACTTAATTTTATTTTCGTTTAAATACTTGTTTAATTACTTATTTTTATAAATACATGTAAGTATTACTAAATAAAAAAATACATAGAAAGAAAATAAATTTATTATTGTTTTTAGTAAATCAATCATTGTTTATATTGGGTAGTTCACCTTTGTATGCTATTATTGTCGATGTTCATAACATTTCCATTTGACGAGTCCCCATTGTCATATCGTTCCCAGTCCTCTGATCCTTGGCACCAGCTGAAGTTTGGTTCAGCGGTTGGCATTATTACAACTGCACTGG
This sequence comes from Melitaea athalia, assembly GCA_905220545.2. Classification (NCBI taxonomy): domain Eukaryota; kingdom Metazoa; phylum Arthropoda; class Insecta; order Lepidoptera; family Nymphalidae; genus Melitaea; species Melitaea athalia. The sequence goes on along the minus strand of HG992185.1, from coordinate 12,278,003 downwards.
TTTTACTTGGCACATCTTGTATCTGACTTCTTACACAACTCCAACTACAAGTGTTTAAAATGATGATAAAATTTTAAAAGTAACCTTAAACCTATTAATGTTACATTTTTATTAAATATATAAATGTTACTGGTAAGTGTTGGTACACCATTCAGACTTATTTAAGAAAATAGATAGAAATAGTTTCAGCTATATCTGTATGAAAATTATTAATAAATCAGTAGTCATAATGTCTATGGAACATATCACATGATTAACCTCATTGTTTAAATTAGAACTCAAGATAGTGTCTATAATTTATTAGAAAAAAAAAGTTACCTCTCAGATTGTACCCAACAAGGTGGATTTATACAAGCGAAAACATATAAAGTTCGATGATAAACCGAGTCTTCCAGGGGAGCGTAGCATTGTACTACGAGTAGTCGGTGTAAGCCACACAAAGGACACTTTGTAGGAAACTGTATGTTTTCTAATGGTGGCCAGTTCTATAATAAAAATGTAAATTAAATATTTTGTTTGAATATCTTGTTTGTTTTGAAACCGTATCTTAAATTTTACTGAAAAATATATCTAAATATCTTATTTGTAAATTTTTGTATTATAGAAGCCTTAAATTATGTTAACCTAGAAAGGCAATACATATTTCTTAGTCTACAAATATAATAATTTAAAATGTATTCTTACAGGTAGTCCGCCAATTTTATTGATTGTGTAGTTTAATTGTAGTTTATTTCTTTCACTAATTGTTTCTTCTTCATATCCAAGGTAGACTTTACCTTTGTTTTTAGCCATTTGATTTTTTTATTGCGAAAATATACCTAACTCATTTACAATTTAAACAAAATGTGCACCAATACCAAAGAATAATAGTGCACCTAAATTGATTTTTAAGAAAACAGATATAACTGTCAAGCGTCAACTTGCAACTATGGTCAGCAGTCTGACACTTGACAATTGACATTCGTCGCTCGAGTTCTGACAAGGGTGCTGACCCTTTGAGGTGAGAAAAATTTATTACCTATACTGACCCGGCGAACTTCGTACCGCCTAACAGTCGATTCTTTTTTTAACCGACTTCCAAAAAAGGAGGAGGTTCTCAATTCGACTGTATTTTTTTTTAATGTATGTTAGCTCAGAACTTTTGACTGGGTGGACCGATTTCGACCAACTTTGTTTTAATTGAAAGGTGTTGCGTGTCATGTGGTCCCATTTTTTTTAAATTAAGATCTGACAAGTACTTTTAGAGTTATACCTAATAATGCGTATTTACTTGACTACTTTTTCGTCGACCTACGTTGTATTATACCGCATAACTTTTTACTTGGTGTACCGATTTTGATGATTCTTACTTTAATCGAAAGCTAATATTTGTCATGTAGTTTTGTTTAAATTAAATCGAGATCTGATTACAACTTTTTGAGTAATCTTTAATAGCGCGTATTTACTTGAGTATTTTTTCGTCTTATTGCGTTGTACTACTTGTCGATGTAATTGAAGTCGGTTTTTTTTCGTTTGCAAGCAAACACAATTATTAATTTTATTTTAATACTTATCCTTCCCGGAACCCCTCCACTAACACTTAAACTTTACGGTATGGTAATATAGTTCAAATTGACTTTTAAGTATATATAGTTATGCCGTCGGTCCCGGTTGTTATCATATACACCTGATAGCGATCGTTACTCATAGTAGGGAATATATCCGCCAACCCGCATTGGAGCAGCGTGGTGGATTAGGCTCCGATCCTTCTCCTACATGGAGAAGAGGCCTATGCCCAACAGTGGGATATTACAGGCTGAATCGTGATCGTGTGACAAGTACGTGGCGTAATATTTTATTTTATTTTAAAGTAATCGACCCACTACTTTGGAAGAAATCATCATTTTTTGTACATAGAGTCTACGGTGTAAGATATAAAAATCTTAATTCGGCAATAAGAAATAAAATATTTTTTTAAAAAGTTTTTTCTATGTTTTTTGTCGATAATTTATGGTCTAGTTTCACCCCCTTTCGGGGTTGCACTTTATCGCGGGACATCCTGTATGTAGAGATAGATTGTTCTGACCGTGGTTCTGATATTCTGTGCATTTCACAATTTAGCAATGACAAATTTTATATGTAGATAGGGCTAGATAACTGTACCAATTACCATTATAAAATACCGTTATATATATAATTATATCCACCACCACCACCACTTCAGCCTATCACAGTCCACTGTTGGACATAGGCCTCCACAAGTTCGCGCCCGATATAATGACGCGAACTCATGTGTTTTGCCCATAGTCACCACGCTGGGCAGGCGGGTTAGTGACCGCAGGGCTGGCTTTGTCGCACCGAAGACGCTGCTGCCCGTCTTTGGCCTGTGTATTTCAAAGCCAGCATGGATGGTTATCCCGCCATCCGTCGGCTTTTTAAGTTCCAAGGTGGTAGTGGAACTGTGTTATCCCTTAGTCGCCTCTTACGACACCCACGGGAAGAGAGGGGGTGGCTACATTCTTTAGTGCCGTAACCACACAGCACTATAATTATATATATAGTGTTAATTTTTTGCCTTATCCTGATTACCGTTAAAATATTTATAATAATATAATAAACATGTATATTTAATAATAAATAATAGACTTCGTAAGTACTTGAGGATGACTTTCCGTCGACGTCATGAAAAAGTTTAAATATTTGAAAAAACTAAAAAAAATTGGTGAACTGCGAATGTCTCATTCCTTTCGACTCTCCCTCCTCCCATTATAATAAATTGACAAAGCCAGCCCTGCGGCCACCAACCCGCCTGCCTAGGGTTGTGACTATGGGCAAAACCATGTATTTTGCAGTACGCGCCGCGTCAAAAATTTTTGCTCTCGATTCCCGACAGCTCCAGTATTTCCGGCTACGGCAGCGGTCTCGGTAACGGTGGGGCAGAGGCTACTAGGAATCATTGGGTTACGGGAGGCTGCCAACCAATGTCAACCGTTTGCGAGATTCGCGTCTAACGCGATCGTCTCTACGGTACGACGTCTCGCGCGAGGCGGGGCGCGCGTCTTCGGTCGCGCGCTCGCTTCGTCGTGAGTTTATATGCGATGATTTCGATGAATTAATTTTCATTCGATAATCGTGTGTTAGCGGGGTGCATGTCAGTCACCTCCTCGTGGTGCACCCTGGGCAACGGCACGGGCAGTGCAGACTGACTCGCGGGGTGCGCTCCGGGTACTGCTCGACCCGTGAGCGCACTGGAGGGACGGGGAGGGTGGGTTCGCTTGCCCGCCCTGTAGCGTGAAAGCGCGGTTTGCCGGCCAGTTGTGCTGGCTCCCTGGAGCTTTGCTCGGTGGCTGGTGCAATCCGACGTGATGTGTGAGGGCCGGGCTGTGCTGGCTCCCTGAAGCTTTTAGCTCGGTTGTTGGTGCAGTCCGGTGGACCCGTGGGGTAGTTGCCGGTTCGTGCTGGGCTCCCTGGAGCTTTGCTCGGTTGTTCGGTGCGATCCGGCGTTGGAGGTCGGACGGGCCTGACCCCCAACGCCGTGATGCCAGGCGTTGGAGGTCAGGCCTGTCTGGCTTGGAGGGTGGACGCTCCTGGACATGTGTCCCCATTCTGCACACGGTAGACTGGTCCGGTTGAGCGTCCCTTAAGTGGGGTGGCCGGCTGGGGGTCGGGGGATCTTCGGTTGGCTTGAGATCCCACGCGTCGTCGGGAGGGGTGGTCTTGTGGGTGCCGCCCCTCTAGGTGCCGGGGCCCGGAAGCTTACATTCGGGCCAGCCGCCGGGGCGGGGTGGAGACTGCTAACGCGACCCCATCTCGCCCCACTCAGGCGGAGGTCTGCTCACACCTAGATGGTTTTTTGGTCAGTAGTAGTCTGACATAACCCTCTGGTGCCCCCGCGCCGGAGGGTATCCATGATGGATTTTCCCCACGTAAAAAAAAGGCTGCCAACCAATATACAGCGGGCGACATTTAAGGGCGCCACACACGGCGAAGGTACTATAATAATTATTTTATCATAACATACAATATCGCACGCTATACATTTTGTATGAACTATCGTCTATCACACATGGTTAAGATAATATATGTATATTTTCATATTACAGTAGGTATCTTTAGCTATCGAGCGATATGGAAATATTATATTAAGATGCGAGATATGTCTTAATACGTTAAAATATTATCTTAATATGCGAAATGTTATCTTAACATGGTACAGAGTGTACCCAGAATGCGGGGAAGAAATGCTCAGAAGAAATGCTTTAACGCATATTTGTATTTTGTTTCTTGATATCGTCTTTAATCAAATTATGAATAGTAATAAAAATCTCCTTTGATTTTTTAAAATATATTTGAAACATTTTTGACGAAAGGTCTTCGTGGAGATTGAATTCACCGCGGTCTTTGATATAGGTACTTAATATGATTTTCTACCCAAATCGTTTGGTAGGTACTTAGAATGTGCGGCAGAAATTTTTAAGTCATATTCGAAGTCAGAATTATCACTCGATGAGCTATCTAATAAATCTAATAGTTCGGCCGTATTATTCATATTAGATCACCATGTATATATACCTATATGCAGTGAAGAAATTACGTGTGGACTCCACCCCTAGTGAAAAGAGAATGATTCAGACGGATATATTATCGTAACTTAACCGTGTGTGATACCTTAAGATACTATAATATTTTATACCCAGGTATCTTAAGATAAAATATTATAGTATCTTCGCCGTGTGTGGCGCCCTTTAATGGATGCACTCTACGTTCGGACCATCACCTCACCGAACTTGAAGTATAACTAAGTCACATTAAGTGAAATTTTACTGTCCGAATTACGCTGCCCCAAATACTATTGACTCCGAGCAGTCCCAACTGAAACTCCAAAACCGATTCGATTCGCTGGAAAAAATTATCAACGTAGACGAGATGACCGAGAACGTGTGAAGATGGTGTGTAGACTGGGTCGCAGACAATTTCCGCCGACTAAGTCAACAAAGCGGCCCAAACTTTCTTCGAAGGCTTGGTTCTGATGCGGTGGAGCGAGTTGCCCACTGCTCAAGCAGCTTCACCAGAACAGAAGGCTCTGAATGAATAGGGGGTCCAAAGTTTTCCAAAGACCATTGGGGAGAAGCCTTCTTGCGAAGCTTAAAACGTGATGGCGGAACCGTTTGCTCTCGCCGTCAGATCCGAGAAGAGGTTGAGAAATTTTATGGACAGCTGTACTCGTCCAGCGCACGCAAGCCTGAAACTTCGTTTAGAGCAAAATAAAAAATATTGTTATTTATTGCATAATTCTGGGTACATTAATACCTAAGTTTGTAATGTACCTAATTTTAATACTGTAGCAGTTATAGCAGCTATTTGTAAAATACAAAGAAACCATTGTTTCTGCCCCTCTAAACTGTGCTTAAAAATATGACAACTGAGTTAACTACCACTTGGTCGTTTCTACATAGGAATTAAAAAATCTGGATATAATAAAGTATGTTTCATAATATATTATATATTTTATCGTGTGACTTTTCCAATTATTAAAATTACTCCATGACTGTGTTATATTCTAAATAAAATCAAAGTTCAAAGCATAATTACGCAGATGTGTTTTTCTACATCATAACATTATTTGTTCAAGGTCTACGATCTGGGATATAACAAAATATTCTCTCATCTGTTAAGTAGATGAAACAATTTTTATAGGCTGATTTCAATATTGTGAATTTATAAAAACAACCTCTGCCATCATAAGAATGCTGCAAATAATCCCCCTCCCGTCCTCATCTCTATATATACAGGGTGGGGATGATAATACAACGATAACTTGGACAGCGTATATGTAATGACATTCCAAGCCCACATACAAAAAATCAATAAAATACATCCAGTAGTTTAGTCACAAATTATGATTTTTCATTTTTTAAAATTTCTACGTATGTATCAGACTAAAGACCTGACCTACCCTAAAACCGGCGGTTAACGACTCAAGGACAGCTATTATTATTTTTAAAATCATAGATTAAGAAATAATGGATATGGCATCGACTGCCACAAAAAGGCACAATTTTTAATCATTGCCATTTAGTGACAGTTCGCAGACCAAATAATATTATAATAACTAATGTTTAAAAAAAAATAACTTATTCAGTATCGGCTACTGATCAGTTCTGCATATTTAAAAAAAAATTGATGGTTTGAGAAAATTTAAATCAAATAGTTTTTTATTCAATTTAATTTTAAATGCGTAACAATTTATTTTAATTTACTTTTCTAACTTACTATTTTTTATTCAATCAAAATAATGAAGTTTTGTAGGTACAAGCACATAGCACTTCCACGCGATTATGCCGCGTAGAAAGAAGGACACGCGCGAAGGCGGCGCGATGACGCGTGTAACAGGTCAGTGATCCTGTAGTTACAAAAATGATGTTATAAAATTTTATTAAATTATATTGAATTAGTTTGTATGAAAAAATTTTTTTTTTTTATTTTGATGTTAGGACTTATCTGATGGTTTTGAAATACTTCTTTATACTAGTACTAACGGTGTTTTCAATTATCGTTCTATTGTCATCCACACCTTGTATAAAAATGAATCGATGAATTTGTTGCTAAGCGCAAATCTCGAGATTAGCTGAACCGATTTCACTAATTCTTTTTTTATAATTTTCCTTGAAGTACGAGGATGGTTGTTACGGTGAGAAAAATTTTAAAAATTGCCTGAAAAGTCTAAAAACAACACTTTTCTATATTCCCATACAAAAGATTCGTAAGTCAATTTGAACTTTAATACCATACAATAAAGTTTAAGAGTGAGTGGAGGGGTTCCGGGAAGGATAAGTATTAAAGAATCGACTGTTAGACGGTACGAAGTTCGCCGGGTCAGCTAGTTAAATATAAAAATATTATAATTCCAGTGAAAAATAATGTTAAATTTTTAGGTGTTTATCTTGATGCAAGACTCACTGGAGTTCCCCATATGGAATATGTGGTGGCTAAGTGCGAGCGATTGTTAAATATTATAAGATGTCTTTCAGGAGTGTGGTGGGGAGCGCATCTTTTGTCTTTAAAATTAATATATAATGCTATCATTAGAAGTGTACTCGATTATGGTACCTTTCTTATTGAACCCGGTAGTTCTTCTGGTTTTACCAAAATGAATAGTATACAAGCTAAAGCTCTTCGAATTATTACTGGGGCTATGAAGACTACACCTATTAATGCCCTGCAAGTTGAATGTTGTGAACCACCCTTACAGTTACGTAGACAATATCTAGCAGACAAATTCTTCTTCCGCTTTGTACAGAACTCTAATCATCCACTTTTTAATAAACTCCAATTATTGTCAGAAATAGTTAACTAAATAGTTTGACTATCTCACCTAATGTTTGTTTAAACTTGGGTATCAACAGCAATATCGTTAGTGCTAATTATGAATTTAATTCCATGATAGACAATCATTTCCAGTGTTGCCAACTTTATTTTTTCCAACCCACCAAATGAGGCCGTGTAAACCACCAGAAACCACTAAAACTTAGCGGCCTCTCAAACCACCAGAATTCCACTAAAAACCCAAAGACAACGGCTAAATATAATTTGAAAATGAAACAACAACAACGTAATTATTATCTTGAAATAAAATAATTATTTATGTTACGTAGTACAGGAAAAACAAATAGTGTACTTGTATAGAAAAAAAGGAAACAATTAGGTAAGTACATAACTACCTAACTAAAGAAGATCGTCTTCTGAGGAATCAGCTTCATCTGCACTTTGCATAAAATAAAATTCTTTAGTGTCAATTGTTTGAGCTGCGGCATTGGGTATTCACTTCGTCACTTCAGCCTATTGCTGTTCACTGCTGGACATAGGCCTCCCCAAGTTCACGCCAGACATCCCGGTTTTCCGCAATCCTTATCCAGTCTACACCGGCAATTTTACGTAGATCGTTAGTCCGACGGCCGGAGGACGTCCCACACTGCGTTTACCAAGACACGTTCTCCACTCCAGGATACGTCTGCTACAACGGCCATCGGTCCTGCGACACAAGTGACAAGCCCACTGCCACTTCAACTTCCGAATTCTGTGGGCTATGTCGGTTACTTTCGTTCTCTCGCGGATAGCCTCATTTCTAATCTATTTGAGAGAAACCCCAAGCATAGCCCGTTCCATTTCTTAAACTTTAAGGCGAAACTATCCACTACAGCCTATCACAGACCACTGTTGGACATAGGCCTCCACAACTTCGCGCCCGACATTATGACGCGAACTCATGTGTTTTGCCCATAGTCACCACGCTGGGCAGGCGGGTTGGTGACCGCAGGGCTGGCTTTGTCGCAGCGAAGACGCTGCTGCCCGTCTTTGGCCTGTGTATTTCAAAGCCAGCATGGATGGTTATCCCGCCATCCATCGGCTTTTTAAGTTCCAAGGTGGTAGTGGAACTGTGTTATCCCTTAGTCGCCTCTTACGACACCCACGGGAAGAGAGCGGGTGGCTACATTCTTTAGTGCTGTAGCCACACAGCACATAGGCGAAACTATAAAACGCACAAAAAATGAGCCAGAATACAGCTTTTCAGAAGATCACAAAAAATATGACAAATCCTGCAAAGATTTTTAAAATGATGCAGTTTAGAGAATGCTTAAAAAATCCGAAAGGGCGTCGTTTTACGATGGAAGAGAAAATTTTGTCGCTATCATTTTTTAAAAGAAGTGCAAAATGCTACTTCTTGCTTTCAAAGCAATTTGTACATCCATCAAAAAATTCATGCTGTCATCTATAAAATTAAGACCAGGAATTAATAAAATTATTTTTGATAAAATTAAACATATAGTAGCCTCTATCAACGATGATAAAAAGGTATGCTCGCTGATTTTTGATGAAATGTCGATTACCCCAGAAGTTCATTATGATGCAAGTCAGGATGAATTAAAGGGTTTTGCAAACAATGATCCTAGAAAATTTGCAGATCATGTATTAGTTTTTATGATTAAAGGCATTAAAGCCAATTACAAGCAAGCAGTGGCTTATTATTTCACAAATGGTTTAAAAAAAGATGAGCTAAAACAAATTATATATGATGCAATTAAAAATATTTAAGCCACTGGTTTGCACGTTCTGTGCACAGTGTGTGACCACAGCACAGTTAATGTAAGTGAAATAAATAGTCTGGTGGAGGATACAAAGTCTGAGTACATGCGGAGGGGTTGTGAATATCGATTTAATCATTTTAAAATTAACAATGAATTGATAATTCCTCTTTACGATCCCTCACATTTATTAAAGGGCATAAGGAATAATTTATTAAACAAAGATATGACATATACTTTTATTGTTTTAATCGTGTTTGTGGTAGTAATAAATAAATAAAACAATAGATTTTAATACTCTAGTTTTTTTTTTAATTAAACAAAAAACAATGTTACGTAACGCGATGTTCGAACCCCGCCCCCTCCCACCCCTGTAACGCATCGTAACGTTTAGCTAGACCCCCCCTCCCCCTAAATTTGGGTTACGTAATACTTGAACGCCCCCTTATGACTTACCCGTGGAGACACAATCATCTTACTGAACCACTATACTGAACTGTCGCGTCGTGATAACTAAAAAAATGACGACCCTTTAACAATTCGCGTGTTTAGTGTTCTACATATAGATAAATATCCTTTAACACTATTTTTAATAAAGCTGTCTTATATTTTATGTTTGTAGTAGCTGAATGAAATTTCCTAGGGGAGATTCACAAAAAAAGCGGGACAAAAGTTAAGTTTAAAAATTATTCAGAATTAATATTGTCGTATTTTTACTCAATAATACTTAAGTATATTTATTTAAATTCATGATAAACACACTTTAGCAACAGATACAAAGAAGGTATGTATTGTATACAAAATAAACGGAAACCGACAAAGGGACAGGCCAGGGTAGAGACATTTCAAGGCTTTATAAGAAATTATAGAAAAATATACTTTGATTGGGCATTTAATCGTGATGTTGTTTCATAAAGTACATTAAGATGATGTGATTCATTGCAAAAAATAACAACATATAGAAGAAACAATCTATTTTAAACTGATTGCCGTCCAAGTTACCTCTTATTGCAGAGTTAACCAAATATGTTTAAAAAAATCCTAGAAAAATACTAGATCAGTTTTAGTGGTAAGCTCCGAAGTGTACCACTAACTGGAACAAACCTAAACCACTAAAAAATCCACTAGCCACTAAATCTAATTTTCTCCCGCCAAGAGGGGTGTCCAAACCACCAGATCTAGTGGAAAATCCACTAAGTTGGCAACACTGATCATTTCCAAGATCATTTACAAACAGGCATCGTATTTACACTGATGCTTCGAAACATACTTCTCATGTTGGAATTGGTTTTTATCACGAACAATTTAATATAGTCCAAAAAATTAAGTTTCCTCCTGAATCATCTGTTTTTACAGGGGAATGTTTTGGTATCCTCAAAGCATTAGAATACATTTTGTTAATGAAATTAGAAAAAACCCTTAAATTATCTGATTCTAAAAGTGCTTTAATGGCGATTCAAAGATATCCATTTCAATCTAAACACATGTATCCTGTAATATTTAATATTAGAACTGCTTTACATAATCCGTATTATTTTTATTTTTGTGTTACCCACACATGAGGAAATTCGAAAATGTTTTTTATTACCATATCAAAATTTTCGACCCAGCGGGATTCGAACCCGCACCTTCCCGACAATCCGTGTCCGGTGCTCTAGCCGTTAAGCTATGGCTAGTGCTTAAAACCGAATAAAAAATCATATCAAGATTTTCGATTCCGCGGAGTATAGGCCCATAGCTTAACGGCTAGAGCACCGGACACGGATTGTCGGGAAGGTGCGGGTTCGAATCCCGCTGGGTCGAAAATTTTGATATGGTAATAAAAAACATTTTCGAATTTCCTCATGTGTGGGTAACACAAAAATAAAAATAATACGGATTAAAAATAGCTTAGTGTCGTCTCTTGTCAAAAGATTTTCATTGTAATATGAAACTTTGAATAGTGAAGTACTGTAAAGGACTCGCTATAGATGGCACCACGGTTGCTTAAAACCGAATAAAAAATCATATCAAGATTTTCGATTCCGCGGAGTATAGGCCCATAGCTTAACGGCTAGAGCACCGGACACGGATTGTCGGGAAGGTGCGGGTTCGAATCCCGCTGGGTCGAAAATTTTGATATGGTAATAAAAAACATGCTTTACATAATTATGTTTTAAGAGGATATGTCGTAATGTTTGCCTGGATTCCAGGACACGTGGGTATCGTTGGTAATGTTTTAGCTGATCGTCTAGCTAATGAGGCTGTGGTTTGCGGTGACATTCATCCTTACATTAATCACTGCCATGATTTGACTACGCTGCCTAGGCTCTATCTCAAGGAAACTTGGGATGAAGCTTGGGAAACTAACCTAACATTCCTAGTAAGCAACAAACAAGAAACACGTTACTTCATCAATTATTCGAATGAGATTGGGTCATGTATGCACACCTATACATTTAGCCAGGCTTAATATAATTGAGTCAGATTTGTGTGCTTGTGGGGATGTGGGGTATAAAAATCTAATGTTGATAACTTTGATAAGTAGTGTCTGTATTAAAAATGCACTGTAAATAAAAAAAAATTTTAGAAATAAAAATATTTATTAGATATAAATTAATATAGCGCATACATACAGGATGGTCCAAAAGGTGACGTCCAAAAATTTTTTTGGATTGCTGATATCTGGGGTACTCGAAAATACCCCATGTATGTTCTGCGATTTTTCGTAGTTTACGAGATATGATTTTTTTTCATATTTTTTAAAATTTTCGACCTAACTATTAAAAAAAATTCTTTGTGAATTAAGCCATTACCTATGTATTTTTATTTTTATTTTTTGTGTCTTAGTCCTTATTAGTTATACTCTCACAGATAAAATACCTAGCTTCCTAATATTAATAAAAGTTATTAAAATTTGAGATCGAAAACAAATAATTTGGTTTGAGCGAGTCGGAGTTCAATTTTGAACTTTTATTATAAAAAAAATAAAAAAGTTTGATGACTTCTAGGTAGTTTAAAAAATTTTGTGGAACCCTCAGCTTTGATGATAATACAAATAAAGTGGTACTTAATAGGCCTATTTTAGCTGTAAACTGCCTTTAAATGAACAGAGGCGTAAAATGTCCTGAATTAATTAATTACTTTAAAAGCACCTATTGTTCATTTCTAAGGTAAATTAGGTTGGTTATGTGTGATATATTTACAATTCATGATAAATAAAACAATTAAAACAGTTATGACTAATTTTTATTCATAGCAAATTTTCAGTGTCTTTCTTCCGCTTCCATACACAATCTACAACGTCTTAAAAATTCTGTTTCAGTCTCCTAAAACTACTGGTATGTTCTCTAATTTTCTTTGCGGCCTGCTTTAGTTTTTCAGCACTCTGCTTCCGTGTTTAGTTGGAAATATCGTCGAGAGAAAAAGAAAACAATTGTAACAATTTTTTAATTTTTTTATTATATTATGGGCTTACTCTTACCCCGGTCTAGCTTTAGAGCAGAGACGGGGTCGAAGATGGAGCGAGCTCGCCCAGAAGAAGCCTGTTCACTCGCGCTTTGAATACATTCGGGTTATACGTACTCGGAAATACAGACCGCCGCACAATGGGGTATTTGACATGAAAAGTTGGACAAAACTCAAATTTATTAACTACTCAATAGGACAACTGTAATGAGTTTATATAGTAGTACAATAGATAGCGCATAAAACGGCAGCCATTTCGACAGCCATTTTTAAGTGGCTCATTTACAGCATCAGTCGGAATCTCGTCTTTGTTTACGTTGCAAGTTGCAGTTCTCGGCGCTTTAAAACAACTACTTTTAGTTCTCCTATAAGTCAGTGATACTTTGATTTAGAAGAAGATTTCGATATGGATATTGAGAGTGAAGGTATGTAGTTTATTATTACCTGCATACAGTAACTCATGACTCCATATTTAGGTTTCTATGACTTATGATTGTCTATACTAATATTATAAAGAGGAAAATTTTATAACTTTGTTTGTATATCGGGGGTAATCTTCGCAAATACTCATCCGATCATGAAAATTCTTTCACTAACAAAAAGCTACACTATTCAGGAGTGACATAGGCTATATTTTATTGTAATTGTACAAAAAAAATCAGTAAATAAGAAAAATATTAAAATATATTATCGAAATGACAAAGAAACGAACGCCATCTATCGCTATTTATTAGTCTATTTATTTTATTTAATCTTTTTTTTTATTTATTTAATTTTAGTCAATCGACGAAGAAGTTTTTTCGCTTTTTGATAGATGGCGTTGGAGCAACATTTTATTTATAAAGTATGTTATTTGGTTCTGTAATTTAAAATAATAAATACACGATATTATTACGATTTTATACGTCAAATTCTAAACAATGAACCTAATAAAACAGTACTAAGAGCTACACAACATAATTGCATCACAAAGATAATTAACGCCCAACGAAGTGGGCGCGGGTCGGCTAGTTAATAATAAAATTTTAGTTTATTTCTAATTTTTTCTTTATAAATTAGTAGATGAGTAATGTTTCCGAGTTCGTCCGAGTAAAAATTTATCTATACTAATATATAAAGCTGAAGAGTTTGTTTGTTTGTTTGTTTGTTTGTTTGTTTGAACGCGGTAATCTCTGGAACTACTGGGCCGATTTCAAAAATTCTTTCACTGTTAGATAGCCCATTTATCGAGGAAGGCTATAGGCTATGTCGTCACGCTAAGACCAATAGGAGCGGAGTCAACGCTGACGGAGTCGCGCGCAGAAGCTAGTATATTATATTAATACAGGTTATCTTAGGAAGTAATCTTAAAAGAAAAAAGTAACGGAAGTTTGGCGTTTTATTTACTAGCTGTGCACGCGACGTTGTCCGCGTGGAATTTAACAAAAAAGTTATTGTTCAGTTCACAGGTTATAAAATAAAAAAATTGTAAAATGAAAGTAGCCTAAGTTACTCCTTATTAAATCAGCTATCTGCTAGTGAAAGACCCGTCAAAATCGGTCCATCCGTTTCAGACCAAAAGCTACAATTACTTTAACTCAAGAAAGTTCAAAAAGTGTCCGTGAAGACGACGAAACAACTGATGAGAGCTTATGTGAATTAGATTAATTCTTAATAAATATCCCGTTTTGTGTTGGTTTCTGGTTTTATAACGATTTTACTGACATAACAAATAAAAAAGAGTTTCGTCCAACTTTTCATGCCAAATACCCCACTGTGCGCCGGCAGGTAATTCCACTCATTGGCCGTGCGCATTAAAAAAGATGATTCGAAGCGCTTTGTACGTATGAAGGCTATATCAATAAGGTGGGGATGAAAGCCCGCGGTACGTCTGTAAGTCCGATGGAAGAAAGGAGATGGGGGTATGAGCTCGTGCAGCTCCAGGGCACACTCTCCAAAGTACAACCTGTAAAAGACGGGCAACTTTTCTTCGGTGAGCCAGAGTGTGATTAAGAGATTCCACCAAACTGGCATTACCGATTAGCCGCTTGGCTCTGCGTTCCACTGAGTCCAGTGTGGCGAGTTGATATTTAGATGAGCCATCCCACAAGACAATGACTGGTGACTGCAATATTCCATGCACGATCGGACTTGAGTTTTATAATATATAATCAATACATATCAATACAAAGAAATAAATGTTTATAATAGAATTTTGTAGTTGAGATAATGTATTAACTAATATTGTGTAATACATACAAATAATGCTGTTCGGCATAATTAAACACGGTGTACCTGTCTATTTATTTGAGAGGTTGGAATGGACAAGAGACATTAACACCACACATTGTACACGATCTACTCACTGCTCACTGTCTATGCCGGTTCACCGCACAGCAGCATTTAGGGGTTGCTTTAAATACGCAGCAACCAAGTGCTGGAACAATCTCCCTCCTCCTCTGCGGGAACTTTGTACTAAAGCCAGCTTTAAGCGACATTATAAAAAGTATTTATTGGAGGTACAAAAGCAATATTAGCTTCTTTTTTTCTCTTTCTTTGTAGCTGTGATATTATATATATGTAATATGTATATATACATAATATGTAGGTGTATGTATATGTAAATATATTGTTTTCTTTTAAATGTTTATGCGAGTATATATTATATGTCATTTCTAAAATAAGTATTTTATTTTGGAAACGTTTTCCTTGTGGTGCCAATATTTTTATATATTCTAATAAGTGCTATATATATATATCCCTTTGCATGTGTCTATATAATGTGT
This sequence comes from Melitaea athalia, assembly GCA_905220545.2. Taxonomy (NCBI): domain Eukaryota; kingdom Metazoa; phylum Arthropoda; class Insecta; order Lepidoptera; family Nymphalidae; genus Melitaea; species Melitaea athalia. The sequence continues at coordinate 12,262,729 of HG992185.1, read as the reverse complement.
AAGTATGTATATGAGTACATATTTATTTATTATCTCAACTTATTCAATTTATGTCATAGATCCAATAAGCATATTATGCAGTACCTATACTTTTTGTGTTGTCTATAATTCTATATCATACTTTTTTTCCTTTATTGCTATATATTATTTTGTAATATCTTATATTATATATAATCCATAGATTTCTATGTTATGTATATAAGTGTATTTTTATCAGAATACCGCCAAAATGACTTACTAAACTTATGGTGGTCCTGAAAACCAGTGTTAGGACTGACAGTCCTAACTTAAACTGAGGTCACACCTTTTTGTGAGGCATGCTGGGTACTTATATAGGTAAATGTTACGGCGCCAGACAATCCCACGGAGCCTATGAGTTCGGGGCCCATCAGCGACCTCTGGCGGACTGTCTGACGTCGGGCACAAATTACCTATGGGCGATACTAATCGCTCTGCGCGAAACTGTTATATATTTTATTATATTTACAACTTACCTTAAGAAGGGGGCTCTGGTAAACCGGTTCAAGAAAAGTCAGGGCGGTGTGTAGGTCTGTGGGTGTGTAATGAAGTTTGTGTGTGTAGGAAAGTGGACTGACTTCTCGACGGCCGGCTGCAGCGCCACTACTCGACAGCAAATCAGGCTCGACGTTCACTCCACTCACGGTCACGGAATTAATAGTCTTATATAAACAAAACGTCGGCAGAGAAAAATCCAAGTTTAAGGCACGATCGGAATAACACGCGCCGGCATACAACGAGATTAATACAATTAAGACAAATGCATCGGTCATAAAAAGCCTCAACAAATTTTAACTTCTCTCATCAAGATGGCGCTCAATTTCGGGGTTTACACATCGACACAACCGCGCCGTAAAGCATACACGAGGTCAAGCTAAATAGTTTCACTATGCACGAGTTATTCACGCCGATATACAAGAAAGTTTATCAAGTTTCAAATGCAGGGATTACTACACGTAATGAATTCGCGCTGAAGCTAGTATCGACTTCGTCAACAAGCGCGCGGCCCTCACCGTCCGCTCACAGATTGCAACTATGCGCACTCAATTAATATAATCGATAATTTATCTCAGTTCAAACAGCAAATTTAGAATATACGCGTATGCAGTGAAATTTAGCTGCGAATCGCAGCGGCGAGTCAAATCAGAGCGCGACGCGCGCCTCGCCCCGGTCTTAGAAAGCGACTGACCGCCGGTCAAGGGGGGGGTCGCGGAGTCGACGCGAGTGCGCTCGCAACGGTCGTACGATATATCACGAACCACACTGAGATTGCCGCGAATTTCAAACTGTCGCCTATACCATGCTATCCAGCGCGAACAGTCCCCCGTCCCGGACAGAAGGGCACTATGTCCGCGAGCAAATCGTAACCGAGACAAATTTCAGAGACGAGTGGACGGGGTCGAGGAGCCGCGGGAGAAGAGCGGCTTCGGACAGCTCCAACTTAGGGATCGACAGGCGCGACACAATGGAGAGCCACTCTCGCAAGAGAGCACCGTTAGAGGCTCGGATCTCGCCTAACTACACGATAAGTCCCAGCGCGTCATTTAAGGGGACGTTAGGAAGAGAACCCACTACGTCATCAAGGACATCCACTCCAAATAGTATGCGAAGGTAATCGCCAGCAGTGACAAACCAATGATGGGCCCGGCACTCAGAGGGCCCCGGCCGCGCTAGCCGGAACAGATAAGAAGTCGCAGTGACCCGATAAGGTCGCCGACGCCGACTAAGAGGGGGAGGGCGGCGCTCCAGTCGCGGCCACTCAGCTAGCGGAGGGGGTCGCGTGAGAAGAGTGGCGAATTCTCGCTCAATCCGCGGAGGGGGGGGACAGACCCCCCCCCCGCCCCTGGCAGGGTGACACCCCAACTGATCAGGGGGAACGTCCCCTGTCCAGGCCTGGGGCGCAGGGGTTGGGGGACGAGCCAGAAGCGTCACGCACCGGAAGGTGCTCACGAGCGCCCCCGCCCGTGGCGGAGGCGCGGTCGGGAGGGACGCGAAGAGAAGCGCTGATAGGGCCCAGGCATCGTACACAGAAACAAACAAATTCAGTGATAGAAACACATTCAGCAATATAAACAAATACAGTAATATAATTCAGGAATAGAACCAAATTCAGCCATACAACAAATGCATCAATACAAATTCAGCAACAGAAGCAAACTCAGTAACATAAACAAATGCAGTAACATAAATTCAGTAATATCAAACAATGCAGTGACACAATTCAGCAATAGAAACAATTCGGCAAATACAAACAAACACAGCAATACAAATTCAGCAACAGAACAAACTCAGTAACATAAACAAATGCAACAATATAAATTCAGTAATAGAAGCAAATTCAGTAGTACAAACAAATGCAGTAACTCAAATTTAGCAATCGAAACAAATTCAGTAATACAAACAAATGCAGTAACAGAAATTCAGCAATAGACACAAATTCAGTAGATAAAAAGGCAGTAATAGAATCAGCAATAGAAACAAATTCAGTAAGTAAACAAGGAAGTAATAGAAAAAGGAACTCAGCAATATAACCAACCCAGCAAATAAATTCAGTAATAAAGACAAAACAAAAACCCGGGATGTCGCACACAGGCCAACCTTCCCCTACCTACCCGCCAGCAATATAGGTACCTAACCCTATCAAAAGAGCTCGCGCAGCTCAAGGCGCGGTAACCACGCTCTGCTACCAAATGTTACGGCGCCAGACTATCCCACAGTGCCCCAGAGGTCTGGGCCCATCAGAGACCTCCGGCGGGCTGGCTAAGCGTCGGGTACAAAGTACCTATGGAGAAGTAATCAGCTGCGCGATAGCTAAAACTGTACTAACGACTGTAACGTAACTGTAATCACTAACCTTCAAAGGGGGAGCTCGGCTATCCGGTCAAGTACAGTCAGGGTAGGTATGTGTTTAGGTAGTGGAATAGTGTGGTGACGTTGGTGTGTAATAAAGTGACCTGACAGCACTCGGCAGCGCCGCGACTCGACAGCAAACCCGTTGCGCCCAAGCACCTCAGCCCACTCGCACGGGTCACAAGGGTTAAGAGACAGAAATATTAACACGCACAATTAATCGTCACGTACAGAATCCATATAACACGGAACAGTTACAGCAGGTTTTAAATACATATACACTTTAATCTCGCTACAGACAAACTCACGCGGCATACAACTCACTCAATACTCGTTAAATCAATTGCCCATACGATAGAAATAACACGCCACGGATCACAAGAGATTAATACACTAACAAAATGGCGCTCGGGCCCACGGTCACAATATTAAAGTCCCGCGTCGTACCTAATACACGAGGTCAACCAAATAATGGGACTTTAGCACAAATTACACAAACATACAAGAAGGTTTATCAAGTTTCAAATGCAGGGATTACTACACGTAATGAATTCGCGCTGAAGCTAGTATCGACTTCGTCAACAAGCGCGCGGCCCTCACCGTCCGCTCACAGATTGCAACTATGCGCACTCAATTAATATAATCGATAATTTATCTCAGTTCAAACAGCAAATTTAGAATATACGCGTATGCAGTGAAATTTAGCTGCGAATCGCAGCGGCGAGTCAAATCAGAGCGCGACGCGCGCCTCGCCCCGGTCTTAGGGGCCGTCTCCACGAGCGAGCGTATCGCCGGCGATAGTATCGTCGAGCCACCTATTTCTATACACTCTCTATGGAGCCGTCCCGAGCCGTCTCCACGAGCGAGCGTATCGCCGGCGATGCGACGAGTGGCAATAAGCGAGCGTATCGCCGGCGTATCGCCGCGCTAGCGTCGCGACTCGCCGCGCTCTCGCAGCGACTCGCCGCGCTCTCGCAGCGACACGCCGGCGTATCGCCGCGAGCGCGCTCTCAAACACAGCGTTTTTAACCGATTTCAAAAAAGGAAGAGGTTACTCAATTCGACCGTATATATTCTTTTTTAATGTATGTTCGGGGATAACTTCGTCGTTTATGAACCGATTTTGATAATTCTTTTTTTGTTGGAAAGTTGATATCCCCAGGGTGGTACCATGATAAGGAAACCAGGATCTGATGATGGAATCCCAGAGAAATCGAGTAGAACTTTCGAAAATCGTAGTGACGACTAGTGCGTTTGTTAATTTTTTTCATCTACTTCCATTGTATTATTTGTCGATGTAATTGAAGTCGGTTTTTTTCGTTTGCTAGCAAACACAATTATTTTAAATATCAGATTCTCGATATATCGATATTTTTAAATATATCAATATCGGAGTTTGATGTATTTTTTTGTTTTATTTTTATTTTTTATTATTAAGAAATTCGTATCGTATCGAAAAAAAAATCGATATTTTTGAAGTGAAACTTCTTTAGGCGCATGAGGGGTAAAATTTGAGCGACCGGTAACGCGGCAGCATCATGACGCGCAGTACTTGGATGGGTGACCGCCTGGGAACACCTCGTGACGTTGACTTTTTGTTTCTTTTTTTCAATTAGTTTTTTTTTTGTTTTATAAATTCGTTTCTTCAATTAGTTTTTTTGAATTAATTTTTTAATAATAATAACTGCATATTCAATAGCGTACTTGCACAAGCACCCCAGAGCACTACATCCATAATGAAGAATTATATTATTTTTAACCTTCGACGCAAAAAGAGGGGTTTTATAAATTTTATTAAATACACTACTTATTTCGCTCTCGTCTGGCATCTAATGATCTAACTGAACTCTTTCAATAAACAACGCATCGTCAAATCCGTCGCGGACACGCTGCGATACGCTGGCGATACGCGACGATACGCTGGCGATACGCGACGATACGCTGGCGATACGCGACGATACGCTGGCGATACGCGACGATACGCTGGCGATACGCTCGCTCGCTCGTGGAGACGACCCGACGATAGTTGGGCGTATCGCCGGCGAGACGCTCGCTCGTGGAGACGGCCCCTTAGAAAGCGACTGACCGCCGGTCAAGGGGGGGGGTCGCGGAGTCGACGCGAGTGCGCTCGCAACGGTCGTACGATATATCACGAACCACACTGAGATTGCCGCGAATTTCAAACTGTCGCCTATACCATGCTATCCAGCGCGAACAGTAAATAATGTATTATTATTTAAATATTTTTTATCGATAAGTTTGTATTGTGTCCCTTTTGTTTCTTTGTTTTTCGTTTACGTTCTCTTTGTATTTAGTCATATTAGTAGTTGTAGTATAAATTATGTACTTATTTCTTTTCTTTTTGTATAACTTTAACTTGATGCCAGTGTGTTTTTTCACAAATAAATTTATTATTATTATTATTATTATTATTAAATAACAAATTTAAAGAGGCTTACATACACAACTACACATCATTCATACACAAATTACCTACCTAACCTACGTATACTTGTTTCGAATTTACTTTTAAGAATGTAGGGTTTCACATGATATTTTCATTCACTGCTAGTTCTAGCTCAAGATCCGAGGAATTCACCAGAATCTTAATCCGTCACGTTTGGTACCTTCTTGTGATATATGTTATATTTTCACTGATTCATACATATTACACCACTAGCCGACCCGTGCCCACTTCACAATTCAGCCTGTAGGTAATATCCCTCTGTTGGGCATAGGCCTCTTCTCCATGTAGGAGAAGGATCGGAGCTTAGTCCATCACGCGGCTCCAATGCGGGTTGGCGGATATATTCCTTACTATGAGTAACGATAGCTATTAGGTGTACATGATAACAACCGGGACCGACGGCTTAACGTGCTCTCCGAGGCACGGTGGGGAGACCCACAAGGACTACACAAACACCCAGACCACGGCAACCATCTGTATGGCCAATACAAATGTTGTCGTGTGCAGGGATCGAATCCGCAACTAATTTTCATGATTGGATCAGTGTTTGCGAAGATTACCCCCTACAAACAAACAAAGTTCTAGAAACTTTACCTCTTTATAATATTAGTATAGATTGGTGAGCATCCGTTGTCGATTTGTGTTTATTACATATTTAATTTGGATTTTATTAGTAGAATTAATGATGCCAAATATTTTAATGCAAGGCTTCTTAACCAAAATTAGGCAAATAAATTAATTAAGTGATTATGCCATTTTATTTCAAACTAGCTTGTGCGCGCGACTTCGTCCCCGTGGAATAGGACCACCCGATTTTGAAACATCTTCGTTAGTGCTACGCTCCTATTGGTCTTAGCTTGATGATATATAGCCTATAGCCTTCCTCGATAAATGGGCTATCTAACACTGAAAGAATTTTTCAAATCGGTCCAGTAGATCCTGAGATTAGCGCGTTCAAACAAACAAACAAACAATCAAACAAACAAACTCTTCAGCTTTATTATATTAGTATAGATTATATTAAGGAAAGTACCATTTAAATATTTTTGGATGTTACCAAATTCAAATCCCACGATATTAACAAAGGTGCGTTACGAAAACAATTCGTGTACCTACCAAAGTTACAATGACGAGGCGACATTTCATCAATATACCTATAAATGCATAATTATATTCCGTATCTTAATCCATACTAATATTATAAATGCGAAAGTAACTCTGTCTGTCTGTCTGTCGCGCTTTCACGCCCAAACTACTGAACCGATTTAAATGAAATTTGGTACACAGCTGATAGTCGAATCTGAGAAAGGACATAGGCTACTTTTTAATGCGAAAAAACGGTGTAGGTATGGGGTTGAAAGGTGGGGATAAAAAATTTGTATGGAAGTATCGTCATTTTTAGGGCTAGAAGTTTGAAACTTATTTTTAGGCTATGGATTGAATATGGATTGATATAAATAAATATGATATTCAAAATTTGTAAAAGTTTAACCCTTAAAGGTATAAAATAACAATAGGGAATAGAGGATGAAAGTTTTTATTGAAATATGTTTGGTTTATGTGAATGTTTTATATATAAGTTTGCGACAAGAGACAAAATATTAGAGCTACTCTGATGTTCAAAATAAACCAAAAGATATATCCAAAAAATGTTGTTCAAAGTCACTATTCCACGCGGACGAAGTCGCGGGCACAGCTAGTATACTTATATAATAAATTACGCGTCACGTTTTTTGTCCGCGATGGACTAGCTTCTAAACTACTTAACCGATTTTAATCAAACTGGCACACCATGTGCAGTTTGATCCAACTTGAAAGATAGGCTATATTTTATTTTGACATAATTATTATATTTAAGAAAAAAATAAGGCGGTACGAAGTTCGGCAGGTCAGCTAGTTATTTATATATGAAAGTTAAAGATGACCTAAATTCAAGTAATCCGTATTCTTTTTGTTGCATCGTTTAATTTTACGCTATTGTTAAAGAAAAAAAAACAATACAGGAATTTTATAAGCAAAAAGTACATGACATACATTATAAGTTTATAAGTAAGGAAAGTTGTGATTATACTTAGTTGACTGTATGTTTTTAGTGCCGTTATTTAATCAATACATGCATCTTTTATCTCATAGCAAAACAAAACAAAAATAACGTCGAAAAATGTAATTAAAATTATAAAATATTAATTAGGTATTAATTTTATAAATTGACACATAAATATTGTTAAAATACAATTGTTCTTATTACAGTATCCACATTAATTAAATAACTACTCAGAATACAAGGTATACCTACCTATGCTTAATTTTGTTTGCACCGGATAGTGTTTCATTTAAATTTTAAGAAATATTACTAGAAACGGAACCTCTAACTTTAAATTTAAGCAAGCACAACAGTGTCTTGGGTTTTACGTTAGGGTTTTACTTATTGTTAGTTTGAGAATTGAGAATTGGGATAATTAATTTGAATATAAATCAGAATTTCTGTATTTACAGTGTTGATGCCCAATAATCACGATTTTAGACGTTTACTTTTTGGGTCAGTTGAGGTGCATTTGGTCATTTAACGTATAAGGACCGGTCATTGCCCAAGGATTTACACATTCATTTCGGGCGCGTGGGAGACCTCGAGCTTTAGTAACAGATACCTTATAACTTTACGTTCAGATAATAATAGGACATTCGCATTCACAAACGTAGTTGACAATTTAGTTATACTTAATATAAATATATAAGAAAAAAAAAATGTTAGAGTTTTCAAAATATTTGATTACTGGACTGATTACTATTGTATGTGAATTTTTTTAATGAAGGTATTGTTTCTTTAAAATGAAAATTATATTTTTAATTATTCTTCAGATAATAAGTTACGCTGTACAAATAGAAGCAGTGACAGTGAATCCTCTGTGTCCGACAAATAAAATCGCACCTCACAGAAGAGTCGCGCGTTTTGGATACACTCAACCGAGAACTTTTGGCGAGTTTTATAACTTATTAAAGCCGAATAATTCGCCGAGCAGTCTTCAAGAAAAACCACAAGAAGACAATCCCGATGACTGTGGAGATATTGAGGATTACGATGAAAATGATCTTAGTTCAGGTATTTTTTTATATGTTGCCCAAATAATTATAAGTACATTACAATACAAACACACTTTATTGTACACTAACAGAGAACATTTTTATATCGAGTTCGGTCAATTTAGACATCAAAGGTTACAAAAATTCAGACTTGGCTGAAAATTGGTAGGATTGTTCAAAACACTATTATAAATAAAATGTGAAAAGTCCTCACCGATCCGACACCTGGTAAAAATTTACTCTTGGTCAAAGGTCACAAAAACGGGTTTTTTCACGATTTTCAGCAAAACGTTAAGTTTTATCATAAAATTAGTTCAGACAATAATTGTAGATTAGATAATTAATTATCTATAAAAAATATCTTATTACTTTTTTCCTGGGAGCCACCGTTTTTGATATAATTATATATAACGATTCAAAGTGTAAGTAGTGTACTTATCGCGTTTTTTAATGTGGTTTCCCCGGTAGGCCTATTCCTGTTCCTATTCCTGTATTCTGTACAGTATACCAACCTTTTTGTGCAATTTTAACACGTAATTATTTACCATTAAAGAAACCATAGCAATTACTCTCGCTAATATAACTTTTGATATGTAACAATCCAATTATGGATTCTGTGCACAATCTATTTCGTAGACAGCGAAAAGCCCCGATGGACTAATTTCGACACATATCGAAAAATCTAAACTTTCTAATGCTTCTTCCTATACGCAAGTCGTACGTGTACCTAACGTATAGTATATAAATAATTCGCCAATGTTTCTAAGATTATTTTCGTTTGCATTCAACGTCTTTGCTTTGCCACACTTGTCCGCCAATGTGGAAAGAGTCTTTTCAAGTTTTTTTTCTTTAATGTTACTAAGTCGACAAACAAGCATACAGCTCACCTGATGGTAAGTGACTACCGTAGCCTATAGACGCCTGCAACACCAGAAGCGTCGCAAGCGCGTTGCCGACCTATCCCCAATCCCCACTAGGAGGAAGTATTAATTTAATGAAAACGTCTCTACCGGTCATGGTATTACCGTCCGGACCGGTTTATGCTTTATTAAAGCCATAATTAAATCAATTTTAGTAATCTAAATTAATTCATTTTTGTTTAAAAAACGTAACACATTGCAACAACCGTTTTGGTGTATTTTTTTTTTTATGTAACTAGGTTGGCAACCAAGCGTACGGATCACCTGATGGTAAGACCGTAGCCTATAGACGCCTGCAACACCAGAAGCATCGCAAGCGCGTTGCCGACCCTACCCCCAATCCCCCCCCCCCCAGGAGCTCTGGTCACCTTACTCACCAACAGGAACACAATACTGCTTGAAAACAGTATTATTTAAATGTGGTCTTCTGTAAGGTCGAGGTACTACCCCAGTCGGGCTGCTCTATATTTTGAGCAGGAAATTTCCTGCTGTGCCTGTGCCTCAGTTAAAGTGTAGTAGTGCGAGTAACGTTTGACGCTGGTGCCGGGTGGTCGCAGGTTCTCTGTTTGTTATTACTAGTTTGTCTATTACTCGAAGTAAATTTTTGGTTTACGTTGATTTTACACTGGAAATTGTTCTATTATTTTATTTAAGAGAGGAAAACGACACTTTACTTTACTAATCACTCTGAACTTTGAATTGGTTGAACAGTAACAACATACTGATTGCTTATAGTTGTGACACGCAGTCGAACTAGTTAGGTGCAATAAATATACACTGTTCCTTTTTTATTGAGTGGGATAAGCATTTCTCGCTAGAAACGTGAAGTTTTGTATTATTAAAGTAAAGGATAGCTGGAAATGTTCATGACAATACTGCGCTCAAGTAGTGTTGTGTTCCTGTGGTCAGTAAGGTGGCCAGAAGCTCCAAGGTAGGGTCGGGGACAGGGTCGACAACGCGCTTGCAATGCTTCTGGTGTTGCAGGCGTCAGGAGCCTACGGTATCTGCTTATCATCAGTGGGCCGTGTGCTTGTTTGCCTCGTCTGAAGTATTAAAAAAAGGTTTTTATGTAGATATTTATGAGTATAGTATTTAGTTCTGTATGTCAGTTTCTTAACTTCAACAATAGTTACACAATTACCCACTCACACATAAAACATAAATTACTAACACGTTTAACTGCGGAAGAACAAGTTAAAATGTTGAAGTCCGTACCTTAAATTGATCTAAATTGTCATTAGAAATGCTAATTTTTGCATTTTATTTTCAAGATCAAATATGGAACTTTTTTACATTTGATGTAGCTCATATTAACACAATAAGTACAACACGATCTTCGTAAGATTGCCGGTGTAGGCTGGATGAGGATTGCGGAAAACCGAGATGTCTGGCGCGAACTTGGGGAGGCATATGTCCAGCAGTGGACTGCAATAGGCTGAACTGATGATGACTGATGATATTAACACAATTCTACAGATAATTTTTGACTTAGTAGCCAGTACCTAGGCAGTAGTTATCTATCCCTAAAAACATAATGTACCCACATTATACATTTCTCGTTATAAATACCTGGATGACCAAGCGTAGCTCGGTTTTATTTTTGGTTAATCGTGTTTTTTGGAAATTTTATTTAAATACGAATTAGAATTACATACTGATGAAATCCATACTATCCATACTAATATTATAAATGCGAAAGTATCTCTGTCTGTCTGTCTGTCTGTCGCGCAATCACGCCAAAACTACTGAACAGATTTAAATAAAATTTGGTATACAGATAGTCTAGAGTCTGAGAAAGGACATAGGCTACTTTTTAATGCGAATAAAAGGGTGTAAGGGGTTGAAAGGTGGGAATGAAAATTTGTATGGAACTATGTTCGTGTTTCGTAACTGTCAAACATTTAATGTTCATCCCCTCGATATGGTAAACTCTCCGATAAAATTAAAGAACGTATTTAAATAAAGGTTTCGAATCGACAACATATATCCACAATATACGGATAGTGGCGTATTTTACATTTTAAAAATGTATAATAATGTCAGTAATGAAAACGGATTGACATAATATAATATATTGGTTGTCAAATATAAAACGTAGTTGTTATATACTCTTTGGTCAAATATTTATGCGTGCGTTCAGAAATTTATTTAGTGTAAACTAAGGAAAATATATTAAGCTAATTAAATCTTATACTATTAAAAAAAGGAAAGCATTTTTTCCCTCAAATCAACGCAGGTGAAACCGCGGGGCACAGCTAGTATTTTTCTTTTTTTTTTTTTATGTTACTAGGTTGGCAAACAAGCGTACGGCTCACCTGATGGTAAGACCGTAGCCTATAGACGCCTGCAACACCAGAAGCATCGCAAGCGCGTTGCCGACCCTACCCCCAATCCCCCCCCCCCAGGGGCTCTGGTCACCTTACTCACCAACAGGAACACAATACTGCTTGAAAACAGTATTATTTAACTGTGGTCTTCTGTAAGGTCGAGGTACTACCCCAGTCGGGCTGCTCTATATTTTTGGATCACCAACGCCGCGCTGATGCAGCTGCCCATAGGATGCCTCGCGGCGCTCACGAGGCTCTATAACGGGATACTCCAGACGGGTCACTTCCCCGAGGCGTGGAAGACAGGGAAGGTCATCGTCCTCCCCAAGCCTGGGAAGGACCGCCGCCTCCCTGGAAGCTACCGGCCGATCACGCTACTCTCGCACATCGCCAAGCTGTTCGAGCGTCTGCTGCTGCGAAGACTCGCGCCGCACCTCCTGCTGCGTGAAGAGCAGCTTACGGGTTCCGCGGCAGCCACTCGTCGACGCTCCAGCTGGCGAGAGTCCTGAATCACCTGACCAGTGAGCTGAACAGCCGGCACTGCACGGTCGGGGTCTTTCTCGACATGGAGAAGGCCTTTGACCGTGTGTGGCACGCTGGCCTCCTGGCCAAGGTGATAAACACGACGACACCGCCCGCGCTTGTGCGAGTAGTGGCGTCGTTTCTAGAAGGCCGTAGTTTCTACGTCTCGGTGGAAGGCGCGGACTCCCAGCCGCGCCCCATCCGAGCTGGAGTACCCTAGGGCAGCTGTCTGTCGCCGCGCCTATACGCGGCGTACACGGACGACATCCCTACCCTACAAGACCACCTGATGGAGTTCGAGGACGACGTGATGCTGGCACTGTATGCGGACGACAGTGCCTACTTCGCGTCGTCATATCACCACTTCGTCGCTACAAACAAGATTCAACGTCTGCTGGACCTGCTCCCCGACTGGCTGGACAAATGGAGGATGGCCGTCAACGTTGGGAAGACGGCCGCCCTGCTGACCGGCGGATACAAGCCGTGGTACAAGCTTACTCTACGCGGGCAGGACGTAGAGTGGAAGACCTCAGTCAAGTACTTGGGGTGTCACATCGACCGGATGCTGCGCATGGTACCGACCGTCAACCAGGCGGTCAACCACGCAGCGGCGGCCCGGTCGAAACTTCACACCGTGTTCACCTCAAGACTTCCGCTACATACCAAACTGAAGGTCTACGGAGCCTACGTCCGCTCGCGCTTGACGTATGCGGCCCCGGCTTGGTACGCCCTCTGTTCGGCGAGCCAAGCCCGTCGGCTCCAGGTCCAGCAGAACCGATGTCTTCGACTGATAGTGGGAGCTCCGAGGTACGTCAGGAACGACGTCATACACAGGGATACCAAAACACCCACCGTGGAGGAGTTCGTGCGTCGCCTTGCACGCGCGATGTTCGCTCGCGCGGACAAGAGCGCGTGCACTCACCTCCACGGTATAGCACCTCTGCACGCCAGGCCTCCAGACGGTCGTTCCCTGCCTCGCGAGCTCCTACTGCCACCGACGGATCCCAACATCGCCGTCGGCGACGAAGAAGAAGAAGACCGCGACGAAGGATAGGACACCGCAATCTCCGCGCGGTGTTCACTCGAATTCCATCAAGATCGATCGAAATACCTCAAGACAGATGACAACCGGAACAACCACCAACTAGCCTACGGATGTAGGCTATGGCCCTGGCCCATCGGGCCTAAACATAAGATCCCGGGGGCGAAGCTCCCCCGGAGAGGACTAGCCCGGGTAGAGAGGCGCTGCCTACAAGCCCGTACCCGGGTCGACCTAGGTCGACCAGGAAGAGCTCACGACGACGACGACGCGTTGCCGACCCTATCCCCAATCCCCCCAGGAGCTCTGGTCACCTTACTCACCAACAGGAACACAATACTGCTTGAAAACAGTATTATTTAGCTGTGGTCTTCTGTAAGGTATAAATAATATGTGAATAACGAGTGCAATTAAATAAGGGAAAAAAATTATCGACTGGAGACATAAGGATTTGACCCGGGGTCTTCACGTTTCTGGACTGGCCGATTTCCCACCTGAGCTATTATAACTTTGTAAACAAGGCGATATTTACCTTCGTATTCTAATGATATTGTAGCAATTTTTTCATTGCTTAAAAACACGGATAAAACGACATTTTCTAAAAATGAATCCTATCTAGATCTATTTAGCCCCCGAAATCCCCTGCGTACTAAATTTCATGAAAATCGTTGGAGGAACTTTTTGAACTAATAAATATAACAGCCTAGACATGTACCTATGTATGCCTTTAAAGGAAACTTACAAGATAAATGGCTTCAGCTAGCTTCAGACTGTAATATTCCACTACTTGGCATAGGCCCCTTTCCCCATGTATGAGAAGGATCAGAGCTTAATCCACCACGCTGCTCTAATGCGGGTTGGCGGATATATTTCCTACTATGAGTACGATTGCTATCAGGTGTACATGATAACAACCGGGACCGACGCCTTAATGTGCTCTCCGAGGCACGGAGGGGAGACCTATAAGGACTGCACAAACACCCAGACCACGGCAAACATCTGTATGGCCAATACAAATGTTTGTCGTGTGTGGGGATCGAACCCGCAACCTCCAGCGCAACAGCCACAATCCAGTGCTGTGACCGTTGCGCCAACGCGGCGTCGATTACAAGATAAATGTCCAATTGCTTTTATTATTTAACACCACTTACTGGCCATGTGACCTTGCCTGAGAGAACTATTATATAATATAAACGAATAAATATTAATGATTTATTGTACACACTCTTACAATAATATAAAGTACCTGGGTGACCGAGCCTTGCTCGGTATTTTCATTTTATTTTTTGTTTTTTGTTTTTTCTTGTTATTTTTATATTTTAATTTTATTTAAATAATAAATCACGAGTGAAATTAAAAAAAAAAAGAAAAAAAATTAATCTGGAGACTGAGATTCGAACCCGGGTCAAGACGATTTGACACCCGCCGATTACCTAATTACGCTGTTACAGCTATGTTGGAAGTAGTGAAATTAAGCTTCTTATTCTAATGATATTTTTTCATTGCCTAAAAACGGATAAAACGACATTTTTTTTAAATGAATCCGAGCTAGATCAATTTTTCGCCCCCGAAATCCCCTGTATACTGAATTTCACGAAAAGCGTTGGAGCCGATTCCGAGATTGAGATTCTATATATATATATATATATATATATATATATATATATATATATATATATATATATATATATATATATATATATATATACAAGAATTGCTCGTTTAATAGTATAAGATAAGTAATTGTGTCTGCTACATTTTTATTGGCTAAAATAATGTTTCGGTGATCTATGCGACGTCTTATCAACAATTTTGTATATCTAATAATTATTTCCTACTACTTATATGGTATCCGTAACATCACCACAATTATATAATTTCGCTTCCATGTTTATTCTCACATTCTCTGTTCGTGCTTATTTTAAAAGAATGCCTCACGACAGAATGGATTAGGTACCTACCTACAACTATTGTATTAGATTAATTTTCCTAATATATTATCATTTATCACTGAACGATTAATTTTTTAATATATTACCTATCACAATCATATCGATGGCGCGCTTTATGGTTAATCTCAAAATTATTAGGTACCCACTTATCTTTCGAAGTACCAAATTCTATCAGTTCAGCTTCAATATGAAACGTATGTATGCTATTACCTAGGCTACCAGCTTCTAGCAGTTAAAATTTACCCATTGAATTTCACACATTTGTACTTTAGTACTAGGTATTTTACCATTGTACTTTTTACAGGCAGACATTTTTTTTTGGAATTTTAATTCCGTTTCTCGTGTATAAAATTTCAAAAAAATGTCTTCATGCAATGAGTACAATGTGCAGTGCGTTATATTAATCTCGAAGTCAAATATTTTAAGAAGGAAATTTGTTAATAATTATAGAGACAATTGTAACCTTTGTACCACTGTCTATTGATTAAGATCTGATTGCTGCAATGCGATAGCATTAGTAGTTTCCAGTAGCATATTACCTATATAATATTTTAATTTTTTATAATTAAAATATAAACAGTAATTTAAAACAGACTAAAACATAAGCACGTAGTTAGTGACAAAGCTCACAAATTACTCAATTCAAATAATTGTGGTTGACACAATGAGATCGCAATGCAAAATAAAAAATTTGCCATAACAAAACAGAATAATAAGCAGTTTTTGTATTAAATAACAAGAATGTACCAAATAGGACTTGCCTAGCTCAAGGTTCTTACGTTTTATGCAAAACGTCAAAATTGTTAGTGCAAGCAGTAAATTTGTCCGCTAGTGTAGTAAAATAATTAACATTACTGTATTTTTCCTTAATGTCAGCATAAGGTCGAGATAAGAGATAATAGAGATAAGACGAATACAAGTAAAAAAGATTTTTTTTTATTACAGACATGGAAGTAAATTAAACAAAACATTAAAAATACAGCCTTAAAAATACAGCCTTAAAACAAACTGTTCAAAGTATGCTATTTTTTATCAAAACTAATAACTATTTGTGCGAATAACTTCTTGTTACTTTATTTGTACAGTCACGCCATACTCGTTAAGAAGGCAAGGATACGAAAACAATCGTTTTTACGGATCAAACCGTTTCTTTGGTCACCTACTTGGTTTTAGACCTACGAGTACTACGAGTACTATGCCTCCAAAAAGACCAACTCGTCCGCCTGCTGGAGGATATTTTGGAGGTAACCCCTATCGTCCGCCAGCAGTACAGGAACCTACAGGTTAATATATAATTAAGGCTAATAGTCCTATCACTAATCCGTATATATTAATAGTGTTTGACCTGATCATAGTTCATTAATAAGTCCGGAAATGTCACATTCAAGGCATATCAGTATTTATAGTGTAAAATCTATTCTCAAGGGAAAGATTCCAATCGGTGCAGTTGCAGTAATATATTGATATATTGTCAACACAGTTTTTTTAAAGAGTAACTGCGGAGTTTTTTGTATACTTATTCTCCTCAGCAGAATCTACATTCAGAATAATAAAATTAGTGGTAGCACTGAATATAATTTTAATTTACAAAATCACATTGGTTTTAGAAGTTTACTTAATTAAAGTATTTTTTAAGCTTTATTTAATTGTAAATAATAAACTTAGATAAACAAATAATGTAAAAAGGTCGGTTAAAAAAATATAAAATTTAATTTTTTTTGCAGATCATCTTAAGCCTATCCACGAAGGCGGTTATGAGCCGCACATGACGTATCGTCCTGATATAGTTGGAGCTCCAATCGGTCATGTGATAGGATTACCTCAAGTTAAACCTACACGACATCATTTAGAGACAACGACACATAAAAAACCGTATAATCCGAATCACAACCAAGTGCATACGAGTACGCAGTCAAATGCGATAACTTACAAGCCTTACAGAGCTAGAAATGTCGACGGAATATTAGGTTCCTTCATTGATTTGTTTATTTAAATAAATATTTATTTAAGATTAAGTGTTTTTTTTATTGTTCTCGATTTTATCCACGTTTCAGTCTAGTTAAAAGAAATAAATTTTAAAGAGAAGATATTACGAATATTTTTTTTGAAAGCTCTACTTTAATACCTTTGCTTTCAATTTAAATTGAATATTACATACCTTCTTGCTGGGTTCAAGGTTCATACTTGATGTTTGGAACAGGAATCAAGCTGAGATTATTTTACTTTTATAAATTTTATCCAATATTAAATTATGTGAAAGGTGCAAGTAAGACCTTTTGTTACCTTTGTGTCGTCATTTATCCATGCTCCACCTAGATTCCATAGCCTTGGCACTTGATGTTGGCTATCGCAACGTCGCGTTCTAATCTCTATCTCTATCCATTGTCGTGTCTTTATTTATAGAATATAAATTAAAATAGTGCATAACGGAAATTAAATGTTACGAATTTTAAAATTCGACAAGTGAAACGATTCATTTAATTATGAACCGGATATCCACCTACGTAGGTACTTATCCTGTAATGAGTAGCGCGTGACGGACGTTAGTGTTGAGAGTTTCGGGATAAATGGACATGTTTTTGTTAATTTATATAATTTGAGCATTGAATTATCCTTAATTCAATGTACGATGATATCACCGTACGGTGTTTACTATACATGCGGTTAAATGATTTGGAGCGACTCCAAAGCACGCATGTGAATTCGGTTATTGTGTTATTAGCGTATAGTGCAGAGTGAATTTAATACAATTAAGAATGAATCTGGTTTTAACTTTGGTTTTTACGTTACTATTTATGTTACAACAAATAAAATCTGAAGGTAAGTGATGCATGATCTTTTATATATAAAAATCAATTGCTGTTCGTTAGTCTCGGTAAAACTCGAGAATAGCTGGACCGATTTGGCTGATTTTGATCTCAAAATATTTGTGGAAGTTCAGGGAAAGTTTAAACGGCGAGAAACATAAATAATAAGTAACGAAAAATACTATAAACGACGATTTAATTTTCCAATACAAAATGTTCCTAGCGGGGAAATTTAATGTCTTTTGTCAAAAACGTTGCCATTTGATTGTCAAATATTTATAGGTGCGTTCAGAAAGTGTTTTGTGCATATTTTTCACAATTATGTAGGTGATACAAAGTTCACCGGGCCATGTAGTTTAATTTATTTATTAAAGTTTTATTGGGGTCGTTGTCGGCAAAAGTGATATTCTATGTTATTTAAAAATAATATATATTCATCATCATCATCATCAGTTCAGCCTATCGCAGTCCACTGCTGGACATAGGCCTCCCCAAGTTCGCGCCAGACATCCCGGTTTTCCGCAATCCTCATCCAGCCTACACCGGCAATCTTACGAAGATC
Source organism: Melitaea athalia (assembly GCA_905220545.2). NCBI lineage: Eukaryota > Metazoa > Arthropoda > Insecta > Lepidoptera > Nymphalidae > Melitaea > Melitaea athalia. Next base: position 12,244,184 of record HG992185.1, on the reverse strand, counting down.
GTCGGTCCAACTGTATATTCATCATATTCATATTCTTTTATAGTTTAAACTTAATTTTTTTATATAAAAACATTTTTTTTAAATCAGAAAAGAATCCGTACTTAGAAGCTCTTCGCAACAAATCATGGAAAAGTATTCAAAAATATGTAGAAGTTCGTCCTGGTGCTCATCTTTTCTACTGGTTTTATTACGCCGATGGTACTATAGTTGATGCTGATCGAAAACCACTAATTATATGGATTCAGGGTGGACCAGGGCTTGCGGCTACTGGAATAGCTAATTTTGCTGAAATAGGGCCGCTAACTATGGATATGCGACCTCGAAATCATACATGGGTAGGTAAGTTTTTCTTAACCGATGTTGATAATAAACTACTTTTGTTACTATGGTTTTTATTAGTTTAAGAAGTTTATCAATACATGTATGTACACCTAAAATTTAATATTTTTTTCAGGTACATGGCAGAAATTTACTGTTAATAGATCATCCAGTCGGCACTGGGTTTAGTTATGCTGAAAATAAATCTCTATTAGTAAGGACAGATAAAGACGCAGGTTAGTGCATTTTAAGCAATTTATAACGTCAAAGGCCAAATCATTGCCAATCAATTGCCAATTTCAATAATGGTCTAAGATCCGGAATATAACAAAATCTTCCCTCATCTGTTAATTAGATGAAACAATTTTTTATAGGCTGATTTCAATATTGTGAATTTATAAAAACAACCTCTGCCACCATAAGCCTGCTGCAAATAATAATACTTAAAAAAAAAAAATTTTTTTCTTCTAAAAAATCTTTTCCCTCTCATGTTAATTACACGTAGTAAGCTAAAACCGTCAATATTTTACATTATATACCTGACTATAGTAGGCACCCATCTCTATGATTGCTATACTTACCTGCAGCCAGGTTACTCTGACTGAGGTTACTGACCTGGCTGCAGGTAAGTGTAGCAATCATAGCGATGGCTGCCTACTACAGTCAGGTATATAATGTAAAATATTAACGGTTTTAGCTTACTACATGTAATTAACATGAGAGGGAAAAGATTAAAAAAAAAAAAATTTGCAGCAGGCTTATGGTGGCAGAGGTTGTTTTTATAAATTCACAATATTGAAATAAGCCTATAAAAAATTGTTTCATCTAATTAACAGATGAGGGAAGATTTACCTTCTCGGATCTTAGACCATAAGTATTCTATTTTCTTTTAATTTATTGAAGATTAAATAATGATTGTACGAAAGTGTGACGTACTATTCTATATTAGTCAGGGAAAAAGTTTCTTCGTATTTTATCTAGAAATACAAGGTAAGATGTTATTTTTTTTTTTACATTACTAAGAATATATCCACTACCACCACCACTACAGCCTATCACAGTCCACTGTTGGACATAGGCCTCCATAAGTTCGCGCCCGATATTATGACGCGAACTCATGTGTTTTGCCCATAGTCACCACGCTGGGCAGACGGGTTGGTGACTAAGAATATACATAATATATAATCCGCCAACTCGCATTGGAGCAGCGTGGTGGATTAAGCCCCGATCCTTCTCCTACATGGGGGAAGAGGCCTATGCCCAACAGTGGGATATTACAGGCTGAATCGTGATCGTGATCGAAGAATATATATGTATACATGTACCATTTTGCCACTATCTCGTAGGTAGTGATAGGATTCCGTTGCTGTAGAAATTTTGGGATTTGTCATTAAAAAAAAAAACGCAACAAGTAGTTATGGCAGTCCTTTCTTTATGTTAATTTTACACTACGTAAAGAGTTCTGAAGACTGAAACAGACGGAAATCTGTAGGTGCAAAGTAGGGTTATATACAGGGTGTCCCGCGATAAAGTGCAACCCCGAAAGGGGGTGAAACTAGACTATAAATTATCGACAAAAAACATAGAAAAAACTTTTTAAAAAAATATTTTATTTCTTATTGACGAATTAAGATTTTTATATCTTACGTAGACTCTATGTACAAAAAATGATGATTTCTTCCAAAGTTTTGGGTCGATTACTTTAAAATGAAATAAAATATTACGCCACGTACTTGGCGGTAAGGATAAAATAAAAATTAGCTCGCAAAAAAGTGGCATTATGTCTTTAACTATGCTTCTTGTGAAAAAAAATCCATTTTTTATGACTGTTTTTTTCAATGATCTCTAATTTTCTCAGAATTATGCCCCCAATACCAGGAAATTTTATGATTTATTATTATTTCTTACCATATTGCCATTCAAATAAAAAAAAAATTACGCCTGTATCCCAAAAAACACGTACAAAAATCATCATTTTTTGTACATAGAGGCTACGTAAGCTATATAAAAATCTCAATTCGTCAATAAAAAAAAAAAAAAAAAATTTTTAAATTTTTTTCTGTTTTTTGGCGATAATTTATGGTCTAGTTTCACCCCCCTTCGGGGTTGCAGTTTATCGCGGGACACCCTGTATATTTATTTATTTTATACTTTAAGTCCTAGTCAAACTCTCTCAATTTTTGTTAAGTGGCTAAAGACGTATAAAGTCGACGTAGCCTGTTCGGGCTTTTTGTTGTTGATCTTTTCAGATCTTCAGCTATATCGTAACTACCCAAATGTCGATCTACCTCTACTTTTTCAAAAATGCTGTCATATTTATTCGTAACTGGGCGGGGCAAAATGCATCTGTGATATCAAAATTTTCTGACTGAAAACGCTTAAACCAATTTTATGCAACTCTTATTGATACATCGCAAACATTTTCGCGGCTTGAGTCACATTTTTCTTTTTTCTAAAGGAAAACTTTAAAATGTACCGAATTTCTTCGTTGTAAAACGTAGTGGTTATATACTCTTTGCTTCGTAGGATTTACCCATTTTGGGGGACAGAAAAACAAATGAGAAGTGACGGGAAACTGTTTTTCATTTTTTAATTTCATTTTTAAAATGTCACCTTTTCATGGTATCAAAACCAGCCTATTACGAACAAAAAAAAAACCAAAATGATATTGTAACTTTTCACTAGAAAATACAAAAATACTTTTTCCCCGGTCTTTTGCAAATAAAATTAATGAATTTCTGTACTTATTAATAAAATTAATGAGGTGTTACCTATTGGGTGTAGGTTAAATACGTTAAGTTATACATCAGTAAAATAATCATGCACATAAATTATTTCGCATAATTATGATGCCTATTGTTTGCGTATCAAATGTTTTGGCTTGTTATTTAGTAGGTAACCTTAAGGTAGAGACTATTGTATAAAAATATAATAATAGATAGCTATTATTTTAATAGGCATTAGACAGACAAGTCGTGAGAATTTTGTTATTCTCGTCAGAATAATAAATTAATATCTTTATTAATTTTAATTTATCGGAATGTAGGTATATGGCGTCATCACGGAACCACCCCTACAACATTTTTTTACACCATGTAAATTTTTTAATTTTCAGCAAAAGATCTTTTGAGACTAATAAAACAATTTTTCAAAACGCATAAAGAATTCCGCAAGACACCAACGTATCTATTTGGTCAGAGTTATGGAAGTAAATTATGTCCAAGATTGGGTTATTATTTACACACGGTACGTTCATTTCATACTCTATTAAGAATTTTTCATTTACTTAAAATACTGGAGAATAAGAACTTTTCGTTGTTTGTTATTATTTAAAATGTTTTTACCGTTATTTCATTTATTTTGTCTGTGAATTCAAGAACATTACATACCTACTACTTTCTTTTCTTGTGAAAGTTAGTTATTTACGTTTAAATGTAGGTAATAATTATTTTTGACCAGTCCAAATATATTTTCTGCAGTATTTTGGTTTTTTTTTCATCAACATATTATAAACTAGTTTTTACTATCACTTTTTACAAGGTTTTTAAAAAGTATTATTATTTTGTTACAGGCAATAAGAAATAAACGTTTAAAAATGAACTTCAAGGGTATCGGCATCGGAAGCGGATGGGTAGATCCGAAACAAAGCACTTTAGCGCAGCCAGATTATCTGTACCACATGGTTAGTTCGAAATAAAATTTTTTTAGATATTTTCTTCTGACTTCATTTTTGTTAAGGACTAGTCACGAAGCTAAATCCAATACGCTATTCTATTGCAGATTAACGGATATACATAAAGTATAATTGCAAATTATTCCTTACAATACAACATATACCTACTTGTTTATGTACTGCATAATTTAGTTTCTTTGAGTTGAAGTAAGTTAATATACATTAAAGCATGAATCTAACCATTTTAAACGTTTTAATGAAATATCATTCTTCTGCAAAAAATAGACCTAAGCTAAGACTTTTTAAAGTCAGAAAAATAAATATCTAAATGAACGCCTCACACGCAATAGCTATACCACTACGAAGAAATAATATGTAGGTACATATAACACAAAAACAAAAACATTGACCACAATAAATATTAGGGGTTAAAGTATGAAATTACCGATTTGTACTGAAAAATTGAAATTCATTTTTTTAATTTATCATATTTATTTAATCAAAATACCATTATTATCTATACATTGCTGCCATCTAATAGGAATGTCATTTATGCCTTTGCGATAGAACTCTGGTGATCCAGATTCGACAAACTGTGTGAAGGCATTTTGTATTGCCTCCTGAGAAGAAAAGTTTTTATCACGTAGAAAATTGTCCAAATCACAAAAAAAATGGTAGTCCGTTGGAGCAACGTTTGGCGAATACGGAGAGTGACGAATGGTTTCTAATTGTAGTTCCTGTAGAGTTAAAACGGTTTCTCGTGCTGTATGAGGCCTCGCGTTTACATGGAGCAATAATGGTGAAGATCGATTCATGAGTCGGGCTGTTTCACTACTAGTGTTGCTATCATTGTTCGGAGTTCGGCACAGTAGACATCTGCCGTTATTTTTTGACCAGATCGGAAAAAGCTATAGTGAATAACACCATGCTGAGACCACCAAACAGTTACCATAACCTTTTTATTGGTAAGGTTTGCTTAGGACACTGTTGTGGCGTTTAACCTGGAGTCAGCCATTGCATTTTTCGCTTACAGTTATTGTAAAGAATCCACTTTTCATTACATGTCACCATTCGATCCAATATTCCTTTATTTCTGTATCGATTCAACAAGGCAACGCAAGTTTCTACACGCGTTTCTTTCTGCAGATCAGTCAAATCATGAGGCACCCATTTTCCAAATTTTTTTATTTTATTGATTTGACGCAAATGAGTCAATATTGTTGGTAAGGTAACGTTAAACCATGCCGCTAATTCCTTAGTAGTTTCGCTCGGATCGGCTTCCACCATCTCTTTCAATTCATTGTTATTCACATGTGTGGGCTTCCACGTGGTTCGTTCTTCAAATCAAAGATTCAATCACGAAAGCGTTTAAACCAAAATCGCACGGTGGTGCCCTCTCCAAACGCAACGCAACATTGATACTGCGAGCTGGAACTCGTATTAAAAAATCACTCGAATTTTCGAAGTATCCATCTTTCTTGTCTAAAGGTAGATTTACATCAGATGAGCGAATGCTCATTCTATCCCCACTATAATTATCATATTCTTTTAGTGTAAAAAGGCGTAGAGCATTCTTTCGTTGTTATATACAGGGTGTGTCGTAAATCGTGGATAATCCGTTAACTGGGGGTAGCCCTGATGACGACCTCTAACAAAATGTACTTTTTATTTCAGGGTTGCCAACACTGTGAAAATTGTGAATATTTTTGTGTTTTTTCAAAAAATTCCTACCGCGACTAGTATTTTGGTCACAATTTTTACAAATTAAGGTATTTTAATGTAATTTTTATTTTATTTTACTCGGGAATACTTGTACTATCTAACGAAATTACTATTTCAGGCATAATTTATTCAAAACTTATGAAAATTAGCGTTAGAAGTTTTTTTTATTTTTATTCGTAACTTTTTGTCAATATTTAACCATTGATTGTGAAAAAAAAAATGTATGGCACTAGAATTGCCCAGTATTTAAAAAGAATGCTTAGTTTGTGTAGTTTCTAAAAAAGTATAACAAGTAGTGCTTGACAAGCAAAATTATTTTGTAGGAGTGAAAGAACTTATCACGGTCGGTAAGTTCGTTTTGTATCATTAGCATTTGTGTCACTTAAATGTTAGGATAAAGAAAAAAAAACAAAGTTTTTTTTAGTATAAATGCATTTATTACATCAAACTAAATGTTCAAAATGTCCTCCATTGGCAGCAATGCAGGTTCGGCATCGCCTTATAAAAGATCTCTTGATACGGCGTGCATAGCCTGATACTTCAATTTCACGAGTGGCTAATTGCACACATGTGCGCAATTCTTCGATTGTCGACACTGCTTTAGTATAAACTTTTTTTTTAAGGCATCCCCCAATAAAAAAAGTCCAGGGGGTTCAGGTCAGGCGATCCTGGTGGTCATAAAATGAGACCCAAGCGCCCAATCCACCTATCTGGATATGTGTCGTTTAAACATTCCCGCACCCGAACAGCAAAATGCGCGGGACACCCGTCATTTTGCAGCCTTATTCCTTCTCTTGTCTCCGGTGATAAATTTTGCAGCAGCTTAGGTAAATTATTTTGTAAAAAATTTAAATAGATTTCAGCATTTAATGTAGCTGGCAACTCATGTGGGCCTATTATTTTCTCACCAAACTGCTGCATTTATCACTGGAGACAAGAGAAGGAATAAGGCTGCAAAATTACGGGTGTCCCACGTATTTTGCTGTTCGGGTGCGGGAATATTTAAACGACACATACCCAGAGCCCAATGCACCTAGGTTTGGGCGCTTGGGACTAATTTTATGGCCACCAGGATCACCTGACCTGAACCCCCTGGACTTTTTTTTATTGGGGGATGCATTAAAGAAAAAGTTTATACTAAAGCAGTGTCGACAATCGAAGAATTGCGCACATGTGTGCAATTAGCCACTCGTGAAATTGAAGTATCAGGCTATGCACGTCGTATCAAGAGATCTTTTATAAGGCGATGCCGAACCTGCATTGCTGCCAATGGAGGACATTTCGAACATTTAGTTTGATGTAATAAATGCATTTATACTAAAAAAAACTTTGTTTTTTTTCTTTATCCTAACATTTAAGTGACACAAATGCTAATGATACAAAACGAACTTACCGACCGTGATAAGTTCTTTAGCTCCTACAAAATAATTTTGCTTGTCAAGCACTAATTGTTATACCTTTTTAGAAACTACACAAACTAAGCATTCTTTTTAAATACTGGGCAATTCTAGTGCCATACATTTTTTTTTCACAATCAATGGTTAAATATTGACAAAAAGTTACGAATAAAAATAAAAAAAATTCTAACGTTAATTTTCATAAGTTTTGAATAAATTATGCCTGAAATAGTAATTTCGTTAGATAGTACAAGTATTCGCGAGTAAAATAAAATAAAAATTACATCAAAATACCTTAATTTGTAAAAATTATGACCAAATTACTAGTCGCGGTAGGAATTTTTTGAAAAAACACAAAAATATTCACAATTTTCACAGTGTTGGCAACCCTGAAATAAAAAAGTACATTTTCTTGGAGGTCGACATTAGGGCTACCCCCAGTTAACGGATTATCCACGATTTACGACACACCCTGTATATGAGTACCTACGAGTGTTCGTTTACACATAAAAATCAAGAAAGAATGCTCTTGTTCTAGCTCTAGCTCAAATCTATTTGATCGAAAGAACGAATCTATTTGATCTTCGAACACTCGTATTCATCTATACTTATTATAAAAATAAGTCCCCCGGCCGCGTCTTTCTGTCCTCCTGTCTGTCTGTCTGTCTGTCTGAACGCGATAAACTCGAAAACTACGCAACGGATTTTTATACAGTTTTCAACAATAGAAAGAGTGATTCTTGAGGAAGGTTTAGGTATATAATTTATTATGTTTTAACACGTTCCCTGTCCTAGTACAAAGTTATAAAATGTATTCGTACGTCCACCTACAATTTTGCCCTAACTTGACAATAATCATTATAAGAGATTACATTTATACTAATACGACCTAAAAAAAATTTTTTTTTCAGGAAAATACTGTAAAAAAAAATGACTCCCTAAGGAGTCATGAACGCGTGAACTAAAAATTGTGTGACTCTCTATGGAGTCATGGACGTGTTAACTAAAAATAGTAGTGAATCATATATTTTTTTATATGTAAAAGAGAGAGCTTTAGGAGAATTTAGTCGCATAAAAAGATGGACTGACGTAACAGAACAAGAAATGTTAAAATTTTTAGGAATGGTGCTGTTCACTGGACTTGTCAAACTACCCACACTTGAGAGTTATTGGAAGAAAAACCGTCTATATTTCCATCCGCTCATGCACAATATAAATTTATCCTATAATCGCTACTGCATTTTACTAAAATGTTGGCATTTTACTGATAATGAGGCTCCAAGAAATGATGATGACAGGCTTTATAAAATAAAGCCACTTGTAGACCTGATTATGGAAAACGGCCACGCAATATACACACCAGGACGTGTTATTGTTGTCGATGAATCAATGGTGCACTTTCGCGGACGCCTTTGCTTTCGGCAATACATACCATCTAAAGCTCACAAATATGGCGTTAAAATTTACAAACTATGTACAATTGATGGTTTTGTATGGGAGTATGAAATCTATTGCGGTATAAGCCAAAGAGTCTACGATTTGGATTTATCGGGAAGTATAGTCGCACGCCTTGCTGAAAACCTGCTAGATGAAGGTAGGTTGATAATAACTGATAATTTTTACACCAGTGTACCTCTAGCCAATTTTTTGAAGACCCGTCGTACTGATTTGTTAGGTACAGTGAACAAAATGCGAAGAGGCCTTCCGCAACAAGTTACTGGAAGTAAATTGAAGAAAGGGGAGATTGCAGCTATGCAGAAAGGCAATATTACTGTGCTAAAATGGCACGATAAACGTGACGTTTTACTTCTTTCTACATGCCATGGAAAAGAAATGAAAATGAGTAGCGGGCGAAGACCAGTACTCAAACCTGAAATGGTTTTAGAGTATAATAGAGGGAAAAAAGGTATCGATGTGTCGGATCAGTTGAGTAGCTATAATAAGTCCTACAAGAAAATCGATAACTTGGTACAAAAAAATTACCGTAGACTTGCTGTCAATTGCGGTGGTAAACTCGTGCCTTATTTTCAATGAACTGCAAAGGAACTCGGGACAAAAGAAGCTTGCCATGTTATCGGCACATGAAATAATAATAAAAAATCTGCTACAGGTAAGAGACGAAAACCAAACATATGTTGGACGCCCGCAGTCGTTACCTGAAAACAAACACACCTTCGAGAAAATGACCAAGGAACCAGGTCGTAAAACGAATAAAAAACGATGCAAAGGCTGCTACAATAAGCTCATTTCAGAGGGACAATCTTCAAAACTTGCTGGTACAAAGGCTTCTAAAGTGATAACGTGGTGCCCCAAGTGTAAAATAGTACTCTGCCATCCATGTTATAATACATTACATTGATTTAAATAAATAAACAACATTGCCTCCAAAAAAATAGTTTTATTTTACCCTCTTCATATATGGGAAACTGGCAAACATTTTACGGCGGCTCTTTTAAATTTTCGGTAGCTTTGTTATCTAACCATACGTCCATGAGAAATTTTTTCCTCTTATTCATACGTCCAGTCAAATAAAAAACATTAAATTTACTTATAGATTATGACTCCAACTAGAGTCATGGACATGTGAGTTTGGTACAAATGTGACTCCTTTGGAGTCATTGGACAGTGAACGTGTTAATGTAAATTAGCAGAAATACGGCGATAAATGTTGAAGAGGTCGCAAAAAATCTCGCCAACGGGGAGCTTTCCACGCGAACGCTGCGTAAACCAGCAAAGATATCGTTTTATAATGTACTAGCGAATTCAAAATCTATAAAAATGCTACAAAAAAGTCCGCGATAGCATATCTCTATCTCTTAGGGTTGACTTACAATAACCACTTTTATGTTCCAATTTTTTATTAAAAACATTACGTTATTTTTAAAGATATTTTCTTTAGTTCAGTATTAATCCTTATCCAAATGAATATGTTATTTAGCTTAGGCATTTAATGCAGATTAAAATTGCCCTTAACACTATATTAATCAGATAAATAGTTTTTGAGATATCGTCGTTAGAAGTAAGTAGCAGCGAAACATTTAATGCTTGGCGTGCCAGGGTTGAGCGTTCTTTCCTTGAGATGCCTATAACGGCGCGGGCGAGTCCATCCCCTCTGCCCCGCATCGCTCGACCGCCTGCTCACATGCTATTAAAGGAAATCAAAGAATATCAAAGATCATTTTATCGAACTTTTTTTAAACTTTTTTGTTAAATTCCACGCGGACGAAGTCGCGAGTACAGCTAGTATAATATATAACAACGAAAGAATGCTCTACGCCTGTTTACACTTAAAGAATTTGATGTAGTGGGGATAGAATGAGCATTCGCTCGTTTGATGTAAATCGACCATAAGCTGAATTAAAAAAAAAACAACTGAAAGTTGATAATCGAATGTTGCACATTTCATAAAAGAAGAACTACATACCTACTTAGGTACCATGTGAAAAAAGTTTCACTCAAAAATCTCAAACCATGAAGGCAGGCCCGGATCTAGGGGGGGGCAAGCCGGGGCCCATGCCCCGGGCGGCAAGTTCAGGGGGCGGCCAAATTCACATTTTACAGACGAATGGACAACTCATCATTTACTTAACTTTGACCACGGAATAAATAATAGTACCTACAAGTACAGATTTTTCATGGCCATATCAACTCTACCGATACCCAGAGCGCAGAGTGAGACATGCTGCACGAACATTTATTATTCGCGAAGCGCGTAGGCATAGTTCATAAAAATTAAATTAAAAATTAAAAAAAAAACCAACACAAGTAACCTGAGTTCCCTTTAAAAAGTAAAAAAACGCGCTTATTTTGAAGTAATTTTATAAAAATTTATTTATTTTTATTTATACTTTATTGTACACCACAACTACATTTTAACATTAAACACATTTAAAGATATTTACAGACTGTGAAGTAGGTACAATGGGCGGTCTTATGGCTATTTAGCCATTTCTTCCAGACAACCCAAAAATTTATGTTGCTTAGTTAAGTTAGGTTAGTTTTAGTACAGTCATTTGGTGCTCAAAAAGGGGGTTACCTGGAAATTTTCCGGTAGTTTTGAAAATTGGTGATTTTATAGATTTCGACGTGCTCTTTTCGAATTTTCACTTTGCCACCTCGTATCTTTGCCGCTCGCGCCACCATATTGGAAAAATGGCGCTGAAATACAGTTTTTTGAGAATAACTCCGTTCAAACTCATTTTACGATAAAAATAGTTATGTAATAAATTAAACTAGAGAAATTTTCCTACAATTTATGTAGTAACCTTTTTTTTGTAAAATGCATAGTTTGAGCGTACGAGAGCTGCAAAGTCCACTCTAACGAGCGTTTACGTGTCATAATTATATTTCGTAAGTCCAGTTGATTTACAATTGAGAAAAACAACAAGAAAATTTTGTTTGTTAACAATCGTTTAAGTTGTTGAAAAATTAAGTTTAAGTAAAATTACGAACGGGAATTAAATATTTATAGTGTTTAGAATATACCATAATTTTTTAAAATTAAAAATAATTATTCAAAACTAGTCGAAAATTTTCTTTAGTTTATTTTATTACATAACTATTTTTATCGTAAAATGAGTTGGAGCGGAGTTATTCTCAAAAAACTGTATTTGAGCGCCATTTTTCCAATATGGCGACGCGAGCGGCAAAGATACGAAGTGGCAGAGTGAAAATTCGAAAAGAACATGTCGAAATCAATAAAATCACCAATTTTCAAAACTACTGGAAAACTTTCCAGGTAAAACTATCAAATGACTGGACTATTTAGACTATTTGTAATAATTGAACTGTTGGTTTTGGAGCGGTCCCGCAACGCAATGTAATTTTTTTTTTTTGAATTATTAATACTCGTACATACTTAGGTACTTTAAGATTGAGTTTCTTTCATTATTTTTTACTTTTAAAGGAAACTCAAGTTACTGTGTCGGTTTTTTGTTTTTGTTTTTAAATTAATTTTTATTTTATACTTTCATTCATTTATTTTTATTATTAATTTTGTAAAGTGCATGCGATGCTATTTCATTTGCAACACTACTTGGATAAATTTGCTGACATTCGGATTTCCATCCTCATTTTCTCCCCACCACATGTATTTGCAGATATTGGGTATTTTCCTCGGTTTTACCCCCAGATTTTTTTCAGGACTCAACCGATTTTCATCAAACATGCGTCTAAGAACACTCTCCCGTAACTTACCTTTCATACAAAAAAAAAACTAAATTGAAATCGCGTCCTCCGTTCGCGAGCTACGGTGCCACAGACAGACAGACAGATACGTCAAACGTATAACATCCCTCTTTTTGCGTCGGGGGTTAAAAATACGCGCCCGCTCGCCCGCAGAAATCGCAGATCGCGGCAGCACGCGTCTGGTTACCGTGCGTGCGAAAGAGAGAGTACAAAGAGTGCAAAAGAGTAAAATTGTAATTTCAATTCACAAATGCAATACAATATTTGATTTTTATTTTTATTATACATATTTTTATTTTAAATCCTATCCTATGCTGTTTATAAAATATATATCCTACACGTTTATGTCTATGTACCTATGTATGTGTAACTTAACACAGAAAGAACAGCGATGGATGCATTATTTCCGAAAGGCCTATGTAGGCTATGTCCAAATTTCAATCAAATAGTGGACATCTGATAGAAGCATGATAAATGTAAAAATAAAATAAATATACCTAAGTGGGAAGGGCGGCATTTTCAGTTTTTGCCCCGTCTAAAAAAAATTGAAGATCCGGGGCTGCATGAAGGTTCTATGTCAATTCGAAGTACGTATTACAATGTAACGACAATTTCATACTTTAACCCCTATTATCTGTCTGTCTTTAAAAATTATTGTTATGAACAATAATCAAACTCGCAACAGCCATGTACCTACAGTGACTGTTGCTCCATCCTGTCGTCAATAATGACTGACAGCTTATAACGTGAAAGATTACTTGTTCGTAAAAAAAAAATTAAAATTCATATCTCAATGGAAGAATTATTACTTACATATATACCTAGATATTGCATATTTTTTATTCGAGGTATTTTATTGAAATTAAATTACAAATATTAAATAAAATGTCGAAGAAGACCATTTAATCTAGATAAACCATGTAATAACAATATATTCCTAATCGTAATGAACAATAACAATAATTCTTTGTTTTTTACTTAAGGGTATTATTGATGTAAACACCCATACAAAAACAATCAAAATAGTAAGGAAAATGAGCTACTTAATTGAGAAGAAAGAATACGCTACCGCCACAAAATTGGCTATTTTGATGTTTAACATTCTGAACGACGAAGCTGGGATGGAAATTAACTTTAATAATATCAACCAGCCAAGTCCATACAAAGACTTAGACGAGTTAAAAATAAAAGTTAACAAATACGTTAAACCAATTTTGTTAGGAGTAAATCAGACTTTGGAATGGGATTATATTTCGGATGAAGTATTCCAAACTTTAAATGAAAGTTTTCTAGTTCCTTCAACTAAATACTGTAAGTTTTTATTCGGCCGTCCGCTACATTTTTTTTTTGTTTCATGCTTATACGTAAATGTCTTATTTTTGTTTCTACAGAGATAAAAAAGTTTTTAACTCTAAAACATTATTAAAAATAAAATATTGGATCAAGATGTCCGATTAGCATTCTACATATTTAAACTTGATTGATATATATAATAGTAAAAAGTATATTTATATTATATAATATAAAACGAATAAAAAAAAAAATTATTAATTAAAATTGTTTATTTCTTTTGTAGTAGAAACTCTTCTGAATCATACGAATCTCAAAATTGCAATCTACAATGGAAATCTGGACATTGTTACGCCTCTTGCCGGTATGTATACCTACATGATTATTAAAACTTTACGTAAATAATTGTGTTTGTTCGCAAAAGAAAAAAAAACCGACTACAAATACATTGACAAGTAATACAACGTAGGTACCTAGGTAGCCGAAAAAATAGTCCAGTAAATACGCCTCATCAAAAATTACTCAAAAGTACTCATTCTATCTCGATCATATTTAAATGGGGTCCCATTTAAATATGATCGACACATGACAAGTATTTCTCAAGCTTTCGATAAAAAAAAAAAAGAAACATCAAAATTAGTACATCCAGTAAAAAGTAATGAGGTGTAATAAAACGTAGGGCGACGAAAAACAGTCAAGTCAGTCAGTCAGTCAAACAGCCAAGTCGACAGTCAAGTAAATACGTATTATTAAATATAGCTCAAACAGTCAAAAGTTCTGAGGCAACATACATAAAAAATACAATCGATTTTAGAATCTCCCCTTTTTTGGAAGTCGGTTAAAAACAGAAAATTGTGTTTTCTCTGGTCTGTTTCACCAGCTGTGGATAATGCTATTCGACGGAAGACGGTATTCAATAGACAAAAGTATTTGATAGGAGTATAGGTATGTATACATAGGGGAGACCGGGGTCAATTGAAACGTTTTCCGAAAAAACAGCCATAGTGCCTACATTTTCTATCAAAACTGGTTCGTGAAAGGTTTCGACTATAGCTAGATTATCTGGCTTTAAAGTCGCTATGTTTATTTTTATCCATAGGTATCATATACGGAATCACAAGTGCTTTAGAAAACCTCGAAAATTGTTTCATTTGACCCTGATTGCGGGCCAATTGAAACAATGAATGGGGTCTATTGAAACAACTATAAATAAAATGTTTATTTATTGTAATTATCATTTAAATTTATTTTTTAGTCATAATTAAATCACATAATCTCAGTATTTGATTAGAGAACAGTAAGACGTAGTTTCTACCATCAACTGAACGAAAAAAACTAGCATTTATTGCTATTAACTTAACAAAAGTTTCATATGGTACCTACTTCTTGGTTAATCATTTAGAATATTTAAATATTTATAACTAACTAGCTTCTGCGCGCGACTTCGTCGGCGTGGACTCCGCTCCTATTGGTCTTAGCGTGATGATACATAGCCTATAGCCTTCCTCGATAAATGGGCTATCTAACACTGAAAGAATTTTTCAAATCGGCCCAGTAGAACCAGAGATTAACGCGTTCAAACAAACAAACAAACAAACAAACAAACAATCAAACAAACTCTTCAGCTTTATATATTAGTATAGATAAGATCAACTACTACTAATATAGAAATGTAATCAACATTTAATGAAGGAAAAGCACCCATTCTTATTATACATCTTAAATTGGGTTAGGGTGATTGTCGTAAAACATTAGTATGACACTTATTATTTTAGAATATGTTAATATTGATAAGTAAATTAATGAGATCAACTATTACTTACAAATGTAGGTAACCAATCTATACTAATCTATACTAATATATAAAGCTGAAGAGTTTGTTTGTTTGTTTGAACGCGGTAATCTTTGGAACTACTGGGCCGATTTGAAAAATTCTTTCAGTGTTAGATAGCCCATTTATCGAGGAAGGCTATAAGCTATCACGCTAAGACCAATAGGAGCGGAGTCCACGCCGACGAAGTCGCGCGCAAAAGCTAGTATTTAATCAACAGAGAGCAACGATTATAATAGATTTAAAAAAATAAAATTGATATAATCAGTCAGAGTCACAATTATGACACAAGTAATTGAGGTCTCCAGGTGTGCAAGCCTCATGTGCCCACATCTTACACCCCGAATACTGCACCCAGTTTTCTCCAGTGTAAACAAATGCAGTTGTGTGATTCATCTTCAGAAGAAGTTCTTAGTTCTTTAGTTTGCTTAGAATTTTTACCCTTTTCTTTACTTTTTTTACTCAAGTTATTTTTCACGTTCTTTACATGTTTTTCTGATTTTTCTTTTCTAATTCTTTCGTATTTTCTTCATTTAGCTCTTACTGATAGTTCAGAATTTCTGGCCATAAAGACTAAACACCAGTCTTCTCCTGCAATCTCATCCAAAGTTCAAATCGTATAAGTTATACGATTTTGTAAGTTCGTATGCCAGTTTATTTACCTCTTTTTTGGGAGACCGAAGTATGTATCAGCACATCTCATTAAATATTTCGATAACTCCTTTTCTTAGGCTTCAGAGAACACTTTATTTTGGGGAGGATGGAGGATTATTCATTGCAACTGTCCCGTTTTTTCTTGTAGGTATCAGAACAATTATGTTAAATAACGTCATACATTTCGGCAGCTTGTCTAAGTGTTATTTCCTTGGATTTTATCTCTTCGTAAACTTTTTTATACAAATCTATACTGTATTTTTCGCGATTAATAGTTTTTGGACAGTTTCGCGGCATCTAAAAACAAAAAAGAAGTAGTTTTGAAAAAAAAGCTTGAAACCACATACAAGGATCAATTGAAACACGTTTCAATTGACCCGGCAAATTTTGTTTCAATTGACCCAGCAACGTCATGGTGAATATTTAAAATCGTAGAAAAATAACGGTAGACGGTAGGTATACATAAACCACTACAAATTCAACAAGAATAACCATACAAACAGAAAGTTAAATAGTATTAAAGTGCTACAAATAGATATTGACTAATATAGAAAACAAAAACATCAAAAATACTTACTTTTGGTGCCGGAAAAGCAATACACTCGCGTAATAACGTCCGACTGTAACAGAGCCGCGGATAGCACTGTTCCATGGGTTCTGACATGAACGTAGATCAAACCCCCCTCAGGGACCGTCCCGCTAACGCTTCTTGTTTCATAGCTATTGCATTTGTTTCTATTGACCCGTGTTTCTATTGACCCCAGTCTCCCCTACTTATTATTCTTTGTTTTCATCGAATTCGACTATACCTACTTATTATATTATATTTAAGAGATATTTCTAATTGCAAATATGAATCTAAAAGATGTACCTACCTAGTTTATTAATTGAGGAGACAGACTAGGTACTCTACCTCCTGCTGTTACAGTCTATTCGTAACTTATTTGAGGATAACTTAACAGCTTCTTTATTAATCTCATCGATTTAATTTTGTTATTTTCGTTAACTTAAATTGCAAACGGAAACCTTTACATTAAACTCTTAGATATATTGATTGCGATATTATTTTGTTGATGCATTACTTAAAGGTGCTACAAATTGGGTACACGCGCTGAAGTGGCATGGCACCCAAGAGCTACTGAATGCTGAACGTAGAACGATTCGTGGCACCAAAAATGGCTTTTTCAAAGTAGCTAAACAACTTAGTTTTTGGAATGTTTTTGGTTCAGGACATTGGGTGAGTAAAATGTATTTTTTTTTAAATACAAATAATAAAAGGGAGTAAACATAACTACGATATCCCGTGACCATGGAGCCTGCAATGTCAACGAAATATTAAAGAATTACAAAATGACAATCAGAGTAAGTCCCATATAACTAAGTAAAAATGGGGAAAACACAAGTTTAAGGCACAGCAGGAAATATCCTGCTTAAAATGTGGAGCAGTCCGACTGGGGAAATACTTTAACCTTACAGAAGATCACAGCTAAATAAATCATGCCTCAAGCAGTGTTGTGTTCCACTCCTGTGGTGAGTATGGCGTTTGGGACGCATATGGTGTTGCGTCTATAAGCTACGGTAATCACTTACCATCAGGTGAGCCGTATGTTTGTTTCCCGACCTAGTTCTATAAAAAAAATCGAAGGTTCGAAAAAACCCGGATTATTATAATGGTATGGGTGATAAGACTGCTTTTAAGACATTGCCTTGAATATTTAATAGATAACGTAAAGCGGAGAACCAGTTTAACACTAAAACAACTACACTAATTCGTATTTATTTTTTGTGTCACCCACACGAGGAAATTATAAACATACATATATACATAAAAATAGCATGGTATCGTCTCTTGTCAAAGAATTCATTGTAATATGAAACGTTGAGTAGTCGGGTGCTGTAAAGGACTCGCTATAGACTGCGCCAAGGTTTGCTTAAAACCAAATAAAAATTATCATATCAAGAATTTCGATCTAGCGAGGTGTGGATCCATAGCTCAATCGGCAGAGTGCTGACATGGTACCTATGTCGGAGGCGCGGGTTCAAACCCCGCTGGATCGAAAAATTTTGATATGATTTACCTAAAATGTTTACAACTACACTATTTATAAAAGGAAGTCTCATCAGATTCTTAAGAATTAGATTCTGGAAAAAGATGAAGTAGGTACATATCCAATGTCTACTTCGAAGAAATTTAAACAATAACTTGATAGAAAGTTTCATAAGTTTTAATTACTATATTATGGCAGTTAAAAGCGATAAAGAAAAAATAAATCACTTCTTTCACAAATATTGTATCTTTTTAATGTTTTTAAAGGTTCCGGAAGACAATCCGGTGGCAATGGAGCAAATTTTGGAGCATATGATGGACGTTAGTACATAATTAGCTTCGTATATGTTAAAACTGACTGTTATATACCTATGTTTATATAGAACTATAGTTGTACTTTAGAGCAAGGAGTATAAAATTAAAACAAGTAGGTACTTTGTTTAGACAGGTATATTTTGATCAATTAATAATCGATATACAATAAAATAATTACATATTTACATCATTAAATAACAATTACGCAATCATTGTATTGAAGCACCTTAATCATCGATGTCTTTAAATTTATTCTGAACTTACAAAAAAAAAAAAAAAAATTGTTAAAGGAAAGGAGAAAAGGTTTACAGTATCTTGTTGTGTTTAGTTAAAATTGTTTAATAAAACATGCCATATTAAAAGTGCGACAAAAGCTCTTGTATTTTTATAGTTTTAAAAGGCAGAGAAGTTTATTTTGCATTAAATAACAAAAGCAGTTCAATGAGAATATTATTGTAATTTATTTTGTACAAGGATATATACATTTTGTAAAACTAATTATAATGAGGTAAAATAATTGGATGAGCGGCGATAACCAATACTTTGATACTTTTTTAATACGCACGTTGGTGTGAATAAAACAAACTATAGGGAAAATTATATCATTCATTAATATTCATGTTAAAGTATACGTAGGTAGTCTATTATGTGAATTAATTCAATAAACTTGATGAAGCTCCGAAAATAGAAACATAACATTTTTAACTTTTTAAATATGTTGATCACAAATAATTTAAATATTATAATTATAAGCATATAATAAATTGTATGTTAATATCATTTTGTCAAATCGATTAAAAATATTTTGTAGGATTTTAAAACTCTACAACATATTTAGGTATCTTTAAATGTAAAGATACTTATAATGTTTTTCATACATGTAGAAAAAAAATGAAAAATTTGAATTTCATTGGTAATATTCCTCAGTTGCCTAAGTATCGCATACGACAATATTGTGTGGAACAGTACAAAAACAAGCAATAATAAAAATCTGAATCACATGTAACACTCCAATGTTTCTTTTTTTATAGTAATCTCCAACAATAAACAAGTGACCGTTTGCGGATAAGTTAAAAAGTATATAATTTTTTTGAATAAATCTTTTCATAATTCTTTGTAGTTTTTTTTATAGCTCAAACGGTAATCGGTATTTGGCTTAGTAACAGTCGATAGTAAGACAATTTTTAGTTAACAATGCCGCTGTTTCTCATCACATAACAATTCGTAGCTATAAAACATAAACAAAGTTTTTAAGATTGATAAATTAATATTTATTTTTCATCTAATGATGTCAAAACAAAAAAACTACATGTTCTAAAACCGTTTTAGGTATTTTTTTTCCTAATAAATTTTTAAATTGTGATTTTTTTCATATTTAATATTCCAAAAAATAAAATCTTCTTAGTGGTTATCACCACTGCATTCATGTAAGCCGTGATTTTAAAACAAATAATTCAACGATTTATATGATGCGCAAGCAGCTTACTTCTTTTAATATAAAATTATTTTTGACAACGTCTATGTAATTTAATATATTATGCTCATTTTACACCTAAGAATAGCGCCTATATAACATGGATTGTACTAAAAAACCATTTTCCAACCAATTTCATGTAGTACTGTAAGTTTGTTCGAAAATAATTATAAGGAGCGGGATAAAAAACGAAGTCCATTTATTTAATAAATGTAGTCAACAGGTCATCAGTCTTGGATATTTTTTATTTATTGTTACGTAAGTCTAACTTCTGTAAAGCAAGCGTCACACACTCGAACTGGCTTTGTGTTGCCAGCTAACGCTACAGTTTTCTCGCTACACGCTCCGCAGAAAATATGGCCACATCTTCTGCAATGATGCTGCAAGAGTGCAATAATTTGTTTTAGAAAAAAATAATTATAGTATTTTGTTGTCATAAAATGTCTAAAATGATATAATTCGAATAAAGTTCTAAAAACTTTTGTCTTTTTTTATTTTTACTGGAGAAATTAATGAAGATAACCATCGACCTCGTGACTTTTCAGAGTCATGGACATTTAAAAAACAATCTGAATAGAATCGGACCCAGTACAAAAATGTAAGAAGTAAATACCTTTCTCCTTGCAATAGTAAATTCCTTGGCACAAGCTGCACAGGCTACAGCGTCCTTATCGCTTGTCCAGTTGGGCGTCTCGTCTGACGTCCTCGCCTCTTTTTCTAATAATTCCGCAAGTTGCAATTTATTTTCGCTAAGCGTTGCACCCACTTCTTCTAAGGTCTTTTGGGCTTCGTTATACTGGATTTTTAGTTGGTGCTGTTCTTCTTGTAGTGCAAGATATTTCTGAAAAAGTTGTAAGATTGGTGAAAATAAATAAATATAGCCAGTAATACGAAAACAATAAATTAAAGAAATAAACGCTTCACACTCAACGGCCCCCACTACGATTTACTCCTGTGTCGGGGGTCCGGAAACACACACAATACACAAGCACAAACGTCTAGACCTCGACAAACATGTATATGACCAATACAAATGTCTGTCGTGAGCGGGGATCGAACCCGCGACCGCCAGCGCAACAGCCAGTGCTGTGACCGCTGCGCCAAGAATTAAAATTACGAAAAGAAAGCGCATTTCTAATCGGTCAGCTCACACTTGTATTAATTATTTTACTTTTCGTTATTGAAGATGTTATTAAGGAGATTTTCGGATAATCTAATATGTCGTGTTAAATAATAATAATTCATAGTCACAATACCTGTCCTATTGATTTAAGAGATTCCACTTCCTGTGTTAGAATAGATATTTTGTCTCGATCCCTCATCATAGACTCCTGTAAAATAATTATTTAAATTGGAGTCGTCTCCTATTTTACTTATAATCCTATATATATAAAAAAAGAACTCACGGTAATCAATAAAATAATTATCTTATTTTAAGGGCTAGCAATAATATCAATCAAAGCTGGCAACTTTTTGTCGAGTTAAGTGCTAATGTGACCTACTACTGCTTTGTACTGTATATTGAAGAATTACTTTGTTAATTAATAAAATAACGGCACATATTAGGTTCAGTTTAAAACATTAAATAGTAAGTTCAGAGGCTTATGGGATCAATTAATTTGCGACTTTGTCTGTAAGATCGAATATTTCAGTTATATGTAAAAATCAACTGAGATATTATTTGCGACTTCTTACATGGTATCTTTAATGTTTGTTTGTATATTTTTCGTTTGTAATGGGATAAAAATTTGCTCTATTATGGAAAGAACCGAGAGCATTGAAGGCGATTAATAAGTTTGGTTGTTACTGATAGTAGTACTCGTATTTTTAAATACAATTTCACGAGCAAATATTTCCAATCCCTCTAATTTATATTTTATATTAGATGGCACGGTGAAGTTCGTATCACCTACGTATAAATACTTCCTGAACGCACCTATAAATATTTGAAAACCAATTGACGACGTTTTTGACAAAAGACATTAAATTTCCCCGCTAGGAACATTTTGTATTACACATATTATTTATGTTTCTCACCGTTTAAACCTTCCCTGAACTTCCACAAACATTTCAAGATCAAAATTAGCTAAATCGGTCAAGCCATTCTCGAGTTTTAGCGAGACTAACGAACAGCAATTGATTTTTATATATATAGACTACTGGCATAAATTGTATCAGAATAACTTAATTAATTGTCACCAGACCAACGTATATATAAAACACCTTCTTCGACTTAGCCCAGTAACTGGGGTTTTTTTTGCAACGTACGGGACCTGGTATTTTTTTTTGGAACATGTTCAGGGGTGTCCCCTGAATGTAAATCCAAGTTAGCGCGGCTGTGCCGGGCCCGCTTCAGCCGCCATCTTGGAAAACACGTTTTATCGAATATCTCACGAACCGCGCATCGTACGACAAAAAATGTAGAAATCATTATGTAGATAATAATATTTGCCATCTTTTTTATTTGAAACTTTTTTTTGTTTAATGCATAGGTTGTTAATTATAGCGCTCCAAACTTGTTCAAGTTGAAGCGCTGGAGCGTTGGAGTTGGAGCGCTCCAAACTGATGGCGGCTGAAGCGGGCCCGGCACAGCCGCGCTAAATTGAATTTATATTCAGGGGATACCCCTGAACATATTAAAAAAAAAAAAAAACCAGGTCCCGTACATTGCATTACAAACATACTTTTTTGGTGGCGGCGACTGGGCTCAATAACATGTCAAATAAATCGTTGTTTGGGGGGGGGTGCCTCTAAATCCCATATGATATTAGTTGAGAGAGCTCAAAGGTCACTGCTTAAAACCATGACATACAGCCCTTTCAGATTTTCTACTGTGGAGTTGTATAAGAAATGTTCAGTTTTAACGGTTAGGCAACTATTCATAATGCAGTGTAGGTATTGTTCGTCAACATCAGCACACCCCGTACGACCCTACTGTAAACAGCGGTAAGCGCGTATGTAGGAATGTTATTGTGCTTCCCAAGGTTCGCACAGCTCTGGCTAGAAGACAGAGCAATTATCTGTCCATTCATTTATACAATAGGGCCAATAAAATTCTAAATTTCTACTCTCTATCCCTGAAAGAACTTAAAGCGATTGTTTTGAAATGGCTGTCCTTGCTAGACTACCAAAAAACTGAGGATTTCCTCAAGTCATACTTGGTGTAGTTATGCACATCGTATACAATTTATTGCGTAGACATGAAAACAGACTCATACTCACACCACACACACACACACAATACACACACACACACACACACATACACACATATACACACACCACACACACATTGAAACGCACACTTATCCTGAATATTTCTTTAAATTTTTAAAGTATGTATAATTTTACTTAAATGTTATATTTTATTTAAGTTCTAATTGTCTTATTTATAATTTGTTGTGTCTTATTTATAATTTGTTGTAAGAAATAATAATGGAAGAGCACACTGGTTCAATGTGGCACAGGCTTTTGCCTATCACAAAAACCAGGGCACTCATTATTCTATGTAAAATATTTTTTATGAATAAAGCATTATTATTATTATTAATTATAATCTGTAATTTTTCTGGTACCTAATAAGTAGGTACATTATTAAGTTTTGATATTTTAATTTAAATTTGACTTAGCGCGATTACCATTTTGAGATTGCTAATAGTCATCCCGTGACCATAGCGTCAGCAACGTCACCGAAATATCATAAATCTCAAAATGATAGTCGTAGGTTCCATTTCAATTAAAGTATTTATAGTGACCGTGAAAGTCTTAAATCTTACACAGTCTATGGTTTATTAAAGAAATCTTTCAAATTCTTTTTTTTTTTATTCGAACTTGATATAATATAATGATTTGTAAATCGTAATTGGTGTTGAGCACAGGACAGGCTTGCTTAGTGAAACGCCTCTGGATATTACCAAACATGTTAGTGTTGATTTTAATAAAAATATATTTAGTCATACTTTTTGAAGTAAGTTCTTAACGCACGTTTGACTAGGGTAATAAGCTGGTGAATGCGTGACGAGGGCGTTACGAAAATTGTGATCGGTCGTGGCAAACGGAGCAAGAGAGAGAGGTGCGAGCGCACATTTTCTTTCTCTCTTTCTCTCATAGCCAGTTTCGTATCGTATATCTAAGACACACTCGTTTTTTTATTACCTGTAAAGATATTCTCCATTCTCTTTCAATCCTGAGATCGCTTTCCGCAGCGACGGCTCTACTTTCAGCAGCTGCAGTCTTCTGACCGAGACATCTAGAACTTTCTTCTAGATTTTTCCGTGCCGATTTATCTTCCTGTAATCTATCATTCTGTTATAGCCCATATTATAACTTTCCTCCCATTTAACTTCAGATAGATATTTTTTAGCGATTTCTTTAATTTGATTTAAAATCTCCTTCGTTTATATTTAATGATAATATATATGGTAGATGTATATTTACATTGTTTTCCTTATTGGGTTAAAAGTGTATTAGTTAATTTTTGACTGTATTATCAATAAAAAAAAAAAACAAAAAAAAAAACTATAATATTTTTAGCGTGTTATTTAGTTAAGCCTTTTCAATAAAATAATAATAACATTAGATAAATCAATTCTACAACATTAGTTAGATAAGTGTTTAACTGACTGTTATAATTGAGAAAATATTAGTATAAAAACCATGCAAACATAATTTAAAGTATGATAATGGCAAACCTGCACAATAAACATAAATAACAAAAATAAATAAAACTGTGGTTTTTCGGTTTCATAAATAAAATACGGTATGCGACTGAATATCATTTATTACAAAGAAGGCTTTACATAACTAGAGCTTTAAAATTACAAAACTATAAAATAAAAACTGACAAAGATTTTTAATACATTTTTGTTTTAAACGTTAATACAGATAAAACTTTATTGCGCTTCATAATCCATACGATATAATCAATTTTTTTATAATTTTAAATATAAAATTATTTCATCATTAATCTAATTGAGATCACTAAATAATATCATTCTCAAATAATACAAGTCTATAGGTTTTATCACATTACTATAATATTTGAATATTTGAAAAATATATAAATCATCTAAGTAATTTTGTATCATCATCTAAAATTTTCAAGAATACATTGTTATTGAGACACTAAAAATCTTAAGAAATAATCTGTCTATCGATAAAAGAATATGATTTAACATACCATTATTTAAAGCTATGACAAAAAGTACATGTCCATACCGATTCTTATGGAATAAATAATACTTTAAGGTGACAATATTTTGTTACAATAAAAACTAAATAAAACTAACAGAAACTTAACATGATCCAATAAATAGTATAACTATTACTTTAATAATTAAAACCACAGCAAAGTTAAGCTAAAGCAATAGTAGCGCCTTGCCTTGTTTCTTTGTGGTCGTTACTATATCGAAAAATATATTTTATCAAAATATCGCTGTTTAATTGCGAGGGTTTGCCAATATCGAATAAATATCAAGATTTATCGAACAAGTATCAAGATGGTTTCTTTAATACTCGCAGCAAGCGGTGCATCGCTCACACCTAAGTGCGTATTCGATAAATTGATATGTCAAGCAACACGTTATCTCGAATAGGGTATTTGACTGATATTTGTGTTTACATACTAAATATATGATTTAGAAAATAACATATGGAAAACTATACATTTCGAAGTTTCTTTAAAAATCAACCTTAGTATTTAAAGTTAAAACTCACTCTGCGTTTAGTTTGGATCTAAATGAGAAAACTATGCATTGATGGTATTCACTTTTACTTTTCGAAGTTTCTATGTATAACAAAAGTCAATTACCCTATTAAACATACAACTAACGTAGGCACTGTTTGCCGAGCGGTTTCAGGCTTAAGGAATCATATAGAACCTACTTCTCATCGAGCTGATGTATCGTGCTGCCCATTGACTCAGTCTTTGCTTCCAATTTGGCAATTAGTTCTGTTTTATGTTTCAAGGAACTTTCACATTCCTAAAACAAAGCCGGCATTTACAACTCGAGTCTTGAAAATGTTACATCAACGTTAGTAAGCATAAATGCGCATTATACTAAGCGTAATCATGTTAGTCTAAATATCTGAGTATTAGATGGGTGGTGGTTATAAGGCTATTTATGATATTAATTCAATGGTATAAAGATCCATATTCATATATGTGGAATAAATCGTAACAATACAGGATTAAGTGTTAGTTATTATCGTGATAATCTATTCGCTAAGAGGAAACACCACCTCGTGGACTTTTTTTGAATATTATGTACAATTGTCAACGATTTCAACAATTCTAATTACCCGTATGCATTACAGATTTATCGGCATTAGTTTTACGAAACGGTGGTATTTCCTGCAAGTTGAGTTTCTTATTCGGTGGACCTTCGTCTTTCGACTTTGTACCCTTTTGTTGGCTACTTTGTGCTTTAAGCATTTCTAATTTATCCCCTAAGTTATCGTTGCTGGGCGATTTTAAAGCTTTAACTAGATCATGGTCCGGTCCTAGGAAGTGGTTATATTTTTCGAGGTTGTGCAGAATTTTGCCAATTTGCTCAGCTTTCCCTTGGAGCCTGGAGACCATTTCGCCCTTCTGCGTCAGTTCCATCTCGCATTCCTTCCGTACGAAAAATGCGGCATTGACGAATATAGCATCGCGTTAGTATTAAATATATTATGAACAGCTAAATGGTTAAGCGTAACTGACAACTATACATTTACTACTAAAACCACTACGTGCCGGATAGAATGCGTCGGGTCGAAAAGCCTCAAAAGTACAAAACAGTATTACATTACCTATATAGGAAATAAAACAATATAAAAAAGGTCAAACGAAATGATTTGAAGATAGAATGGCAACAAAAATACATGGGCGGGTAATAATAATTTGGCACCCACACTCAATAAGAGACCTTCACGGGCCAATGACTTTTACGAAAAACATTATCTATATACATGTAATGTAATTGTTACGGGTCGAAGTTGTACATTGGAAATATTATAGAAAACTACAAACAAGTTAGGATAAATCTTTTTGTTTTTTGTCTGTCTGTAATCTGTATATTGATAACCACACTAAAAAAATAGTGCATGAAACCGTATGGTTCCCCAATTATTTTTCAGATTTATTAATAAAAATAAATAGTAAATTCATCAATGACTACTGATATATAACGATAAATTCCACACGCATAAAGTCATGGGCCAAAACTAGTCAAAAAAACTCACAACACGGACGCGATATGTGTACATAAAATTCAATAATTGAACATACTGATCGATAACTACATGGTTTAACTCGAAAATGTGTAACGTAGGTACTCGTAATATTCACAAAAATAGATTACAGTAAAAAATTTGGTCATATCTTATTATTTCAATTAAACTAGTGGGTAACAATTATTATTATACTTCAAAGCAAAGTCAACTTTTTGTTCCGCTTTGACCGTGAATTGTTAGCAAAGGTTAACTAAACTAGCATGAATGGTGATTACCGGCGGACGACAAAAAGGCTTAGTAAAATACTTTTAAAAGGTGATCGAAATTTGTACAAAATGATGTATAGTATGTGTAATATTATGTAAAGGGTACAAAATCACACGCATGCTCAATATATGACTTACCTGTAACTTCTTATACATTTCCAAGTTGATTAACTTAATATCGTCTAATTGTCGCCTTAGTGATATTATAGTGTCTTGCTTGTCGTGAATATCTTTTTCGAGTAACTTCATAGCGACTTCCATTTCCGCTTTCAAGGATATCTGTTAATATTTATAATTGAATATTAAGATTACGAAAATACGACACATCGAAATTAAGAACCGATTATACGATTGCTGATATAGCAATCTGACATATGACGGTATCCAACGCATAAAAGTGCAAGCATTGCATTTTGCAAAGTATTTTTCACAACCATACATATTATATACCATACATATGATACGTATTTCTATTTGCTAAATCAAGTATCCCGTCGTAATCGTCGTCGATAAACTTTAGCACCCGGTACAAAAGGGTCCAAAAATTTTTCTACATTCAGTTTTTAAGTTAACTTTTTTTTTAAACGATAACTTTGTCGTTTTGTCGCAATCATTTCTTTATATAAAACAACGTGATGGTTGACTAATTAACTGTAAATTCAACACATATTCTGAAGCAGCGTTAAGTGATAATAATCGGCGATTTGTAAAAACCGGTAATTTTTCACTTAAATTGTTGAAGGTCTAAGTTTCACAACTTGCAATGGAGACGGAAGGTCGTTAATTTTATCTTATTTTTTTTTGTAATAAAATTAAACAAGATGCGTCTCGCGAATTTATCCGATTTCAATCTTTAGTTTTACATTAATTACTGCTCTTTTCAAATCTGATCTTTTACAGCCTATAATAGTTTACTTTGATAAATAGGCTATATAAAAAAGTGTACTCTACTATATATTGGTTTAAATTATATTTTACTAGATGACCCGGTGAACTTCGTATCACCTACGTATATTTGTGAAAAATATGGACAAAACACTTTCTGAACGCACCTATAAATATTTGACAACCAATTGACAATGTTTTGGACAAAAGACATCAAATTTCATGGCAAGGAACATTTTGTATTGGAAAATTATATTGTCGTTTTTAGTATTTTCCGTTACTTATTATTTATTTTTCTCACAGTTTAAACCTTCCCTGAACTTCCTCAAATATTTTAAGATCAAAATTAGCCAAATCGGTCCAGCCATTCTCGAGTTTTAGCGAGACTAACGAACAGCAATTGATTTTGATATATATAGATGTAAGTACCTGCAAGTCAAGTTCTTTCTGTAGCTCCACGTTTTTCTTTCTCTCTTCCTCCAAAATCTTACCCACTTCTGAATCCTTCTCGTTCTTATATTTGTCCGAAGCGTTACTTTTAACACTTTTTTTATCCTACAAGTAAATTAATCATAAGTTTTATTCTCATTACAATCATTATTACAAGTGGAAAGAAGTGGTCTCTGCCTACCCCTACGGGAAAGAAGCGTGATTATATGTATGTATGTATAAATTATTAACAAAATTGTTATTTAATTCTGTAATGTGTATAAAATTAATATCTATTAGTTTTTCATTCAAATAATTAAAATGCTAGCTAGCTATTGCATGATTTAATATCTATACAACATTTAAAAAAATTGTATATAATATTTTATTTGACAAATATTTAACAATTATTTACGACTAGTAAAAAAGAGTCCTTAAAGAAAACAATAATAAAAATGAAAAAAAAACACGAGTAAAATGAATTTCAATGTATTTTATTGCATGTTACAATATTTTCTCCGAACCAAATAATCTACGATAACAAACAATATTTCTGATGATGTCATTACATTAAATAATGACACGCTGTTGTTATTATACAAATGACATTGCGAACGCATTAGAGGTTTATAAACTGCAGTACTCGTAAAAAAAAACATTAATGTATATGAAATAAAAAAAAAACCTATTTGGAATTCAAGTGTACTTGACATAAAGAACATAACATTTTTCAAGATAAGAGAACTATGTCAAAAACAATATAATTATTGTATTAACTGCGTTTTCTATAACAAAATACTAGACTTATAACTATTGTTATAGTTCCTTAATAATTATAATTTTGTCTTTTGATGACGATATTGCTGCATGTTAAATTTGAGTTTATTATTGCAATTCAAATTTAACTTCCTTTGAATTGATCTAATGTAAAATTAAAAAAAAAAGAACAAAAAAAAAAAAAAAAACGATTGCGGCAACAAAAATGTAAAAGCTTGACAGAAAGAGGAGATTGTATTCAATTACAAATACAAAATAATATTATATTTTCAACGTTATAACAAAAACAAACTAACCTCCTCATCTTGCAAGTCCATCACTTTCATCCTGCTATCTTTGGTAATGTCCTGACCTAAACAAAACAAAAGCACGTGTACATTACGTCATAAATAAACTCACACAAATAGACATATACCGAAATAGCTCACAATTTTTCCAATAGGTTTTCCTTTGACTTTTCGCTGTTGAGTTGCCCATCGTACGATAGCGCATAACGGTTCATATAAACAATTATTTTGACAATACACCGGCGTGCGACGTCACCGGCATACTAATGCCTACTAAACTATACAAAAGACAGTGACTCATTGCGAGGTGTCTTATCTAATGCAGTCTCTAGTATTGCGAAGCGTTTTCGCACAAGTGTTTCAGGCTTATCGTTTGTATGAAAATCTTTCTTAGCTATGTTGTAGTGAAATAGATTTTTAGTTACAACGCTTTTCGTTTAGTCAATCTAATCTAACCTCGTGTCACAGTGTTAGGGGCAAACTTCTCCGAAACGGCTTGACCGATTTTTATGAAATTTCTTTGTCCATATTTGGTAGGTCTGAGAATCGGTCGTTAGCTATTTTTCAAATCTCTAAGTTATATGGGTGGTCCACCCCAAAATATGTTTTTCATTTTTTTGGTAAAATATTTTATTTTTATTTTATTATTAATTGGCATTCAAAAATACATACAACGCTAATTTTTCACCTTCCTACCACGAGCCCCTATTTTTTAATAGCGTTTAGCGGCAAAACGTTTGCCGGGTCAGTTAGTATCTAATTTAAATCAGTTTTTGCGGATGCTTTTGTTAGTGATAACTGTTATTTAATGAAAAAAAAAAATCTAGTTGCAGGGACACACTCGTCTCTAGATTGTTAAAAAAATGATGCTCGTTGGCATTTTCGTCATTTAAGAACTATTTACGAAAAAAAGGTTCGATTTTTTCTTGGGTAAACAAATGGTAACAAAATTTTTTGGTACATGTAAATGCGTCATGTAGAAAGGTTGACTAGTTATTACCGAAAATACTTGTTTAATTGCAACATATGGTAAAATACGAAAGACACAAAATAACTGAAATTGATAATAATAATGAATATAATATACAAATATTTAAATATAAATGTACTAAATTCATCACGTTTTCCTCAAAAACTGTTATATAAAACAAAAATGTAATAACCATTAAGTTTAAATAAAGAAAAGGAATACCTAGAGCGTGTTTCAATTGATTGTTTTCTTCGACAAGCTGAATCATCGTGTTCTTGGCAATTGCCAAGTCCTCCTTCATCAAAGCATTAGTTGTGGTCAAACTTTCCACTTTTGACTGTAGATTTGCGACCGTGGCACTAAAACAATAATGCATATAGTCATAAATCATAATAATATAAAGTACATATGTTTTGAATTTTAATGCGTTAATATTTACGAGCATGTAATACCTATGTGATTCGTCTTAATTGTTACCCACTCTGGATGCAACTCTGTCAAATGTCGGTCCAAAATAAAACGTAAATCTATTAACAACGCGTTCATATCCGATTTTTTTTTATTAAATCATGAAAGTTTAAAACATGGAAAATAGTTTTGTTTAAATATATGTATAGTTTTATCATCACTTATCAACGTGCGATAAAAATTGTGGCTACGTTTTTCAATCTGTAAAAAAAAGTAATTTAATATTTTGTAATGTTTGTAAAATATGAATATATAATACTAAGTTATATTATTTACTAGCTTCTGCGCGCGACTTCGTCGGCGTGGACTCCGCTCCTATTGGTCTTAGCGTGATGGTATATAGCCTATAGCCTTCCTCGATAAATGGGCTATCTAGCACTGAAAGAATTTTTCAAATCGGACCAGTAGATCCTGAGATTAGCGCGTTCAAACAAACAAACAAACAAACAAACAAACAAACAAACAAACAAACTCTTCAGCTTTATTATATTAGTATAGATTATGAGTTTAATATTAAACAAGATTATTGTCATCTGTTCAATACATTTTAACGTATTATTAGAAGACAAAATGCTACAAAAAATTGATAAAAACTTTTGACTGATAAATAAAAGCGTTTTATCTCTTTGGTCTACAATTTAACGCAAACAAGCTTTCTCAATGAGAAATTCTCATTATTATTATATTTAAAAAATAATTCTGTGTTCTATCTATGTATACTAATATTACAAAGCTGAAAAATTTGCTTGTTTGCTTCTTTGAACTCGCTAATCTCAGGAACTACTGGTTCGAATTCAAAAATTGTTTTTGTGTTGGATAGTCTATTTACCGAAGAAGGCTAGACTATATAATATTTTAGTATGTTTTTTCCTCAAATTAAAGCGGGTGAATTCGCGGGGCACGGTTAGTTTTTAATAACGGCATTTTAAAGCTTTAAATAAATTAACTGAACATTAATTAAGGCTATCCAAAATTACGACATTTCCACATACATTAACACTGACCGTAGAAAACAAAAACAAACAAAAGAGCCACCATTGACCTCGTGTGAACGTTATAACAGTAAACTATGTAGTTTTACTCAGTTTGATTAGTCCCTTGGCGCAGTTTGTAGTGACCCTGCTTTCTGCTTCGGGAGTTGTGGGTTCGATTCCCGCCTGAATCTGGATGCGTTATTTATATATTATTTCTATGTATATTTATTGAAAAAAAAAAATTAGCCATATCAGTCGGCTGTTACCCATAACACAAGTAAGAAGTTGCTTACTTTAGGAATAGACGACGGTGTGTGTATGTTAAAGATATTTAATTTGATATAATATATTTTTATACAACTAGGTCGGCAAACAAGCGTACGGTTCACCTGATGGTAAGCGATTACCGTAGCTTATAGATGTCGGTAATATCAGAAGCATTGCAAGCGCGTTGCGACCCTACTCCCGACCCTCCCCAGGAGCTCTGATGGTCACCTTACTCACCACAGGAACACAAACTGCTTGAAAGCAGTATTATAAAGCTGTGATCTTCTGTAAGGTCGAGGTACTTCCCCAATCGGGCTGCTACAGAATTTGAGCAGGATATTTCCTGCTGTGCCCTACCTCAGTTAATTTATATTTAAACTCACTTGAGGTGTCTGTTCAGTTCTTCGATGTAGTTCTTCTGGTCCAACATTGTGTTGATGTGGCGTTGCTTAGGTTCGTTGTTACCGTTGCCATTACCAGATATATCGTTTAAGGAGTTGCTGCCTCGGAGATATAGAGAAAAATCGATTACTCCCTGTTGACTGTCTAAATCTTCCTCCTAAAAAATTTAATATACTTATGCGTGAAGATTGAGTAAATATAGTTCTGTTTAGATGTGAATTTGTTGATTATGATTGGGTAATTAAAATAAAATGCTTTAGATATGAGTGAGTGTAAATAAACAAGTTCGTAGATATAGATACGCAAAATATTTTAAAATTCTAACGAATGTATGTTCAAAATTAATGTGCTATATTTTCAGTGGTACAGTTGTTAAGAGACTTCTGACGTGATTTACCTTCACACACAAATTGCAGTCGACAACATTTAGGCCAACTAGCAATCCAGTAATAATCACGGCTTCCTCATTTAACATCAAGGCGTGCGGTTCGAAATATTCTTCAAGAGTTTCTTCGCGATGTTCCAGTAAAATTCTGAGGTAGTCTGCCAGTCTCTTTTGCATAAGTGCTAATCGTAGCCATGCCCGAGCGCGCCCCATAGCCGTCCTTTTTGTAAAGAATTATACGTATTGATTACTTATTTAAGTATTAATAATATTACTAATTAGAAATATATTTTGTATTATATTTCAAAATTTTATTAATCAGTAGGGTTTATTTTAAAAAACAATTCACGACACATGAACGTATGGCTATGAGTAAGTAGGTAGGTACTATGACTAACTTACAATATATATTTACATACATTTTAATTGTATAGTGTGCATAATTTAATTATTAGTTAAATATCAACTAAAGGCAAGTTTGTCGTAATATATCTTCTTGAAAGTAGTCAATGCCAACCGGTTTGTTCTGATTGGATGTGACGTAACACGCGTAATCTTCTGTACTCATAATGCGCGTAAGAACTCTATTAGCCTTGACCTTCACTTAATAACCACTTACTTAACAGTCGGCAAATCTCTGATGCTGGCTGTTATATCAGCTGCCTCGGGCGAATATTTCTCCACCATTTGAAGAATATCCCATAACTCCTTTTTTGGACCGAGTAAACCCTGAAAATAAACTCGATAAATATGGCAAGCGAAAGGCTTCACTTTGATTTTGAACAGGTTTTTTTCTGTTGTACAAGGTTTACCTTTTTTGGTTTAAGTCCATGTCGCATGACATGTTCGAGAACAATGAAGAAATGATGTAACGGCAAGTGGTCGCTGTCGAGCATCCGGCCATAACGAAGAGATTGCTCAATCAACTCCTTCACGATCAGTTTCGAGATGTTCACGAGATTACTGCGTTCTATCACTACGGGGTCGCGAGCTACGAAAAACATTTCTTAATTGTATAAAAATAGCTTTCTTATCTCCCTTCTTGTTTGATATGATAGCAGAATACTTTTCACTAAGTTAAACAGATGTAATGTAGTTGTATGATGTACTATTGAAACTACGATATGAATACGTTGTAACCGTTTTAGGCGGTGTCAAAAAATAGTCACTCTAGACCAATCACATCTGCTTCTGCAATATTCTAAAATATAAAATCTCTACATTCAACTACGCAATATTACCCATTAAAGAATGCATCGGATCGTCTGGCGATGTTATTGCACCGTTATCAGATTGCCGAGTAAAAGAATCTTGCATTTCCATATCGTGCAATTCTTTTAAGCAAAGCCACTCTCCATCGACTGAGACGCGAAAATTGCACAGGTAAATTGTGTCCTGCGCTCCAGCCATGTCGGCATCGGGATTATCGTCACTTGGTATTCCAGATGTTATGCCGAGGTCGGGCAAGGGATCTACCCCATGGACCGTGGTTAGAGAACGCATAATAATGCAGCAAAAAAAGTATAAAGCGAAACAACAAACACAGATTTGTGAATCTTGATCACTCTTTTAAAGGCATCTTAACCAAACTTTAAATAACTATTTTAAGGTATTCTAGCTTCAAATAATAGTATTGTTTTACGCAAAAAAAGATCGCGTTTTTAAAGATACTATTTATTTTGATCAGAAGGAAACACCTCGAAGGATAATGTCACTCGAATGGTTTTTCCAGTAGCTTCACAAAGTATATTGATTTCTTAGAAAGCATGTGTTGTTGGGAAAATCAATACTTCGTTAAAGTGCTGCCATCTGTTTCAAAATGTAAGCAACGTTTTGAGTACGGACTGGGTTTCTTTAACTGAATACTGATGGAGAGAAATTTTATTTGAATGGTCCTTACTCTTTAAAGATGGAGTTAATCAAACTACTAAATTTCACTATTATTTCTAAGTTTATTTATGAAAACTTAATGTATAGGTGTACTACAATTTAAACTTCTTTCTAAAGAGTTGTTTTATAAATGCTTAAAAACCTTATAGATGATTTTTAGTAGGTCCATTAAAATTGTAGAGTTCATTAAGTTATAAAATAATTGTTATCTTAGCTACTACCAATTTTTAATTAAGTTGGGGCACAGCAGGAAATTTCCTGCTCAATATATGGAGCAGTCCGACTGGAGTAGTACCTCGACCTCAGAGAAGATTACAGCTAAAAAAATTGCGTGTGTACAAATTACTCATGTCCGAAGTGAAACTTTTTTGGCAAACTAATTTAAAATAATTTACATAGATTTACAAAGTAGCGCGGCGTGCAGCGCGGCGCGCCCTTCCCTGTCGTTTTCCCGTTGCATCCGGTTTGAAATCACAACGATTCTAAAGAAGTTTCACTTCAATAACTGTTTTCAAGCAGTGTTGTGTTCTTGTTGGTGATTATAAAGGTGACCAGAGCTCCTGGGGGGATTTAGGGATAGAGTCGGCAACGCACTTGCAATGCTTCTGGAGTTGCAGACGTCGTTGTTAAAAAAATATATACAATTTTTTTTTATATTACCAGGGAAAGCTTTTTTAAATTATATATTTTTTGAAATTTGAGACAGTAACATTATTTTTTATTTAAGTATACAAATAAAAATAAAAGTATGTAAATATATTACTTTTTCTTTGGCTGATAATATGATACCTGTTCCTATTTTTTTTAATGTTACTAGGTTGGCAAACAAGCGTACGGCTCACCTGATGGTAAGACCGTAGCCTATAGACGCCTGCAACACCAGAAGCATCGCAAGCGCATTGCCTACCCTATCCCCAATCCCCCCAGGAGCTCTGGTCACCTTACTCACCAACAGGAACACAATACTGCTTGAAAACAGTATTATTTAGCTGTGGTCTTCTGTAAGGTCGAGGTACTACCCCAGACGGGCTGCTCCATATTTTGAAAATAAATAATAATAAATAAAGCTAAATATCTCATAATTATGTCATAAATTTTATTATGTGTTTTGAATTCAGCTCTAATCTTTCTCTTATGTAGAGAAATAGGTTTACGCCTAGCAGTGGGATGTTACAGGCTGAAGCGTCATTAAAAAAATGAATCGATGATCGAAAGATATGCCATCTAGTACCGCCAATGATTACAAACATGTTGTTTAACAAAGTTAGTATTACTAAAATTTCAAATAAGTATTAAGTACATTTTATTTTTCTATATCAAAAATTGTAAACGTTTGCTTAATACTTTATTAGAGCATATTTCAGTTTTACTTTATAGCGGAAAGTTTGTAATTGTATTTCTATTAGAAAAAAAATAAATAAAAAATAAACAAAGAAAAACAAAACTGAAAATAAATTTACCGGATATGTTAAATGCTAATTACCTACCTATGACTGCTATTGGAAGCTACTGTTATTTTGTATTATAATATTCTTATTTAAATAAAAGATTGTAATACATCAAAGATGTAACAACAAGCACTTAACAAACATATTTTATGCTAACTAAAATTTTTTTCTGTTGTGAAACTATTGTATTATTTGTAAATGTTTTGCTCACTATCCAGTTATTTTACTTTTTAAATTTAAAATTGTATTTTCTATTGTATATAAAATATATACACTAACGAGTTTTATTTTTATATTCAGGTAATAAGGGAATGAATATTTTGAAGTGTGTTTCTATCAGTTCTCAAAATTGTAATATGATACATGTGGTATTGTCTTTTAACCCATAATCTTAAGTTTTACCACTTCCAAATGGTGTGGTTACACTTTGTTAGATGACTATTTGAGGATTGTTCCTGTACTTTAACATATAGCTGACTTCTCAAAACAACAGTTGTTTTTAATAAAATTACATACAATATCAATAAGGTATAATAAAGGTAATTATTTTTTTAGTCTTTATCTTTGATCGTTTAATAAAATCTTATAAACATTATAATTACCTAAAATTGATTAAAAGAAACACTACTCACGTTTTTTACTATAAAAATAGGACTTCTCCGGTTTGGATAGCAATAGTTCCGGCCATTTGTCTTCTCTATTAGATGTTACTGAGGGTGATCTTTCAAGAATCTGAGATTTAATTGATGTCGTAGAAGTAGATGGGGACACTTCAGTCTTATTGTCTTTTGGAGAGGCCATGATTTTTATCTACTAATTAATATG
This sequence comes from Melitaea athalia, assembly GCA_905220545.2. Lineage (NCBI taxonomy): Eukaryota > Metazoa > Arthropoda > Insecta > Lepidoptera > Nymphalidae > Melitaea > Melitaea athalia. Next base: position 12,206,788 of record HG992185.1, on the reverse strand, counting down.
CGAACCATATTTCTATTTCTATACAAACAACTTATTTTCACTTGACGTGTCAAAGCGTCATTTATCGTTATCAGCAACTGTCGCAGTGACATTGATACCTACGTTAAACTCACGTTTCGTTCTATGAAGCATGTTACACAAATTGGGTACTTTTAAATAAAATAGAATTCGTTAGTAATTAGTTAAGTTTTCATTTATAGAGTTGTAGATGTGTAAGTAAATATCACAATAAAAATCAATACCGTTGAACTTTGTGTTGCTCTATTTTTTAGTAACTTTTAAATATTTTAATTATTTTCAACAAAAACAATTTTCACCAAAAAAAAAATTAAATTTTTTTTACGAGTAACCATTTTTAACACCAATTTCATTCCTTTGTCCCTGTTTAAATAGGGCTACAATATGTTTAAAACTTCTACTTATCATACAATTTGTCACATCAGCAGTCACTTTGATTTTTACATCTAAAGCCACCAATAGGGTATTCCACTATGTTTGAAAAAGTACTTCAAAATGTTGATTTTCTAATAAAAAGCCACAAAAAAATATATTTCGGCAAAATAAACACGCTTTCATGCCATAAAATTGATTTAAATTTTAAACCTTTTTTATTACCGCGAATACGCTTCAGCCATTTTGGTGACGTAATATGTACAATAACAAAACTGTATGACGTATGTAAGAGAGTAACATAACCTACCAGCCATCAACAAATTAGTAATGAATGCATATTATTTCAGTTGGAACAAGATATGAAGAGTTATTATACGAAAAAACACAACTATTACTCCTTGAAGTTAAAATTTATAGATATTACAGACATTAGATTTATGTACCCTAGCTGTTGACAGCACTGACAGAACTTTGTTATTGCCCGTATGACGTCACACCGTGGCGGCTCGTGTTTTAGGTCCCGTGATATACAGATTAAAATATACGACTTTTAATTTCAATATAATAAATCAATAATGTGCTTTTATGATTCCAAATCAGAATATTTAGGTGTATTTCTCTATACATTTTAGTTTTTATTAAATTTTATAGTTTATTTTTCACTACGGAAAGTACCCTATTGCATTAGTCTGAGGTTTCTCATATTCATTTTTCATGTAGGATAAGTGGCACAAAAAACAACGATTCCTTGGTGCATGTGATTGTGTATGGTGGATAGTTTCTCTATCTAGAGTAACTATCGATTATTTCCAAGTGCTTGTAAGGCAATCTTCCTCTCGTCCTTTTCCGTCATCGTTATTAAATTTTTCGTCCTATTCCACCAAAATAGGGCCATCATCATCACTATTGACTGATGTTAGCGGTTAAAATTGACCTAGCTGTTATTTATATGATAATAAGTTAGTAATCGTTTATAAATTATTTAAAATATATAACAACGATAAGTTATTGCACATTAGCTGTCTATTATGACATCTAATATCGTTAAAAAAGAGTGATCTTTTTTAAATAAGATATTAATATTTTTCTGTGTTTTCCACTCTACGTGACATTGGCGGAATCAACCGTACCCCACTGGCAGAACTGAAAGCCATTAAACCAATCAATCAATCAAGAACTAATTCAGTAATTAAAATTTCGCCATGAATTTGTTACATATAAATAAGCCATTATTGCAACCTTTGAAAGTTTTAGTAGTAAACCCCCTTGCGCCAGCATCCCAATTACTTATTGTGAAAATGATGTCTGGCGCTGTCTTCGGTGACGATCAATTGATTGATTTGAATCTTATAGTGTATAGTAATGAATTAAAGTCGGCTGAATCTTTTGTATTGGAATTAGAATCATGTGCTTTTTCATGTACTAATTCCATCAAGGTATCCTCAGACATGTCAAGGTATCTGCGACTATTGATTACCTAATTATTTTAAACAATCTATTCTTATATAATTATTATAACGTATACCTATATAAATTTATAATCGCTAGCGAAAAATATTCTTTTAGGTTCGATTATAAATAAAATATTAATTCGTTCGAATATAAATAAAATATTTCTAAATAAAATTTAGTATTACTGATATGAAACTATTTTTATACTTCATAGTTCTCATACTTTAAATAATATTTAGCTGAAAATAAATTTTATTTACTTACAGTGCTAACGATGGTGACGTTTTTTGTTTCATAACTGACTTGGATAATCCGAACTGCGTTGAGTTTGACGATGAAAATATCGATAAGGAATTCAACGCTTTGTATCTTATTATAAAATTGGCGAATAGTTTTAGTTGGCTAAATGATACAGACACAGAAGACACAAAAGCAATTAAAAATGCCGAATCCTCAAAAAGTACTAAAAAACATAAAGAAACGGAAAAAATGATTTCTAGTAAAGAAAAGAAGGCGATATTTTTGGCCGACGGTATTGTGGCTATCGATATTCTTCAGTCACTATCTAAGAAAATGCCAACTGATATATTTTTCTGTCCTACACCTATTTCTGCTATTGCGAAATCTGTTTTAGGAGATTATTTAAATGTAACTACAAATTCGTAATTTATATTTATTTATGTAACTAGCCGACCCGCGCCCACTTCGTTGGGCGTTAATTATCTTTGTGATGCAATTATGTTGTGTAGCTCTTAGTACTGTTTTATTAGGTTCATTTTTTAGAAATTGACGTTTAAAATCGTAATAATATCGTGTATTTATTATTTTAAATTACAGAACCAAATAACATACTTTATAAATAAAATGTTGCTCCAACGCCATCTATCAAAAAGCGTCAAACTTCGTCGTCGATTGACTAAAATAAGATTAAATAAAAAAATAGACTAATAAATAGCGATAGATGGCGTTCGTTTCTTTGTCATTTTGATAATATATTTTAATATTTTTCTTATTTACTGAATTTTTTTGTACAATTACAATAAAATATAGCCTATGTCACTCCTGAATAGTGTAGCTTTTTGTTAGTGAAAGAATTTTCATGATCGGATCAGTATTTGCGAAGATTACCCCGTATATACAAACAAAGTTATAAACTTTTCCTCTTTATAATATTAGTACACACACTACAGCCTATCACAGTCCACTGTTGGACATAGGCCTCCACAAGTTCGCGCCCGACATTATGACGCGAACTCATGTGTTTTGCCCATAGTCACCACGCTGGGCAGGCGGGTTGGTGACCGCAGGGCTGGCTTTGTCGCACCGAAGACGCTGCTGCCCGTCTTTGGCCTGTGTATTTCAAAGCCAGCATGGATGGTTATCCCGCCATCCGTCGGCTTTTTAAGTTCCAAGGTGGTAGTAGAACTTTGTTATCCCTTAGTCGCCTCTTACGACACCCACGGGAAGAGAGGGGGTGGCTACATTCCTTAGTGCAGTAGCCACACAGCACACATATTATTACATATATACCTAATATTAGTATAGATAATATTATTTATGTAATAATGTAGAAACTTTTTTAATGTCCAAATAATCCTATAATTTATTTTATATGCAACAGGTTTCAATCATAATTCTAATTAAAATTATTTATTTGTAAGCAATAGTGAACAGGAAATTAGTAAACATAAAAAAAAATCAAAATCAAAAATATCTTTATTAAGCATTTAATTTAAATAAGCTTCAATTGCACCTTCGAATCGTCATTTTACAAATAAAAATTTTTTTTTATTTTTTTTTCTGCATAGAAAAACCAACTCTACAGTTACCTACTTAAAAAAGAAAACGTTTATTAATATAAAATTGATTATATCTTGCATGAAATATTTATTACTATACTATATTATAATGTATAATTTCTTTTGTTATCAATTAATTGCTAACAATGAAACTTAAAAACTAACATAGCTTTACCTATTAGTTATTACTTACATGGACTGAAACATGTAAGTATGCATAAATATATTGTTTGAGTTTAATTTAAACTCGACATGGTTGTTTATCCTGAGGCGATACATTAGATACTTTTGTCTCGGAAATGAAAGTATTCCCAGAGGTCAATAAAAATATTGTATCTGTATGCCGATCATCCACGCGAACTATTTCGCGGATACGATAGCAACATGAAAGTGTAAAATAGGTATAGAATATAATATCTATATTTAAAAAATGAGTGTGTTTTAGACCACACTACTGAAGTAAAACTTCTTTAGCTCCCTCTAACATATCTCCTTCGCAACTTCCGTTCGCCTCGCCCGATCACACTTTTCGTAACGTTCTCGTCACACATTCACCAGCTTACTCCTCAATTCAAGCGTGCGTAAAGAAGTTTTACTTTAAAAAATATATCAAATTATTCCCAGGTTCATTGTAATGTCATAAATGATGTGCTTGTTTGGGCTGCAAATGATAACGTCTTTCATGTTGAGGTGAAGAAACCTATAATTATTCATGACGATGTTGGCGATAATTCACATTGCGATGGAGATAAAGTGATAGGGAAAGATCTCCTGGAGTCGTTGAATTTAGACTCAACACAATTTAGTGCTTCTTGGTTGAAAAATGAGTTCATCGAAAAGGTAGCAGATTTACTACAATCACTTTATGTTTTATTAGGTACGTATAGGATAAAATCTAAAATATGTCATAAAAACGTCGACAAAGACATTTTAATTTCATCGTCATGAACAAAGTTTGATATAAAATATGTAGAGTTAATGTGGCAAAGTGCGCCTACCGGGCAAGTGCACCTACCACAAATATCTCGAAAACTACCGATTGGATACTAGTAGTGACACTATATATCGATGCTACAAACTAAATCATAGTTCTTGGTGAAAGTCACAGATGGCTCTAGTCATGTGAGTTTGAGATACGCGCCATTTTATTTTCACTGATATTCAAAGTGGTGAGGAGAGATGACTATGGGTTGATCATCTTCGTAAATCTCAAGAAATATAGTTTTTACCAACATACGAGTGAGGTAAATGCACAATTTAAATATTTTTCTTTAAGTTTCTGACTATATCTCACTCCTATCTAGTGAAATTTATATATTTTTTTGCAGTTAAATATTCTAACTTAAAATTTATATAGTTGGGGAAGTGCGCCATACTGACTTTTTATATGGCGCACTTCGCCGCAATCCAGAGGTTACAAACTTTTTAAAATGTGTCTTTGTTACAAGTCTTTATTTAACTTGCAATGTTTCTTTGCTTGTTTGTATGGTCGAGTCAAATCTTGCAAATTAATTTGAAAAAAAAATCTTGAATGAACACGTTGGTCCATTTATGGTCAATTTGGGTGAGAATGCTATTTTTATGCATGACAATGCCCGACCTCATACATATTGGATTGTGAGTGACTACCTTCAAGAGATGAAAATTACTCGTATGGAGTGGCCAGCACGCAGCCCAGATGTCAATCCGATCGAGCATGCTTGGGACTAGCTAGGGAGATGCGTAAAAAAATTACGCTTCGTGAGCTCAAAATTGCTCTCACAGAGGAATGGGAGAATATTCCCCAAAATCGTACAAAAAACTTGGTGTACAGCATGCCAAACTGGGTAAACGCAGGAATGGAAGCACGAGGAGGCAATACGAAATATTAAAATTCGAGAAAATCGTAATGTTGTTCAAAAATGTCATGTTTCCCATTTTACTTAACAACTAATTTCAATGACTAACTTCTTATTTCAGTCCGTTTATAATACCAAATAAGTAGTTCCATTTACGATGGGAATACCATGGGTATTCCCATCGTAAATAGATATAATATAAAGAAAAAATATACTTGACACTCGATTATCAATATTTGGAAAAAAGGTTCATAGCCTCTGACTTAAGATTGTATGGCGCACTTAGCCGAAATTTGGTTTTAAGTACACAGATTCTTCTAGAATGTGGCTATGAAAAAAAATTAAATGTCATTCGTTTTGTTGCTTGTTTTCTTATAATAATATAAGGCTGTTTTTATTCTAATGCTATAATATTACGTTTTATTAATACATGGCGCACTTACCCGATTTGTCGCAAAGTGCGCCTGGTCAGACTGTTTTCAAATTTTATGCTAAAATTCATTTATTTGCTGTCAGATTCTAATGACACGACATTGGTTGTTGTTGCAAAACATCACAGATCCTTATGGTACCATGACTTAGTATCACTCGTGAACTTAAACACAAGAAATATTGCACCAAAGTCAACTATGAAAAAAGTATGGCGCACTTTGCCCCCCTGACTCTATATAATATCAATTATGTTTTTAATAATGTAAGGTATTAAATTATGAATTAAGGTTAATATCTCAATAAAGTTATGTAAAAAGGTGGCGTCATCTGCGTCGAAGAATCCTTACGGATGTATTTATAGAGCTGTGGAATTCAGTAAAACTTTGAGAGACATTTGGTTAACGCGTATCCAGGACGATGGCAAGAAAGTTTACAACAACATGGGCGTCATTAGTGACGGTTCACTTGGAACTATTAAAGGTAAAGCAAAAGAAATTATGAGAGATTATTGGGATGATGATATTATGAAATTTAAATTTGAGTGGAGTGTAGTGTAGTTTAATCTATAAGAAATCGGTCTCATTAACTTAGGTTTTTTTATAAAAATGCTTAGCTTATTTATGCTCAAGTTCATAAAAATATACCTACTTATTTATTACAAAGTAATTCATTGCAAAAATTGCAAAAATAGATATCAACTTATGGAATGTGCTGCGTGTAAGACACACAAAAGAACCTGCTAAAGGTTTACAAACGTATACGGAAAATAAGTTCGATGGGAAAATTGGGGATTACCCCCATCTCGTAGTAAAATCTTTTTAGTTTAAAATCTGTATTAGGTAGAAGTACAATTAAAAAATTATATTCATTAAAAAAGAAACAAAAAACATCCGAGCCCCGGCATCTAGAGGGGCGGCACCCACTAGACCACCCTTCCTACGACGCGTGGGATCTCAAGCCAGCCGAAGATCCCCCGACCCCCAGCCGGCCACCCCACTTAAGGGACGCTCAACCGGACCAGTCTACCGTCTGCAGAATGGGGACACATGTCCAGGAGCGTCCACCCTCCAAGCCAGGCAGGCCTGACCTCCAACGCCTGCCATCACGGCGTTGGGGGTCAGGCCCGCCCAACCTCCAACGCAGGATCGCACCGAACAAGCGAGCAAAGCTCCAGGGAGCCCAGCACGACCCGACAACTACCCCACGGGTCCGCCGGACTGCACCAACAACTTAACTCCAATGTGGGTTGGCGGATATATTCCATACTACGCTAACGATCCAACGATCGCTAACAGGTGTACATGATAACATTCGGGACCGACGGCTTAACGTGCTCTCCGAGGCACGGTGGGGAGACCCACAAGGACTACACAAACACCCAGACCGTGTCATAGCACTGGTTTGTAGCTTCTTGAACACATGATGAAATAATACTTGACTGTCAGCAGATTTTTGAAGTAAAACTTTTTTACGCACGCTTGACTTGGGTAGTAAGCTGGTGAATGAGTGACGTGTGATGAAAACTGTGATCGGGCGAGATGAACGGAAGTTGAGAGGGAGATATTAGTTAGTGATGATAGAAAGAGAGAGTGTTACGTGTCGTAAGTTTTATTTCAGTCGTGTAGTCTAAAGCACGAATACCTCTATATTGGGTGATTGTAAATGATAGGTAGACTTTAAAAAAAATCGGCCAAGTGCGAGTCGGACTCGCGCACGAAGGGTTCCGTACCATTGGCTAGGTAAACACCAGTAGGTAGGTACATTGATTTTAATATCGAGCAAAAATCGGCAAAAAGTCATTTTCGTTGTATGAGCCCCCCAAATTTTTTTAATTTTAATTTTATTATTTATTATTAAAATAAATACACAATTAAGTATTTTGTGAATATTTCAAGTGCCTACTTCTTACCATTTATTAATATCGAGCAAAAATAGGCAAGAAAATCGCGTTTGTTGTATGGGAGCCCCCCTTAAATATTTATTTTATTTTGTTTTTAGTATTTGTTGTTATAGCGGCAACAGAAATACATAATTTGTGAAAATTTCAACTCTCTAGCTGTCGCCGTTCTTGAGATACAGCCTGGTGACAGACGGACAGACGGACAGACGGACGGACGGACGGACGGAAGGACGGACAGCGAAGTTAGGGTTCCGTTTTTACCTTTTGGGTACGGAACCCTAAAAATTATATTATGTGATAATAATTTAAGTAGGTAAGAAAGTTGTTACTCTCATTCACAAACTTCGATATTGTGAGTTATTCTCAAATAATTTCATAGCTCAGTTGAAATACCAACATAATACCAACGCAGCACAGTCAGCACGCAATATCCGTAACGCGAGTAGGCCAGCGCCTTTTTGTGTTGATTGTTTCTGTTCTAGAAATTTTGATGAGAAACCATAAAAACGTTTTGTTCGTCGTATAAAAAAATGCGACCTTTAAATTTGAGGCTTGGTATTAGTTACACTGTTACAAACTTACAATAGATACCTGAGTGCAATATGTATCAGGGTAAATCATGGCACAATATGCGCCTTATTTTGGGTTTCCAAAAATGCAACATAAATAATAAATAAATAAATAATAAATATCTACAACACACACACACACGGTCGTCTGTTCCTAAAATAAGCAACTTAATGCTTGTGTTATAGGTAACAACCGACTGGTATAGCTACATTTTTTTTTTCGATATACATAGATACATATAAATATTACATATGTAAATAAATATAAATTACACCCAGACTCGGGGTGGGAATCGAACCCACATCCCCCGGAGCAGAAAACAGGGTCACTACAAACTGCGCCAACGGGTTAGTCAAAAAAAAAACATGTATTGACTTCGCTATGAAGATTACGATTTCAGCCTTTTAGATGACAATCTTTGTTGTATAAGTGTTTGTGTGTCGAAATATTTAATATTATTTTATGAAATAAATAAAGTGGTTCAAGTGGTCACACTACAGTGTATCACTACTACTATTAGGTACCTATGTATTACCCGGTTATGTTTATTTAGCGCTATGTTAAGCTATTTACCTTTTGGCATTCAAATCACTATTTGAATATTCGATTGATCTGAAAACTATTATATCGTGGGTAAGTAGTATATTTTCATATAAATAAAAAACAACTGTACGGTTAAGCGAATTTACTATTAGAAGGAATTATTGCCACATTTTGATTTTAGTAGTTTTATTTATATTACCATAAATACCGAAATAAACGAGTTACAATGTTCTTTTGCGCTGTATTGCTACTGCATATTATAATATACAGTAATTTTTTATTTTCAAGACGAATGCGTATTAGGTATATCAATGATATTTTGGTAGCCGATCACCTTACTGCAAATTACAAGTTACTTTAATGTTAAACATACCTTCAATATATTAATATATCCTGTGTAAGGTTCTTATAGCTCTGTGTTCGTGACTTATTCACAACTAGGACTACTACTTCTAGGACAGCTTATAAGTATTACGACTATGTAGCGTTACAATGGGTTATTCGATTTGTTGCCTTCAATCAAATATGTAAAAACTTGAGAACTAAAATGTATTAAAATGAAACAATCTTCAATTAAAAAACAATAATAATATGTGTCTCAACATGTGTACGAAAATGTTATGTATGTTCATAAAAATATACACGAATTTCGCAGGAATTGCGACATGCATAGCACTAATAATAGGAACAAATATAAACTTGTAATGCCTGTAACTCGCTTACGCTGAGTCAGTAATTCCTTCTATGGAAAATGTATACGCTTATACAACAGGCTCCCAGAAAACGTCCAAAAAGCTTCTATTGCCAAATTTAAAAAAAATGTGAAAGAACGTTTGTGTAAGGATATTTATTATTCGATTAACGATTTTCTAGAAGACAGTACGCCTTGGAAATGATGTGATCGCCGCCAGGCTATTGCAACCTACATATAAAATTGTTGTTAATTTCAATCTGATTTAAAAAAAAAACAATCATTACCATAGAAAAAAAATAATAGTCCCGCTGAGTTTCTTCCGCCAGTTCTTCTCAGGTCAGAGGCTTCTTCTTTCCGAACTGGTAGTAGACTCATGACGTTCAGTAAGAAATCGTAATAATTTTATGCTGAATAAAATATTTTGAATTTGAATAACTTGAGCATTTTTCGCTTTATACACTTTTATATTCACAAAATAGTTATGGACTCTTTATTGAAAAAAAAAACTCAAGGAGGAGGAATTCATGTTACGGATTAACAATATACATATCCACTTTTTTAAACTAATATACCTAGATATGTTGCAAATAGAAGCTACATATGAATTAACAATTTAATGATTCCAGGATTACCCTATGTTTTGCCAGTAGTGTTTACTAAAGGTAACTGGTCTGTAAACAAGCTTTACGAAGATGATGTTCATCTGAAGCAGGAAATAAACAGAATCAATAAGGAAGTTAAACAGCGCCACGATCAGGTTATTAATAATAATTAATCATTACATTACAGCTTACTTTGTATGTTGAGATGGTTTAGTAAATACAATGTCAATGTGTTAATTAAGATCTACGGTGTTATGTAGTCTTCAAGATTGTTTTGAAGAATGACAAGACTGAGAATTTCTGTGACACGTGAGCCCGTTCTAAAGAAACTTCGTAGGTTAAGCTCGGAAAGGTTTTCTTTAAGAGGAAAGATTATACTATTACTCTAAATAAATTAAGCTTAATAGCTTTGACTTAATAATCCTTTTCAAAATAAACGATTTGTTTGTTATTATTTTAAATAAAAATAAATAAAAATAATAATAATAAAACAGTTTCATGGATGTACACTTGGCGCTGAGTCACGACATGAAAGTAAGCTTTAAAAATTTAGTAAGTACTATATACGAACCTCGAGGAATTAAGATGTCCATTAATTAAATAATAAATTTTGCAAATTTATCCACAAGATCTGTATAGGATTGTGTAGTTTTAACAAAAGTCTGGACAAGAAAAAGCCTTGGTTTTCTTCGTTTCGAAAGTACCTACCTATATTTAATTTTTCGGTTGATTTTAAAAATAAGTAAATACCTACCACAGAATTTCACACACAACAAATGACAATTGATTAGAGAAATAGAGAGTGTAATACATTAAAAATATAATGTATTTTATAAGAGAAGTAATCAAACTATTGGAGCAATATTTTAAAGTAACAAGAGGAAGTCACATTATAAAACTAGACTAGACTGACTGAAACTAGTGACTGAACTGAAAACTAGACTCAGTGTTAGTTGGAACTTTATCAATAAATTATAGGAAGCGGGTATGATTTATATTTGATGTTGTCCTTTGAATTTTAAAAGGTATTTTCATATATAATCATTAGGTATTTTTAAGAAATAATAAGGTTATTTCTTCATTTAAACCGAGAACCCTAACTGATGTAGGGTACAGCAGGTTTCCTGCTCAAAATATGGAGCAGCCCGACTGGGGTAGTACCTTACCTTACAGAAGACCACAGCTAAATAATACTGTTTTCAAGCAGTATTGTGTTCCTGTTGGTGAGCAAGGTGACCAGAGCTCCTGGGGGGGATTGGGGATAGAGTCGGCAACGCGCGTGTTATGCTTCTGGTGTTGCAGGCGTCTATAGGCTACGGTCTTACCATCAGGTGAACCGTACGCTTGTTTGCCGACCTAGTTACATTAAAAAAAATATTCAGTTTAGGTGTCAATCAGTTATATTATTATGTAGAAAACAGTAATCTAGATATAAGGTAGGGTGTTACGTTCACAATAAAAAATTGCGTGCATTCAATGTACACATGTCAGAAGTGAAACTTCTTTGGCAAGCTACTTAAAAAAAACTAATTAAAAAAAAACGAAGTGAAAATACAAAAGTAATTGAAAAAAAAAAGCCAACGTCACGCGGTGTTCCCAGGCGGTCATCCATTCAAGTAATGGCCGTCCCTAACGCTCGCTGCCGCGTTACGGTCGCCCAAATTTTACCCCTCATGCGCCTAAAGAAGTTTCACTTCAAAAAACACAAACGCACAGATTTTAACAAACATCAGTATGATCTATTATTATAGACGTTTAGTTTGGGCGTGGATCGAAGCCTAAACTCCTAGTGCAACAATTTGGCAACAATTATTTGCCGTGGCCATTGCGAAAGCCTTTCGTTATAGGTACTAAAATAAATATCAATATAGGTATCATATAATTATAGACTATAGGTTTATAAATATCAATTATTTACTAATTACATCATCAAATTAGCTCTAAGTTTAATATTTACAAAACCTGTATATCATTATTTAAAAAAAAAATATATATATGTACATTTTTTTAAATACTTTTCAGATGATTACGTACTGTAAAAA